>OZ024890.1:19353700-20553700 GCA_964017195.1 Siderastrea radians
TCATGAGATATGCCTTGACGTGCCCCATACTCTGACGATCTGCTCGAGCTCGTGTTTATCAAGCGTTATATTTTGATTCTACTGCTATGTTCACTGTTTGTATTTAAGGTCTAGGAACAACAGTAAATACTTTGTCGTCCCTGTGTGAGCATTCTCAGTTGAGGACGAATTTATATCGACATTCAACGTTTGAGTGAATTTGCGTTTTTCAGCACAAATAAAAGCGATAAGAAAGATAAGCTAAGTCATCAGAGTTTAAACATTACGTCATCCAGTAACGCTATAGTCAAAATATTGTGTCACACAATAACATTTTTCGTCACGCCGGTTCGTATAAATAGAGGATCGCGCTAACATTTGTGAAACCTAGGGGTGGGGAGGGTCAGAATGGCCGGTTAAAATGCACAATGGCTTCTTGTTTTCATATGAAAGGCTCTGCACCAAGACTCGCTTTGAAAAAAGAGGAACAACACAACTCGGATCAGCAATGGCCTCTAGAGCTCCCATCTTTACATCTTGGAGCCTTCAAGCCCTGCACTCTTTAAGCCCTGGAGCACATCACTTCTTTAAACCCCACAATGGGGACTTGTTCGGAGATCTTAATGTGAGATTTTAAAGGTATTTTGCGTAGTTTTAAAAGTACTTCACACATAAAGAAACCTCACCATAATTTTCACACAGCGGCATGGAAGTTCCGAGCCTTTACTACCATAATTTACAACAAAAATTTAATTTGAAAATAAAAATATAACAAACAGGGAAAAAGAAGCTTAAATGATCGGCTTACTCCCCGTCGGGGAATCGAACCCCGGTCTCCCGCGTGACAGGCGGGTATACTCACCACTATACTACCGAGGACATCACAGTATGAAAATAGAAATTTAAGGGTGCTATTGATTGGGAAATCCGGATTTCGATTTTAACATCCGGATTTCGGATTTCCTAATAAAACGCGAAATACAAAAACGGATTTCGACGAGCCGAAATCCATTTCAATTAAGGCCCCTTAATTGAAATCCATCTTGGAAAAGGATTTCGCTTCATCGAAATCCGTTTTTGGATTTCGCGTTTTATTGGGAAATCCGAAATTCGAAATCGAAATCCAGATTTCCCAATTGAAAACATCCTATAGCCCTAGTTGTTTTTCCTCAATATTATGGCGGACATCTTGACAAAAATTCTCTCTATTTACCGCTGAACGGATCTTTATCACGAGCGACTATGACAAGTAAGTTACTGCGTAACAATAATCACGAAAAAAAAAATGTCGATCACCAGGTCGACTACTTGTTTCTGTGAGAAAAAGTTGCACTTCACTCACTTCAACTTTTTCCGCAGTTACAAATCGCCCATGGTCATACGGATACTCTCTCCGACGTTATCTGCGTACGTTTGGCCAACTTAGCTCGCGACGGTACGTAAATGCAAAAGTTGCACTTCATTTAAAGCCAGCCTTTTGTAACAACTGACAAAACTGAAGGTAAAAGAGATTCTGCCAGGCACCGATGGGATTTGAACCCATGACCTCCTGTTTACTAAACAGGCGCTCTAACCAAATGAGCTACGGCGCCTCGGTGAAAGAAACTTGTTAAAAACGAGGCTAAGTGCATAACCTTCCGTATGAAAATGAGTGAATGAAAACTAAAACTCATTTTCATATATAAAAGGCTATGCCACAAGTCTCGCTTTGAAAAAGAGGTACAAGACCGACTCGGAAATGGCCATGCCTGTTGGAAGTATAAAACAATGAAATGTTTCTTCTGGGGGAAATAGATTCTGTTTTTTATGCAAACGGTTTTAATTGTTTTATACCTCCAACATGGCCGCCGTGAAAACCCTCTATGCCTTTGAATATTTCATTTAAATGCGCGGTGTTGATATTGGGGGCCACTCACACCTTTCATATGGTCACATCGGTCACGTTGGATCGCTGGAAAACGTACGTTTAAATCTCACTTTAAGGATCGAACAACCATTCCCGACGTTCTGAGAAAACTACGTAAATTTAAATTTTTGAATGGGACCTCAATAGCGAGGGATCGGAGCTTGTTTCAGTGTCTAAAGCCAAGTACTGAGTAGGATCCCAAAGAGGGTTCTTCGGAGCCCTCGAGCCCCGTAAATTTTGCCTTGGAGCCCTGCTGACCCTGACCTAATGGCACCTTGGAATAAGCAATGGAGCTCTATAGCTCCCATGTTTCCATCTTGGAGCCTTCAAGCCCTGCATTAAGAGAGAAGGGTCTTAACGTGAGAGGTAATTTGCGTAGTTTAAAAACACCTTCACACTAAGAAACTCCACCATCATTTTAACAGCTGCATGAAGTTTCGAGTCTTATTCAGCTTCTTTACTACCCAAATTTTCAACAAAATTTAATTTGAAATTAAAAATATAACAAACAGGAAAAAAGAAGCTAAAATGTACTCCCCGGCGGGGAATCGAACCCCGGTCTCCCGCGTGACAGGCGGGGATACTCACCACTATACTACCGAGGACATCTCAGAATAAAGCCAGAAATTTATTTGTTTTTTCCTCAAACCAAAACCAACTGCTATATTATGACAGACCGCTTACACAAGAACGGGTCTTTATCACGAGCGACTTTGATATTACGAAAAAATTGCGATTACCATGACTTGTGTCTGTAAAAAAAGTTGGCAAGTGGAAACTGAATTGCGCTTCATTTGAAATCAGCCTGTAGTAACAATTAACAAAAGCAATGAAGGTAAAAGAGATTCTGCCAGACACTAGTGGGATTTGAACCGCTGAGCCGGTCTTGTTCAACTTCATTATCACCACAATTTAATTTGAAATTTATTTATTTTCCCTCAAACTAAAACCAACTATTGTATCATAGCAGACATCTTGACAAAAATTCTCTCTTTTTACCGCTGAACGGATCACCTACCCTGCACAAACTACCTGCACCTTACAAACGACTTATACACAAACAATAGACAAACCGACTAATTTTACTAACAATGGGTCATTGGATATTTGACTAACAAAAGACGGATCAAAACGCACAAATAACGTTTTACAGTCTACGCAGCCAACAACGTCGCGGCTTAACTCACAGACGACCAATAACATCGCGAGTTCGTCGACCAATCAGGCCAACTGCCCTAGACTAAAACATCTACTGTTGATTCACAATTCACTATATTACCGAGGACATCTCAGTATGAAGATAGAAATTTGAGGGTGCTTTCGACTGGGAAATCTGGATTTCGATTTTAAAATCCGGATTTCGGATTTCCTAATAAAACGCGGAATACAAAAACGGATTTCGACGAGCCGAAATCCATTTCAATTAAGGCCTCTTAATTGAAATCCATCTTGGAAAAGGATTTCGGTTCGTCGAAATCCGTTTTTGGATTTCGCGTTTTATTGGGAAATCCGAAATCCGAAATCGAAATCCAGATTTCCCAATTGAAAACATCCTATAGCCCTAGTTGT
The DNA here is from genome assembly GCA_964017195.1 of Siderastrea radians. NCBI lineage: Eukaryota > Metazoa > Cnidaria > Anthozoa > Scleractinia > Rhizangiidae > Siderastrea > Siderastrea radians. The sequence goes on from OZ024890.1 coordinate 19,357,155, forward strand.
TTTTCCTCAATATTACGGCGGACATCTTGACAAAAATTCTCTCTTTTTACCGCTGAACGGATCTTTATCACGAGCGACTATGACAAGTAAGTTACAGCGTAACAATAATCACGAAAAAAAAAATGTCGATCACCAGCTCGACTACTTGTTTCTGTGAGAAAAAGTTGCACTTCACTCACTTCAACTTTTTCCGCAGTTACAAATCGCCCATGGTCATACGGATACTCCGACGTTATCTGCGTACGTTTGGCCAACTTAGCTCGCGACGGTACGTAAATGCAAAAGTTGCACTTCATTTAAAGTCAGCCTTTTGTAACAACTGACAAAACTGAAGGTAAAAGAGATTCTGCCAGGCACCGATGGGATTTGAACCCATGACCTCCTGTTTACTAGACAGGCGCTCTAACCAAATGAGCTACGGCGCCTCGGTGAAAGAAACTTGTTAAAAACGAGGCTAAGTGCATAACCTTCCGTATGAAAATGAGTGAATGAAAACTAAAACTCATTTTCATATATAAAAGGCTATGCCACAAGACTCGCTTTGAAAAAGAGGTACAAGACCGACTCGGAAATGGCCATGCCTGTTGGAAGTATAAAACAATGAAATGTTTCTTCTGGGGGAAATAGATTCTGTTTTTTATGCAAACGGTTTTAATTGTTTTATACCTCCAACATGGCCGCCGTGAAAACCCTCTATGCCTTTGAATATTTCATTTAAATGCGCGGTGTTGATATTGGGGGCCACTCACACCTTTCATATGGTCACATCGGTCACGTTGGATCGCTGGAAAACGTACGTTTAAATCTCACTTTAAGGATCGAACAACCATTCCCGACGTTCTGAGAAAACTACGTAAATTTAAATTTTTGAATGGGACCTCAATAGCGAGGGATCGGAGCTTGTTTCAGTGTCTAAAGCCAAGTACTGAGTAGGATCCCAAAGAGGGTTCTTCGGAGCCCTCGAGCCCCGTAAATTTTGCCTTGGAGCCCTGCTGACCCTGACCTAATGGCACCTTGGAATAAGCAATGGAGCTCTATAGCTCCCATGTTTCCATCTTGGAGCCTTCAAGCCCTGCATTAAGAGAGAAGGGTCTTAACGTGAGAGGTAATTTGCGTAGTTTTAAAACACCTTCACACTAAGAAACTCCACCATCATTTTAACAGCTGCATGAAGTTTCGAGTCTTATTCAGCTTCTTTACTACCCAAATTTTCAACAAAATTTAATTTGAAATTAAAAATATAACAAACAGGAAAAAAGAAGCTAAAATGTACTCCCCGGCGGGGAATCGAACCCCGGTCTCCCGCGTGACAGGCGGGGATACTCACCACTATACTACCGAGGACATCTCAGAATAAAGCCAGAAATTTATTTGTTTTTTCCTCAAACCAAAACCAACTGCTATATTATGACAGACCGCTTACACAAGAACGGGTCTTTATCACGAGCGACTTTGATATTACGAAAAAATTGCGATTACCATGACTTGTGTCTGTAGAAAAAGTTGGCAAGTGGAAACTGAATTGCGCTTCATTTGAAATCAGCCTGTAGTAACAATTAACAAAAGCAATGAAGGTAAAAGAGATTCTGCCAGACTCCAGTGGGATTTGAACCGATGAGTCTTGTTCAACTTCATTATTACCAAAATTTAATTAGAAATTTATTGATTTTTCCCTCAAACTAAAACCAACTATTTTATCATAGCAGACATCTTGACAAAAATTCTCTCGTTTTACCGCTGAACGGATCACCTACCCTGCACAACCTACCTACACCTTACAAACGACTTATACACAAACAATAGACAAACCGACTAATTTTACTAACAATGGGTCAATGGATATTTGACTAACAAAAGACGGATCAAAACGCACAAATAACGTTTCAGTCTACGCAGCCAACAACGTCGCGGCTTAACTGACAGACGACCAATAACATCGCGAGTTCGTCGACCAATCAGGCCAACGACCCTAGACTAAAACATCTACTGTTGATTCATAATTCACTAGACTCTGATAATGACTTCCGCAGAGGTTGTCGAAACGAAAATCAATGTTACCACAACTGACTATGTTACCACAAACAGTCCTTCTCAGGACTACACTCATCCAGCCGGACGATCGATCATAATTTACCGACTTATGATATGACTCCTGGGTTCAAACCAATTACAGCGCGAGGGTGAGATCACTTTTCGTAGAGCAAAGAAGTCTTAGTCGACGCTGACGTTACAGAAACAGAATAAAGAAGGATTCTCTTTGATTAATTTATCTGAATGTGCGGTGTTCGTTTTCTGCGTTTCACAGATTTAATGTGAACCAATCATTTCAAAATTCTCGGAAAACGTTTAAATCTCACATTAAGGGGGATTGAACAACAATTCTCGCCTTTCTGAGAAAACTACGTACTGACGAAAACTCTACAAACTTAAGTTTCAGTTTCTCATCACTTAATGGGGATGTCGCACAGGGAACGGTGTTTTTTAATGTCTGAGCCACGTTCGGGGGAATTGTTGGGTGCATGGAAGGGAGGCTTAACGGTCTTCTGTTAGTATGAGATTTTTAAGATATTGTGTGTAGTTTGAAAACTAATTCAGCGTAAGAAACGCCAGCATCATTTTCATACAGTTAGCTCCATGAAGGTTCCGAGTTCTATTCAATTAGTTCAACATAAAAATTTTCAACTGAAATCTAATTAGATTTAAAAATATACCAAACAGGGGATAAGGAGCAAAAGGAGCTCCACCTTCCCGGAGGAGAATCGAACCCCGGACTCCCGCGCGATAAAGAGGGAGAAGGAGGCTTAAGAGACGAGGGCCTTCATATGAGATTTTAAAGGTATTTCAGTTACGTAGTTTTGAAACTACTTCACATGAATAACCGTCACCATCATTTTCACACAGCTCTACGGAAGTCCTATTCAACTTCTTCAGTTACTGCCAAAATTCACAACAAAATTTTATTAAAATTAAGAATATATCAAACAGGGAAAAGCAGCTAAAACACATCCTACTCTCCAGCAGGGAATCGAACCCCGGTCTCCCGCGTGACAGGCGGGGATACTCACCACTATACTACCGAGGATATCTGAGTTAATAGTTACTGAAATTTTATTGGTTTTGCCCTTAAACCAAAACTAACTACTATTGTGACAGACAGCTTTTACAAAAATTCTCTCTTTTTACCGCTTTAATCCACAAGTACGGATCTTTAACATGAGCGACCATGATAAGTAAGTTACTGCGTAAAAATAATCACGAAAAAAAATGGCGATCACCACGTCGACTACTTGTGTCTGTGAGAAAAAGTTGTATTTCGATTCAGTTAAAAGCTTTTTCCGTAGTTACAGATCGCCCATGGCCATACACATACTCTCTCTAACGTCCTCTACGTACGTAGAGCCAACTTAGCTCGCGACCGTACGCAGGTGCAACAAATGACAAAAGCAACAAAGGTAAAAGAGATTCTGTCAGGTACCGATGGGATTTGAACCCATGACCTCCTGTTTACTAGACAGGCGCTCTAACCATCTGAGCTACGGCGCCTCGGTGAAGTTCAGGAGGTGAGGAAACTCATTTGATTTTGTGGAAACATGTAGCTGCCACAAAGCCATCAAAAGCATGATCATGCATGGTCAGCTATTAATAAAGGGATTAGAATCGACTGATAAAAAGTGTCGGTAATTACAAATTGAGGGTACTGTGGTATCTGTAACCAAAAGTTGGACAGAACAGTTTTAAGTTAAGAGCCAATGAGGTGAAAAACAAGTTAAGCTTAAATAAAAGGCTTTGCAAAGAGAACAAAGATGATGTTTTCCTTTTTTCTAATATTTCCTCTCATTCCAGATATATTCAAGTTTTTGTATTATACAGGTATTAGCCTGCAATGAAGGAATATGAAGGGCGAAAAAGTAACCACAAAAGTGGCTTTCATTTGAAAAACAAACCCCTATTTGGTCATTCATAGCGCGCGGTTGACGTTTTACGTCAGTTACGCCAATCAAAACCGCTGGCGGTTAATAAGCTGGAATGCGCCATTTCCGAGTTGTCTTGTGTCTCTTTTTCAAAGCGAGGCTAAATGCACAACTTTTCGTATGAAAATGAGATTTAACTACATGTGAATGAAAACTCATTTTCATATGAAAGGCTTTGCACCAAGGCTCGCTTTGAAAAAAGAGGAACAACACAACTCGGATTAGCAATAACCTCTAGAGCTCCCATCTATACATCTTAGAGCCTTCAAGCCCTGCATTCTTTAAGCCCGGTCACCTGGAGCACATCACTTCTTTAAACCCCGCAATGGGGACTTGTTCGGAGATCTTAATGTGAGATTTTAAAGGTATTTTGCGTAGTTTTAAAAGTACTTCACACATAAAGAAACCTCACCATAATTTTCACACAGCGGCATGGAAGTTCCGAGGCTTTACTATCATAATTTACAACAAAAATTTAATTTGAAATTAAAAATATAACAAACAGGGAAAAAGAAGCTAAAATGATCGGCTTACTCCCCGGCGGGGAATCGAACCCCGGTCTCCCGCGTGACAGGCGGGGATACTCACCACTATACTACCGAGGAAATCTCAGTATGAAAGTAGAAATATAAGGGTGCTCTCGATTGGGAAATCTGGATTTCGATTTTAAAATCCGGATTTTGGATTTCCTAATAAAACGCGAACTACAAAAACGGACTTCGACGAGCCAAAAGCCATTTCAATTAAGGCCCCTTAATTGAAATCCATCTTGGAAAAGGATTCCGGTTCGTCGAAATCCGTTTTTGGATTTCGCGTTTTATTAGAAAATCCGAAATCCGAAATCCGAAATCCGAAATCGAAATCCACATTTCCCAATTGAAAACATCCTATAGACCGTAATTGTTTTTTTTAAGGAACCCTTATTTGGCCATTCATAGCGCGCGGTTGACGTTTAACGTCAGTTTCGCCAATCAAAACCGCTGGCGGTTTTGTGAATGAAAATTCATTTTCGTATGAAAGGCTATGCACCAAGACTCGCTTTGAAAAAAGAGGAACAACACAACTCGGATCGGCAATGGCCTCTAGAGCTCCCATCTTTACATGTAAGAAACAGGGAAAAAGAGGCTAAAATGATTAGCTTACTCCGCGGCGGGGAATCGAACCCCCGTCTCCCGCGTGACAGTATGAAAATAGAAAATTAAGGGTGCTATCGATTGGGAAATCTGGATTTCGATTTTAAAATCCGGACTTCGGATTTCCTAATAAAACGCCAAATACAAAAACGGATTTCGACGAGCCGAAAGCCATTTCAATTAAGGCCTCTTAATTGAAATCCATCTTAGAAAAGGATTTCGGTTCGTCGAAATCCGAGTTGGATTTCGCGTTTTATTGGGAAATCCGAAATCCGAAATCCGAAATCCGAAATCGAAATCCAGATTATCCAATTGAAAACATCCTATAGACCCTAATTGTTTTTCCTCAATATTATGGCGGACATCTTGACAAAAATTCTCTCTTTTTACCGCTGAACGGATCTTTATCACGAGCGACTATGACAAATAAGTTACTGCGTAACAATAATCACGAACAAAAAAATGTCGATCACCAGGTCGACTACTTGTTTCTGTGAGAAAAAGTTGCACTTCACTCACTTCAACTTTTTCCGCAGTTACAAATCGCCCATGGTCATACGGATACTCTCTCCGACGTTATCTGCGTACGTTTGGCCAACTTAGCTCGCGACGGTACGTAAATGCAAAAGTTGCACTTCATTTAAAGTCAGCCTTTTGTAACAACTGACAAAACTGAAGGTAAAAGAGATTCTGCCAGGCACCGATGGGATTTGAACCCATGACCTCCTGTTTACTAGACAGGCGCTCTAACCAAATGAGCTACGGCGCCTCGGTGAAAGAAACTTGTTAAAAGCGAGGCTAAGTGCATAACCTTCCGTATGAAAATGAGTGAATGAAAACTAAAACTCATTTTCATATATGAAAGGCTATGCCACAAGACTCGCTTTGAAAAAGAGGTACAAGACCGACTCGGAAATAGCCATGCCTGTTGGAAGTATAAAACAATGAAATGTTTCTTCTGGGGGAAATAGATTCTGTTTTTTATGCAAACGGTTTTAATTGTTTTATACCTCCAACATGGCCGCCGTGAAAACCCTCTATGCCTTTGAATATTTCATTTAAATGCGCGGTGTTGATTTTGGGGGCCACTCACACCTTTCATATGGTCACATCGGTCACGTTGGATCGCTGGAAAACGTACCTTTAAATCTCACTTTAAGGATCGAACAACGATTCCCAACGTTCTGAGAAAACTACGTAATAGCAGCAACTGCACAAATTTAAATTTTTGAATGGGACCTCAATAGCGAGGGATCGGAGCTTCTTTCAGTGTCTAAAGCCAAGTACTGAGTAGGGTCCCAAAGAGGGTTCTTCGGAGCCCTCGAGGCCCGTAATTTTTGCCTTGGAGCCCTGCTGACCCTGGCCTAATGGCACCTTGGAATAAGCAATGGAGCTCTACAGTTCCCATGTTTCCATCTTGGAGCCTTCAAGTCCTGCATTAAGAGAGAAGGGTCTTAACGTGAGAGGTAATTTGCGTAGTTTTAAAACACCTTCACACTAAGAAACTCCACCATCATTTTAACAGCTGCATGAAGCTTCGAGTCTTATTCAGCTTCTTTACTACCCAAATTTTCAACAAAATTTAATTGGAAATTAAAAATATAACAAACAGGAAAAAAGAAGCTAAAATGTACTCCCCGGCGGGGAATCGAACCCCGGTCTCCCGCGTGACAGGCGGGGATACTCACCACTATACTACCGAGGACATCTGTGAATAAAGCTCGAAATTTATTTCTTTTTTCCTCAAACCGAAACCAACTGCTATATTATGACAGACCGCTTACACAAGAACGGGCCTTTATCACGAGCGACCTTGATACGTGAGTTACTGCGTCACAATAATTACGAAAAAATTGCGATCACCATGACTTGTGTCTGTAAAAAAAGTGGCACTTCAATCACTTAACCCAGTTTCCGTAGTTGAAAATTGCCCATGGCTATACACATACTATCTCTAACGTTACCTACGTACGTACAGCCAACTTAGCTCGTTATCGTACGCAAGTACAAACTGAATTGCGCTTCATTTGAAATCAGCCTGTAGTAACAATTAACAAAAGCAATGAAGGTAAAAGAGATTCTGCCAGACTCCAGTGGGATTTGAACCGCTGAGTCTTGTTCAACTTCATTATTACCAAAATTTAGTTTGAAATTTATTGATCTTTCACTCAAACTAAAACCAACTATTGTATCATAGCAGACATCTTGACAAAAATTCTCTCTTTTTACAGCTGAACGGATCACCTACCCTGCACAAACTACCTGCACCTTACAAACGACTTATACACAAACAATAGACAAACCGACTAATTTTACTAACAATGGGTCATTGGATATTTGACTAACAAAAGACGGATCAAAACGCACAAATAACGTTTTACAGTCTACGCAGCCAACAACGTCGCGGCTTAACTCACAGACGACCAATAACATCGCGAGTTCGTCGACCAATCAGGCCAACGACCCGAGACTAAAACATCTACTGTTGTTTCACAATTCACTAGACTCTGATCATGACTTCCGCAGAGGTTGTTGAAACGAAACTCAATGTTACCACAACTGATTATGTTACCACAAACAGTCCTTCTCAGGACTACACTCACCCAGCCGGACGATCGATCGTAATTTACCGACTTATGATATGTCTCCTGGGTTCAAACCAATTACAGCGCGAGGGTGAGATCACTTTTCGTAGGGCAAAGAAGTCTTAGTCGACGCTGACGTTTCAGAAACAGAATAAAGAAGGATTCTCTTTGATTAATTTATCTGAATGTGCGGTGTTCGTTTTCTGCGTTTCACAGATTTAATGTTTACCAATCATTTCAAAATTCTCGGAAAACGTTTAACCAAACAATCTAAAATCGTTTATCATGACAAGTCTTACTCTTTTGAGACAGGTTTTGGTTGATTAATCAGGTTTAATGATAAAAAAGAAACATTTGAAACAAAATATCCTTTTCTATTAAATCTCACTTTGAGGGGGACTGAACAACAATTCTCGCCTTTCTGAGAAAACTACGTACTGACAAAAACTCTACAAACTTAAGTTTCAGTTTCTCATCACTTTATGGGGATGTCACCTAAATACACAGGGAACGGTGCTTTTTTAATGTCTGAGCCACGTTCGGGGGACCTGCTAGTAAGGGAGGCTTAACACACGAGGGTCTTGTGTTAGTATGAGATTTTTAAGACATTGTGTGTAGATTTAAAACTACTTCAGCGTAAGGAACGCCAGCATCATTTTCATACAGTTAGCTCCATGAAGGTTCCGAGTTCTATTCAATTAGTTCAACATAAAAATTTTCAACTGAAATCTAATTTGATTTAAAAATATACCAAACAGGGGAAAAGGAGCAAAAGGAGCTCCACCTTCCCGGAGGAGAATCGAACCCCGGACTCCCGCGCGACAAAGAGGGAGAAGGAGGCTTAAGAGACGAGGGCCTTCGTATGAGATTTTAAAGGTATTTCAGTTACGTAGTTTTGAAACTACTTCACATGAATAACCGTCACCATCATTTTCACACAGCTCTACGGAAGTCGAGCTGACAAAAGCAATGAAGGTAAAAGAGATTCTGCTAGGCACTGATGGGATTTGAACCCATGAAATTATCAACTAAGTGTCTTTGGCTTTGGAAGGCCAGAATGGAAATGGATCCAACTTGAAAAAATAGAGCCGAAGTACGTTTTCAAGTTCGTTTTTTGCGCCTTCTCTAAAATCAGTAAAAATTGATTGTGGTACGTACTTTCTTTAAAATCTCACCTGAAGTTGTCCTCTTGGTGGTCACGAAGCAATTCATGTCGCGAGCAAAATGCTTACATATGAATTTAGCACATTTTAGACCGAAAATTAGGAAAATCTCCAGTTGTAATACGTTGCCCCTTTAAGAAAGACACACATGGTTGTACATACAGTGCATACATTAGGCGATGGAGCTCTAGAGCCGCGTTTTTGCCATACTGGAGCCGTGGACCCTGCATCGTTTTAGCCCAATCACCCGCAAACCTTCAGTCCTTTGGAACCCCGCACTGGGGACTTGTTGGAGAGGGAGGCTGAAGAGACGAGGGTCTTAATATGAGACTTTTATAGGTACGGTATTTTGCGTGGTTTTCAAACTACTTCACGCGATGAAACTTCATCATCATATTTTCACATTTAGCTGCATGGAGGTTCCGAGTCCTACTCAACTTCTTTACTATCAGAATTCACAAAAAATTTACTTTAATTAAAAAAAGACTACCTACGCCCCGGCGGGGAATTGAACCCCGGTCTCCCGCGTGACAGGCGGGGATACTCACCACTATACTACCGAGGACGATTATGCCAGTAATGAGAGAAAAACTAACAACATGGGATACATCACAACAAAAAAGTATCTCTTTCTACCGCGCTTACACATATGCGGATTTTTGTCATGAGCGACCACGATAAATTAGCCATTGCGTAGCAATAATCACGAAAAAAATGCGACCGCTATGTCGCCTACTCAGTGTGTCTGCCAGGAAAAGTTGGACTTCATTCAACTTCTTTTTCCGTAGTCACAAATCACCCATGGCCATATAGTTGGGGGCGGTGGGGGGGGGGACAGGGGTAGGAATCCGGGAGAAAGGGGGCTGAGAAGTGTACGAGAAGCGCGAAAGGAAAGGGCAGGAAACGGGATCAGTAAGGTTGCGGGAAGCGAGAGAAAGATGGCAAAGGTCCACAACATAGCTTACTTTAATATTTTGCAATCGAAAAAGAAGTTTGGACTTCCCTGCCAGTCCCGCCCATCACATACATACAGTCTCTTGTGTTACTTGCTAATACCCAGGGGCGGATCCAGGGGGGTGGATTGGGTGGCTAGTCACCCCCCTTTTTGGGACGTTTAAGCTTGAAATTAAGAAAGGAAACAAGACTATCACTGAGGCGATTTTTTCTCGGTTTCCGATATCGTTCTGTCAGGGCAGCCCCCCCCCCCCTTCAAAAATCCTGGATCTGCCACTGAATACCTAACCTAATTCGCTACCTTACGTGAGTCCAAAAATTGCGACTCTACTGAATTCAGTCTTTTGTAGCAAATGACAAAAGCGATGAAAATAAAAATTGTTAACTAAGGAAAAAGTGGTTTTCTGCCAGGCACCGATGGGATTTGAACCCATGACCTCCTGTTTACTAGAAAGGCGCTCTGACCAACTGAGCTACGGCGCCCAGCTGTGTGAAAGGGTCGAGCTTTAATGTTGGACTAAACTGTAGTTCCCACAATCCCATTATAAACCTGATCATGCATGGTCAGCTACTAATTGCTGATAACGGGAATAAAACTGACTGATTCTGAAAGTGTCTGTAGTCACAAAGTGAGGGCAATGCCGGTGCCCGTAGCGAAAAGTTTCGCAGTACAGTTTTCAGTTTAGCCCCACGGAGAGAAAAACAGGTGAAGTTTATTTAAAAGGCCATATAAAATGGGGAAGGATGATGTTTTGTTTAATATCTCCTCTCATTCCAGAGGTATTTAAATTTTGTATTATACAAATTAAAAAATTGGGTAAGACATAAGTGGTTACAGCATGGAGAGAAATCACAAACATTTGCATCAATGGAATCCTAAGCACAACGTCCAGTTTTGTTAAAATGGCTAAATATTCTACTGCACGGAAGCTTTGGATGGTCAAGATGGAAGTTGCCTGTTTCCACTTGAAAAAGTCGGGCCGTCGTTTTCAAGTTTTTCTTTTGCACCTTCTGTAAATTCAGTAAAAATTGATTGTGGTACGTTGAAAATTCACCTGAAGTGGTCCTCTTAGATGTCACGAAGCAATTCATGCCATGAGCAAGATGCTTACATATGAATTTAGCACATTTTAGACCAAAAAATTAAACATCGCCCCTTCAACAAAGACACACAAGGTGGTACGTACAGTGCATACTGTAAGCCGTGGATCTCTAGATTGAGCCCCGTTTTTTCCATGCTGGAGCCGTGGAGCCCTTCATCATTTTAGCCCAATCACCGCAAACCTTCACTCCTTTGGAACCCTGCATTGGGGACTTGCTGGAGAGGGAGGCTGAAGAGACGAGGGTCTTAATATGAGATTTTGAAGGTACGGTATTTTGCGTAGTTTTCAAACTACTTCACTCAATGAAACTCCATCATCGTATGTCCACCTTTAGCTGTATGGAGGCTTCAAGTCCTACCCAACGTCTTTACTATCAGAATTCACAAAAAAAAATTAGTTTAAATAAAAAATTAACAAATGGGGGAAAAGAGGCCAAAAAGACTTCCTACTCCCCAGCGGGGAATCGAACCCTGGTCTCCCGCGTGACAGGCGGAGATACTCACCACTATACTATCAAGGGACGTTTATGCCATTAATGAGAGAAAAACTAACAACATGGGATACATCACAACAAAAACGTATCTCCTTCCACCGCGCTTACACATATGCAGATTTTTGTCATGAGCGACCACGATAAATTAGCCATTGCGCAGCACGAAAAAAAAAATGCAATCACTATGTCGACTACTCAGTGTGTCTGCCAGGAAAAGTTGGACTTCATTCAACTTCTTTTTCCGTAGTCACAGATCACCCATGGCCATATAGTTGGGGGCGGGGGGGGGGCAAGGGTGGGAATCCGGGAGAAAGAGGGCTGAGAAGTGTCCGAGAAGCTCGAAAGGAAAGGGCAGGAAGCGGGATCAGTAGGGTTGCGGGAAGCGAGAGAAAAACTGAAAGGGTCCACAACATAGCTTACTTTAATATTTTGTAATCGAAAAAGAAGTTTGGACTTCCCTGTCCGGCCCCGCCCACCACTCGCGTACAGTCTCTTGTGTTACTTGCTAATACCCAGGGGCAGATCCAGGGGGGTGGATTGGGTGGCTAGCCACCCCCCTTTTTCGATTTTTTCTCGGATTCCGATATCGTTCTGTCAGGTCAGCCCCCCCCCTTCAAAAATCCTGGATCTGCCACTGAATACCTAACCTAATTCGCTACCTTACGTAAGTCCAAAATTGCGACTCAACTGAATTCAGTCTTTTGTAGCAAATGACAAAAGCGATGAAAACAAAAATTGGTAACTAAGGAAAAAGTGGTTTTCTGCCAGGCACCGATGGGATTTGAGCCCATGACCTCCTGTTTACTAGACAGGCGCTCTAACCAACTGAGCTACGGCGCCCAGCTGTGTGAAAGGGTCGAGCTTTAATGTTGGACTAAACTGTAGTTCCCACAATCCCATTATAAACATGATCATGCATGGTCAGCTACTAATTGCTGATAACGGGAATAAAACTGACTGATTCTGAAAGTGTCTGTAGTCACAAAGTGAGGGCAATGCCGGTGCCCGTAGCGAAAAGTTTCGCAGTACAGTTTTCAGTTTAGCCCCACGGAGAGAAAAACAGGTGAAGTTTATTTAAAAGGCCATATAAAATGGGGAAGGATGATGTTTTGTTTAATATCTCCTCTCATTCCAGAGGTATTTAAATTTTGTATTATACAAATTAAAAAATTGGGTAAGACATAAGTGGTTACAGCATGGAGAGAAATCACAAACATTTGCATCAATGGAATCCTAAGCACAACGTCCAGTTTTGTTAAAATGGCTAAATATTCTACTGCACGGAAGCTTTGGATGGTCAAGATGGAAGTTGCCTGTTTCCACTTGAAAAAGTCGGGCCGTCGTTTTCAAGTTTTTCTTTTGCACCTTCTGTAAATTCAGTAAAAATTGATTGTGGTACGTTGAAAATTCACCTGAAGTGGTCCTCTTAGATGTCACGAAGCAATTCATGCCATGAGCAAGATGCTTACATATGAATTTAGCACATTTTAGACCAAAAAATTAAACATCGCCCCTTCAACAAAGACACACAAGGTGGTACGTACAGTGCATACTGTAAGCCGTGGATCTCTAGATTGAGCCCCGTTTTTTCCATGCTGGAGCCGTGGAGCCCTTCATCATTTTAGCCCAATCACCGCAAACCTTCACTCCTTTGGAACCCTGCATTGGGGACTTGCTGGAGAGGGAGGCTGAAGAGACGAGGGTCTTAATATGAGATTTTGAAGGTACGGTATTTTGCGTAGTTTTCAAACTACTTCACTCAATGAAACTCCATCATCGTATGTCCACCTTTAGCTGTATGGAGGCTTCAAGTCCTACCCAACGTCTTTACTATCAGAATTCACAAAAAAAAATTAGTTTAAATAAAAAATTAACAAATGGGGGAAAAGAGGCCAAAAAGACTTCCTACTCCCCAGCGGGGAATCGAACCCTGGTCTCCCGCGTGACAGGCGGAGATACTCACCACTATACTATCAAGGGACGTTTATGCCATTAATGAGAGAAAAACTAACAACATGGGATACATCACAACAAAAACGTATCTCCTTCCACCGCGCTTACACATATGCAGATTTTTGTCATGAGCGACCACGATAAATTAGCCATTGCGCAGCACGAAAAAAAAAATGCAATCACTATGTCGACTACTCAGTGTGTCTGCCAGGAAAAGTTGGACTTCATTCAACTTCTTTTTCCGTAGTCACAGATCACCCATGGCCATATAGTTGGGGGCGGGGGGGGGGGGCAAGGGTGGGAATCCGGGAGAAAGAGGGCTGAGAAGTGTCTGAGAGGCTCGAAAGGAAAGGGCAGGAAGCGGGATCAGTAGGGTTGCGGGAAGCGAGAGAAAAACTGAAAGGGTCCACAACATAGCTTACTTTAATATTTTGTAATCGAAAAAGAAGTTTGGACTTCCCTGTCCGGCCCCGCCCACCACTCGCGTACAGTCTCTTGTGTTACTTGCTAATACCCAGGGGCAGATCCAGGGGGGTGGATTGGGTGGCTAGCCACCCCCCTTTTTCGATTTTTTCTCGGATTCCGATATCGTTCTGTCAGGTCAGCCCCCCCCTTCAAAAATCCTGGATCTGCCACTGAATACCTAACCTAATTCGCTACCTTACGTAAGTCCAAAATTGCGACTCAACTGAATTCAGTCTTTTGTAGCAAATGACAAAAGCGATGAAAACAAAAATTGGTAACTAAGGAAAAAGTGGTTTTCTGCCAGGCACCGATGGGATTTGAGCCCATGACCTCCTGTTTACTAGACAGGCGCTCTAACCAACTGAGCTACGGCGCCCAGCTGTGTGAAAGGGTCGAGCTTTAATGTTGGACTAAACTGTAGTTCCCACAATCCCATTATAAGCATGATCACGCATGGTCAGCTATTAATAGGCCATTTCCGAGTTGTCTTGTGCCTCTTTTTCAAAGTGAGGCTTCGTGTAAAACTTTTCATGTGAAAATGAGTTTTCATTCACATGCAGATAAAACTCGTTATCATATGAAAAGTTTTGCACGAAACCTCGCTTTGAAAAAGAGGCACAAGACAATTCGGAAATGGCCTTTTGCTGATAACGGAAATTCTGAAAGTGTCGGTAATTACAAAGTGAGGGCAATGTGGTGCCTGTAGCGAAAAGTTCGTCAGTACAGTTTTCAGTTTAGAGCCAACGAAGAGAAAGACAAGAATAGCTTACTTGGCCTTACAAAATGGGGAAGGATAATGTTTTGTTTAATATCTCCTCTCATTCCAGAGGTATTTAAGTTTTGTATTATACAAATTAGAAAACTGGGTAAGACATAAGTTTTTACAGCATGGAGAGAAATCTGCAACATGTACAACAATGGAATCCTAAACACAACGTCCAGTTTTGTTAATAATGGTTGCTTAGTGATTTACTACAGTGGAAGCCCGATATTACGAAGAACCTATACTTATGATAACGAAGACCCCGGTAAAACGAACGGCATGTTTCAGCCCAGTAATAGTAAAATGTACGGAAAAGAACCCCGATATAATGATATATTATTATTATTATTATTATTATTATTATTATTATTATTACTATTATTATTATTATTATAATTAGCGAAGCCTGCGGGCTTGGAGCTCCGTTGCTAAGGAAATTTGGTAACCTATCAACCCGAGAAATTTTGGTTGTGACGTAATAGTCACGTGACCGTCCGTCCATACATCCGTACGTCCGTCCGTCCACACAGACTCTGCGGGAGGGGGAGGGGAGTCCCAAGACAACCCGACGGGGGTAGAGAAGGCCATCTTTTCTTGGCGGGAAATCGCGCGGTGCTTTTGGGCAACCGGCGTTTTTCTTGGCGGGAAATCGCATGACCATCGTCGCTTTTGAAAAAGAGGTTTCTTTAAAAGCTTAAGCTTCTTTAGCATTTAACGATTGCTGGAAAGTACTGAAGTTTTATACTTGACAGAAAAAATCATGTGATATCTATAAATGGAAAGAAAAAGTTCAAAAGAATACTGGTAGAAGGCGAAAAGTTCAAGTTACGAAAGCTGCATTCAAAGGACTTCATCGCTTTGTTTTCTTCACGGCGGCGAGTTTGCCCTGTTCTGAAACACAACCGAGTAAGTGAAGTTTTTAAAGGGTCTAAGGTACATGATTTCGAGTATTACGATGAAAGAAATTACGTTTTGAAATGGAAATTTGATTTATGCCATTAGAAATGTGTCATTTACTTTTGACTTTAAAAAATCATTAGAAAACGCGCTCAGATTTGTGACAGATTCTTGAATATTTTGCCATGCTCAGCCGATTTCACTCGCGTGGACCGACCTACGATTTTGGAAGTGTAACGCGAATTGCATTTAAGTATAAACTTACAGGTTTTCGAATAAACTTTTTTCAAAAATGATTTCTCTGTCCATTATTTTGTGTTTGTTTATTCATAACAGTAGGGCTAAGCACAGCTGCAAGACAACTGCACAAGCTTTGCTTTCAATTTTGACTGTGCGGTCCATCTCTTTGTGCAACTGTCGATTTTCTTGTCGTAGAAGTTTTCAATAGTAATAATCTTTTAAGCGAAGCAGTTGTCGGTTTAAAGCTATTTTATCCCAAAAGCTTCCGAAAACAGTTTTGTGCGTTCCTCAAAGCGCCTAACTTTATATAGGCTTACTTCCCATCCGCAAAACTTATGCCGGTATAATTTAAGCTTAATTATAATAAAGTTTCGATATAACGCGCGCTCTGATTGGTTGGAACAGCGTGCTTTATCAGAGTACGGATGCACGGAGTAGCCCGTGACGCCATTCTGCGCGCGCTGGCAAACTGAAAACCTTTCTTGCGCGCGCTTGCAAGCTATGAAAAAAAACTTCATTTCTTGCAATTAAAAGCCAGTTTCTTTACAAATATGAGAAAAGCTATATTATAAAACAAATAAAAAAGCCAAAACCGTGCTTTGTTCTGTGATAAAGTACTCAAGGAAGTGACGAGAGCACTCAAGAAGTAGGGAGAAGCACTCGCCTGCGGCTCGTGTTCACCCTACACTTCTTTCGTGCTCTCGTCACTTCCTTGCGTGCTTTATCACAGAACAAAGCACGGATTTGGCTTTTTTATTTGTTAATTAAAGTGTGTTTGGCGTTTCTTTGTTTTGAATCTTGATGGTCTCTAGTTAGAGAACGAAATATAACAGTTATTTGAAAAACTAAAAGCGAAGCAGTTGTCGGTTTCAACCTATTATATCTGAAAAGCTTCCAAAAACAGTTCTGTGCATTTTTAAAAGCGCTCGAATTTCAAACAATTATTTGCAGCCGCAAAACTTATGCCACAGAGTTAAGAATGTTTGGACGGTGTTTTTTTGTTTGTTTTCAATCTCGATGGTCTCAAGTTAGAGAACGAAATATAAGGGCCACTTAAATAACTATAAGCGAAGCAGTTTTGAGTTTAAAGCTATTTTATCCGGTAAGTAATGTGTGTTCCTCAAAGTGCTTGAATTTTTTCGCGGCTACTAAAACCTACGCGACATTTCTTCGATAAGTTTATTACAAGTGCTTCGAAGCTCCCCAGATCGTTTCTTTCGGGTAATCCCAGTAAAATGCCGGTGAAATGTCAGTATAAATTTTTGACCACACTAATATTTTTATTTAGTGGCAGTTCATGTTATTTGTTAACATCCGAACGTAATGAAGATAACCCATTTAAACAGTCGAATAATTTTTATCTTGTTTTTGTAAATGAGCGCCGTTTCAAGTTCATTCAAGCGAACAGCCAATAATCCAAGGAGATTTGACAAGCCTTGACAGGATATGGAAACATTGCAAAACCAAGCCAGACGGCTCGTGAGTAAAATAATCAAGCTGTGCTCAGCCTCTAGAATGACCTTTCGAGCTTGGTTTTACAGAACAGATCCCCAAAATATTGGAGGACAGTTCGGAACACTTTCAGGCTTTTTGAGAAACACTTTTCGAAAGCGAACGAGACAAAAAAAGCCCCGAAATATATTTCAGACCGAAAAGTTTCAGGACTATTTTTGAGAAACGAACACCAGTTTATTCCTTCGCGGCTCCGCTTTTAGGCTTGGCTAAATCTATATATTATTATTAAACCCCCGTTACAACGAGCACATACTCCTAGTCCCTTGGCACTTCGTTATATCGGGGTTCCACTGTACTGGCTATTTCCAACTTCCGTTATCTCGAACAGTTTCAGGTTTGATTTCCCTTTCGTGTTCGGGATAGTGTGAGTCTATTTTAGTAGTAGTAATTTAGTAGTAATTCAATAATAAAACCAGCCGGTAGAATTATTATTATTTGCCAAAAACACCGATCATAAACTGAAAAAATTCCACACGGCTGCTGCAGTTTCACTACCCTCCCCCCACCCCCCAAAAAATACTGGCAAAAATTAACCTCCTCAC
Source organism: Siderastrea radians (assembly GCA_964017195.1). Lineage (NCBI taxonomy): Eukaryota > Metazoa > Cnidaria > Anthozoa > Scleractinia > Rhizangiidae > Siderastrea > Siderastrea radians. The sequence continues at coordinate 19,374,932 of OZ024890.1, forward strand.
CCCTCCCACACTGACAAGCATCAAGAAAATTAGCCAAAGTTGTAAGTTCGAAATCAAGGACTTCTTCGCTCCTTGGCACAATGAATCGGATCGCAGTTTTGATTTCTAGGACGTTCGACCAGCATCGTCCTGTATGTAGGTTGCGAATGGCCGAAGTCATGGGAAAATAAACTGCCGAAATATGTTTAGGTTGCTGTCGAACCAACCGTGCTGAAGTTTAGGATATGTAGCACATACGTTTCAACCAAAGTAATTATAGTATAGTACGTTTCAACCAAAGTAATTATACGTATATTCTTGAAAATATTTTGCATAACTACATCACGATACCAGCTTGTCTGCTTTCTTATGTCTGAGATCCTAATGAGCTTATTTGTTATCAATATATTTGAGCAGACAGTTAATCGTGGGGATCAAAACATATGCTTACAAAGAAGTTTCAGACAGACATCAAAACACTTGATCGAGGATTTTACAGACACTTGAAGATTAAATAGAGCAGATAGAAAGAATCCGGAAACAGCTTAACTAAGCATAAAAATATTTTTAATTTACAACACTTGCGTGCATGAGCTAACATGAATGGCAGGTATAAGGGTGCGTATACCACCGAGGACTGAACAAAAAAAAAAATAAATAAAATAATAATAATAATAATAATAATAATAATAATAATAATAATAATGATAATAATAATAATTTGTATAACGCCTATCCAGTCCTGCTCTTGGCGCTTCGCAAAAGGTTAAGAAGGTTAAGAAGCTAAATTAATGTTTAAACAAAAATTAACCTTACTAAGAACAAAGTACTCACGTACCCTGCTGTTCAAAACACAGTCCTCGAATACCTTTCCCCTCGTTTGATTCTCCATTGATTTCGGTAGTTCAGAGCTTTAATATTTGTGCTAACTCAGGAGCTAAGGTTAAATGTAACTTGCCAACCGATCGCAGTCTTAAAACAACCGAAAGCGAAAAAATAAATGAAACAAAAACGGTTAACTTGTTAAGTGATTACGGCCACACAAAAGAAGAACGTTTTTTGAGATACCAATGCTATTCAGTTTCTTTCTACGAGGACGTCAGCGATTCACGATGAGCAGCGTAGTCGCAAACGCAAACACAAACGCAACAAAGCCAGGATGACAAAATTCAGCTACCCCTGTTCACGATGTTGTAAAGGCTCTTGAGTGTGTAACCTGCGTGCGCGCAGACGTTTTCTGTACTTCCTTCCTGCGAGGACACAGGAAGGAAGAAGCCGAGGTTCTTTCACAGACTAATGCCCTGCTGGAGTCACGTCGCCTGCGACACAGTCAAAATTGCTTGCGTTTTTCGTTTGCGTCTTCCATGCAAACTATGCCTAACTGTCATGCCATTTCTGGGCAACAATGTAAACTATAGCTACTGGTTCAATTTCCCAGTAATTGAGTTTACCCATTAAAGTTTTATTATTAATTTAATGTTATTATTAAAAAAATAAAAATCACAAGGCATTAATGAGCCTGAAAAAGGCTCGTTACAAAAATGTCCGTGTATGTACAACAATAATAAATTAAGAAAACGTAAAAAGAACAAGAATCAAAAATGCATAAGGGGCTAGGATCAAAAAAATACCACAGTTAAATCTCGCTTACATCTAGTCGCATGCGTCGTGTGAACATTGCTTCCATTTTCGGTTTGCGTCTCTCGTGCGAACAGGCCTAACTTTTTGTCCTACAGTTAACTCTCGCTCGCAGAAGGTTGTTGGCGTCATGCTTAAACACTGCTTGCGTTTTTGGTTTGCGTTAGTACCCTGAAAACCAGGATTAACTTTTATACAACAGTTAACTCGCACTCCCATCAAGTCGCTTTTGTCTTATGCGAACTCCGCTGCTTGCATTTTTGTTTGTGCCTACCCTGCAAGCGAGGCCTAACTCTAATACTACAGCTAGTTCTCGCTCGCATCAGTCGCCTGCATCATATGTGAACACTGCTTGCGTTTTTGGTTTGCCGCTAGTACTCTTGAAACCAGGCCTAACTCTCATACTACAGTTTACTCTCGTTTGCATCTAGTCACCTGCATCATATGATTACCTGCGTTTTTGGCTTACGTTTCCCCTACAAACCCAGGCCTAACTTTCACACTACTTTAAGCTCTCGCTCGTATCAAGTCGCTTGCATCAGATATGAATATTGCCTGCGTTCTTGATTTGCATCTCCCGTGCAAACGACCTCAACTTTCATCCCACAGTTAACCTTCTCTCGTATCACTGAAGCCGCTTTTGTCATGTGAACATTGCTTAAAATAAAAAGATCACTTTATTTAGGTGTCAACGGTATTTAGCATAGAGTACTAACTGAGGACACCACCAAGATCGAATTGGAAATTGAAAATGTTGGTTTTTGAGGAGTTGGGAAAACCGAAGTACCCGGAAAAACCTCTCGGAGCAAGGACGAGAACCAAAAACAAACTCAAACCCACATATGTGACCGAGTCTGGCTTGCGTTTCAGGTTTGCGTTTCTCCTAGAAACCAGCCGAGGCCAACCTTCCACACTACAGTTAGCTCTCGCTCGCATAAAGTCGCTTGCGTCATATGTGAATATTGCTTGCGTTTTTGACTTGCGTACCCCATGCATACCAGGCCTACCTTTCACACTACATTTAACTTCCGCTTGCACCAAGGCGCTTGCGTCATGTGTGAACCTTGTTTGCGTTTTTGGTTTGCATCTCCCGTACAAACCACGACTAACTTTTATACCACAGTTAACTATTGATGGGAACCACGATTCAGTGTTTGTAAAAGCCCAGACCTATAAATGCAGTCGCAAGGCAGAGCCATCAAGATAGTAATGCCATATCGCGTACACAGACTAATTTGCAAGTAGGCGCTAATTAGTACTTGCAATTTGCGTAATTTTTTTTCACTGCAGCCCTTGATGGCTAAACGGCAAAAGAAACAACAATAAAAAGAAGTTTTGTCGACTTGCGTTGGGTGAAACGATAAAAATGTTCGCCAACTTGCATGCAAATTTGACCTTGATCATAGTGAAAGTGAGTCATCCTAAGTCAGTTGCAACTGCCTATATACCCAAGTCCTGGCCAAACGGAATCACAAGTCAATGCAAATTTCAACTTCCGTCTCTTTACAATCCCATTTGGCCGGGGCTTAATAGAGAGGGTCTATAGAGCAGTTTTCAATTGAGTGTCGAAAGTAATGTTGTGTTTGAATTGCTTATGTTTTGCTTTACTAAGCTCTCTGATTGGTTAATAAGGCACGTGCCACTTTCTCAACCAATCACTAAACCAAAACTAACTGAGTCGGCTCGCACGCGTTTTCCCGCGCCTAATGCTTATTACTTGAATTTGTCTCAATGTCTGATTGGCTCTTTTGTGTTTTGTTGCTGTTATGACTGTTAGAGTAATGACTTTGGTTTTGGTTTTTTTGACACTCATTTGAGTGATATAACCGAAGTTACTTTCAGTGATTCAGCTCCTGTATAAATTTACGCTTATGACCTACGAGTCCCTTACGCGGGACGTACGCTTGTCCGTAATAACGTGGTGTCCTGAATAGAGAGGTGCCTGAAAGGCACGGCGGGTTCATTAGGTTTTTAAGTCACAAGTCGAAATGGAAAGGAGAAAACTTAGGGTGCGTTCTTTCGGGACTATTCCGGAATAGGAATACTCGGAATAGACGGTATTTGTGTTCTTTTGGGAGCTATTCCGTTTTCGGAATGAACGGAATATCATTCCGTTCATTCTGCTCCCGATAGCAGAATGAACAGAATGAAAGGAATACGGTTTACTCGGAATAGACAGAATACGCGTTCTTTTGGGAAATTTTTGGCGGGAAATCCGACGCGGCGCCCGCGCGTGTGCAGACATAGTGGTTCTCAGGTCACCTCCGCCATGGGTATTCCGTTTCCAGAATTGGCGTTCTTTTCGAAATTGAAATTCCGTGTATTCTGTTGTTCCTAAACCGGAATAAGAATAACCAGAATAGTCCCAAAAGAATGCACCCTTAATAAAGAAAGAAGCCATCTTGCGAATCGCTTGTTGCTTAGAATATATCTATCTAAGGGCGCTTTTTTTAAATTCACAATTCTGGAATGAGAATGGCCAGAATGTAAAATACGCGCGTTTTTCTATTCCGCATTCCTATTCCGGAATGGACAGAACGCCATTCCATCCATTCTGCTCCCAGGGGCAGAATGAACAGAATGTTGCGAATGAAAATCCAAGATGGCGGACGGCGAGATGAGCGCTGCGGATTCAAATACGTCTCTACCGGAGAAAAAATCAGGTTACACTTTTGGACACAATGAAACATTGCTTCTAATTTCATCGTAACAAAAGTATGAGGTTTTTTTCAGTGATGTTTCGTACAAGAAAAAGGCAGGACCAGGACCGCGCATCTCGACGGGCGTTTTTTTATGCAGACAATCCGAACTATTCCTAGCATTCCGTACCAACCATTCTTATTCCAGAATTGTGGATAAAAAAACGCGCCCTAAGTTAATCATTGATAAATATATTCAGCAATATGTTATGGTACGAACTACGGCCGACACTGTACTCAGTGTCATGAATGAATAACCAGCCGGCTGACTTGGCTCGGGAGGCTGGTGTCCTGTGCACATTAACTTGTTCAGGGTCGTCTCTAACTACCTCGTTGACTCATAGTATAAAAAAGTCTCAGTAGACATGCAACGATTTAGTTTATAGAATTCAGGATCAAATTGCTGCCATTTTTTAGTTTGGCAGTTATGTACTTCAGGCTAACCAAGGTTAAAGGAGCAAACTCAGTAATTTTCAGCAAATCTGCTTATTGTAGACTTAAGACCGTGTAGTTTGTTTATTTTGCCGTCCTTAAGTCTTGGTCTTAGCGAGTAAACCTAATAGGATCAGATAGTTGCTTATGCCATAAGTAGAAACGCTGATCAGTAAAAATATAAGATGGATTCTTTTTTACTCAAGTCACTCAGTTGAACTGAAAGCAGGTTCAAACGCAGGTATAATCAGAAGATTTTCACTTTCAAAAATCTCTACAATCTGGATGATCTTAGGAATGTCAGTACCGTCAGTAACAATGTAATGTCAGTAACAATTAGTTCCCGTATAACGCCACTGTTCCTAATGAATAAGCAAACGAATAAGGCCTTAGCGCTACTGATAAGTCCCAACTAAACTGTGCTTCTTTGTCTGGCTTTGTTTTGCGTAGACTGCAATATTAAAAGTCCGTATTTTTGCGTTGGTTGGTCCGAGAAAGGGCGGACGACTTGGGAGTGAAACTGCGCGTAGCAACAAGCCTGGAGCGGATGTGTGAATAAAAGGAGTGAGGGTGGGCACACGCCCTACGGACGTGCGACACTCGCGCGCGACAATTCGCACTTTCCTCGCGACTATTCGCGTTTTTGGCTATTCGAATTTTAAGGGAAAATGCAACTGTTCTGCAGCTTATGTTTTGCCCAAATAGCAAATGGAGTAAACAGTCTTTTATGCTCCTCTGTCAAAAAAGGAGTTTTGTCAGTTTTGCAAAGTTCCCAGCCATTTGAGTCTTCGCCAACAAGGTTTCGTATTTTACTATCAGGAATGTTTTACTATCAGCAAATGGAGTAAACAGTCATTTATGCTCCTCTGTCAAAAAAGGAGTTTTGTCAGTTTTGCAAAGTTCCCAGCCATTTGAGTCTTCGCCAACAAGGTTTCGTATTTTACTATCAGGAATGTTTGCGTTTAATTCATTTTGCCCATTTGTTTTGTAAGTATGTACTTGACGTCATATAACAGTCGTTAAATAAAACTGGTCAGGTTTAACAAATCGTTAGAAGCACCGCAATTGTTCAGAGAGCAAAAGCCTCGTTAAAAAGCGTGCGCTGTTTCATGTATTGGATCGAGCGGTCATTTGACATCCTTGTTTGTACGGAAATCATGCTCAAGTATTTTAATGCATCCTAAGAGAAGTCTACTCATCGGAAATTACCGCCTTTGCAGCTGTCATTGAAAACAAATGATCTCTATAAAAACGAAGTACTCAGACAAGTAAAAACAGCCTAGCAGACAATTAACAGCGAAAAACGGAAGGTTGCGCTCAAGGCCTTGTCTTGAAATCGGGACCCCGCCAGTCTAGATTGGCGAATTCCCACAGCTATCAGTAAACGTTGTTTGAACAGCAAAAGGAATTAAGTGGATGGGGATTAATTTCCACTAACTGTGAACAACAGGAACAAAGCGTTAAGAAGGAACAAAAACATGGAACATGGTAACATTATTTTTTAATATGACCGGGCACCGAGAAAGGTGTTTAAAAATGCTTTTCCTTAAGTAGAATTTAAATTGTTCACATTCTAAAGGAAAGCAGAATTTCGTAGAAATTAGGCTACAAGATAATGCTGTTTGATTAAGGGCACGTTTTCCCAAGAAAGGGGCTGTAAAATACGCTTTTATTTCAAAATATGCAAAACGCCTACGACCACCTTCGACAAAAAATAAAAATTGTATTTGAAAAAAAAGAAAACGCCCACAAACGCCTACGACTACATGTGTTAAGTTAATGAAAAAGAGTTTAGATGGCTACCCAGAAGCAAAGAGAGAAAAGAATGATTTGGAATTGACTTACTTTTCTCTCTGTCTGTCCTATTCGTACACTGCAAAACCAAACTTAATTAGTCAAAAGGTAGAATTTACAAGCCGTAGTGTTAGTGTTCGATTTTAGGGTTTCGCAGTTTTCCTGATCACACCCGGCCTGTTTGCTTTGGGCATTAATTTGCATTGTTACCGGGACAGACAGTCAAGAAAACGAGTACTATTGGCCGTATTTATCTTCTGAGACGCAGAATTTCAGACGAATTATTCGTCTTCCAGGATAAAAGCGGCCATGATCGATAAAATCTGGACCCTCTCAGTTGTCAGTGGCTCTGACAACTTTCGGGTTAGTCTTTCTATTCTTAGTTTTTTTTTTTAATTTTAATAAAGATACCGTTAAGTTTCTTTTGAATAACGCCAACCGTCTGAAATGCACTGGATCTGCACTTAAACAGTGTTCCAAATATACTGCCAAACTGAAACGCTCTGTAGTAATAGAAAAAATAAAGCCCAAATAAAAACAAAAGAACGACAACACTCGCCTTGGAGAGTTCTTATTTATCCTTTAACTCCTTTACTGAAACTCTGTCTTTCACTTTGACTGTATTCCTGTAAACATATCACGGATTCACTGCATGTAAATAGTCTTTTACCTGCAATTATGTTTACTTAGTCTGTTATTGAAAAATGTTTTCTCTCCAACGCATCACTGTTACAATTGATAAACTAGTAAATAGTTAACAATTAGTACAGTGGAACCTCGATTTAACGAACCTCTATACAACGAAGTCCTCAGTATATCGAACAATATTTTACAGCCCAGTAAAAGCATAATGTATGGAATAGAACCTCGATATAACAAACCCTTGATATAGCGAAGCAATTTCCCCAGTCCCTTGGCACTTGGTTTAATCAAGGTTCCACTATATATACCAAACCAGTGGACAGTGTTTTTCCCGTGCTCTGATTGGCTACTCAAACTCGGGATAGTATCCGCTATTCACCTCCGGCATTTTTCTGGATTCCGCGTGCAAGTTTTGCCTCATTTCTCAGAAAAAAAGGAAGTATTTGGTGCTGGCTATCCACTGATTTGGTATAATTATACTAATTAAACAGTTATTCACCTCAGTATTGGTGAAAAGTGGTAGATATTTCCCTCTCTGCTTTGCGGGTCAGCAAATATCCACCACTATTGCCGACCTCCACTTTGGTGAATAATTGTTAATTATTCAACAAGCGCATGTGGGATATGAGGTGATAAAGCACTTGGCATCTGACTTCCCTTATAAGACAAAAAGCAGGGTTTTTGCTGATAACTTGTATGTGGTGATCCACTGAGAAAGTTAGAAAATCAATAACCAAGGTGAATAAGATTTAGGTAAAAATTAAAAAAAATTAAAAAAAATAATACTAAATGTTTTGAATCTTCAAAAAATCATCATCAGAATATTAAAACTACTTAAAGAACGGGGTTATTGCGAATTTAGAAAGGGAAGCCAGATCATGTGCAAGTGGATTTCACAAATTTGAAATAGAAAGTACAGAACAAGTAGGACCCCATCTAGACCCTCAAAGCAAGACAAGGCCAAGAAGCAACGGTGTGACAAATATGCAAGGGGCAGTGGCAAAATTTGTATACAGAAGAATGACAAAAACCTCTTGGACTTGCTATTAATAGCACTATATCGTAGTCCAGACACCAAGTACACTATATGTGACGGGAGTTTGAGGTAGTTTTTAAAGCTAAAACGATTGTAGTAGCCATGAATGGTTCAGGGCTTAGGAGTCTGGCTTAAAAATGCAGACCCCATGGCCGCAAGCCTGAAGATTTCAGGGCTTCAGGGGCCTCCTCCCCCTTTCTTCGAGAATTCAGGGCTCTGCAGACCCCCCCCCCCCCCCCCACCTCCGTTTTGTTGGGGCCGTATATTAATTGTTAGACCTCAAAACCGTAGGTATACATTCTATAGCAAGGGTGTAAAAGGATCTGACAACGGTCGAAATACTTTTGTTGACTGGATATTTTTCTATTTAGAACAACTAAAAAGAAGACAGATCTAGGGTGATGTTGGAGATTACATTAAGTCTATTGTGTTGTTTTGTTTGCAATTTTCCCCCTAATACAACAATATTTTTGTGCGGTTTATGTCTATGAGGAAAAAGCAGATCTTAGCAAGGACTATCAGAATCCAAAAAGAAAATTGGGGGTAACCACGCATTTTTCAGAGATAATTGAGCTTAAATTTGGAAAGAAATTGCCATACATTCTTTGTCATTTAACGCTTTTTATAATAATGGTTGCTTAATTATCTCTGAAAAATGCGTGGCTACCCATATTTTTCGTTTTGGATTCCAATAACCCTTGCTAAGATCTACTTTTTCCCCATGGTCATAACCTTTGCAAAAATACATCTCTATTTGGAGGCAGCACAAGTTTGGCCTCGTAGGTTAGCACAATGCACGTATTTCCGGACAATTATTTAATTTAACAAATCAGGTGAAACCTACGCAGCGCAACACAGGTATTTCGTATTTCGAAGAGTAAGAAAGAAACTATCATCAAGTGTGGGCAGGTTTTACCCTGTGAGCAGAGGTTTCTTGGTCGCCCTCTGCTTGCACGGTAGACAGGTTTCCGTTGAAAAAAAGTCTTTCGTAAAAATCGTTTCGTTTAATTGACAGTTCAACTAGACTGAAAAGAAGTTTCAGCACGATCTTTAGTCTGTTTTACATGAGAATAATAAAAACATATCTAAAGAAGTGACATGCGGTTTCTCTATGCAAAGTGAAATCATGTAGCAAGCGTCTGAGTAAATTATTATGGGGAGCCTGCGCCCCCGACTTCGCGCCCCTTGATTATGCGCCGATCAATTCGAAACTTCAACATCCCCCCCCGGGCATACCCCGGGCATTTGACTGTGCATCGTGCCCAGGGAGGGGGGAATTTGAACGTTGCATTGAAAGGGTGGGGTATTTGAACCGGATTTATCTCTTGTTCTGACGTAATACGCCCGTGAGTTTTTTCGGTCTTTACAGGGTTTGACGGATTCACAAGATAGAATTTCGCTTTGGTTAGTGAATAACTCTTTCAAATGCGTCTTTAAAAGAAGTTTGAAGGTATCATTACGGCATATCTCTCTCTGAAAAGCGTGTAAAGTGTTTGATTGAAGACGAAATTGGCTTGGTGGAGAGGTTTTTCAGTACTAATTGGTGGGGCATTTGAACGGCCTTTTTGCCCCGAGGGGAGGGAATTTGAACAAGCCAATCTTCAAAAGTTCAAACGCCCGGGGGGGGGATGTTGAACTTTCGAATTGATCGGCGCATTATTCGGACGCATGTGTACGCAGCGGGCTAAAAGTACGATAAATGACAAGAATTTTCCCGTCGAAGGAACGTTCTCTGAACACCAATTTGACAATACGATATCTTCACATGAGGAGAAATCGTTACTGCGTCTTTGCACAACGTGTCTGCTCACTGGGACGCATGCATATCGTCGCGCTAGAAATAGTGTTGTCCACATGATCCGCAATGCAAATCGTGCTTTCTATCGTGACGCAATTAAGAGCAATTTAGACAATCCTAAGAATCTGTGGAAAATTATCCGTAATATCACTCCCTCCAAATGCTCTAATTTACCAAGCCACTTGAGCGTTGACGGTAAAATCGTCAGTAACAACACAGAAATCGCTAACTTATTTAATCAACACTTTGCTAACATAACTTCTTCAGTAGACCTGGGTGATGCACCTGTATGCCCTAACTGGGATTATTTCACCAATTTTGTTAACTCAAAGCTCCCGTGTGGCACGGCGCCCTTCTCTATACCGCCTATTACAGAGGATTTTGTCCTCTCCAGTCTCAATCGTCTCCCGCTCAATAAGGCCGCTGGCTTGGACGGGATTGACGGTTACTTTCTTAAAACTGCAGCACCCGCTATATCCTCTTCGCTGACGAGTGTATTCAACCTTAGTCTTACTTGTGGCGTGTTCCCGGATGTGTGGAAAATCGCGAAGGTTTCGCCACTGTTTAAGGAAGGCTCACTCCTAGATCGCTCAAATTTTCGCCCTATCTCAGTCCTCGCTATTGTGTCTAAGATTTTAGAACGTCATGTACATTCTAACTTCTACGGTTTTCTTGCCAGTTATGATCTTCTCACAGACTTCCAGTTTGGCTTTAGATGGTTTCGCTCTTGTGAGTTTGCAGTTATGAACCTCTCGGACCGTATACTCGCCAATATGGACCGTGGCCTTCTTAGTGGACTTCTCTTAATCGACCTAAAAAAGGCCTTTGATCTGGTCAATCATAGCACCCTGTTGTTTAAACTCGGCATATATGGTTGTTCTCCATCCGCACTTAAGTGGTTTAACTCGTATCTTACTGGCCGCTCCCAAAAAACGTCATTTAAAGGGGCTTTGTCCGATTCACTTCCTATGTCTGTCGGAATCCCTCAGGGGAGCATACTTGGACCTCTATTCTTTCTTGTATTCATAAATGACCTCCCACTTTATTTGTCCTCTACTTTTGACACTAACCTTACTATGTTTGCCGATGATACTACCATTCTTACATCTGGATCCACTGTGCAGGAAGTTGAACTTCGACTAAACCTGCTTGCTTCCGATGTCTCATCCTGGGCAAATCTCAACCGTATGGCCCTAAATGCTTCCAAAACTAAATCTATGCTGATTGCTTCTCCCCAAAAGCTAAGATTCTTATCTTCTCGATCACTTGATGTAGCAGTCAATAACACTGTTGTGGACCAAGTCCTCGAGGCTAAAGTTCTCGGCGTGACATTTGACCACCATCTCTCGTGGGAGCAGCATGTTGATAGTCTGTGTTGCAAACTGAACAGCCGTCTCTCGCTATTGCGCAGAATTAGCTCCTTCCTTACACAAGAAGGCTCCCTGCATTATTACAATGCTTGTGTTCACAGCCAGCTTGTTTATTGTTCTAGCGCCTGGGGCACCTGCTCCCAGACACTACTCCTTCGTCTCCTTCGCGTGCAGAAACATGCTGCTCGTATAATTCTCGGTGCTGACTTTTCTACACCTTCTGTTGCCCTTTTTTCTAAACTTCAATGGATCCCAGCATAAATGAAATGATAAAATGTAGGAAACTGCAGCTACTTTTCTCTATTATGACTAATCCTGAAGCTCCTCTTTGTCTTAAACAGAAGTTCTCCTTTCTATCCGCTACACGGACTACTCGTATAACCAGAGGTACAACTTCTCATAATTTAGTTATTCCCCAGCCTAGAACAAATTTGGGTAAGCGCACCTTCTCGTATTCCGCCACTGTTCTCTTTAATGCCCTTGAGGTTGATTTAAAGATACTTGCTGCGCATCCCCTTGCCTCGCCTAGCGCTTTGTCTTCCTTTTCGTTTCCGCTAAAGCATAAACTTCGTGGCCTTTTCCTGCAAAACCTCAATACTGTCTCCCATCTTGAGGAGCTTTGTTGCCATGAATGCCGCTTTCTTCTTAAATGCCGCCGTTTTTTTTAGTATGTGACTACTTCATGTTTCTTAGCTTATTACTTCTCTTACTTATAGTTTAGCTTTGATTATCTGTTATTTTGTAATGTTTAATGTTTATTTTGAGGGCCATATGTTAGAAAACTGTAAAAGGTTAATATGTTCACCCTCGTTAAATAAAGTGTATTGTATTGTATTGTATTGTACTGCCAAGTTTCAAGTTCTTAATTTTGTAGAAACAGACCGGTACACGGAAGGTCATGGGTTCGGTTCCCGTCAGGGACTCGGACTTTTCTTTCTCCCATGCTCACGACATGTTGAACTTCCATCGGTATGTAGTCGAAACAACATCGGGGCTTGATTATGTTATTCAGTACAACATGTAGGGGAGCCATCCAGGACAGTACAACTAACTTAGAGGAGTGGAAAGTTCGTCTTCTTCATGTCGCCTCTGGGATTTGCCTCAGGGACAATAAGTTAAAATAAATAAGCAGTTTCCTGGCGATTTTTTTTTTAACACGTATGCAAAATAGGAACAGTTAGGGCCTGTCCGGGAGTCGAACCCGGGACCTCTCGCACCCTAAGCGAGAATCATGCCACTAGACCAACAGGCCATGTAATGATCGCATATATATCGAGAAATGATATAAATATTTTTGTGTTCTCATAAGCTGGTCTTATCACACCTGTTCTGGTCCTCTGGTCACCTACGACTAATAACATCGCGAGTTCGTCGACCAATCAGGCCAACGACCCGAGACTAAAACATCTACTGTTGATTCACAATTCACTAGACTCTGATAATGACTTCCACAGAGGTTGTCGAAACGAAACTCAATGTCACCACAACTCTCACAATTCATGATGACATCGACATTGCTGATCCTAGCAGTATGCAGGACGCATGTCACATAAGAACTCAGTAAAAATGGCCTCGCTCTCCGTGAGTTCTCGTAGCTCAGTGGATAGAGCGCCCGCCCGGTGTTCGGGGGGTCATGGGTTCGATTCCTGTCGGGGACTCAGATTTTTCTTTGTCCCACGCTCGTGTCATTGTTGATTATTTCATCTTTCACATTTAATTTACCGAGCTGAAAATTCACCATCACTTTCATTTATCACAATTCATGATGACCTCGACATTGCTGATCCTACCAGTAAGCAGGACGCATGTCACATAAGAACTCAGTAAAAATGGCCTCGCTCTCCATGAATTCTCGTAGCTCAGTGGATAGAGCGCCCGCCCAGTGTTCGGGAGGTCATGGGTTCGATTCCTGTCAGGGACTCAGATTTTTCTTTGTCCCACGCTCGTGTCATTGTTGATTATTTCATCTTTCACATTTAATTTACCGAGCTGAAAATTCACCATCACTTTCATTTATCACAATTCATGATGACATCGACATTGCTGATCCTAGCAGTATGCAGGACGCATGTCACATAAGAACTCAGTAAAAATGGCCTCGCTCTCCATGAGTTCTCGTAGCTCAGTGGATAGAGCGCCCGCCCAGAGTTCGGGAGGTCATGGGTTCGATTCCTGTCGGGGACTCAGATTTTTCTTTGTCCCACGCTCGTGTCATTGTTGATTATTTCATCTTTCACCTTTAATTTACTGAGCTGAAAATTCACCATCACTTTCATTTATCACAACTGATTATGTTACCACAAACAGTCCTTCTCAGGACTACACTCACCCAGCCGGACGGTCGATCATAAATTACCGACTTATGATATGACTCCTGGGTTCAAACCAATTACAGCGTGAGGGTGATATCACTTTTCGTAGAGCAAAGAAGTCTTCGTCGACGCTGACGTTTCAGAAACAGAATAAAGAAGGATTCTCTTTGATTAATTTATCTGAATGTGCGGTGTTGGTTTTGTGCGTTTCACAGATTTAATGTGAACCAATCATTTCAAAATTCTCGGAAAACGTTTAAATCTCACTTGAAGGGGCATTGAACAACAATTCCCGCCTTTCTGAGAAAACTACGTACTGACAAAAACTCTACAAACTTAAGTTTCAGTTTCTCATCACTTAATGGGAATGTCGCCTAAATACACAGGGAAGGGTGCTTTTTAATGTCTGAGCCACGTTCGGGGGAACTGTTAGTAAGGGAGGCATGAGATTTTAAGATATTGTGTGTAGGTTTAAAACTACTTCAGCGTAAGAAACGCCAGCATCATTTTCATACAGTTAGCTCCATGGAGGTTCCGAGTTCTATTCAATTAGTTTAACACCAAAATTTTCAACTTAAATTTAATTTGATTTAAGAATATACCAAACAGGGGATAAGGAGCAAAAGGAGCTCCACCTTCCCGGCGGAGAATCGAAACCCGGACTTCCGTGCGACAAAGAGGGAGAAGGAGGCTTAAGAGACGGGGGCCTTCATATGAGATTTTAAAGGTATTTCAGTTACGTAGTTTTGAAACTACTTCACATGAATAAACGTCACCATCATTTTCACACAGCTGCACGGAAGTCCTATTCAACTTCTTTACTGTCAAAATTCACAACAAAATTTTATTAAAATTAAGAATATATCAAACAGGGAAAAGAAGCTAAAACACATCCTACTCTCCAGCGGGGAATCGAACCCCGGTCTCCCGCATAACAGGCGGGGATACTCACCACTATACTTCCGAGGATATCTGAGTTAATAGTTACTGAAATTTTATTGGTTTTGCCCTTAAACCAAAACTAACTACTATTGTGACAGACAGCTTTTACAAAAATTCTCTCTTTTTACCGCTTTAATCCACAAGTACGGATCTTTAACATGAGCGACCATGATAAGTAAGTTATAATCACGAAAAAAAATGGCGATCACCACGTCGACTACTTGTGTCTGTGTAGAAAAAGTTGCACTTCGATTCAGTTAAAAACTTTTTCCGTAGTTACAAATCGCCCATGGCCATACACATACTCTCTCTAACGTTCTCTAACGTTCTCTCGCGACCGTACGCAGGTGCAACAAATGACAAAAACAACAAAGGTAAAAGAGATTCTGCCAGCCACCGATGGGATTTGAACCCATGACCTCCTGTTTACTAGACAGGCGCTCTACCCATCTGAGCTACGGCGCCTCGGTGAAGTTCAGGAGGTGAAGAAACTCATTTAATTTTGTGGAAAAATGTAGCTGCCACAAAGCCCTCACAAGCATTATCATGCATGGTCAGCTATTAATAAAGGGATTAGAATCGATTGATAAAAAATGTCGGTAATTACAAATTGAGGGTACTGTGGTATCTGTAACCAAAAGTTGGACAGAACAGTTTTAAGTTAAGAGCCAATGAGGTGAAAAAAAAGTTAAGCTTAAATAAAAGGCCTTGCAAAGAGAACATAGATGATGTTTTCCTTTTTTCTAATATCTCCTCTCATTCCAGATATATTCAAGTTTCTGTATTATACAGGTATATGCGCCATTTCCGAGTTGTCTTGTGTCTCTTTTTCAAAGCGAGGCTAACTGCACAACTTTTCGTATGAAAATGAGTTTTATCTACATGTGAATGAAAACTCATTTTCATATGAAAGGCTATGCACCAAGACTCGCTTTGAAAAAAGAGGAACAACACAACTCGGATCAGCAATGGCCTCTAGAGCTCCCATCTTTACATCTTGGAGCCTTCAAGCCCTGCATTCTTTAAGCCCGGTCACCTGGAGCACGTCACTTCTTTAAACCCCGCAATGGGGACATGTTGGGAGATCTTAATGTGAGATTTTAAAGGTATTTTGCGTAGTTTTAAAAGTACTTCACACATAAAGAAACCTCACCATAATTTTCACACAGCGGCATGGAAGTTCCGAGTCTTTACTACCATAATTTACAACAAAAATTTAATTTGAAATTAAAAATATAACAAACAGGGAAAAAGAAGCTAAAATGATTAGCTAACTCCCCGGCGGGGAATCGAACCCCGGTCTCCCGCGTGACAGGCGGGGATACTCACCACTATACTACCGAGGACATCTCAGTATGAACATAGAAATTTAAGGGTGCTTTCGATTGAGAAATCTGGATTTCGATTTTAAAATCCGGATCTCGGATTTCCTAATAAAACGCGAAATACCAAAACGGATTTCGACAAGCCGAAATCCATTTCAATTAAGGCCCCTTAATTGAAATCCATCTTGGAAAAGGATTTCGGTTCATCGAAATCCGTTTTTGGATTTCGCGTTCTATTGGGAAATCCGAAATCCGAAATCGAAATCCAGATTTCCCAATTAAAAACATCCTATAGACCCTAATTGTTTTCCTCAATATTATGGCGGACATCTTGACAAAAATTCTCTCTTTTTACCGCTGAACGGATCTTTATCACGAGCGACCATGACAAGTAAGTTACTGCGTAACAATAATCACGAAAAAAAAATGTCGATAACCAGGTCGACTACTTGCTTCTGTGAGAAAAAATTGCACTTCACTCACTTCAACTTTTTCCGCAGTTACAAATCGCTCATGGTCATAGGGATACTCTCTCTGACGTTATCTGCGTACGTTTGGCCAACTTAGCTCGTGACGGTACGTAAATTGAAAAGTTGCACTTCATTTAAAGTCAGCCTCTTGTAACAACTGACAAAACTGAAGGTAAAACAGGTTCTGCCAGGCACCGATGGGATTTGAACCCATGACCTCTTGTTTACTAGACAGGCGCTCTAACCAAATGAGCTACGGCGCCTCGGTGAAAAAAATATGTTAGAAACGAGGCTAAGTGCATAACCTTCCGTATGAAAATGAGTGAATGAAAACTAAAACTCATTTTCATATGAAAGGCTATGCCACAAGACTCGCTTTGAAAAAGAGGTACAAGACCGACTCGGAAATGGCCATGCCTGTTGGAAGTATAAAACAATGCAGGCGCGTACGCAGGGGGGGGGCACTGGGTGCACGTGCACCCCCCCACCTAAGAAAAAAGTTCCGCTCAGAAACGTCCAAAAGAGGAAACAAAGTTCCGCCCAGATAGGTCGATCGACACGTTCCGCTCAGATACGGCAGAATTAAAACGGAAATGGTAAGGAAAAAAGACGAAAAGACTGAAAGACTAAAGGAAAAAGAAAAAAAAAAGACGATAGCCGTTTGTCGGAACTGGAAATCCTAAAGTAGATTTTTTTCATGTTTTCTCACCATTACTGTTGTTTTGGAAATGAATAAAGGTTGATGCTACCCGTCATCATGCCATAAAAGAGTTTTATAAGCACGCGCTTAGTACATGGTCAAAAGTTCCGCTCAAGCTTAAAGTGCACTCCCCCACCGAAAAACTGCGTACGCGCCTGAATGAAATGTTTCTTCTTTGGGAAATAGATTCTGTTTTTTATGCAAACGGTTTTAATTGTTTTATACCTCCAACATGGCCGCCGTGAAAACCCTCTATGCCTTTGAATATTTCATTTAAATGCGTGGTGTTGGTTTTGGGGGCCACTCACACCTTTCATATGGTCACATCGGTCACGTTGGATCGCTGGAAAACGGACGTTTAAATCTCACTTTAAGAATCGAACAACGATTCCCGACGTTCTGAGAAAACCACATAATAGCAGCAACTGCACAAATTTAAATGTTTGAATGAGACCTCAATAGCGAGGGATCGGAGCTTGTTTCAGTGTCTAAAGCCAAGTACTGAGTAGGGTCCCAAAGAGGGTTCTTCGGAGCCCTCGAGCCCCGTAATTTTTGCCTTGGAGCCCTGCTGACCCTGACCTAATGGCACCTTGGAATAAGCAATGGCGCTCTATAGCTCCCATGTTTCCATCTTGGAGCCTTCAAGCCCTGCATTAAGAGAGAAGGGTCTTAACGTGAGAGGTAATTTGCGTAGTTTTAAAACACCTTCACACTAAGAAACTCCACCATCATTTTAACAGCTGCATGAAGCTTCGAGTCTTATTCAGCTTCTTTACTACCCAAATTTTCAACAAAATTTCATTTGAAATTAATCGAACTTCGGTCTCCCGCGTGACAGGCTGGGATATGGCCACAATACTAACGAGGACATCTGATAACAAATGTTGAAATTTATTTGGTTTTTCCTCAAACCAAAACCAACTACTATATTATGACAGACCGCTTACACAAGAACGGGTCTTTATCACGAGCGACCTTGATACGTGAGTTACTGCGTCACAATAATTACGAAAAAATTGCGATCACCATGACTTGTGTCTGTAAAAAAAGTTGCACTTCAATCACTTAACCGTTTTCCGTAGTTGCAAATTGCCCATGGCCATACACACACTCTCTCTAACGTTATCTACGTACGTACAGCCAACTTAGCTCGCTATCGTACGCAAGTGCAAACTGAATTACGCTTCATTTGAAATCAGCCTGTAGTAACAATTAACAAAAGCAATGAAGGTAAAAGAGATTCTGCCAGACTCCAGTGGGATTTGAACCGCTGAGGTCTTGTTCAACTTCATTATTACCAAAATTTAATTTGAAATTTATTGATTTTTCCCTCAAACTAAAACCAACTATTGTATCATAGCAGACATCTTGACAAAAATTCTCTCTTTTTACCGCTGAACGGATCACCTACCCTGCACAAACTACCTGCACCTTACAAACGACTTATACACAAACAATAGACAAAAAGACTATTTTACTAACAATGGGTCAATGGATATTTGACTAACAAAAGACGGATCGAAACGCACAAATAACGTTTTACAGTCTACGCAGCCAACAACGTCGCGGCTTATCTGACAGACGACCAATAACATCGCGAGTTCGTCGACCAATCAGGCCAACGACCCGAGACTAAAACATCTACTGTTGATTCACAATTCACTAGACTCTTATAATGACTTCCGCAGAGGTTGTCGAAACGAAACTCAATGTTACCACAAACAGTCCTTCTCAGGGCTACACTCACCCAACCGGACGACCGATTATAATTTACCGACTTATGATATGACTCCTGGGTTTAAACCAATTACAGCGCGAGGGTGAGATCACTTTTCGTAGGGCAAAGAAGTCTTAGTCGACGCTGACGTTTCAGAAACAGAATAAAGAAGGATTCTCTTTGATTAATTTATCTGAATGTGCGGGGTTCGTTTTGTGCATTTCACAGATTTAATGTGAACCAATTATTTCAGAATTCTCGGAAAACGTTTAAATCTCACTTGAAGGGGGATTGAACAACAATTCTCGCCTTTCTGAGAAAACTACGTACTGACAAAAACTCTACAAACTTAAGTTTCAGTTTCTCATCACTTAATGGGGATGTCGCCTAAATACACAGGGAACGGTGCTTTTTTAATGTCTGAGCCACGTTCGGGGGAACTGTTAGTAAGGGAGGCTTAAGAAACGACAATCTTGTGTTAGTATGAGATTTTTAAGATATTGTGTGTAGTTTTAAAACTACTTCGGCGTAAGAAACGCCAGCATCATTTTCATACAGTTAGCTCCATGGAGGTTCCGAGTTCTATTCAATTAGTTTAACATCAAAATTTTCAACTGAAATCTAATTTGATTTTAAAATATACCAAACAGGGGATAAGGAACAAAAGGAGCTCCACCTTCCCGGCGGAGAATCGAACCCCGGACTCATGCGCGACAAAGAGGGAGAATTAAGAAGGCTTAGAGACGAGGGCCTTCATATGAGGTTTTAAAGGTATTTCAGTTACGTAGTTTTGAAACTACTTCACATGAATAAACGTCACCATCATTTTCACACAGCTCTATGGAAGTCCTATTCAACTTCTTTACTGCCAAAATTCACAACAAAATTTTATTAAAATTAAGCAATATATCAAACAGGGAAAAGAAGCTAAAACATATCCTACTCTTCAGCGGGGAATCGAACCCTGGTCTCCCGCGTGACAGGCTGGGATACTCACTACTATACTACCGAGGATATCTGAGTTAATAATTACTGAAATTTTATCGGTTTTGCCCTCAAACCAAAACTAACTACTATTGTGACAGACAGCTTTTACAAAAATTCTTTTTACCGCTTTAATCCACAAGTACGGATCTTTAACATGAGCGACCATGATAAATAAGTTACTGCGTAAAAATAATCACGAAAAAAAATGGCGATCACTACATCGACTACTTGTGTCTGTGAGAAAAAGTTCCACTTCAGTCAAAAACTTTTTCCGTAGTTAGAAATCGCCCATGGCCATACACATACTCTCTCTAACGTTATCTACGTACGTAGAGCCAACTTAGCTCGCGACCGTACGCAGGTGCAACAAATGACAAAAGCAACAAAGGTAAAAGAGATTCTGCCAGCCACCGATGGGATTTGAACCCATGACCTCCTGTTTACTAGACAGGCGCTCTACCCATCTGAGCTACGGCGCCTCGGTGAAGTTCAGGAGGTGAAGAAACTCATTTAATTTTGTGGAAAAATGTAGCTGCCACAAAGCCCTCACAAGCATTATCATGCATGGTCAGCTATTAATAAAGGGATTAGAATCGACTGATAAAAAGTGTCGGTAATTACAAATTGAGGGTACTGTGGTATCTGTAACCAAAAGTTAGCTTGCAGTGAAGGAATATAAAGGGCGAAAGAGTAACCACAAAAGTGGCTTTCATTTGAAAAAGAAACCGTTATTTGGTCATTCATAGCGCACGGTTGACGTTTAACGTCAGTTACGCCAATCAAAACCGCTGGCGGTTAATAAGCTGGAATGCGCCATTTCCGAGTTGTCTTGTGTCTCTTTTTCAAAGCGAGGTTAAATGCACAACTTTTCGTATGAAAATGAGTTTTATCTACATGTGAATGAAAACTCATTTTCATATGAAAGGCTATGCACCAAGACTCGCTTTGTAAAAAGAGGAACAACACAACTCGGATCAGCAATGGCCTCTAGAGATCCCATCTTTACATCTTGGAGCCTTCAAGCCCTGCATTCTTGAATTAAGCCCGGTCACCTGGAGCACATCACTTCTTTAAACCCCGCAATGGGGACTCGGTCGGAGATCTTAATGTGAGATTTTAAAGGTATTTTGCGTAGTTTTAAAAGTACTTCACACATAAAGAAACCTCACCATAATTTTCACACAGCGGCATGGAAGTTCCCAGTCTTTACTACAATAATTTACAACAAAAATTTAATTTGAAATTAAAAATATAGCAAACAGGGGAAAAGAAGCTAAAATGATCAGCACACTCCCCGGCGGGGAATCGAACCCCGGTCTCCCGCGTGACAGGCGGGGATACTCACCACTATACTACCGAGGACATCTCAGTATAAAAATAGAAATTTAAGGGTGTTTTCGATTGGGAATTCTGGATTTCGATTTTATAATCCGGATTCCGGATTTCCTAATAAAACGCGAAATACAAAAACGGATTTCGACGAGCCGAAATCCATTCAATTAAGGCCCCTTAATTGAAAACCATCTTAGAAAAGGATTTCGGTTCGTCGAAATCCGTTTTTGGATTTCGCGTTTTATTGGGAAATCCGAAATCCGAAATCGAAATCCAGTTCCCAATTGAAAGCACCCTATAGACCCTAATTGTTTTTCTTCAATGTTATGGCAGACATCTTGACAAAAATTCTCTCCTTTTACCGCTGAACGGATCTTTATCACGAGCGACCATGACAAGTTAGTTACTGCGTTACAATAATCACGAAAAAAACATGTCGATCACCAGGTCGACTACTTGCCGTCTGTGAGAAAAAGTTGCACTTCACTCACTTCCACTTTTTCCGCAGTTACAAATCGCCCTTGGTCATACAGATACTCTCTCCAACGTTATCTACGTACGTTTGGCCAACTTAGCTCGCGACCGTACGTAAATGCAAAAGTTGCGCTTCATTTGAAGTCAGCCTTTTGTAAGAACTGACAAAAGCAATGAAGGTAAAAGAGATTCTGCCAGGCACCGATGGGATTTGTACCCATGACTTCCTGTTTACTAGACAGGCGCTCTAACCAACTGAGCTACGGCGCCTCGGTGAAAGAAACTTATTAAAAGCGAGGCTTCCGTATGAAAATGAGTGAAGAAAACTAAAACTCATTTTTCATATGAAAGGATATGCACCAAGACTCGCTTTGAAAAAGAGGTACAAGACCGACTCGGAAATGGCCTCTAGAGGGTCTTCTTGTGACGTCACGACGACCATGCATGTTGGAAGTGTAAAACAATAAAATGTTTCTTCTGGGGGAAATAGATTCTGTTTTTATGCAAACGGTTATAATTTGTTTTATACCTCCAACATGGCCGCCGTGAAAACCCTCTATGCCTTTGATTATTTCATTTAAATGCGGGGTGTTGGTTTTGGGGGCCACTCCCACCTTTCTTGTGGTCAGATCGGTCACGTAAGTTCGCTGGAAAACGTTTAAATCTCACTTTAAGGATAGAATAACGATTCCCGACGTTCTGCATGAGAAAACCACATAATAGCAGCAACTACACAGATTTAAATTTCTGATCATTTAATGGGAATGATGATTTTGAGATACATAAACAAGTAAAATATAGCGAGATTAAGTTCCAACGTTTACTTGTTAATGGGAATGGGACCTCAATAGCGAGGGTCGGAGCTTGTTTCAATGTCTGAAGCCAAGTACTGAGTAGGGTCCCAAAGAGGGTTCTTCGGAGCCCCCGAGCCCCATAATTTTTGCCTTGGAGCCCTGCTGACCCTGGCTGAATGGCACCTTGGAATAAGCAATGGCGCTCTATAGCTCCCATGTTTCCATCTTTAATCCTTTAAGCCCTGCATTAAGAGAGAAGGGTCCTTTAACGTGAGAGGTAATTTGCGTAGTTTTAAAACACCTTCACGCTAAGAAACTCCACCATCATTTTAACAGCTGCATGAAACTTCGAGTCTTATTCAACTTCTTTACTACCCAAATTTACAACAAAATTTAATTTGAAATTAAAAATATAACAGACAGGGAAAGAGAAGCTAAAATAAGAGCCTACTCCCCGGCGGGGAATCGAACCCCGGTCTCCCGCGTGACAGGCGGGGATACTCACCACTATACTACCGAGGACATCTCAGAGAACATTTCGAAATTTATTTGTTTTTTCCTCAAAGCAAAACCAATTGCAACTGCTATATTATGGCAGACCGCTCACACAAGAACGGGTCTTTATCACGAGCAACCTTGATAAGTTAGTTACTGCGTCACAATATTTACGAAAAAACTGCGATCACCATGACTTGTGTCTGTAAAAAAAGTTGCACTTCAATCACTTAACCGTTTCCCGTAGTTGCAAATCGCCCATGGCCATACACATACTCTCTCTAACGTTATCTACGTACGTAAAGCCAACTGATAGCTCGCTATCGTACGCAAGTGCAAACTGAATTGCGCCTCATTTGAAGTAAGCCTGTAGTAACAAATAACAAAAGCAATGAAGGTAAAAGAGATTCTGCCAGACACCAATGGGATTTGAACCGATGAGTCTTGTTCAACTTCATTATTACCAAAATTTAATTTGAAATTTAATGATTTTTCCCTCAAACTAAAACAAACTGTTGTATTATAGCAGACATCTTGACAAAAATGCTCTCTTTACCGCTTTAATCCCCAAGTACGGATCTTTAACATGAGCGACCATGATAAGTGAGTTCCTGCGTAAAAATAATCACGAAAAAAAATGGTGATCACCACGTCGACTACTTGTGTCTGTGCGAAAAAGTTGCACTTCAGTCAAAAACTTTTTCCGTAGTTATAAATCGCCCATAGCCATACACATACTCTCTCTAACGTTTTCTATGTACGTGGAGCCAACTTAGCTCGCGACCGTACGCAGGTGCAACAAATGACAAAAGCAACAAAGGTAAAAGAGATTCTGCCAGCCACCGATGGGATTTGAACCCATGACCTCCTGTTTACTAGACAGGCGCTCTAACCAACTGAGCTACGGCGCCTCGGTGAATTCAGGAGGTGAAGAAACTCATTTAATTTTGTGGAAAAATGTAGCTGCCACAAAGCCATCAAAAGCATCTTCATGCATGGTCAGCTATTAATAACGGGATTAGAATCGACTGATAAAAAGTGTCGGTAATTACAAATTGAGGGTACTGTGGTATCTGTAACCAAAAGTTGGACAGAACAGTTTTAAGTTAAGAGCCAATGAGGTGAAAAACAAGTTAAGCTTAAACAAAAGGCCTTGCAAAATGAACAAAGATGATGTTTTCCTTTTTTGTAATATTTCCTCTCATTCCAGATATATTCAAGTTTTTGTATTATACAGGTATTAGCTTGCAATGAAAGAATATGAAGGGCGAAAGAGTAACCACAAAAGTGGCTCACATTTGAAAAAGAAACCCTTATTTGGTCATTCATAGCGCACGGTTGACGTTTAACGTCATTTACGCCAATCAAAACCGCTGGCGGTTAATAAGCTGGAATGCGCCATTTCTGAGTTGTCTTGTGCCTCTTTTTCAAAGGGAGGCCAAGTGCACAACTTTTCGTGTGAAAATGAGTTTTATCTACATGTGAATGAAAACTCATTTTCATATGAAAGGCTATGCACCAAGACTCGCTTTGAAAAAAGAGGAACAACACAACTCGGATTAGCAATGGCCTCTAGAGCACCCGTCTTTACATCTTGGAGCCTTCAAGCCCTGCATTCTTTAAGCCCGGTCACCTGGAGCACATCACTTCTTTAAACCCCGCAATGGGGACTCGTTCGGAGATCTTAATGTGAGATTTTAAAGGTATTTTGCGTAGTTTTAAAAGTACACATAAAGAAACCTCACCATAATTTTCACACAGCGGCATGGAAGTTCCGAGTCTTTACTCACCACAATTTACAACAAAAATTTAATTTGAAATTAAAAATATAGCAATTGCTTACTCCGCTTACTCCCTGGCGGGGAATCGAACCCCGGTCTCCCGCGTGACAGGCGGGGATACTCACCACTATACTACCGAGGACATCTCGGAATAATGTCAGAAATTTAAGGGTGCTTTCGATTGGGTAATCTGGATTTCGATTTTCCGATTTCCTAATAAAACGGGAAATCCAAAAACGGATTTTGACGAGCCGAAATCCATTTCAATTAAGGCCCCTTAATCGAAATCCGTCTTAGAAAAGGATTTCGGTTCGTCGAACTCCGTTTTTGGATTTCACGTTTTATCAGGCAATCCGAAATCCGAAATCCGCAATCGAAATCCAGATTTCCCAATTGAAAGCATCCTATAGACGCTAATTGTTTTTCGTCAATATTATGGCAGACATCTTGACCAAAAATTCTCTCTTTTTACCGCTGAACGGATCTTTATCACGAGTGACCATGACAAGTTAGTTACTGCGTAACAATAATCACGAAAAAAACATGTCGATCACCAGGTCGACTATTTGGAGTCAGCCTTTTGTAACAACTGACGAAAGCAATGAAGGTAAAAGAGATTCTGCCAGGCAGTAAGTAAGTAAGTAAAGTCTTTATTTAACGAGGGTAGCACTAAAATAGCATAAAAATACTAACAAACCAGTGGCCCTCTAAAATTATTTACAATAAAATATAAAAAGTACACTAGAATACGAATATTAAAACTATGGGATTTGAACCCATGACCTCCTGTTTACTAGACAGGCGCTCTAACCAACTGAGCTACGGCGCCTCAACCTTCCGCATGAAAATGAGTGAAGAAAACTAAAACTCATTTTTCATATGAAAGGTCATGCACCAAGACTCGCTTTGAAAAAGAGGTACAAGACCGACTCGGAAATGGCCGGCCTATAGAGGGTCTTCTTGTGACGTCACGACAGCCATGCATGTTGAAGTACAAAACAATAAAATGTTTCTTCTGGGGGAAATAGATTCTGTGTTTTATGCAAACGGTTTTAATTGTTTTATACCTCCAACAAGGCCGCCGTGAAAACCCCCTATGCCTTTGATTATTTCATTTAATGCGCGGTGTTTGTTTTGGGGGCCACTCGTACCTTTCATATGATCGCGTCGGTCACGTAAGATCGCTGGAAAACGTTTAAATCTCACTTTAAGGATCGAACAACAATTCCCGACGTTCTGAGAAAACCACATAATAGCAGCAACTGCACAAATTTGAATTTCTGATCATTTAATGGGAATGGGACCTCAATAGTGAGGGATTGGAGCTTGTTTCAGGGTCTAAAGCGAAGTACTGAGTAGGGTCCCAAAGAGGGTTCTTCGGAGCCCTCGAGCCCCGTAATTTTTGCCTTGGAGCCCTGCTGACCCTGACCTAATGGCACCCGCCTTGGAATAAGCAATGGCGCTCTATAGCTCCCATGTTTCCATCTTTAATCCTTTAAGCCCTGCATTAAGAGAGAAGGGTCCTTTAACGTGAGAGGTAATTTGCGTAGTTTTAAAACACCTTCACGCTAAGAAACTTCACCATCATTTTAACAGCTGCATGAAGCTTTGAGTCTTATTCAACTTCTTTACTACCCTAATTTACAACAAAATTTAATTTGAAATTAAAAATATAACAAACAGGGAAAAAGAAGCTAAAATAATAGCCTACTCCCCGGCGGGGAATTGAACCCCGGTCTCCCGCGTGACAGGCAGGGATACTCACCACTATACTACTATACTTCACTCACTTCAACGTTTTCCACAGTTACAAATCGCCCATGGTCATACGGATACTCTCTCTAACGTTACGTTTGGCCAACTTAGCTCGGTACCGTACGCAAATGCAAAAATTGTGCTTCAATTGACGTCAGCCTTTTGTAGCAAATAACCAAAGCAATGAAGGTAAAAGAAATTTCGCCAGGCTCCGATGGGATTCGAACCCATGACCTCCTGTTTACTAGACAGGCGCTCTAACCAACTGAGCTACGGCGCCTCGGTGAACCAAACTCGATTTAATTTTGTGCCAAAATGTGGTAAAAAAGCCATCAAAAGCATGATCATGCATGGTCAGCTATTAATAACGGGAATAGACATTCATGATAGAATTGACTGTTTAAAAGTGTCGGTAATTACAAACTGAGGTTACTGTGGTATCTGTAACCGAGGGTGCTTTCGATTGGGAAATCTGGGGTTTCGATTTTAAAATCCGGATTTCAGATTTCCCAATAAAACACGAAATCCTTTTCCAAGATGGATTTCAAGGCCCCTAAATTGAAATCCATCTTGGAAAAAGATTTCGGTTCGTCGAAATCCGTTTTTGGATTTCGTGTTTTATTGGGAAATCCGAAATCCAAAATCCGAAATCGAAATCCAGATTTCCCAATCGAAAGCACCCCGAAAGTTAGACAGAACAGTTTTAAGTAAAGAGCCCGTGAAGTGAAAAACAAGTTAAGCTTAAACTACAGGCCTTGCCTTGTTTGAGTGAATTAACTGATCTCCTCTCATTCCAGAGATTTTCAAGTTTTTGTGTTATGCAAATTAGAAAATTGATGATGTCATAAGTGGTTACAGCATGGAAACAAATCACAGACTCAACCGGAATAAAATGTCACACGTTCATGAGCCAGAATCGAAGACATTTACATCAACGGAATCCTAAACATAAAGTACAGTTTTGTTAAAATGGCTAAATATTCCCTCACGGAAATTATCAACTAAGTGCCTTTAGCTTTGGATGACCAGGATGGAAATGGATCCAACTTGAAAAAATCGAGCCGACGTTTTCAAGTTCTTCTTTTGCGCCTTCTCTAAAATCAGTAAAAATTGATTGTGGTACGTGCTTCTTTGAAAATTCACCTCAAGTGGTCCTCTTGGTGGTAATGAAGCAATTCATGTCGCGAGCAAGGTGCTTGCATATGAATTTATCACATTTTAGACCGAAAATTAGGAAAATGGCCATTTATAATACATTGCCATTGCATTCAGTAAGCGATGGACCTCTAAAGCCGCGTTTTTTCCATACTGGAGCCGTGGACCCCTGCATCGTTTTAGCCCAATCACCTGCAAACCTTCACTCCGTTGGAACCCCGCACTGGGAACTTGTTGGAGAGGGAGGCTGAAGAGACGAGGGTCTTAATATGAGATTTTATAGGTACGGTATTTTGCGTGGTTTTCAAACTACTTCACGCGATGAAACTTCATCACCATATTTTCACATTTAGCTGCATGGAGGCTCCGAGTCCTACTCAACTTCTTTACTACCAAAATTCACAAAAAATTTATTTAAGCAAAAAAAAAATTAACACATGAGGGAAAAGAGGCCAAAAAGACTTCCTACTCCCCGGAGGGGAATCGAACCCAGGTCTCCCTCGTGACAGGCGGGGATACTCACCACTATACTACCGAGGACATCTGTGCCGGCATTGAGAGAAAAACTAACAATACGGGATACATCATCAACACGCGCTTACACACATACGGATTTTCTATTGGGCGACCACGATAAATTAGCCATTGCGTAGCAATAATCACGAAAAAATGCGATCACTTTGTCGACTACTTGTGTCTGCCAGGAAAAGTTCCACTTCGTTCAACTTTTTCCGTAGTCACAAATCACCCATGGCCATGCAGTTGGGGGTGGGGGGGGGCAGGGGCGGGAACTCGGGAGAAAAGGGGCTGAGAAGTGTATGAGAAGCGCGAAAAGAGAGGGCGGGAAGCGGGATCAGTAGGGTTGTGGGAAGCGAGAGAAAGATGGAAAAGGTCCACAACATTGCTTACTTTAATATTTTGTGATCGAAATAGAAGTTTGGACTTCCCTGTCCGGCCCCGCCCACCACACACATACAGTCTCTTGTGTTACTTGCTAATACCCAGGGGCAGATGCAGGGGGGTGGATTGGGGGACTAGCCACCCCCCTTTTTGGGACGTTTAAGCTTGAAATTAAGAAAGGGAACAAGACTATCACTGAGGCGATTTTGTCTCAGATTCCGACATCGTTCTGTCAGGTCAGCCCCTCCCCCCCTTCCAAAAATCCTGGACCTGCCACTGAATACCTAGCCTAATCCGCGACCTTACGTAAGAGCAAAAAATTGCGACTCAACTGAATTCAGTTCTGAATTCAGTCTTTTGTAGCAAATGACAAAAGCGATGAAAATAAAAATTGGTAAAAAAAAGTTATTTTGCCAGGCACCGATGGGATTTGAACCCACGACCTCCTGTTTACTAGACAGGCGCTCTAACCAACTGAACTACGGTGCCCCGTGTTAAAGGGTACAGCTTTAATGTTGAACTAAACTGTAGTTCCCACAATCCCATCTTACACGCATGATGATGCAGGGTCAGCTATTAATTGCTGATAACGGGAATTGAATTGACTGACTCTGGAAGTGTCCGTAAGGGCAATTTCTTCGCAAACACTTAAGTTTTCTCGTACTGGATTGGCCAAACTTTATCTCATTTCCTTCGCCAAATGGCTCCTTGGTCTCAGCTGTTCTTTTTTTTTAATTCTTTCAACTTTAGTTTCTTCTGGCACCATCTGGTCTTCCTTAAGGTAGGGTCGCAAACACGTTTACAGCACAGCATTGAAAAATCTTCGTTGTAGTCAGTAGTTGATAAGAATCAACACTCAGAAGTTGGAGAAGTTGATGCAATAAAGAAGCTAATTGTATTATTATACAACTTAGAAAACTAGGTACGTCATAAGTGGTTACAGCATGGAGAGAAATCTGAGAAACATTTACATCAATGGAATCCTGAACACAACGTCCAATTTTGTTTAAAATGGTTTCTTAGTGATTTACTACAGTGGAAGCCCGATATTACGAACACCTATATACAGATGATAACGAAGAGCCCGGTATAACTTATCGAACGGTATTTTTCAGCCCAGTAATAGGAAAGTGTATGGAAAAAATCCGATACAATGATATATTATTATTATTAACCACCGTTACAACGAGCAAGTCCCTTGGCACTTCGTTAGATCCGGGGTCCATTGCACTGGCTATTTCCAACTTCCGTTATCTCGAACAGTTTCTGGTTTGATTTCCCTTACGTGTTCGGGATATATAACCTTTGAATGCAGAGGTCCACACGACGCGCAAATAAACCTCACTGGTTCGGTTTTGCCGGATTCTGGTGTAGAGATGCTGGAGCCAGACGTCCCTCGAAGTGTAATTGAACAAAACTGAATGCAAGGCTGGCACTACGGCAAAGGGCTGATTTATTTAAGGCCAATATTTCGGCTGACAAAATTAGCCTTCCTTTGCCGTAGTGCCAGCCTTGCATTCAGTTTTGTTCGGGATAGTGTGAGTTTATTTTAGTAGTAATTCAAACTTTATAAAACCAGTCGATAGAATCACTATTTTTTGCCAAAAACAGCGACCATAAACTGAAAAAATTCCATACGGCTGCTGCAGTTTCACTACCCCCTCCCCCCCCAGAAAATAGTAGGCAAAAATTGACCTCCCCACCCCTCCCACACTGACAAGTACCAAGAAAATAAGCCAAAGTTGGAGGTTCGAAATCAAAGACTTCTTCGCTCCTTGGCACTATGAATCGAATCGCAGTTTTGATTTCTAGGACGTTCGACCAGCATTGTCCTGTATGCAGGTTGTGGATGGTTGAAGTCATGGGAAAAAAAGTGCCGGAATATGTTTAGATTGTTGTCGAACAAACTGTGCTGAAGTTTAGGATATGAAGCACATACTGAGTACTTATGTTTCACATCCAAAGTAATTACACGTACATTCTTGAAAATCTTTTGCATAATTGCATAACGATACCAGCATGTCTGGTTTCTTATGTCTGAGATCCTAACGAGCTTATTATTGTTATCAATATATTTGAGCAGACAGTTAATCGTGTGGATCACAACATATATGCTTACAAAGCAGTTTCAGACAGACATCAAAACACTTGATCGAGGATTTTATAGACAATGACAGACGGACATCAAAACACTTGAAGATTAAATAGAGCAGATAGAAAGAATCCGAAAGCAGCTTAACTAAGCATAAAAATATTTTTAATAATTTACAACACTTGCGTGCATGTACTAACATGAATGGCAGACCTGCTGTTCAAAACTCAGTCCTCGAATACCTTTTCCCCTCGTTTGATTCTCCATTGGTTTCGGCAGTTCATATTTGTGCTAACCGCTGATTAAATCCACGGTTTAATGTAACTGGCCGACATCGCTAGTTCGATTAACTCTTGAAATGGTTAAATGCGAAAAAATAAATGAAACAAAAACGGTTAACTTGTTAAGTGATTGTGACCACACAAAAGTATAGAACGTTTTATGAGATACCACTGCTTTTTAGTTTCTTTCTACGAGGACTTCAGCGATTCACGATGAGCAGCGTAGTCGCAAACGCAAACGCAACAAAGCCAGGCTTGACGAGATTCAGCTACCCTTGTCCACGATGTTGAAAAGGCTCTTGAGTGTGTAACCTGCGTGTGCGCAGACGTTTTCTGTACTTCCTCCCTGCGAGGACACAGGAAGGAAGAAGCCGAGGTTCTCTCACAGACTAATGCCCTGATGGAGTCACGTCGCCTGTGACGCAGTCAAAATCGTTGTTTTTCGTTTATGTCTCTTATGCAAACCATGCTTAACTTTCATACCATTTCTGGGCCACAATGGAAACTACTGGTTTGATCAGTTCCCAGTAATTGTGTTTAACCATTAAAGTATTAGTATTATTATTATTATTATTATTGTTATTATTATTATTATTATTATTATTATTATTATCATTATTATTATTATTATTGTTATTATTATTATTATTATTATTATTATTATTATTATTATTATTATTATTAATAGCCTGTATTGAAAGGCTCGTTACAAAAATGTACGTGTATCTACGACAACAATAAATCAAGAAAATGTGAAAAGAACAAGAATAAAAAATGCATAAGGGGCTAGGATAAAATATATCACAGTTAAATCTCGCTTACATCTAGTCGCGTGCGTCATGTGTGAAAATTTTCGGTTTGCGTCTCTCCTGCCCAACAGGCCTAATTTTTCATCCTACAGTTAACTCTTGCTCGCAGAAGGTTGTTGGCGTCATGCGTGAACACTGCTTGCGTTTTTGGTTTGCGTTAGCCGACCCTGAAAAGCAGGATTAACTTTTATACAACAGTTAACACGCGCTCCCATCAAGTCGCTTTTGTCTTATGTGAACTCCGCTGCTTGCATTTTTGTTTGTGCCTACCCTGCAAACAAGGCCTAACTCTAATACTACAGCTAGTTCTCGCTCGCATCAGTCGCCTGCATCATACGTGAACACTGCTTGCGTTTCTGGTTTGCCGCTAGTACTCTTCAAACCAGGCCTAACTCTCATACTACACTTTACTCTCGCTTGCATCTAGTCGCTTGCATCATATGATTACCTGCGTTTTTGGCTTACGTTTTCCCTACAAACCCAGGCCTAACTTTCACACTACTTTAAGCTCTCGCTCGTATCAAGTCGCTTGCATCATATATGAATATTGCCTGCGTTCTTGATTTGCATCTCCCGTGCAAACGACCTCAACTTTCATCCCACAGTTAACCTTCTCTCGTATCACTGAAGTCGCTTTTGTCATGTGAACATTGCTTAAAATAAAAAGATCACTTTATTTAGGTGTCAACGGTATTTAGCATAGAGTACTAACTGAGGACACCACCAAGATCGAATTGGAAATTGAAAATGTTGGTTTTTGAGGAGTTGGGAAAACCGAAGTACCCGGAAAAACCTCTCGGAGCAAGGACGAGAACCAAAAACAAACTCAAACCCACATATGTGACCGAGCCTGGCTTGCGTTTCAGGTTTGCGTTTCTCCTAGAAACCAGCCGAGGCCAACCTTCCACACTACAGTTAGCTCTCGCTCGCATAAAGTCGCTTGCGTCATATGTGAATATTGCTTGCGTTTTTGACTTGCGTGCCCCATGCATACCAGGCCTAACTTTCACACTACATTTAACTTCCGCTTGCACCAAGGCGCTTGCGTCATGTGTGAACCTTGTTTGCGTTTTTAGTTTGCATCTCCCGTACAAACCACGACTAACTTTTATACCACAGTTAACTATTGATGGGAACCACGATTCAGTGTTTGTAAAAGCCCAGACCTATAAATGCAGTCGCAAGGCAGAGTCATCAAGATAGTAATGCCATATCGCGTACACAGACTAATTTGCAAGTAGGCGCTAATTAGTACTTGCAATTTGCGTAATTTTTTTTCACTGCAGCCCTTGGTGGCTAAACGGCAAAAGAAACAACAATAAAAAGAAGTTTTGTCGACTTGCGTTGGGTGAAACGATAAAAATGTTCGCCAACTTGCATGCAAATTTGACCTTGATCATAGTGAAAGTGAGTCATCCTAAGTCAGTTGCAACTGCCTATATACCCAAGTCCTGGCCAAACGGAATCACAAGTCAATGCAAGTTTCAACTTCCGTCTCTTTACAATCCCCTTTGGCGGGGGCGTAATAGAGAGGGCCTATAGAGCAGTTTCAGTTGAGTGTCAAAAGTAATGTTGTGTTTGAATTGCTTTTGTTTTGCTTAACTACGCTCTCTGATTTGTTAAAAAAGCTCGCGCCACTTTCTCAACTAATCACTAAACCAAAACTAACTGAGTCGGCTCGCACGCGTTTTCCCGCGCCTAATGCTTATTACTTGAATTTGTCTCAATGTCTGATTGGCTCATTTTGTGTTTTGTTGCTGTTATGACTGTTAGAGTAATGACTTTGGTTTTGGTTTTTTTGACACTCATTTGAGTGATATAACCGAAGTTACTTTCAGTGATTCAGCTCCTGTATAAATTTACGCTTATGACCTACGAGTCCCTTACGCGGGACGTACGCTTGTCCGTAATAACGTGGTGTCCTGAATAGAGAGGTGCCTGAAAGGCACGGCGGGTTCATTAGGTTTTTAAGTCACAAGTCGAAATGGAAAGGAGAAAACTTAGGGTGCGTTCTTTCGGGACTATTCCGGAATAGGAATACTCGGAATAGACGGTATTTGTGTTCTTTTGGGAGCTATTCCGTTTTCGGAATGAACGGAATATCATTCCGTTCATTCTGCTCCCGATAGCAGAATGAACAGAATGAAAGGAATACGGTTTACTCGGAATAGACAGAATACGCGTTCTTTTGGGAAATTTTTGGCGGGAAATCCGACGCGGCCGCCCGCGCGTGTGCAGACATAGTGGTTCTCAGGTCATCTCCGCCATGGGTATTCCGTTTCCAGAATTGGCGTTCTTTTCGAAATTGAAATTCCGTGTATTCTGTTATTCCTAAACCGGAATAAGAATAACCAGAATAGTCCCAAAAAAATGCACCCTTAATAAAGAAAGAAGCCATCTTGCGAATCGCTTGTTGCTTAGAATATATCTATCTAAGGGCGTGTTTTTTTATTCACAATTCTGGAATGAGAATGGCCAGAATGTAAAATACGCGCGTTTTTCTATTCCGCATTCCTATTCCGGAATGGACAGAACGCCATTCCATCCATTCTGCTCCCAGGGGCAGAATGAACAGAATGTTGCGAGTGAAAATCCAAGATGGCGGACGGCGAGATGAGCGCTGCGGATTCAAATACGTCTCTACCGGAGAAAAAATCAGGTTACACTTTTGGACACAATGAAACATTGCTTCTAATTTCATCGTAACAAAAGTACGAGGTTTTTTCAGTGATGTTTCGTACAAGAAAAAGGCAGGACCAGGACCGCGCATCTCGACGGGCGTTTTTTTCTGCAGACAATCCGAACTATTCCTAGCATTCCGTACCAACCATTCTTATTCCAGAATTGTGGATAAAAAAACGCGCGCTAAGTTAATCATTGATAAATATATTCAGCAATATGTTATGGTACGAACTACGGCCGACACTGTACTCAGTGTCATGAATGAATAACCAGCCGGCTGACTTGGCTCGGGAGGCTGGTGTCCTGTGCACATTAACTTGTTCAGGGTCGTCTCTAACTACCTCGTGGACTCATAGGATAAATAAGTCTCAGTAGACATGCAACGATTTAGTTTATAGAATTCAGGATCAAATTGCCGCCATTTTTTAGTTTGGCAGTTATGTACTCCAGGCTAACCAAGGTTAAAGGAGCAAACTCAGTAATTTTCAGCAGCTCTGCTTATTGTAGACTTAAGACCGTGTAGTTTGTTTATTTTGCCGTCCTTAAGTCTTGGTCTTAGCGAGTAAACCTAATAGGATCAGATAGTTGCTTATGCCATAAGTAGAAACGCTGATCAGTAAAAATATAAGATGGATTCTTTTTTACTCAAGTCACTGAGTTGAACTGAAAGCAAGTTCAAACGCAGGTATAATCAGAAGATTTTAACTTTCAAAAATCTCTGCAATCTGGATGATCTTAGGAATGTCTGTACCGTCAGTAACAATGTAATGCCAGAAACAATTAGTTCCCGTATAACGCCACTGTTCTTAATGAATAAGCAAACGGATAAGGCCTTAGCGCTACTGATAAGTCCCAACTAAACTGTGCTTCTTTGTCTGGCTTTGTTTTGCGTAGACTGCAATATTAAAAGTCCGTATTTTTGCGTGCGTTGGTCCGAGAAAGGGCGTACGACTTGGGGGCGAAACTGCGCGTAACAAAAAGCCTGGAGCGGATGTGTGAATAAAAGGAGTGAGAGTGGGCACACGCCCTACGGACGTGCGACACTCGCGCGCAACAATTCGCACTTTCCTCGCGACTATTCGCGTTTTTGGCTATTCGAATTTTAAGGGAAAAAGCGACTGTTCTGCAGCTTATGTTTTGCCCAAATAGCAAATGGAGTAAACAGTCATTTATGCTCCTTTGTCAAAAAGGGAGTTTTGTCAGTTTTGCAAAGTTCCCAGCCATTTGAGTCTTCGCCAACAAGGTTTGGCGTATTTTACTATTAGGAATGTTTGCGTTTAATTCATTTTGCCCATTTGTTTTGTAAGTATGTACTTGACGTCATATAACAGTCGTTAAATAAAACTGGTCAGGTTTAACAAATCGTTAGAAGCACCGCAATTGTTCAGAGAGCAAAAGCCTCGTTAAAAAGCGTGCGCTGTTTCATGTATTGGATCGAGCGGTCATTTGACATCCTTGTTTGTACGGAAATCATGCTCAAGTATTTTAATGCATCCTAAGAGAAGTCTACTCATCGGAAATTACCGCCTTTGCAGCTGTCATTGAAAACAAATGATCTCTATAAAAACGAAGTACTCAGACAAGTGAAAACAGCCTAGCAGACAATTAACAGCGAAAAACGAAAGGTTGCGCTCAAGGCCTTGTCTTGAAATCGGGACCCCGCCGGTCTAGATTGGCGAATTCCCACAGCTATCGGTATCTCTCATGTTACATTTATTCCATCATGTACTCAAGCTTTTTATTCTAGAAATACCCCAACATGGGACAATATTTGCTTTACGGAAGGAACTTTTGAGAAACCGCTTCTATTTTAACTATAAATTTATTATTTAAGCTTGACACGCTTTTATCACTTTTTTATGTTTGATTAATTTTCAAATACCTCTGTAAATTTTTTTCGAATTCATTATATATTGTTTTACAGTCTATGTATTTTCTCGTCTAAGCACAGTCATTATTGTTTCAACAGTATATTATTGAAGATTCAAGATGACCTCCTTTTCGCGGTGTGTCTTGAACTCCTGGGTCTATCTGCTCACGCCCGCAATCCTCTCCCATTAAGAGCAAAGAATTCCTTGTTAAAATCACCTATAAGTTCTTTTTTCTCTGAATACAGTGTGGGACGTGAACTAGACTATTGATTGCTGTTGCTGTAGATCTTTTTCACGCAGTTTGATATTGGCATACTTCTTTCCCGCCGTTGTATTATGGCTGCAGACAGCTAACAGTACAGTTGATAGACTAAATAAACTTAATTACAGTATGCGTAAATCAGACATAATACGTCTTTAAGTGAATGTGATTTCTTATTTTGAACATTTCGCGCAGTCATAGACTTTGATGTCATAGAGCATCATTATATTGTACTAGAAAGGATGCCAGGAACTAACGAATTCCGGACTTATGATGTTGTCCTCTAAAAGAAAATCCAAACCGACGTGTTTATAGCGTAAAATTGAAAAATCTCCCTCCCAAATGTGATATTTGGTATTGATGCTAAGAAGAAGGAAACAGAAGGATATATATTTAATGATCGTGTTTCTGGGTGTTATATTTTGGAAGGAGACTGCATAGAAACTATAGTTCCATTACATCGTAAAAATGTAGTATTTTTGTGCAATTAATTATAAACATGTTAACTTGAAATTAAGTTAATCACCTCGATTCTCCTGGTCCATAGTAAAATGCTAATTTTCTAAAATTTGTTTAAAGCAACTGAAAATTGATAATAATTTTAAATTTATACTTACAATACAAAAAATGCTCGTGTCTTTAAATTACTTATTGAAGAACCAATATTGGATCATTTTTCGTATGCTATCACATCCAAAATATTTTTAATTCACTAGTTACAAACTCAAACTCCCTTGCCAATTTTAGAATAAGACTTTAGAAATATGTCTATATTGACTATTAGACCTGTATAAAATTGTTTTTTAAGCCACCGTGATCCATCTAGCTCTATACTCCAGAAGCCAAAGTGTTTATGTCATTTTCTATTTATGTTATCTTTATTGTTACAACGAGGAAGCCTAATATATTTTTCAGTTTGTGAGGTAAATAAAATTGAATTGAACTGAATTGAACTGAAAAAAAACTTTGCTTTCTTTCCCGTTGCAACCCATCAGCCAAACAAAACGACGATGTAATTAGTTATTGAGAACAAAGAAATCAGAAATTTCTAGAATTTGATTGTTTGAATGTCCACACTGTTTCTTTGTTTTGCGTAAGAACATTCGCCAGTTGCCAAACTTGACAACAAAATACTTGAAGTTTATCAGGTGTAACAAAGTCCAGCTGATTATTCTCCTTGTCCAAAGAAAGTGAATCAAAAGAGCCGACATTGCATCAGTATTTGTCTTGAAAAATTATTTCTTTTTTGCATGAACAAATGTTTTTTATTATTCTCTCGTACGGATTAGTGTACAACGCTAGGCACAAAAGAAAAATCGAGATTTTTAAGGCTGCGGTTTCCTAATACAGGTGTTTAGTGATTTGGCCGGAAAACCTACAAACCCCTACGACTCTTTTCATCCTTTTGTAACGATTTAAGTGACGCAAGCACTAGCGGTCGGGAACTTAAAAAGGAAAAAAAACTCCTGTATAGGCTTTGACGTGTGGTCAATAAGTACTAGTCATAAAGAAAACGAATCTTCGGAATCTTTGGAATGATAATTTCCTTAAAGACAGAAGAATGAAAATTTACGTATGGCAGAAATTTCTTTCAAATTTTAATGCACATAGTTGTGCTCTCGTTTGTTAATGGGTAGTGGACCAGTGTGTGTCTTTGAACAGCGACTCCCGATTGTGACTAGTATCTCCAGAGCGTGAATTTTCTCAGGAATATATCGGCCCGGCGCGCCGTACTGCCAATTCAACTCTATCATCACGATTTTCCGCATCTAATCATAGAAATATATCAAAACCAAGCACTTATAACAGCGATCTACTTAAGCAACGTCAAAACAAGATCACTGCTGTTCACTCCGCTTACTCTTGCGAAGGATCTTTCAGTTTGAGCATCGCTAAGTCGAAGTGAGTGGAGGTGGCCGCAGAAATGAAGTGCTGGTCAACAGTTTTCGTCGTGATGTTCCTCATTGGGACAATCTTACAGGAAGTAGTTTCTGCGCGTAAGCGAAAAGAACAGCAACAAAATCAAAAGCTACAGGCATCGAGAAGAAATCATGGCGAATACAGGGAACCACAGGTGAACCTGGAAAATGTTTCTCTAGTCCCTTTCAAAGTGTTCTCGGTGAGTTTAAATGACACTGATGAGGACCTTGACGATTTAAGTTACGAAACACTGTGGAAAAATGGCTCTCACACTTCAACCAGAATTTCACTTCGTGACCTAGATTTTTTGCGCTCAACGAACGAGACACAGCTTGACCACGTGGTTGAAAAAGCCCCAATTGATGATCCTGAAAACTTTGCCTCTGCCCGGGACAGAGATTTGAACTTATTTTTATCCTGTTTTGACCGCAAGCGCCGCTTTAGGAGGCTTATTTTTGGGCGTGATGGACGGATCAGGTTAAACACGTCCAGTGAAGCCCAGAAATTCCCGTTTTCGACCACCGTCAAGATCTCAACCGGCTGTTCAGGCTCGCTCATCTCACACATACACGTGTTGACGTCTGCGCATTGTCTTCACGATGGAACGCGGCCCCTTACACCAATCGCTAACTTGAAAGTCGGATTTCTACGGCACAATGGGAAACTGCGATGGATCGGTGTGAGCAACATAAAGTTTCCTGAAAAGTGGCGCCTTAGAACAAACTCACCAAGTTTCGATTATGCCGTTATTACTCTACACAGAGCCCACAAACGACCATTCCTCAAGCTCGGAGTCATTAAAACCGCGAGACATCTCTACAAACTACACTATGCCAGTTTTCCCGGCGACAAAAAGCCCAATTCGCTATGGTACAGCCACTGCTTCTCTCGAGTGATTTCCACTTTGCTAATTAACAGGTGCGACGCAGCGACAGGAAGTTCTGGAGCCGGAACTTACATCAGAACTACTCTCAAAGAACCCGGAAAACATCGTGTGGTAGTCGGCATTCTTTCGGGTTCGGGCCCAATCCAATTGCCCGACGGCCGATACAAGCTGTTTAACCTAGTAACCAGATTGACGCCTTTGAAGGCAAAGCAGATTTGTCGCTGGATTGGAACTGGGTTAACTGATTGTGTCTCGTGGACGTCGAAAAGTGTTAATGTACATCAACGACTTCGGTCATCAGATTAAAGAATAAAGACTGCAACACAAATAGAGTAAACACCACCAAAGTCAAAACACAGTAAACGTTTTTTGAACAGCAAAAGGAATTAAGTGGACGGGGATTAATTTCCACTAACTGTGAACAACAGGAACAAAGCGTTAAGAAGGAACAAAAACATGGAACATGGTAACATTATTTTTTAATATGACCGGGCACCGAGAAAGGTGTTTAAAAATGCTTTTCCTGAAGTAGAATTTAAATTGTTCACATTCTAAAGGAAAGCAGAATTTCGTAGAAATTAAGCTACAAGATAATGCTGTTTGATTAAGGGCACGTTTTCCCAAGAAAGGGGTTGTAAAATACGCTTTTATTTCAAAATATACAAAACGACTACGAACGCCTTCGACAAAAAGTAAAAATTGTATTTGAACAAAAAGAAAACGCCCACAAACGCCTACGACTACATGTGTTAACTTGATGAAAAAGAGTTTAGATGGCTACCCAGAAGCAAAGAGAGAAAAGAATGATTTGGAATTGACTTACTTTTCTCTCTATCTGACCTATTCTTACACTGCAGAACCAAACTTAATTAGTCAAAAGGTAGAATTTACAAGCCGTAGTGTTAGTGTTGGATTTTAGGGTTTCGCAATTTTCCTGATCACACCCGGCCTGTTGGCCTTGGGCATTAATTTGCATTGTTACAGACAGTCAAGAAAACGAGTACTATTGGCTGTATTTATCTTCTGAGACGCAGAATTTCAGACGAATTAAGCGTCTTCCAAGATAAACGCGGCCATTATCGATAAAAACTGGACCCTCTCAGTTGTCAGTGGTTCTGACAACTTTCGGGTTAGTCTTTCCATTCTTAGTTTTTTTTTTTTTTAATTTTAATAAAGATACCGTTAAGTTTCTTTTGAATAACGCCAACCGCCTGAAATGCACTGGATCTGCACTTAAACAGTGTTCCAAATATACTGCCAAACAAACGCTCTGTAGTAATAGAAAAAATAAAGCCAAAATAAAAACAAAATAACGACAACACCCGCCTTGGAGAGTTCTTATTTATCGTTTAACTCCTTTACTGAAACTCTGTCTTTCACTTTGACTGTATTCCTGTAAACATATCACGGATTCACTAGCTGCCACTCCTGGCCTTCCTTGGGTTGAATCTCTCCAGTGTCGGCGGGTTAAAGCCGAACCGAGCCAGCAGAGAACCAATACTGACCCGACTATAATACGGGAAGTATCCCTCTTTCCCCTTTTTAAGAGTTGTTAAATTTTAAAGCCGTTTTTCAAGCGCATGCGCACTAGTGTCAATGAGTGGAATGCGTGTTTTCTCAAATACACGCGTTTAAGCCAAGTTTTTGCCAAGTGAGGAGAAATAAACTTAGGTGCCATTTTTTTTGCGTCTGTTAAAAATGAAAACGGACGTCGTTTTGCAAAGCAGGAGAGCAATACGCCTTTATTTGACACGGAGAGTACGTCATAATCTCTTGTTTACGGTAATAGCTTAACAATGCTGTCTCACGGCTTTCATTTCATCATCGTTTCTTTATGGTGCTGCTCTTTATGAATTAACTAGTTTTAACAGTTTGGAATTTTTAATTAAAACCGATCGTGAAAGATTGGTGCAACGCGGACAATTTCCTTAGTTCTTTCAATTTTCTAACAGAAATTTAAAACTGTTAAATATTTTGATCTGAATAAATTCTTAGTTACTTTCCCAGGGTAAAAAAAACTCCTTTAATTCCAACGGCCACACAAGGTTAAGTCTGTTTCAGTGGCCAATTCACCCCAACTGAACAAGCTGATCCATAGCTCCGAATGAACACACTTCTATTCCATGGCATTGCTTTTATTTTTACTTTTCAGTTGCTTTGTTACAGTTTAGGCTGTTTCTCCAGCGATTCAAGAAAAATGGCGCAGAGAGTCTATATTCGTGAATCTACTCAGTGAATCGGTAAATATCACGCAAATCAAACCCCCCTTAGGTTAAAGCAAGTTTTGGAATAACACTTGTGCACATTTATTCCTTGTTCTTGAAAAAGAAGTTGCATTTTTTCTGTCGAGTTTCGAATTATATTGTAATTTTATATTTCAAAGTTAAAATGTTGTCAGTGGTCATCCTTTTATTGTCATGGCGATTTTTAAACATTAAACAGGTTTTATAAATAAACGTAATAAAGTTTTATTTTTTTTAAATAATTTTTATTTGGTTTTCAGTGCACTTACAATCACAATACACAAAAATTAAAAAATAAGAGAATACAGTAAGGTTACACTACCGTAAAAAAACACAGAGATTGTAAAATAGCAAAAAATAATAATAATAATAAATAAATAAATAAAAAATAATAATACATAAATAATTAAATAAGATAAATAGGATAAACACTGCCAAAGTACAAAAAGCCGATTTGAAACAGATTTAAAAATAGGTCATTTGTTTCGGTTCATGGGTAGCTAAATATGTAATAGGCATTAATTGATGAAGAAGAGCAAAGTATGTAAGTCGTCACGAAAAAAAACGGAAGAAGTGATTCCCACTTCTTGAAGTGCTTAAGAAGAATCCCTTCTTTTTTGCAATGTACAATTCTAACTTATATCGCTTTCATCTTAACTTTAAAGACTGTGA
The DNA here is from genome assembly GCA_964017195.1 of Siderastrea radians. Taxonomy (NCBI): domain Eukaryota; kingdom Metazoa; phylum Cnidaria; class Anthozoa; order Scleractinia; family Rhizangiidae; genus Siderastrea; species Siderastrea radians. Next base: position 19,417,177 of record OZ024890.1, read on the forward strand.
GCGACGGAGTGAGGTTGGAATATTTACATAAATTTTTATAAATAAAAAATTTAGAGAGTAAGAGTATATGATTTATTAAGAGAAAATCTTTGCCAATATCAAATTTCCCAAATAGAATATCTAAAAGAGTAACATTAAACGATATATTGAATTCGTTAGCAAGCTAAGATAAAAGTTCTTTCCAAAAAAATCTTGAGGGCTTACCAAAATACAGTAAATGCTTGTTAGAGGATAAGGAGTACGTGTCATTGATTAATAACAAATATCCGTTATGGAATGACGAATTTAAGGAAGTTCAGGATCCAAGGCTTTTCTGGGATCTGATGAAATATAGAATTCGCCAAGAAAGCCAAAAAGCGTAGATCAAGATTAATAGAATTAGAAACCAAACTAAAGGAATGTCAAAACATGTGCGACCAGGACCGGTCCCCCGAAACCTTGAACATGTTGGAGGTGTTAAAAACAGAGTACGAGCTTCACAACGCAAAGTGCGATAATACGATCTCGAGCTACTTGGTATGAGCAGGGAGAGAAAAGTAATAAATATTTTTTAAATTTGGAATGTTCTAAGGGTAAGAAAAGTTCGATTCGGAGAATTACTAAGAAGGATGGATCCCTTACTTCAGAGCCTCGAACAATTATGAACGAACTCCGGTCGTTTTATGCTGAACTCTATCAAAACAAACCGAGCGAGAATTGTGAAAGTTTGATCGATTCTTTTATAGGAAATTTACACCTTCCTAAATTAACCTGACATCAAAGGAATAGATGTGTTGAAAAACTAGCCGTAGGAGAATGTTTTAGCTCTCTGCAGACCTTTCAAAAGAATAAAACTCCGGGGAATGATGGTCTCACAGTAGAATTCTACTTAATGTTTTGGCCACTTGTAGGTAAACACGTGGTTGATTGTTTCAATTACGCACATGAGCATGGCGAGTTATCAAATTCTCAGAAACAAGCTGTAATTACACTGTTGGAAAAGAAGGGGAAGGACAAGAGGTTGATGAAAAATTGGCGTCCAATCTGTCTCATCAATGTTGACACCAAAATAATTTCTAAAACTTTAGCCAAGCGGCTGGAGCCAATCTTGCCAGATCTAATTCATTACAACCAGAATGCGTACGTGAAGGGAAGATCAATATTCGATGCTGTAAGAACCATTGATGATGTTTTAGAATACACCAAACATACGAAATTTTCAGGGATTCTCATCGCTATTGACTTTGAAACGGCGTTCGACTCTCTCGATCACAAATATCTTTTCAAAGTCCTTCATGCGTTCAATTTTGGGCCTGTTTTTATCCAATGGATTCGTACATTTTATTCAAATATATCAACTTGTGTCATCAACAACGGTTTTTCATCGGATTATTTCACGGTAGGCCGTGGTGTGCGCCAAGGTGATCCACTATCTCCCCTTCTGTTCATACTAGGACTGGAAATTCTCGCAAGTAGTATTCGGCAAAATGAAAAAAATCAGGGCATACTGGTTCGTAACGTTGAGGTAAAAGTGTCACTCTTTGCTGATGATCTGAGCTGTTTTCTCCGGAACATGGCTTCCTATGATTTTCTCAAAGAAAACCTTGAGCAGTTTTCAAAGTGTTCAGGTCTTAAAGTTAATGAGGAGAAAACTGAATTTTTTCTTTTAGGCACAAATAAGTTTGAGGAAGAATTGTCACCCCACAAATTTCAATCTTCTATCAAAATTCTTGGTGTGCATTTTGACTATAGTGACGTAACCAGGAGGAAAGCCAACTTTGACTCAATTTTGAAGTCTATTAAAAAAGTGCTGAGCATGTGGAAGTGGAGGGGTCTAACTCTCTTAGGAAGAATACAAATAGTAAAGTCATTTGCAATCCCCAAAATTATGTCCAAGGCAGCTTTAATTTCGGTGCCTGGTGAACTTATCAAAGAAGTCAACAAAGAACTCTATTCGTTTATTTGGAAGGGAAAAGATAAAATTAAACGTTCAGCTTAATAAACGACATTGGAGATGGCGGCCTGAAAATGCTTGATCTTGAAGCCATGATTGCTGCGCAGCGAATTATGTCCCTTAAGAAATATATTGAGTAATACGAAAGCCCCTGGAAAAATGCTTTAGACTTCTATCTAGCGAAAGTAGGCGGCAAATTCCTGCTACATTGTAATTTTGATAGTCGAAGGTTACCTATCTTTTTACCTTCCTACTATAAGGAGTGTTTAGATGCCTGGTCCTCCGTGAACAATTATGATTCAGTATCTTATGAGGGCATTATGTAATAAAGTTTTATAAATAACCGTGATTTGCCTATAACAGGATACTTAGCCTGCGAACGCAGACGTATTTCCGGCTGTCGTTTGATTAAGAGCACCTCAGCTTGGGCCATCGCTACGTCACATCATTTTTATAGCATCTTAGTCGTCTGAAAGGACATGGAAAGTCATGCAAAGAAAAAATGAAACTTAAAAAACTCGTTTCCGTTTAGTTTGTGTTTAGTGTAGTTGTCATTATATGAAGCAAATAACACAAGGTCACACAACACTTCAGAAGCCGCTCGGCTGTGCTCTCTAGATTTCAAACTGGTGTTTACAAATGCCCCAATCTCGTTTTCATGATGGGAATGTAATGCAGCGTTTTGCCTTTGTCATGGTTCCGCAACATGAACACTGTGAACTAAATTAGTCAAAAAGTTGATCTCCCGGTGTGGTTCGTCTCAATTTTGTTCAGTCTTAACCATCAGTGATCCTTGCTGCCTCTTCATGAAGTGTTTTTCTACCGTTTGAAACTATTATTTTGAAGAGTTTTCCTTCAATTTGGAGAAAAATCTGTTCCATATGGAAAGTCCAAGATTGCATGACTCAGCTCCCAAGAAATTCGAACCAGTGTAGCCGGGAATGACCCTCTTCGTTAAAATACCCCACTCACCACTTATTGATTATAAAAATGCCTAAGGGTACTTCTTGGAGGGCAATTATTTTATACATGCTTCAGTTTAATCTCTGTTCGGTAACACTGCGATTTTTTCTACCACACGTAATTCAGTCTTAAACTGCGAATTTTCTTGATTTTTTTTAACAAACATCCAAAAGAAAATCATGTCGGATCGAACCGTGGACGCTAGCCGTTTTTCTAATTCTACATCGTGAAAAATGTCAAGAGTACTAATTTTAAACCGTTCGTTCTGACCCCCGAATTAGCATTTGTTTAGGAAATAATTTTAAAAAAAAATAAACGGACGGCTCTTCCAACTAGGCATGAAAGGAAATTGAGATTTTCACTTTCCATAGCGGACCGAAGGGCTTGTTACGAGGAGATAGGGTAGCACCATTCAATAATGATTTTTGGTGTGGGATTTTTTTCGTGAATCCACTATGCGAATCTCTTTCGATCACGGAAATCAAACCTCCCTTTATGTTCAGAGAAACCGTAATAAGATGCATGTAAGTTTTGGAATAAGAGCTGAAATTTAAAGAAAATGCATGACTTGTGCAAGTTTCTTCCTAGCCCATAAAAAGTTGCAATTTTCCTGCCGAGTTTGGTAATATATTTCATTCAATATCTAAACTTTAATTTTATATTTCAAATTTGAATTTTGAATTTAATGTTGTTAGTGATCGTACTTTTATTGCCACGGCGATTTCAGTAAACATAGGCTTTAAAAATAACAGTGATGACTATTTTTCGCTGCGATATTTGGAAATATTGGCCCTTGTATCTAAATTTCATCGATTTAGTATCTATCAATGACAGTTTAACAAGGTCTTACAACATACACTGATTATCAGAGCATAACTGGGGTTATCGCTGCGTCACGAAATTTTTATAGCATCTTTGATAATTGCCTGGAAAGATATAGGAACCCCCGATACTGGAACATGATCTGCCGAAAGTTCACGTTGCAGTGAATCGAAGAAATGAAGCTTGGACGACTCGTTTCCTCTTTTTATGAGTTTTAGATTAGTTTCTATTCTAAGTTATCTTTCTAGCGTTATCTTTCTAGCGTTCTTAAATAAGACGGTGTTACAATTATGCAATGGTTTTGCCTTAGTCATCGTTGCACACCCTGCACGCTAAGAACTAATATTAGTATGAAAAAAAGCTGTTCTTCCGTCATGAAGCGTCTCAATCTTAACGAGTCTCAGCCATCTTTGTTCGTGTGTGGTTCATTCACCTCTACCCGTTCAATGCTAGAGTTTTCCTTCCACTTGAACATTAGAATAACAATTTGTACGGTTGAAGAAAAGTCCTGACTGCATGATTGGCTCCTTAGGGGATTCAGCCGGTGTTTAAAATGCCCCGCTTAGAGCTTATCGGTTATAAAAATGCCTGAGGGTACTTTAAGGAGAGCCATCAAATGATTTTGTAACTGTTTCAATTTACTCTCCTCTTACGCAATTTTAGCATATGAAAAATTCAGTTTTTTGCGAAAATTTTAAATAAGGTCGGCAATTGGACTAGACGTCTAGAAAAGTAACTTTATCAAGTCGAGCCGGAGACAGTTGCCGATAAATGAAGAGGTTAGTTTACAGTAATAATAATAATAATAAATAAGTGTACTGCATCGGTAGGGAAGTGAAGCACAAAAATTTGGATTTTTCAACTGAGTTGACAAGGTCAATTGGCCACCGTAAAGAATTGAAAAGCTGACGTTTCAAACATTTGTCCTTCGTCAGAGCGAATCAAGGAATTGTGGGTTGTGCGTGAAAAGCGTTCATTAATTCCCTGGGGATTTAGAGTGCCGATTTGAATGATGATAACAGTTTTTCTCCAAATTTTTGCGGCTTTCCGTGTTGCCCTGATGTAGGGAAAGGTTCCAGGCCATCATGTCTTAGCTAAAATAATCAGGGAGATCGAAGTGTCGAGCGACTAGTTTGGATGCGTCTTCGTTATTTCTTTCAACGTCTCGCAGGTGTTTGCGGAAGCGTTCGCCTACTAGTCTCCTCCCTTAGCCGACGTGTATCTTTTTGCATAAAGTCCTTACTGTGCAATAGATAACATTTGTGGAGGTGCATGTAAAGCGATCATTAATTTTAATAGATCACTTGGATCCTGTTATTTTGTCCGCGTTGTGAATGAAAGGACAAGTGTTGCATCGTTTACGCGCACACTTAAAGGTACCGGGTGGATCGTCGGATTTGAGCACACTTCTAGCTAGACAGCTACCTATGTTTTTGTCGCGTTTAAATGAAATCAGTGGCGGCTGTGAAAAGATTCTACTTGTTTCGTAGTCATTTTGGAGTAGTTTAAGGTTTTTTAAAATGATGAAATACTGCGTAGTTGTGTGGGTGAAAAGTGATTGTAAATCCAAACCAGTCGTTCGACACTTCAATTTCCCTGATCATTCTAGACCTTCCTCTCAGTAGTCCCTATTTCCCCTAAAAAGCAAACAAGTATAAAACGGAAGCAAAGGTAGGAAATAATTTCAGACGATTCTTCGATATTTTATTCACACTGAGCAACAAGATTAGATTCTCTGCATCACGAGCTTCATTAAAAAAAAAACAACCTAACAAAAACAAAACAAAACAAAACAGAAGGATGCAACTAAAACCAAGCGCCGGCATTTTAAAATAAATTTAAGAAAAAACCAACCTGAGATTTAAACCAGGGGATAAAGTCGCACACGAGCCAAGGAAGCCCACACGGCCGGAGCTTTTTCCCGCCAATTCTGTAGCATGAAGCAACTGAGGATATTGCTACTCACCCCTGGATGGGATGCTACGCCATCGCAGGGTTACCCCCCAGCAGTATGCCACCGGTACCCATTTTATACACCTGCCGGTTGGAGAGAGACAACGTGGGGCAAAATTTCTCGTTACGGAAACAACACAATGGTGGGGACTGGACCTCGACCACCGACCTTCAGATCTGAAGTTCAACGCGCTAACCACTACACTACCGCGATCCAAGAGATTTAAATCAACAGGGAAGATAATTCATATATTTCTACGATCAATCGAAAACGGCTGTAAAGGTAACGTTTTCAGTTACATCATGTACCGCTAAGGGCTTAAGAATAAGATGAACAACGTCTTGTAGGCATTCTTTTAATAATTCTTTCTTTCTTTCAACCTAGAAAGAGATTTCAAAACTATTCATAGATAATGTAATCAAAGTCGAACATCCGATGCCATAGGTTACTGAGTGCCATGTATAATTGGCTTTAATAGCAAAACTCTGCAATAAGTTGAATCCAGTGTACTTACGTTGTCATTGGAATGCAGGGCTCGAACTAAACATTTCAGTCTAGCAGCAAATATCTGCTAATGAGATTTCTTTCCGTTGGTAACACGAGAAAAATCACTAGCATTTTTTCTTCACGAACAGCTACATGCAAAGAAAGATAGAAAAGAAGAACTTCATGATAACATTATACAATTTCGGTAAAAATCAATCACTATAATCGATCTATTATAGTTTAGGTATGCTACTGCATGTGCTACGGTAGATTTATCATGAACGAATATTCACTAGCTTGTGTTTGAATGAGTTTAACCTGAGTATACACTGTTCGTAAGATTTCTAATCAAGCTACTTCACCGTTGAATTCTCAAATGATTGAAAACTAAGCGTGAACTTTACCAAGAAACCCTTTTTGCTTAATAATGGTAATGGCTAAACATTCACTTGTCAGGATTTTGTTTTTAAAAACCAGCTCGCAAGTTTGTGAGTTCTAATTTCGAGCCCTGCGTTAGCACACTGATATATAAATATTCCTCATCAGTAGATTTTCACATCCGATCCATATTGTATAATTGTTTAGTGTGTACGAAAGGTGAGTTAAAATTGCAACACAATATTTTGAGATAATTATATAAAGCTGTAAATAGACCAGTATTTACAGTATTATTATAGCAATTTTGCATTAAAAAGCTTTCAAGCAATAAACGCAGTTTGTACTTAAATACACAACTTATTCGTCATTTGTTAATGACTGGATCAAATTCAGTTAAATAAGTTTTGAATCACTTAAAGGAAGCCCTGATCAACTCGAAAGTAGAGCAATTAAGGATTAGTCCCTACTAAGAGAGGATAAAGGGGTAAGAGAGTGACCCTATCCCCATCGTAATCCCTCTTAAGTTATTTTTAGTAACAAAATGGCGGGAAATTCAATTTTAAAACCTTACATCTTTTGAGTGGATAAACAAATTTCAATTTTTTTTTTCATTTTCTAGATCTTTGTACTAGACTAAGTAATTATTCCACAACACTAAAAGCAAAATTTGGTGCGAACTTTGTGACGTCATTTTCCCGACGAAAAATGTCAAAATTGGAAAAGTTTTAAATCATGAGATTTTACAGAATGACGAGTTCTATACTGCTGCAAAATTTCAGGGTATTGCTGACGTGATATCATTCCCACTTGCACCTGCGATATGAGTATGTCAGTAGAGGTGGGATGGAATGAGAGTGGCAGCTAATATAGTTTTCGAGTTTATCAGAGCTTCTTATTCAGTATTTAGTGCTTGCCGGCAGACGGGATCATTTCGACTAGTTCAGAATTTTTGCCGAGGGCTGAAGCGTAAACCCAGGAACGAATCTGCGCCAGCTTTAGCGGCGTAATTTTCGTGCCCACATTCATACGACGCATTCTTCCGCGGAAACGAACACGGTTTCCCAAGCCAGAGAACACGCCCATAATGAACCGCTCCACGCGACGGCCTTTTTTGATCTTGCCATAGATCCCCGCACCGGAACTACCGGAAAACGAGTCACACCTGTTTAAAATAGCGTGATTAAGGCAGTGAGCCTTGCAGTACGAATACCATAACGTGTTCTCGGGTTTGTCAGCGGGAAAAGAGGCGAATTGGATCCTTAATGGAATATTTAGTCCCTCGGGTATTTCGTACATTTCTAAGTAACGAGCAGGAGGTGGGGCGGAGCGGTGCAGCCTCAGTACGGCGTAATCGTAGCGATAATCATGCGACAGGGTCCAACCCCGCGGGACCTTCATATAATCAACACGAATCCATCTCACTTTTCCCGGACGCCTCAGGACGCCAACCTTCAAGTGCGGGACATCGATGATGTAGTTTATTCCGTCATGGACGCAATGAGCGGCTGTAAGAACGTGATCATTGGAAATAAGGGTGCCAGTGCAGCCCGTGTTTATCTTTACCGCTGCAGAATACGGGACCTGTGTTATGGCTTTTGCAGACACTTCAATTCGATCGTCAGCACCAAACGTAGCCCTTTTTCTTCGACGGCGTCTTGATTCCGGATGATGAAACAAGTTGAAATTGTCGCGAATCAAGTCTGAATCTTCTACTTCATCTTCCACCTCGAAGTCCGGAATTTTGTCCCAGACGTCATGATGTATGTGAGTTGCGTTTTGAGCGCCTTTCTCCAGATCAACCAGTGTAAGTGTTAGACTGCCGTTGTGCCAAAACGTCTCGTAATTTAGCTGTGACAGGTTATCATGCTGACGGTCACTTGTCAACTGATCCAAATCCACCACTCGGGTAGCATTTGGTTGAATGGCGGCGGTGCTATTGACTGTGCCCAAAGAGGTGGTTGAAACGTCTTTGATAAAGAAGCTGAGAGAAGGGAAATCATCTTCCTTGTCGTCTTCCGCCAAACTTGGGTGCTCTCCGTTATTTGCTGACCCATTTATCCTCCTACTTGATAGGGAGTTAGCGTCTTTTACAGGTGTTTCACGTGTTGAGAGAACCGTGGACCCACGCAAAAGAGTCAAACACAAGAAGCCCGCGATCGTAAAAGAGTTGGCCAAAGTCATTGTGGATATCGTCTTTCTTGGCGCAGATCCGAATCACAGTGAATAAGATCTTGCTGAGTGCTGAGACGAATTATGTTCCAACCTCTACGCGAGTCCAACCTACGAATGAAATAACACAAAAATAATTGTTATTGGCGTCATGCTAAGAACCTCTAAATTAAAAACCTGTATGATATCATTGACAAACTGCTGAATACTGCTTTCAAATATTTGACTTCCTAGAGCCTTTTTAACCTTTCAATCCAACATTCTTCTTTAGCTAAACAGATTTTTTCTTAAGAAGTGTATTTGTCGCTTTATACACATCTTTTTTATTATTGAATCGACTTTTTTGATTAATTTTGACATAATTTTCAGTTGCCCCAATACTCTGCAATTATAACAGTGGGTTGTAATCGGTTCAGGAAAATAAAAATAAACATTCTATAAATAGTTCTAAACATTGCAAAAAGAGGTTTTAAATTACTTTATCGTATGATTTAAATAATTTACAGAATTTGCTACGCATACAGTCTGTTTTGGGGATTTTGCATGGACCATGAAAGTTGAATATGTGACACAAGCTACCGTCTTCGACGAAAAAAGAAAAGAAACGGCCTTTGAATAAAGGAATTACTTAAGTTTTAAGGTGACAGCTACACTGACATGGAAAAAGCTAAGGTCTCAGTTGAAAAAAGAACTTAAAAATGTTATACTATTTTTACATGTAATTGAAACAGATCAAACATATTAAAGGGAACTTTGTCATGAGTTATAAATACATTCTGGGGTCAATGCCGAAACACCGCAATTTGCGCCAAAACCCAGAATAGTCTGTTATTGGATTATCTCTAAATTACAACGTGAGTAATAAAAGCAGTATTTATCCCTCATTTTTGGCGGATGTACAAGGACGGCGGGTTTATCATCCTAAGAATAGTAGACATTGCTTTTCAAAAGTGTTGCTTGTTTTCGTTTGTTGTGGCTATGCTTCTTTTGACCATATCTGGCTATACTGGAGATGAGTTTCTTAACGGCTTTTCGCCCGTGCTTCAAATTGCCAAAATAGTTTTTAATCAAATAAGGTTTTTTTAAATTGAATAGCCTCCAAAAATAGAAAATAAACCTTTAAAATTGCAAGGGCATTTAATCATATCACCGTAACATCCTGATTATAAGGCCAAAGGCTTTGTGGTTGGCAAGGCGTTCATTGTGGTATTGAAATATTATTTTAGTTGATTAACCGTAACGTTGTTTTTTTTAATTGCCATTTAGGAGCTATGGTCTGCTTATGTCGAGAAGAGGGTAAAATCAGAAAGATGTTTTATTATTAAATTGGTAACCCTCTAATAAACCGGGTTGGGTGGTATGGTATACGTAAGAAATAAGTGTATCCACTACATTTAAACTTCCAAATCAGTTGAACACTACTAGTTAATTTAAAAACCCCTCCCCAACAAAACTCTGATCATAACACCTTAACTAAGGAAAAAATGTGGCTCTTTCACGCGAGGATCTCTTGACGTAGGTTGACAAAGAAGCATTCTTCCAAATAAAGATGTTGAAATTTAATACTTAAGACAAAAATGGCTTTGAACAAACGCGACGAGAAAAGAAAAATTATTGCGGTTACAAAATGTGCACCCGTAGCCATTTCTCAGGTATATGGCGAGGTCTTAATCGACTGAGTGAAAGACGTGCATAAAAAAGCGAAGGTTGCGCTCACAAATGAATACCGCAAGAGGTGGCAGCGTGAATCAGCCGTTGGCACCGCGTAGAGATTCGATTCGTGTTCGATCACAATGCGCTTATCTAAAACTAAAGGGTCTGGGTCTAGTGCGCAAGTCTAAGTTTTATACGTACGTGCTCATGCCTCGCCCAAGGCTCCAGCTAGGAACAAAAATCGCCATTTTACCCTTAAGGCTTTTCTTTCTACGCTCCAAACAATTACACGGAAATTTTGCTCTGGCTTTAATCACAGCACATTTGGATTTAACCGCAATAATTGATTATCCGTTTATCTCTTAAATCAGTGTGCAAAGGGACTTTACGGTCTCCCCATTGAATTAATCCAAGTGGACCTCAGCATCAGTCGAAGACTTTTTAAGGATGATCTTGGTCACATAATTCGCATTACTACGCCATGATTAGAAACACACTAAGTCAGTACTCAGCGCGACAAAGAAAACATCAGAACATCTCTGTTTGCTTTCAAAACTGTCTACGTTTGAAGCTGATAATTTATGATATTCGATGTCAAAAAGTCGATTGTTAGGTTTAATTTTTTTTTTATTGTTTAATTTATGATTTTTTCCAGTAAGTTCACATGTAGGTATACATTTTCTTGAAATTTCTTTATTCACAAGAGTTAAATATAGGACACAAGTTTTCGGGACACGCGTGAATGGTGAACTCGCGCACATTGATCGTTGAATCCGGCGTCACCACTAAGCCAAAGGTAAAAGGTAAAGTCGCACATGAGCCAAGGAGGCCCACGCGGCCGAAGCTTATCACGGTTTCTGTAGCATGAAGCAACTGAGAGTATTGCTACTCCCTCCTGGATGGGATGCTAGTCCATCGCAAGGACTAGGCCAAAAAGGATGATATTATTCTGTGTTCTCAATACAACATTGATGAAGAATGTTTAGATAAATATAAATAGATACGGTTAACAAACACAACTATATATCTCATATATCCAAGGTGCGATAAACACATCCAACAAGTACAATATTCTTGCGTCTTTAACGCGCTTGTTCTGTCCAGTTAGTTTCTTGCGCAATATACACTGCCGTATATGAGATAAATGGGAGACCCATGTTGAGTTCCAAGCTGCAGAGTTATTCCGAGAACATTCTGTGAAAAATTTTGTACAACAAACTGCAGCACAAGAAAACACTGGTAAATAGTCTACACTTGAACATCCACAGACTCAAAAGTTAGAACCACCTTGTACAACTTGATAAACATCACCGCAGGAAAGTCCTGCTCAGAGGCTTTCAGGGGCACCCAACGGTTGTTTTCGAGGAATACTGAGGGATATTCAGATTTAATTGCAGTTAGAACTAGAGATCTCTTTGGCGAAACATTACCCCAGACTTTTTTAACAAGAGGACTTACTAATTCCTATTGTTTTCGGAGGGACAAATACGTCGTTAGAGTAGAGAAAAAGGTCAACTAGCATTTTCGGAGAGCCATCAGCAGCTAGGAAAATTCGGCGGATAGGACTCCGTTTCCTCAAATTTTCTGCGGCCTAAATTTTCAGCTAATACGCCGAACAATTCAACCTGTATTAGCTTAAACAAATATGCCTTCAAAAAGCTCTAAAACAATCTAAGAAAGCCGAAAATGAAATTTCAAGTATTTTGCTAAAATTTTCTCGTTGGGTGCCCCTGAGCTTTCCTTTGAATGGTCACACATTAGGATTTCGTTTTAACTTTAGCATAATAACATTAAGAAAAGTAAATTTTGATATTGGTTTCAGGGCAAACGGTCGAGAGTTTTCTTTGCATTTCTTTGATATTCGAACACCCACAAAGCAAGTAAGTTTCGATGACAAGTTCAAAGCTTGCTAATTGATTATACAGTGATTATATTCTCGCTATTTCTAATATAGTGTTTCAGAGAACGACCTTATACCTCAGGGAAATGTAGCCTGCGTGAAGACCCTAAGCAACAGATTATTACTAATCCGTGGGACCGACAGGAGACTTAACCATTTCTAACTGATCCTCAGTGTGTTTTTCCACCTGTGATCTTAAAAACAAGGAATCGACTAGGGTTGAATTGTGTCACCCTGATCAAGTTTTTGCCGGAGAGTCTTCAAAGAGACAAAATTGCGGTGTCAGAGTTTCCCTTTCGAATGCTTGTTTTGGCTTTTCTTAAGTTATTCAGCGCTTATTCCCGTTTCTTTGTAAATGAATAATCTTCCTGTTTGCACAACAACGCCGAAAAATCTAGAATAAATTGTTGAATCAGTAAATGCAAACCTCATCAAATATCTAATCCAACCCAACATAGTAAAGTCAGATCAAAACCCATTAACCATGGGCGACCTCTTTGAAAATAGAAAAATTCATCAAACTTGGTCTTAAGAAATGTCGTAAAACGCTGAAATAGCACGACAAGTAAAGTACTCAGCGAAAGGTTTTCATCTGAACGGTCTCACTTTATGAAATGCACGTTAGAAATTCGTCCACAGATTCAACAGTTAGAACCACCTTTGACACTGATAATAACAAACAGTACCACAGTAAAGTAAGTCCTGCTCAGTAGCTTTCATTCTGACACTTTAGCCGGCATTTTAGTCCACAGACTCAAACGTTAGAATCACCTTGTACAGCATAATAAACAGCACCACAGGAGAGTACTGCTCAGTAGCTTTCATTTGAATGATCACACGCTAGGATTTCATCCACAGCCTCAAAAGATAGAAGCACCTTGTACAGCATAATAAAAGTACTGCTCAGTAGCTTTCATTTGAATGGTCACACTTTAGGATTTCATCCATAGACTCAAAAGTTTGAACCACCTTGTACAGCATAACAAACAGCACCACAGGAACTGAGTCCGACTGCTCAGCAGCTTTCATTTGAATGATCACTTTTTAAAATTCTTTTACGACTGCAAAACAGCACAACAGGCAAATCCTATTCAGTAGCTTAATTTTATTTGAATGGTCACACGATAGGATTTCATGCGACTCAAGAGTCAGAATAGAATCAAAGCAACTAATTCAAGGTTAGTATCTGAAAGTGAAAATGTTGAGCGGAAATTTCTTTGATTTGACCCTCTGCTGACTATACTTGATTTACAGAGTGATAATTGTCGAAGTTGACAAGCGAAAGTTTTCTCAGGAAGCTACAAGAAAGTCGGTTAAGATTGTTAGAACACGGCCATATCTTCAATACAAGCCAACAAAGCTAAAAATACTGTTCTCGTGATTCTCGCTATCAGTCTAAAATTCTACGTACGTGTATTCTTGTGACGCGAAGTAATGTTTCGCAATAAACATAAGCAACAACACAGACCAGAATTACTGACAAGTGCAATTATGTCATGCTCTTAAAGTTTGTAACTCTTCAAGCTCTCGTTTTAACTCCACGCTATCACAGCTAACACGTACCTTAGTTTAGGCAGTTGACGCAAACAACAGCTCGCCTCAAGCTATGCACCCGCTTGAAACTGACGACACAATTAAATGCACCTTAAACGTATTATCAGCTACAAGTTCTCGATATTAACAACAGCAGGGATCGAACTTGCAATGTGTGAAATTTCTAGGGCAGGTCATTTATTTTACAATAGAAGCACTCTACCGTAGACGAAAACGCGGTGACTATTATTTTGCTATTTCCGGTTTTTTAAAGAGAAAGCGAGAACTTGCTCAGCCTTGCATAAGAACGGTGATAACGTAAGATATTGATTTAATTGACTAGGTCAATGTTGAAGTGACCGGCAAAATCAAGGAAGCTTTTCCCCATACCATCACGTTCAAATAAGTGCGCGTATGAAAGGCATAAACGGACAATTATCATTCAAACATCACAGATTGATGACGCAAATATGCATAATGCACAAAACAAAACAATTTTTTGCATGGACGAAAACACAAAAAATAACTAATTCCTGTGTTTAATTACAAACATTCTTGTTTGATAAAATAATTTGATCTCTTTTAGAACAAATGAAATAACTTGACACATCTGTTCACGTGAACTGTTTAATGGATTTCCGTAACGGAACACCCTCAATTTTTTTTCTAGCCTATACCGAGTTCAAATATTTGAATTCGTACGGTAAACACTTTCCAAATACTTTCTTTTACACATTTGATCCAAATGTGCTCCATATTGACGTAAGAGCTAATCACAGATTAATAAAAGTTGGTCTTTAACACTTCTGAAACTATTTGCATGTAAGTAGTCTCTTGCCAAAGCAATTTTTGTATAGCAACTCCATTCCAGTTCATTCATATCAATTTATTGAGGACAAGTCAAAGCGTTCATTCATGAAAGGTTAATTGTTAAAACATTGTTTTGTTCTTCTTTAGCTTTGACCTCCGGCTTTGGACGACACGAAAACTAGTGACTTGAAGCACGCAAGGCGTTTTTGTTGGATTGTTTTTGTATGAGTAATACGGTTAAATTTAACGCCCTTACTGACTGAAAAAATCCGATGGGGTAGTAGTGTTTATTTCCGCGCCAGTGAGGAATGTTTTACTTTACTTAAATAGTTCCAAATCTTTTTTTACGTTTTCAATGATTACACTTTCCTCACATCAAATCGACTTGTATTGCTGTTGAAAACAGCTTATTCAACTGAGCAATGCGGATTTCAAAAACCGCGACTAAAAACAAATTTCGTTAAAGGTACAAGCGGCGCTCTTTGAATCATGTGACAATAAACTTACACAGAACTAATACGTTCGTTATATTGTGATTATATGAAGTTATACGGCTCGGAAAAATACCTTCATACACTCTTAGAACAGCAATTAACAAAGTCACTTACCAATGACGGTGCACTTTTCTCGTGAACAATCGAGAAACAAATCCAGTCTCTTTTTCTACGAAAAGGTACTTCAGTCGGTATTTGCGTTAAAGAAATATTCCAAAACATGGCATTGATTTATGCTAATTGAAATTTTTAATCTTAGTATTCATGGCCTAAAAAGCGATACGTGGAGCGAGGAGTCCACGCCCAATATCTTACTGATAAAAGATAAGCTGA
Organism: Siderastrea radians; assembly: GCA_964017195.1. Lineage (NCBI taxonomy): Eukaryota > Metazoa > Cnidaria > Anthozoa > Scleractinia > Rhizangiidae > Siderastrea > Siderastrea radians. The sequence goes on from OZ024890.1 coordinate 19,432,605, forward strand.
TAGAAACGATGGCGAATTTCGTGATTTGATAGTTACGTAATTCTGAGCTGAAAACTTCCACCCCACAAAACAATGAGAGAGGTTTGATCAGTGAACCAAAGAAGGTATTCATGTTGCTTTACTATTTTTTTTTTTTGCGACAAATGTAAGTGGGTATTGTAAGGAACAAAAGCTCGAACTGAGCGGTAAAGCTGATACTGGCCTGCGGCTTTTTTGAAAAGTACGTGAGTAGGAAGTGATAACATATCGCTCAGAAAGAGGCATGAAAAGCCAATAAAACTTTACCGCTTACAAAAAGCTACAAAGTGTAAAACATGTTAGAAAGTGCTGGTACTGAAGCAAAAGACATTAACCGTGGACGGAATTGAAAGCTCTTTTTAAGGATGCTAGTACAAAACCAAATTGTTCTCTACAGTTACACCTGGATGTGAGCTATGGGTATGCTGATTGGCTCCCAGCATACGAGATATTAGCTCATATCTGACCAGTAATAAGAAGAGTCGCGCGTGAAATCGATGGCGAAGATAAATATTTACAGTAATGTTTCTTCTGCCCAGCTAATAGTATTTCTCAGTTGTAATCTGGAATCTTCTATATAATAACACTATTATTCAGCCCTATCTCGTCATTTATTTGCTCATATACCCAATTTTCGCAGTGCGCCTCGTTGACGTATGGACCATTTGACGACTCGATTGAATAAAACGTACGAAACACCGTAAATCTACTGTTTTCAAGAAGGGATGAATACTGCTTTCACATAAGTATGTATACTGAAATGAATCGCCGCTTAATAAACACCCTAACGCTGGAGTCCAAAGAGCGGGAATTTTCCTCGGAAATGTATGTATTAGATCTCTTAAATCACGAGGCAAAATGTGGAATGTTTTCGTAGTTTCGAAGCTGGTATAGTCAAACTGAGTTTAGGTGGTCCTCACTACTGGGGACGTGATTACCTATGAGGAAGTCTCAAGGGGTTATTTCAGTTTTATTGGCTTCCTCTGAGCTGCTAAAGCGGTCACAGGTTTCAGGTTTTTAACATATACCAGAATGGTCGTTTTGGTTATCAAATCTCCTAATTTCTTTTTGCAAGCCCAAAGGGACGCATAAAATGCTTTGTGATAGAAGTTCGTTTCAACCATATGTGGGTCTTTCTCCACGCCAAATTCCTCAGTTGCGCTCTTTTGAGCCATAGAACGGTCAGCTAGTGTAGGCGGACAATTAGTCATTCCCCAACAGTAACCACTGACGGTTTACTACAGGCCGGCTTAATACAATACGTTGACGGGGGTATTACGGGTGAAGTTAATAGTTTCCCCAAACACTAGTGGCTGAAACTCGGAACTGTTGTTGTTTTGAATCACTTCTCACCTTAAAATCCTAACTCAAAGGTCAAAGATTTACAGCAAAAATAAACTGCTTCGAGTTGTGCTCGAACACTATATAAATTGTTTAGGTAACTGATACTGAAAAACAAGCTTCATGTTTACAAAAAAGAAAGGCCGTAATATACGAGCAATGCCGGACTGTGTATGATCGCATGAACAGCGCATGGGATGTAACTGACAATAACGGCTTTGAAAATATCACCAACCCAACCTACACAACGTACCTTTGAACTTTATGTAGCCGATCAACACTTGGTGCTCAATGTGAATTGCATGTGAATATGGACGCAAAACTGACAAGTTGATGTTCTTAAACGATGATAGTACTTGAAGCGCCAAAGTTAATCACGTAATGTCATCGACAGAGCAGCAAAGAGCTTTTAAGTGAAAGAGGCAGTGACGCAGAACTTATTCCCTTGACCTTATTTGGCGGGCGCGGTTTGGGGCGAGAGCTCTCCAGTGCTGAAGATGCTGCTAAGAGCATTCCGGAACACTTAAAGACAAATTCTTTTTGGACTGTTCCGGAATTAGACTATAAGGAATAGACGATGAATTAACCATGGTCTAATTAGAAACAGGCATGTTCCATTTTCATAGTAAACAAAACGATATTCTGTTCATTCTGTCCCGATGGAAACATGAACGGAATGAAGGAAATAATGATTGGCTGGAATGAGTAGAATTGCGTTCTTGCAAGAGGTCTGTGGCGGAAAACCTTCAAGGCCTTGCGTCTGCCGAAATTCAATTCAATTCAATTCACGAAGTTAAGTTAATTATCACGGAACCTCCGTGAAGAGTATCGATCTTATTTTCAGAAACTCTGTCCCCTTGACCTCTCTTGATTATAGATATATATCGCGTATCTGTTATCCCTAAACCTGAATAAGAAGATCCAAAAAATCATCGTAGGAATGTCACTATAGAGATATGGAAGCGGTTTACGCCAGGAATCCTTAGCGAAGGAGATTAACTAATTCCCACCTAATCTCACAACCGGATAAAATGGCGTGATAATTAATTAAAGCTTCTTAAAGTGGCTGAGGTTATGTTATTTTGGTGATTTAAGCTGTCGACATCAATTTTAGAGTTCCAAACATTAATTGGAGCCTAACGAAATATTTATTTTCCTCTAAACAAAGAGGATGTTATAGCATTAAACTTTATGATACAAATTTACGGTTTAACTTGCTTGCGCACTCATCGACGGTTTCTTCCTTTAATTGTGACTTCTCTCATGTTCAGATCAAGTGTTTCAAATTAATGGTATATACTGTCTTTGTGGCTGAGTGCGCCAAGTGCACCCAGGTATTAATCCAGTCTATTGTTTGGAATTTGAATTCTATTTTAAGATCATTTTTATTTGCTATAGTCACCTAAAATAGCGTTTAAATGTGATTTGGGGAGAAAAAATGAGACAATCCTTCAAACAATGTTTTCAGTCTGTTTTACATTTTCGGCCTGTTTAGCTAGCATTTCGCGCGCGATTCAAAGTCTGTCTATGCGGGTGGTCGTCACTAGCAGTCAGTAGCGTATGTTCAGTGTCTTATATGTGGTTTCACCAGCGCGAAACGAACCGACAGAACACTGTACTTCTTATAATAGGGAAGGTTATTTTTAGGGCTTAAGCTGGACATTTTTTTAAACATTTTGTGCCTGGAATGTTCTTGAAACGTCTCTATTTTTTGGGATTGAGAAAACAAGACGTCTTGCAGTATAGTACTCAGAAATAAACTCGTATAAGATGTTCAGCCTTCTCGCCGAAACTAAACTACAAGTTTTGTAATATAAACTTAGTTGCAATAATTTGTTACAATGCACTGTATCAGTGTTTGCCTTAAAATGACGTTTGAAATAAATAGAAAAATGTAGAGTTCCTCAGTTGAAATTTGGGTCTAGCTTTTCTCAAGTTGAACGTTCTTATCAAGAGGTTATTATGGATAAAGAAAAGGTGTAATGTTGCTCCCCCTTAGATGGGACATCAGTGCACCCCAGGGTTAACTGCCAAGAATTTTTAATAACCATTTCTGCACCTTGGCCGGAGAGAAGCGCTTCTGGATCGACAGTGTTTTTGAAATTGGCTTACTATTAAGGTACCGCTGTCCAAGGACAGAAATCCTTAATCAAGCTTCTCAGCCTGTTTCAGGCGTTCATATTGAGTAGGCAGCGAAGAAAAGATGCCACACGAGGAACATGTTTGGTGAACCAACAGCAGAGAGGACGACAGAAATTAAATCCACCGTTATTTCGAACTCCAGCCAACTCGCACTGAAATTCGTTTCCCTTGGTCGATATTCTCACTTACTTACCATTGGCTACCTTGAACTCCCGTTATCTCGAACAAGTTTTGGTTCCCTTGCGTGTTAGAGATAGGGAGGTCTAGTTGAAGTAAACACTTAAGTTACTGAGAATATCAACCCAAGGGTAACACGTTTCAGTTTGAGATAGCCAGCTGGGGTTCGGGATAGCGGGGTCTACGTATGTCGCTCGCAATATTTGTTCTTCTTACTCCGCCCTTCCTTCCGTCGCTCTCCACAACCGGCTCTGAGCGTTCGCAACAAACAGGTATTTAACTTGAGCTCATAGCACGCCGATTTGGCTCTGAGTTACATGTGAGACAACATTCAGTGGAAAAATTGTTTTATGATGTGGACAAGCCTTGGATCATGAAATTGAAGTATTACTGAATAAGTTTCCAAAACATAGTTTTCTGTCTGTAAACAAGAGTGTTTTCTTTTGTGCGACGGCTCTACCCGCAAGATACTGGCTGATACACCGTCCATTAGAAAGTAGACAATCATAGCGCGTTTGCTCATATATCTAGAGACTGCCCATGTAATGAAGAAAGTCTTATTCGGCAAGTTCGACACCAGACCACTTGACCAGTACGCACTTGACCGTGGCCTCTCTACGTGGGAGTGTGTAATTTAATTTATTAACGAATTAAAAAAAGAATTCATGCAGTAAGAAATTCATTCCCCACACTTTTTTCAAGTGTTTTTAGCTGAATTGAATTAAGCAAACAGAGTCACGAAAGGAGATAAAATGCGAGCAGGAGCACGCTTTCTCCCTGACAAGGATAACCCGACTAGGCCAACTTGAGGTCATTTCATGATCAGGTGAGACTGCCTTATATCCTCTCTGATACATGCTGCTTCAAGAGACAATTTTCTTCTATCTTGCAACTCAATGCTGCATGATGACGGTATGCCTGGAGAGAGAATTTTTGCTGATACTGGGCCATTGTTAAAAGACTTAAAGTAAAGTTAATAAAACTAAGTCTCATCATATACAGATTTATACATCATACATTTCATAATAGCCTTAATGAAAGGAGCTTTGAGGACTTCGATAAACTGTGCCAAAACATCAAATGTAAGTGTTATGTGAACGTGTTTTTCAATTCTAATTTCAGCCTATCGGTTCGGCTGTGTTGCTCAAACTCCCAAAAACCTTTTGGGCCCGAAGAGTATTTTACGTGCACTATGTTTGCCACCAGAAATCCAAATTTTAAGACATTGGAAGGCAAATGTTAAAATTGTTATAATTTTGAGAAACACTTTTTTTGGGCTATTTTGCACTTAAAATGACCACCAATCGATGAAACTTAAAACACTTTTTCAGGCGTTAAGTGTCTTTGGGAGTTCAAGGTGCAAGAAACCGACCCCCGACATCTTACATAAAGCTGGCCAAAAGCACTTTTATGCACCTTAACTCTTTGAATAGTTATTTTTCAGCCGTTTGTGCCTGGGCACCTAAAATTAGCAGGGAACAAGCTTACCGCAGAGCTTCATATACTCATGAAATATCGTGTTTCCTCAGGGTAAACCTTGGAATTTGACCGGTTCGATTTGCACACAATTGATAGTATGTAAACTTCAACAATTTTGATCTAAAAATAGGGCGTAGTTTGCCTACTGGTCTAAAAAATAATACATTTTTTTCACTTTAGTTTAACCTGAAGTGTAGGAGCAAAGCAGTACAAACTATTGATTTTGATCGGATAGGTCTGAAAAAGGACATAGGAATCATAGGCAGTCGAATCTCTCGTTCGCGAGCTCTTGATTTAGTATCCGGAAAGTTTGTCACCCGCGGCTGTGTGCATTACGACGCGATTGAGCAGAATAATTCTCTTGTACTGAATAAAACGCTGGGATCATGTGAAAAGTGTTTCCAACTTATCAAAACGAACTTTTCTGTCTCCAAGAAACTTTTTTTCGTCGTCTCTTTTGTGCGCCTTCTCTACTGATAAGATATATATGAGCCAATGGACCCTTTGCCTGTTACTACCGAGACCAATCAGAGCGCTTGCTTCCTCCTACCCAGGAGCTGCGCGGCTCTGTGTCCCATAATGTATTTTATACGTATCGCCGTAGGCTAACGAGTATTACTGTATTAGTTAGTGTCCCCAATTAGTCTATTTAGGCTAAATACATTGCCACTTTAATAAAGGTTCTTACTATTTTTTTTACTCGGACGTGACACTGGGCAAGGGAGTATTGTACGTGATTTCCTCTTCTCATTGAAGCCTGCAATTTTTTCTATTCATAGAATGATTTATTGAGATAACTAGAAGTCTGACGGTTATCGAAACCTTTGTCATGTTTTCGATAGCTTTTTGAAACGCACAGAGTATGGAATATAAATTAACAAGAAAAATGATTGTTAGCAGTAACTAAAGCCGTCCTCAATCTTCGTAACTTGTGGGGAAGGCGGAAAACATAGCCAGCTTGAGTTATTTGAACAGATCTTTGTGAATAACACGATCGCGTTCGTGAAGCTTGAGAGCAGAAAGACGTAGACATCCGCTTATAAAGCCGTCCAATTAATACTGGTCTGCAAATACACCGGAAATCTTTGATCTTCCGCGAGATCGCGTGAGATTCGAAGCAAGCTAGAATGATGGAGGGCTTCAGATATATCAGCTCTTTATTTCCAGACAGTGCCAATGCCGGCAAATCTAACTAATTAAGCTATTAATTTCCACCACTGGAAGGCACTGCTCACTAGCTTTTACACGTAATGCTCACACGTAACAATTTCATCCACAGCCTAAGGCGTTAGAACCAACTTGTACAGCATAACAAACAGCACCCCAGGAGATTGCCGCTTTTTAACTTTCTGATTTGAATGACCACACTACAATGATTTTCGTCCACAAACTCAAAAGTTAGAACCACCTTACGACTCTCTTACGGCAGAATATACAGCATCACAGGAAATTACTGCTCATTCAGTTTCAATTGGATGGTCCTACTTTATAAACTGATCCAGAATGAAAAAGAAAACAGAGACGTTAGGGAGATGAGATTTGTTACCCACAACAAAATGCCGTCGATTTCAAACGTACTCGCTCAGCAGTATATTTATTTGAAATGCATCATTCACAGCGGAACTCAGATAATCCGAGACTTAATGGTTCGGTTAATCTTTCACCGAAAGTCGTGTAGGGCACTGGGTCATCATATCAAAGGGCAATTACTTATAATAAGTGGAAACATCACCGAGTTATAGAATGTGAAGATTCAAGCCATTATCTCCTCTGACTGAAATTTGTCGGAAGCTTTGCAATACTTTCGTCACTTTAAAAAGATATAAAGAAGTATTTACAGGCGGATGTTGAGGCCAAGAGCCAAAGTTAGACGCCCGGTATACTCTTCCCGCACGCGACCACAGTCTAGTATAAAGCGACCACTCCTCGGAATCAACCATCTCACATGAGCGACTACCTCAATTCAGCAAGGGACCACCTCAACGTAAACAATTACCTCCCGCTAGTAACCACATCCCCTAAGCAACCACCTGAGGTTATTACAAGATATTCAATTGAAGAGAAACAATATTGTGAATCAATAACGTACACGAACAATGAAATAAAACGTATTCCGAAAGAAGCAAAACATAAAACCTTTATTGACAAACTTTACACTTTTGTATGCAATGAAATAAAACGTTACTGTCAATAAATAAAAGTTAATTTTTTCAAAATTAGGATAAAGTTAAAAATAATAATATATATTTCTCACGCATGTGTATATCACAGCATATAAAGGTTAACATTCTCTTCACAAGAGGGATTTTCACATTTACTTTAAGGATGAAATATATTATTTTCTTATTGTTTAAAATGTGGTTTTGAAGTGAACAACTCATAAATCTTTTGGACAAACCAAAACAAAACGAAAAATTATAAAATAAAAACAGAAACTCTGAAAGTTACAAAATAAATTTATCATATTTTAAAATGTACTAACAATTAAAGGCGTGGACACTAAATCTGACCGCAAATCTGTTTCTCTCACAGCACTACCAACACAATCAATTTGTTTCTAAAAATGTTGTGAAGTTTCTATAGACGGATACTCACTTGTTCCTATTGCAGTGAAAGTGACTAACTCGGTACTAAAGTTTTATAAATACCATAATGCGAATAGCAAGGGTTACGAGAGATTGTTACAATAGAGTCATGAAGCACGTTATGTAAATTGAAAGAACCTATTTTGATTGTATAATGTTCAATAAATCTACGTTTGTTGAGGCCACCATCATGTTTCTTTGCTATCCATCTGTGTTGTTAAATCTCGCACTTTTTGCGCCCAGTACTCGCTGCTTTGCTGAAGCTGGATTGAAAGCTAAACACGAAGAAAGAAAAGAAACATATTTAGAGCCATTTCCATCATATGCTCTACTGAGCCTTTTCTGTCCCCTTCGCTCCCGTTTACTACTTCTACTGTTGTTTACTAGGACCCTCTGCAGAGGAAAGAGCTACTGAGCAAAAATAATACAAACGATATCCGTCAGACTCTTTGGTCCCGCGAAATTTCTTCGAAACTCGGAGCCTCGAAACAAACGAATAAAGAAAGGCAAAAAGTTGTTCATAAGGGTGTCACAGCAAGAAAAGGAAAAACACGAAACAGTTTGTTACCAGACCAGCTTTCTGACTTTATGAAATGAAATGACAAACTGAATAAACCAAACAACATAAGTTACAAGATGGATTATTATATAGCTGTACTGTGCCCTTAGTAAAGCCTTTTCAAGAAATCTGATGGACTCGACTTTCTTTGAAAATTTTTGAGCCTTTATAAAATGAATGGTAAACTACCGGGACATCCAAATGACATGAACGCACCCTTAAACAGTTGAAAGTTGCGTTTCTATAACTCTAAAAACATGTTTTATTTCCCACTGGTTGTTTTCTGAAGGGAACAAAAACGATTAATAGAAACTAACCACCAAAAAAGCAGAAGAATAAGGTGCAACCACAACACCCCTTACCTCACCAACTCTCTGTATCCAGTAAGACTTGTCCAGAACTTGAGGGTCTTTCACACCGGCTTTATCTATTTCTTTCCTCATTATAGACCTCATCTACAAGCAGAGAAAGATGGTCACGGTTGCATACTCCGTGGTAAAAGCGACTTTCTGTGATCATTCACCCACTTTATTATTTTGCCCAATAAAATGAGAAACCAATCGAGAGTCACGTCCCCAACGAGTCAAACACAGCCTTTTTACGGTAGGATAGCAACACCCAAAACAAATACCTAGGTAACCTTCATGGGCTATTCTTTTGATCTTTTTGTTTTTAAGTAGCACGAAAATTCTATCTCAGGATATGGAGGTCACACAAAATTTTACTTCCACATGTTCAATCAAATCCACTTGTTGTGACAGCCAACATAACAAACTAAAGAAAAGAAAATAGGAAATTTTTACCTTGTCTTTCTGAGCAGACTTTTGCCTAAAAAGGATGATAAAAGGCAATGTGAGTCAAAGTGAAGTAGTATTGAAATAATTCAACAAAAAAGGACGAAATTGACACTTTTTACTCACAGTCCTTTGTCCAGTGACGAGTAAGCAGAATCATCTAGTCCGTTCAAACCATAAGCATCAATCTGAAAACAAAATGAAGGATACCTCGTTCAAATGGAGATAAAAGGCCAGTCTGATTTGTTCATTTGAATAAAGTTCTTGCAGAATTAGGTCATCTTCAAATCCAAGGGAGAAACAACAGCGTTAACTCTGAAAATTAACAACCGATTTCTCATTTGTATAACGAGTGTTGCGTGGAACACTGACAACATTGCATGCATCCTTCTACTGAAATTGGTTGGCTGGGTTTTTTCGCGTTCAGTCCGTAAAGAATCACGATCGCTTAACTACTTTGGCTGGTCACAAAACAACACGAAGTCAACACTAGCACCCATTGCTATTGTGCACGTGAGTAGCACATGATAGACTTACTATGTTGTCGGTATCTCGGTGAGGAACATCGGCGAACTTATAAGACTCCACTTGAGCCTTTAGTGCCATGATTGTTTGATCACGTGACTCGAGTTGAAGTTGAAGACTCTGCGGAGAAAAAAGTGAGAGAAAATAGGTATAACTAGCAAGCAAAAGCAGCTGTTGATTTACAGACTAAAAAATATGACATGATGGTCTCAAAAGCGCCATGGCAAACCCAACTGAGACTAGCAAAACCTCGTAACTGGACTAGCAATGCGCAAAGGTAAGGCCTACTGGATACGTCGAACGCGGGGTCTGGGTACCAGATTGTGTCGATAACCGAAGGGCCTGGGCACTGGGTTTCGGCTCGGAAATAGCTTGGATGGTTTTGGCAACCGACAACAGTTAAAATATGTTGGTCCATTGCCTTGTGCCATACAGGACGTCCAGGCGTCAAAAATGAAAGAAAGGGGGATGAATAATACGTCGCTGGGGATAGAGGTTGGGAAAACGACTACACCAGGCAAAAGAAATCTCTCATTAAAAAAAAAACATTAATTGCAAAGTCCACCCTGACCTTTAACGTGACGAGTCACGCTAAAGAGAGGAAAATTTAATTACCTTTCTCGCTGCCGCTTCTCTGTCCATGATATGTCTTTGCCGTAGATTTTCCTTGTTTAACGTGTTGAGCTGCAAGGAAAGGAGTAAGCATTAAGGTAGAAAGTGTGAATGAAAGGAAGGAAAGACATTATAAAGAGAAGTTAAGTACTTTATATTGTTTACGTAGGGAACTTGTTTTTAATAATTTTTTTTTTCAATAAACAGAGATACAGTTATATTATGTGTTATATAGATATTTAATATTTAGATTTTTCGATACATTTTAATGTGAATATTTGTAGTGCATATTTATATTTCTAGGATTTCTTATTGTTTTGTCTTGTATTAATTACGCAATTCAACAGTTTGGCTGTCATGTAATTGTTTTGTATTAAACTATCTATCCATCTATCAAAAGGTTTTTCTTTCTCCGATCTAAATCATACCCAGTGTACCATTAGAGCGCTTTTGTTGTTAAAACAAACCAATCCGTTCAGCGGTGAATAGGGCAATAAACAAGAGTACTAAAAGCAAATGTATATGATGTGACCAATAGTAAGTGCGGGTTACGTTGCATGCGCCAATCACCAAAAGGGTTGTTTGCTCTCACCTTCTTTGGAGCATGTTACAAAAGTTTAAATTCAAACAATTAAAATCCGCATCTGACTATTGAGAATAAAGGACTAAAACAACATTTTCGACATGACAAACATCTCTTTCTTGCATTGTATTAGTTGGTACCTGCTGATTGAGTTGTTGAATGGTTTCCACGTTAGTTTTTAATCGGCTGTGGAGGTCTTCTATAGCATGAGCCTTACTCATAGCTTCCGTGTCTTGATCATTCCTATAACAAATAAATAAATAAATAAATAAATAAATAAATTAATTAATTAATTAAATATGTGGCGGAGCTGCAAGAACGCCCAGGAGGGAAGAACGGGGAATCCTTCACAATCCCTTCGCGGCTCGAATTCGCAGCTCTGCCCTCAAACTTCGGCTCTCGCACGAACAATGATAGCCCGCATTGTAGGCCCGTAATTCATATTTCAGACCCCCTTGTCGCCTTCTTGCCCCGACTCTCCTCTGTTCTGCTAATTCAAGATGGCAAGGAATAGGAGTGCTTGGTCCACAGGGCGTCCACGATAGCTGACTAAGTTGAGAAGAGGAAAAATAAATAAAATTGCAATTATCAACATGCGTACGTTGTTTGTTTCCTGTGGTTTTCTTTTGTGTGCAGCATCAAGCTGATTGATGCTAGCGACAGTACTGTAGTCGTGAGCTGAGCTGTTTTGTGCGCGAGCGGATTTCAGTTATGCTAATTTTTCTTAAGCTTATAAAAATACTACAAGGGGAGCAGCTTTTTCACGCAGCCGTTTGAACACACTGCGAAATCGCCTTAAACTTGTTTGTTATTCGCTTCCTTGCAACCAAAATCGTCACAAAAGAAAGCTGGATAATTCAAGAATTCGCTTACCTGTCATAATCCTGAAAAGAAACGATTTCTTGGCAGAATTATAACTTTCTTTCGGCTGTTTACCATGAGTTTTTCTTTTCGTCAGAGCTGTGACCAGTTACCACGGCACAGACGCATCAGATTTTTGGGCCATCAAGTGCGAATCAGTTACTCTCCCACCCCTGCAAAGGTCTTTTCGCGCGACTAGAAATAAAATTACAACCGGCTTATAGCGCGGTAAAATTCATAAGGTACTCTATAAAAGAGTTACAACTCTACTTAAAGTTCCCTTCCTAATTAAACAAGCTGAAATAAAAATAAGCAGGTTGTAATCTTATTTCCGGTCGCGTAAAATGTTTCACTAAGCAGGGATGGGGGTGTCTGTTCAAGAAAACCACAGGAAACAAACAACGAACGCATGTTGATAATTGCAATTTTATTTATTTTTCCTTTTCTCACCTTAGTCAACTATTGTGGACTCCCTGTGAACAAACCAACGAAAGAAGGCAACAGTTTCAGTCTCAAGAGGAAAGATCGGCCGTTCAAATACGCTACTGTTCCACTTCTAATTGAGGATGTATAACATTAATATTAAATGCGAGAACACACTCACTCATATTCCTGTAGTCGGTTGCGAAGTTGATGGAGAAGCACTTGTTGCTGAGCTGAGTGTGACTGCAAGGCCTGTGGGAGTACAATAAAGATTGGATTATCACACGGACGTACACCAAAAACCTCCCAAGGTTTGGATTCCTATCATTCTTTCTATGTTCTCCACTGTGAACAACACTATATTTGCACGAGTTAGCTGTTATAAGTGAACCAAGTATTTAAGGCTGCGATTCACCCATAATTAGATAACGGTGAAGACAATTTGCTCATAGAAAGACTCTATGGAGCAATATTAATATATATATTATGGAAACTGCGTGTCCATACAGAAATGATATAAAAGAACAAGAAACTCGGCGACATTTTCTCGACCATTTTCTAGTCATAGGCGGACCATGGCCGGCGAATCACATTTGAAAAACCCTGGTCAATACGTCTCTTTAAAAGAATCAACTCAACTTACATGAGAAAACGCGGGGCAAAGCCCCTGACAATTCAGACAAGCAAAGCTAAGCTGATGTTCAAAACGAACGTAGCACGAACAGTTGTGAACTGGGTTTGTGCAGCCGCCACGGATTTTCCCAAAGCCATCCAAGTTTGTTAAGGAGCCGAGAAGAGGTGACCCAATACACAGAAGAACTGAACTATCTCCGCTATGAACTGAATCCGTATCGTATTGTGCCATCCTTGAGAATTTAAACTGACAAGAAAATCTTGGTTTCTACGAAGCACAGCTGCAATTTCTTTGACAAGAAACTTTGTAAATTTCCTATATCACGGCAGCAATTATTTTCCAAGAAAACAACGTCAAAAGTGTCTCCGTATTGTAAAACGGTTTCCACTTTCTCACGAAATTGATACTTTGTGATACTGTGTAAATTAATTTCTTGCAACTGTGTAGGCGTGGAGTCGCTTTCGTTATGTTTTTTAAATTATAATTAATTACTCTCGTCGAGCCCAATTTCCGCGTATCTAGTTAATGACAATCATTAAAACATTTCCTTTGTTAGAAAACAAAAACTGACATATTATTACAACGACAATTTTCAACAATTGTTAGCGAGAACTCTGTATAATTCAGGGGCGTCCAACAGTTCGTTTCGGTGGAATATCTGTTCGGTAGGCGTAAATCGCCTGAGATAATTGGAATTAATTAAAGTGAAAACTAGAGATTTCTTTGGCGAAACATCACATCAGGCTTTCGTAACAAGGAGACTGATAAATTCGTATTGTTTTCGGAGGGGCAAATATGTCGTTTAGAGTGTAAAATAAGGTCAGCTAGCATTTTCGGACGGCCATTAGCAGCTCGGAAATTCGGCGGATGAGATTCCTTTTCCTCAAATTTTCTGCGGCCTAAATTCTCAGCTAAAAACGCCGAACAGATCAACCTGTGTTAGCTTACACAACCATGCCTTTAAAAAGCTCTGAAACAATCTAAGAAAGTAGAAAATGACATTTCAAGTATTTTTCTAAAATTTTCTCATTGGGTGCCCCTGATAATTTATGTTATTTTCTTTATTTGCGTAGAGGGCTTGCACAAATGGAAAATAACGCATAGGTGCACCTGTCGTCTTTTGTTCAAGTGTTCACAATAAGTGTTTACAACAAGTGTAGAAAAACGCGCTATTACAATTCCATTAGCCACGATAAAGAACTTGTGCAACAATCTTTAAATATACATTAAAGAACCCACAATATGATGACCAAATCGCGGGAAACTTTGGCTACACTGTTGAAGTTGCAATTGTTTGTTGTGATACGCCTCTCTATCTTCAGCCGTCTTCACCGGGCTAAAACACCGTGGTCATAACGAAATCATCATGTATTTATTTTATTTATTTTTTATTAGCTTCGCCATATCAGAAAACAAAGAGAAGAACAAGAAAAGGGAGTTAAATAAATTACTTATAAAACTAACACAATAGACAAAGCAAAACACAAAACTCGAATAAATACAGCAGGGTAACCACAACAGCGGGTAGCCAATTACTGTGGGCCCGATTTGTAAAAAGAAAAAAATAATAATAATAACATTTCCATTCAACAATCTTCAAGATTGTCGGTTGAATTCAACATGGTATGGCAATCAATTTTCGTTCGCTGCCATCCAACGTCATTCACCATCATCCAAAATCATTCCATGCGGTGACGAAACGTCTGTACCATAATGAATTCAGCAACATAAAACGTTGTTATAGCAATGTTGTGCCCGCTTGTGAAGGGACTTAACACGGATCTAGGTCAAAATTTACCTTGAGACGTTCACTGTCCATTCTTCTTTCCTCTACACAAACATGTTAAATTAAAACAAAATTGATGAGATTCTCGAGAGTATTCTTCGATTGAAAAAGGTGGGTACAAAAACGAGGCTGCTGTGTTTTTATAAGAGAGCGACGAATAGAAATAACGCCAAGTCATGCCACAGACGGGAAAATAGACAGAAATAATCCAATTCCATATTGTTTTTAAAGCTGCTTTTGAGGGAGTGGTAGTATTTGCTCTCGCTGATTTCCCTTTTTTTTAACTTTGCGATCGATTGCAGGAAAATATTTTTCTTTTTTACTTTTTTATCAGTCAACAGATTAAAGAAAATTGTAGGGGACTTAACTCTTTGCCGTTCGTAAGTTGCCGCGCGAAGACAACTTTCATTGTCTATACCTGGCACTTAAGACTGACGGAGTGCTCGAAGTAGAGAATTTGTGTTTAGACACAGTTTTATCATACTTACCTAATTCGGTTTTTATAACAGTATTTTCCTTCTTCAGCGCCTCTGATGACTCAGCAAGGCGTCTGAGGAAAAGAAACACACCTTTGTAATTTAGGTATGACTACAGAAAATTTTGAAAACAATCGGTAAAAATACTTACTCTTTTTCTGACTGAAGAGCAGAAATTCGTGCCTCTTGCTCTCTGCAGAGGAAAGTTTTGAAAAAGTTCATTTAAAAATCAACATATGCTAGAAACGTTGAATGACAGTCAAACAGTTAGTTTGTCGTACAACCAATCAGGCGGTAAGTCAGTCAATCGGTCAGTCAGTCAGTCGGTCAGTCAGTCAGACGGTCAGTCGGTCAGTCGGTCGGTCGGTCAGTCGGTCGGTCGGTCGGGCGGTCGGTCGGTCGGTCGGTCGGTCGGTCGGTCGGTCGGTCGGTCGGTCGGTCGGTCGGTCAGTCAGTCAGTCGATCGAAACTTTAGAAATTTACCTTAGTCTGCCGGCAAGCCTTTCGTTTCCCACCCTGAGGAAAAAAGTGGAAAGAAAAGGAAATTAACAAATATCATATGACATTTCAGTAATCTCAAGTAAAAATTACAGGATAAAACTCACTTTTGTTCTTTCACCCAGCTGTTGACATTTTCAACTACAAGTTCGCTCTCCCGATGTAATCGATCGCCATTGGCACGTGCGTCTTCTAGAGATACGCGAAGAGTCTGGACCTAGGGGGTATTAAACAAGATAGAATAATAAAAATAATGACTCAATGTTTTCTGCAGAGGCAGTCGTCTCTCGAAGCACAGGTCCCGCCGGCTAAGAAGAGCGAAAGGCTCTTGGGCTACAATGGGAGTGATCACGCGATCATAACATACGGTATGAGTTCATCACGAATCCCTTTCGTGGCTCTGTTTTCGATTACACGATAACTCAAGACAAAAATTTTGTGGTTCCTGGAACACTTAGAAAATCTTTTTTCACATACCTCTTCAAGGCAGCTTTGATGTTGTTGACGTGAAATGACTAGTTCTTGCTTCATTTTTTCATTCTAAAAGGCAAAAGAATTCTTATTTAACTCCAGCCGGCAGATCATACCCATCAAGAAAGTACGTTTTCGTCTTTTGATTTGGCTGGTGGCATGAATCAGCAGGCAGAAAAACAATATCAAGATATAAAAGGCAAAATGGACAAAAGTTCGCACCGAAGAGAGATTAACAGGTGGAGATGAAATACTCGCATTGTTTCGAGTTCGCTGAGCTTTATGTTTCGTTCTATAGTCGTGCATCCTTTTCTAGCCGATCAGATAAAACCAATCAAACAGCCAGTCAGGTGCAAAACCCAACTCATTTACAAAATGGCGCACGTGACTTTTTCCCCGGTTTTAAGTGGCTGCACGCTTTTGTACCACTTCTCATCGGTTCATTCACTATCTGTGGCCGTTACAATTGGCTTTTTCATTGCTTGGCCTTAGTTCAAGTTCTGTAAGGGTCTGTGGACAACTGCTGTATTACCTCATCTTGTGTTAGCCTATGCTTTTCCTGTAGGGTCGCCAGCTCTACTTTGAGAACAACTAACTGTTCGTCTCTTCTTGTCCCTTCTTGAGCTTGCTTGTGAAGCTTGTCTTGAGACAGACCTAACTGACTTTTTAGTTCGTCTATGTTTCGGGAATACTGTTGAATCTGGAATGTAAAAAGAACGGGGACAATTACCAGAAAAAATGAATTAATTAAACGACCGAATGGACGGAATGACGGACAGGCAGACGGATGGATGAAGGAACTAAGGCACAACGATTGAGGTAGTAAGTGAAGGAAGGAAGGAAGGAAGGAAGGAAGGAAGGAAGGAAGGAAGGAAGGAAGGAAGGAAGGAAGGAAGGAAGGAAGGAAGGAAGGAAGGGAGGGAGGGAGGGAGGGAGGAAGGAAGGAAGGAAGGAAGGAAGGAAGGAAGGAAGGAAGGAAGGAAGGAAGGAAGGAAGGAAGGAAGGAAGGAGAGATCGATCGATCGAACAACCAATCGAACGAAAGACCGAACAAGCAAACGAAAAATACAAATCAATGTACAAAATCACAGACTTACTTCCCCATCAGAATATTTATTTTTGTCCTGAGCTCGTTTCAAGTCTGTCTTTAACTTTCTAACCTTCTCCTCCAGTGCTAGGATCTTTGAAAAGAGGAAGAAAAGACGGTATAAAGGACAGACTTTGAAACATAAAAAGGTTTTGAACACCGAAGCAAAGAGGATGGCTTCTTTTTTTTTATCCCATGTCTATATAAAGTACGGCTGATGCACAACAAACGGGAGACCGCCAGTTATACCCCATCATACGATGTCCTTCCAGCCATCATATGGACATAACTTTTATCCTTCACACAGGCATGGCACGGGATAAACAGCAGGGCTATTAACATGATCGTGTAAAATCATATCTGTATAGTGCTGGACTCCTAACGACAAACAATCTCCGACTGAGAACCTCTAATAAAGGTGTCTTGTCCCCATACCTGCTCTTCCATAGCCTGGTTTTGTTGTTTTGTAGACGCTAAATCCATCTTCGTATTCGCTAAGCTTTTAGACCGTTGAGCCAACTAAACAAAAAACAAAGAAAAACATTACAGCAAATACACAGAGATAAAAAAAGCTTAAATTTAATTTTAAAAAAGCGCCAGTACTTCAAAAGTTAAGTATTTATGTGATCTTCACTGCTATCACCATAAAAACATTAACAACAACACCAACAGAATTTATCACCTGATCCATCGCTTCTTTGTGGTTGCCATGAGCCCCAGCCAGCTGTACTTTTAAGTTCTGGACGTTTTTCTCGAGGTTCCCAATCTTCAAAAGTACGACAAACACATGAATAACCAAATATTCTCTCGTTAAATTGTTTACATTAATCTGAACTAATCAGAGGAAACCCCAGATTTCAATGCAAGAGGGTAAACTTATCATAGGACTTACACCCCTTCCTGAGCGGGGAGTAAGGTGGTTGGTGGGAGATAAATAGTTAGAAACCAGCGCCGGCCGATTAAACATCAGGCTCCCCAATAGAATTAGACTGGAACGGACGTTTGTAGTGAAACAAATGTAAAAGATTGATAAAAATCATGTTCCAAAAAGATATTCAAATATCACACCACCTTACCGTAGGAACATAGGTTTCCTTGGCTAAATTTGTGCGCCACCTTGACGGGTGAATGGAAATATATTTTTAATCGCGGCAATCCCGCAAAACCGCAGTTTTGAATAAACACTGATATACCTGCACGGTAGCATTCCTATGATTCTCTTGC
Source organism: Siderastrea radians (assembly GCA_964017195.1). Taxonomy (NCBI): domain Eukaryota; kingdom Metazoa; phylum Cnidaria; class Anthozoa; order Scleractinia; family Rhizangiidae; genus Siderastrea; species Siderastrea radians. The sequence continues at coordinate 19,450,880 of OZ024890.1, forward strand.
GCTCGTTCTAAGTCTTTCTGAAATTGATGCAGCGTTTCCTCATATCGTTTTACCTAGGAGAGTACAAATCAGAAATTAAGTACGAATTCAAATCATTTTGCACAGAGATCTCAAAGGGACATCATGCCTTGATGTGGAGTTACCTCGTTTGTGTGATTCTTAATTTTCTTTTGCGCCGAGTTCAAGTCAGTTGTGAGCACCCGGATGTCCGCATCTCGTGCTGCAATCTAAGAAACAAGACAGGTATAAATGCAACAAAAACCCACGTGATTTAGGGTCGTGACAACAGCAAATTGACAATAAAAGAAAAAGCACGACAGTTTTGAGTTTAAAAGAAAACATATTTCGACAGAAACTTCTGTCATCTTGAGTTCATTGCAATTGCTGTTACATCGTTCCCTGCGTACTCTCTCATTCTCCGGCTTCTAAATGTAACTTTGTATTGAGTTTCTTGTACAAGACCAACAACACCCTAAATAACTGAGTCACGCAAAGTCCGAACAGAACGATTTTGTTCATTACAACCACACAATGGAGTACAGTTTGTTTTTATCTTAGAAATTGCCATTTTACAACTGACTCTTCCATCTGGTATGAGAAGGTGTGCTGTGGGGGGGGGGGGGGGGGGCGGGGTCAACATTTCATGTCGTCGCCCAGCTTCCAACAAAAATTAAAATAATGAAAAACAACCTACCTCTTCCATGATGTTTTTGTTCTTCTCCAATACTCCGCCAAGTTCCTCTCGCAGCTGACCATTGGACTTTTCTTTATCCCGAATCTGAAACAGATAAAAAAGGCCCATGTGAATGGCCTAGCGCTTAGCCTGTTCCGGGCTCCGGGATAGCGGAGAAAGCACGAATTGAGAAAACGAGCGCGAAAAACGCGCGCAGGGGGTGGGGGGGGGGGGGAGTGGATGTGAAAAGAGACGACCACCGCCACCTTTTCTCCAGATCCCGCGAGTCTAATTTTCGCGTTCTCAGCCGTCCCTTCTATCTGAGAGGCTCGAAGGGGCTACCTTACCTAGCGCTGGGCAATTTACAATATAAAAGTTTCTGAGCACGGGTTTTCATTGTAGACTTTAAAACTCTGGGAAAACTACTCACCGTGGATTTGAGTTCCTCTTGTTGTTCAATGAAGGACGAGATCTTATGTTCTTGTTCTTCCATCACACTTTGACAGTGACGAATCTAAACAAGCAACAATACCAATTAAAGTAAATTGTTTAGATTCAGTGAGGACTAAAATTTTTGTCTTATCATCACCATAAAACTGAAAACGGGCAAAAGAGCCAACAAGTAGCGCTATAACTGAGTTAATCAGAACTCGACACGAAAGCATTATTTAAACATATAGTCGAACATTCGATTTTCCGTTTGCAAATTACAAACTGAACGATTTGGATTTGGGTAGCTCGGATTGGAGACTGAATCTGGTTTTGGATGGTGTGCTCCATCAAGAAAACTTAGATCTTGTTCTATATGACACGTACTTATTTAGAGTGATTAGTTTTAGCTTTGCACCTAATTGGCTGACTCATTGACGCCTTCAATTTGATTGGTCACCACAAGCTTACATGTAACCTGACACATGAACCCGAAACAGGCGCGCAATAACTTCTCAGTGCCACTGGAAAAGGCACCATCAAGCCTAGTCCAAGTGTCAACGCTTACGCTCGTAAACCTGATTATTTTCAGCTATCCAGAAGAAAATTAAACGTCTTTCAGAGAAAAAGATCATCGCAGTTATGCAGCAACTTAACACGCTGTAAAAAGAGCCTTAGAATTCTCCGTTTATGGCAGAGGAATAAAGTGCACGTGCAGATCACATGCTACTCACGTGTTTTTGCGCTTCCTGTATCTGTCCTCTGAGTTGCGCTTGGTTGGTTTCCAGTTCCCGCGCGCTTTCAAGCTGGTCGTTAAACTAAAACAAAATGACAAAACTGTGATACCAGAGTTTACCCCGGAGCGTTTAATTATCAAGTACTTTTCAATTGTCCCACTTATTTTCTATTACTTCCGCTGAAATATGCATTAGGTATTATCCAATGAGGTGTTCTTCCATTAACAATGTTAATGTATATCGTCGAGAATTCATTGATTAATTCCATAACTCCATGGAAGAAGTGTAACCAGGAAAAAGATAGTTCTCGAATCTGACAGAACCTCAATAAGAAGAGTGTCGGTTACCTGTTCGCTGATCACTTGGTTTTCTTTCTGCGCAGTCTCCAAGTCGATTTCCAGTCTTCTCGCCTTGTCTTCGTACGCGGCCGCCTGGAAACCAAACAGAGATAATTCAATGGGCAGGAGTTAAACAAGAGAGGGCATCTATACCAACAGCTGGACGTAGAAAGATCTGTTTCCACCTATATTCTATTTTTATCGGGATAACCGCTAATGACAGAGATTGAAACAAGCACTCTTGGGATCATATCGTGCTTTGTCTACAGTCAGGTGTTGAAGTCTAACCGCCAAAAACAACCTAACGTTTCTTACAAGCAATGACGTTTGTGTTTTTTCTTATTCACCTCTTCAATAGCTGCCTGGTGTCTTTGTTGAGCCACACGCAAGTCTGCCTTTAGTTGCTCAAGGTATCCTTCCAGTTCTTCGATCTATGACAAAAGCAGAGAGAGGTCACTCATTGAATAACAAACAGGCTGATCTACACGCTGAGTGTAAGTAGCATTGGTAATACGGTTGCTAGTGCGTTGAGTTCAGAATTTTTGGGGGTCTTCAAGAGCTCGTTTCTAACCCCAGAGGGGGGGGCACTTGACCCATGGTTGGGTACAGGGGTGCCGCTGAGGGTCTGAAACCCTGACCCTGTTTAGGACAAAAAATTCCCTAGAATACCAACCCTGTTTAGGACAACACTCTCCATGTTAGTTCCTTGTTTCGGGCAAATGACGCAACGTACACTCTCTTAGCAGTTTTACACAATTTTAAAGTGTTTCAGACACCGGCAAATGGGTCTCCGATCTAAGATTGCTGAACACTGTATACAGCAAGCCATGCTTAACGACGACAATCGTGCATACCTTGTTAAGGACAAGTTCAGACCCTGTTTAGGGCAGACTAGCATAAACCTAAATACCCTGCTCAGGACAGAGAGGCCATAAACCATACCCTGTCCAGCGGCACGTCCCCATATAGGCCATATAAGAGTTTACTCCCCCCTTCCCACGGGATTCTTACCAATGAATGTGTTCGTGTTGTCTATTTGTTATGTTCTCTGGTGTGGTAAGATGATTTATAAACAAAGTGCTTCTTCCCGCCTGAGTGAATGAATGCGTGGAAGAACAGGCATGCAGTTGAGGAAATATCTGATCCAACTTGGCCAAATGAATCATTTCACCCCAATAACCTATGGAAATCGAATTCCTAATCACAAACAAAAGCAAAACAGTTGCCATGGATACCTGTCGGTTTTGCACTGTTTGCTGTTCATTGGTGCTCTTCAGTTCAAGTTGTGACCTGCGATTTGCTTTCTCCAATCTCACGACCTAAAAAAGCGTCGAAACCAAAACTAATGTCCACGATAGATAGATAGATAACTTTATTAAAGTGTCATCTTAATAGCAGTTGCCCATGCCACTAAGTAAGGACACTATAAGTTAAAAGAAATACCTATATATAATAACTACAAAATTACATAACATTATATAAAAATCATAAGATAATATCTACATTTCTCTCAAAATAGAAAAGTGTAAAAAAGTGTAGAAAATTACGTACAATTGGATGCTATGCCTTAAAATAAGTAACAATAAACTAAGAAGAGCATAAGACCTGTACAGTTTTTACAGTTGTTGCTCACAAAGCCATCCAAATCTAGCTTCTAATAGCCTTTTCAAAGGAGTAAATCGATGCATCACAGATGCATCATTTGCTCACCTTAAATCTTAATAATGGAAGTGAACAACACGATAAACAGAACATTTGTAATATCCCGGTCAATTTTCTCTAGATTAGGTATATCAGTAAACGACATCGTCTTCTGTGCCAACACCCAATCAGAATCTCTCACCTCTGACACTCGCGCGCTCAGCTGATCTTGAGTGGAGGATAAGTTTTGCTCCACAAGTCCCAGTCTCTCTTCACAGCGAGCAAGCTGTAGAACGAGAAAAACACTACCAATCACTACTCGATCCTAATTTTGTCTTTTTGTAAGGATAAACAATTCACCAACACAAGGAAAACACAGAAGCTAATTTATTATGCAGGCAAAGTTTATCATTCGGTAGACAACAAATTCGAAGAACCTTTGGTCCAAAGCGTACAGTAATTACCAAGAGAATTGCTGTTTTAATTTTCCCGTGTGTTTCATATGGATGTAATTTCTATATCAATCCATAGCAACGATGAAAAAAAACACAAACAAACAAAACCAAGACAAATAGCATGACAACAATATCAACAAAAGCATTTTTAAATTAGCCTTAATGCTCATGGTTATATCTCACGGCTGCTCTTCTAACTTCTATAATAATAATAATAACTTTATTAACGTGTCAAAACTGTAGTAGCTGAGGGGAAAAGTCCCCTCTACTAATTGTGGACACCTAACCTGCCTAACTAAAAACATAATTAAAATATATAAAATGGAAAATATTTATATACATTTAAAAAGCCTAATTACAACAATTAACTAAGCTTAAAAAAAAAAAAACTGTAGAATCTTTTTCTTCAACTATATTATTTCTAGCGGACGGAAAACTCGAGTTCGCAGTTTAATCGTATCTATAACAAAATGCTCGATTATGGTTGGTTCTCCGCGCGCCTATTTGACCCGTAATTGGAGGATGATCACGTGGGTGTCCAATCTGAATTTTTGGTAACTGGATAGCTGTAATCGGACAGTTACACTGCGCGCGCGCCAATCAGGTGCATTGAAATGAGTTCTTTTTATCGCTGTTTCTCCACGCCTACAAAACTGATAATTAAAAATATATCCCCGAAGGGCACGTAGATTTTCTAATCTCGCATTTTGATATAGATACGATTAATTGGCAACTGGACTTCGTGTCGAACAATTCAGGGATAATCGTGCTCGCAATTTCAAATCGTCCTCGCACTACGCGCTCGGCCGATTAAAATTACTTGTCCGATTACTCCCTGAATAGTACTCCACTTAGTCCAATTACTATAATTACTTATTATGCGAGGCTACAAAATGTGCCCGCTAATAAATGTAACATACAGTACAATAAAAGTGACCTTTACCTCTTGCGCAGCGTCTCTATGCTGTTGTCGCGTACTCGAAAGATCTTCTTCTAGTTGAATGACTCTGGCGCGCAACTTGGAGCTCTGTGTTAAAAGGAGAAGACACCAAGGGTGATAATTATCAACAGAGAGCACTTCTTCATCAGTTTCAGTAAACTGATGATGCACATGCACTTTACCTCTTCTTCCAAATGATTACAGTTGGTCTGAACGGCAGTGAGTTGGTCACTCATTTCAGCTGTTGTCTGCTCAAAGTTGTATAACTGAAATATGAAACAATTTGGAATGAGTCACTTAGGAATTTAGCTGAAATGCAGAGACCAAAATAAACAGAAAAACATAAGCTTGTTAGGAACTTGGGTAACGAAGGGTGGCTTACACATGCAGACGATTTCGTCCAGTTTCCCAATTCACCCAGGGTACGACCGACGGGACGTTAGTTCGTTATACCTATAGATCTTGCCTCATAAATTTTGTCAGGTTGTTTAGACAACTTGCCGACACCTGTTTACAGTATACAGCACGTTGCTCAGCTTCCGAGTGGTATTAGTATCCGACCTGTAAAACTTTCGACTTAAATTCTTGTGTCCGGCGCTTAAAGACTTTTGGAAAGTAGAATATTCCTAAATGGAATTAATTATTTCCGAACTGCTCTCTACTAGTTGTTTTGGCGGACTTTTGGCTCAACGGAGTCCAACACTAAGTGCACTAGATCGTACGACACTTCTATTCAAATTCAGCCAAAACTCCGTACCTCGTTTTCCTTCTCTCGTAGCTCCTGATCGCGTGTCGTGAGTGTGGTTTGTGTGGCCGTAAGCTTGCCGTTCAAGTTGGCGACCTGGAAAAGAAAAGAAGCGCTTGCCACTTGAGCTTGTCACTGAGGAACAGATGTTCAAGGGACTAAGTTGTCTTAGCCCCCTCCAATTCCCATACTTTGCAATTTTTTTTATTACCCGGATGGCTGTCACATTTTCGTCTCACTTTCTCACTTCATTCAAGAGTGTAAACAAACATATCTCACCTCTTCGGCGTAACTCTTGACTGTATCCTGTAAACTTGCTAAGTCACCCTCCAGACGCCGTACAATTTCTTCCTTTTTCGTTAACTAAAACACAAGATGTAAAGAAAATAATCAAGATAAACTGTGACGAGAGTGGGGGGGGGGAGGGAGGGAGCTTATTAGCACTTAACCCTTTAAGCCCTAACAGTGACGAAAATGAAATTTCTCTTTACATCATTACCACTTATTCAAACATTCAAGTGATGAGAATAAAGGAAGTTATCACTTATGATAAGATGTCTTGACATTAAGACAAATTCTCCTAACTAATTCCACGAGAAACGTATAGAGAACAGTAAGGAGAATATGCATTTTTATCTAAGGGCTTATTTGGTTAACAGTACGTCAATGTTAGGTCTCAGACAAAGGGGTTCATCATTTCCATTCAGCATCGTTCAACATTGATGACTTCAAAATGTTAAAAAAAGATGATTAGTCTTGATGTCTTAACAAGTTCTCCCAAGTAGTACTCAATGAATGTATGGAGATCAGTAAGGAGAATTTGAATAATGATGCTGGGGCTTAAAGGGTCAAACATCCTTGGCCACCCTGTTGAATGATGTCAAATGATGTTGATTCAACTTTTCTTTTGTTCTCGGGTAGGCACGACAATGATTAACTCGTTTAGCCACTTCGTCCATCATCTTAAAACAAAGTTGTATTCAACAATGTTGAGTGACATGAGTCTGTTTGACCGCAGCCTTAATAAAGAAAAGAGAGATAAAAAGAAAGGTTCTTTCTCACCTCGTTTCTGCTCTTTTGTTTCTGGTTGGCCAATTCCTTTTGAAGCTGCTGACTAATTTGCTCGCTTCTTGTAATCTGGGGATGCAGAGAGATTTTTGTCAAACGGGTTCACCTTTCATGTAACACTTTTTTCAGTTTTGGTACCGCACTGTAAAAACTTGAAAAGGTTTTCATGTCAAAAAGACATGTTTGGGTATGCTTGTTTTCTGAAGCTCGGCTTAAACGAAAGCAGCATTCACGTGCATCCCTATAAATTGGGTATGAAGATTTCTCTCTTTCACTTGGCTTCCAAACGAAAGCCATCAAAACGTCAACAAAAAGAGCCAGAAGGTAAAGGGCGTAATGCAAAGGGCGGGGCAATCAAGAACGAGAGTCCATGGATAGCTGACGACAGTTTGTACTGGTTTGACTTTCAACTCTCAATCATTCGACCCTCGACGACATAAATGGCTAGTGCCGACGACTCAGTCTCTTGTGCTCCCATGGTATTTGACTTGAACCTGCCATTTCTTTCTGACAGTCGTCTAGATTGACTCTGGTTCTGATGACGTCCGCTCAGGTTGTCGAAACGTCAGGAAATGTCATCACAAACAGTCCTTCTCAGGACTACACTCACCCGGACGATCATAATTTACCAACCTATGATATGACTCCTGGGTTCAAACCATTTACAGTTTTAGATTTTTCTCTCTCGCGATGAAATTACGCGTCAACACTTGGCGGACTCTACACGATTCTAACCTCGCCCTCGTTTGGCCGGGCCGACGGCGAAAATCGCCGAGAGATCACAAAACAATCGTTCAACTGTCCTCCTTTAACTCTCAGTGTCTCTCATTTAGTCAAAGACCACAGTTTTGCTGTGATGAGAACCATTTTAACACTCACCTGTATCGATGCTTGCCTTCTGTCTTCTTTCACTCTTGCTAACTCATCTTCCACCTCCACCATTCGTTCTTCATAGTAAGTTACCTTGATACGCATGAGAGAAGCAGAAAAACGAAACTTAATTTTAAATCCCCTTTGCTCAATTAAGTGGTTAAAAAGAGTGACCCTTTTCACAGCAAACGTGGGAATACATCCGGCCGCCCTTTCCCGTGTTCCGCCATTAGTGGGGCTCCGTTCCAGTCCCATGATCAGCGATTCGACTGCGTGCTTTACAAATTACAAGAACATACCAGCGCGGCCATGGAACGTTAGGATGTGAAAGCAAAATAAGTGGACCACAACTGTATTAAACAAATACAATTCCTACCTGTTGAACTCTTTGAGCGTGTTGTTCCTTCTCCGCTAGAATTGCGTTTTGCAGATTTCGGATTTTTTCTTCCTTTTCTGAAATCTAGCGATAACAAAATTTACAAGCGATAAATACATCGTTATATTTCTTCTTGCAACATCAAAAGTCTTGTTTGAAAAACGAAAAACTGAAAGCCAACAATATAGAACCGAATGTCGTACCTCCTCTAGCGATTTCTCGTATTTTTCTTTCGATGCGTTTAAATCTTCCTGAAGATGCCGAGCTCTTTCCTCTTGAGCGGATCCCTAAAACAATCAAATCATCTTTCGTTACAGAGTGCAGTCATCTAGAACAATTTTGGCTAACTCTAATACCTGAATTATCTTATTCCGCGATAAACATAAAAGGACGCGTTCTATATCTGATATATGTAGTCCTACATATTCTATCAAGGTACATTTTTTTCAGTTTGTAAACTAGAGAAGTGATAAATTTGGAAGATATTTTCCACAACAAAAATGTGAGTACATCAGTGTATCAGAAGTCGTCTTCGCTCTCTCCCACTTGGCCCCGAAAATAAATTAATCGCCAAGGATGACTAAAATCTAGTTTCTCTTTACATAATCAAATATAGCCAAGTAGACAGGTGATCTGGAATTGTGAAAACGTCGACCAAAGGAAACGCTTTTTCTGACGCACCACAACTTCTCAAAACACCATAAAAACAAAAACATGACAGTTACCATGAAGAGAATTAATATTTTGGAGCTTGGAACGGACAAGATTGTAAAAAAGTTAGGCTTTCCTTCCTTATACTAAACTTTAGGCTACCTCTTTCTGTTTGTCGGAAAGCTTTTGTTTCAAGTTGTGAACTGTGTCTTCACAATGCGAAACCTGCAATTAAAATATCTCAATTAGTGCTTACGCTGTTTCAACTTCTTACAAAAACTTCAGAACAATAAAGAATAGACTATATGCAAGGAAGCAGCTGAATATTACGTTTTGGCCCGTTGATAGCTAGGAGAACGGACACGAGAGGAAACAACGAATCTAGAGCCAAAGAATATGTATAACGGTAGTTTTTTATGAGCTGTTTGATGATGATCCAGTCAAAAAAAAAACGAAAATATATTATTACGTTTTCTAATGGCTATGTTCAAGAACAAAACATCGCAGTTTTTATAACGCACATATAATAAATCAAGAGCTTCAAACTGAATGGTCATACGTTAGGATTTCATCCTCAGACTATTAAGTTAGAACCACATAACCGATGGCTTAAAGAGGTTTGGCTTTGATCGAAAAAGTCTAAAGAAGGAAAGAAAAAATAAAAATAAACGTACCTGGCTTTTTAATCTTTGGCAGGCATCTTGCGCCAGGCGTAGCTCTCTGTCAAGTTCTTCCATCGCGTTGCTTTGTTTTTGATTCTACAAAGAGACGAAAAGATTCTGAATACTTTCTGACAGCAAACGCTTAAACTAAAAGCACGTAAAAGCAACCATTTAAAAGATAACTTTGAGAGATTTAAGTGGGTTCGGCCTAGCACGCCAAAACTAGATAAATACTATTCGTTTAGTATATTCTGTTGATCTTAAAATTTTCACCTTTCACTTTAGATTTCAGAAATCAAGAAAGATTTCGGAATTGTTCATGTGAGATCTACTGACTTCTACAAAAACCTAGTTCTCGGGCACGATAAAAATAAATTTGTAAATGGTGTTCGTTTACGGTAAGCTTAAATACAAAACCAATGCTGAATCAGAATGTGTACATGTTCATTAAATCCAGCATCATAGCAACAGGTGATAAAACCGACCTCAAATCACAGTACACGTAATCAATCAAGAAAAGTGAGCGCAAGACAATGGATTGTATGCTTTTTATTGACACGCGTAATCTCAAAACCAAACAGAGATGCCAAGATTTAAGCATTGCTCCTAATATATTCATTTTTTACATTACTAAATACACCGTCATACAGACAGATAGCGAGGATAGGTTATCATCAAATACTGTGTATTGTAGTTAGAATAAAAATTTGAGCCTCGACCGAAACGGGTCATTTTTCCTTTGATGACGTTAAATGCATGAAAGCTACAGTTGCTTTTCTTTCTTTGTTCCTTTTTTTTCTATCTTTCTGACAGTTAAAACGCACTGTAGAAAGGTTCAAACGTTAGAGTAGGGCAGACAAGATGTCACGGCAACTCGAACTGAACATACTCAATAAGATTGCACGAGAGTTAGCGGTTTAACGAGGGCGAGAACTCTTACTAGTTTCTCGTGAAAATTTAAGCAGATATAACCTGTCATCAAAACGTAACTCTTGTCGAGATAGAATTTGAACTGGTTGGCAGCATACGGGATCTGACAGCGGCGCATGAGAAAAAGAATGAAGTTTCGTCAACTCTCCTTCGTTTGATTCCGGCATTAAATAATAAATATAGTAATGTGATAATGTCGCACACGTGGCTAAAAGTTACTATTACATAAAAGCTCCGAGATCCCTTTCAAAATACAGGACCTAACAAATCGATCGAAATCGATCATCGAAAAGCTACTCGATTAATCGATAATACTCGATAGTAATTGATACTTGTCGATTGATTAGTTAATTTAATCGATGGAAATCAATAATCACAGAATTTTGACCCAATCGATCAAAATCGATTAAAAGGAATCTGAGGAATGAAACTCTTTAGTTCAGGCAACCTCAAAACTTACCTTTGAAGCTGAGATGACTACCCTTCTGTCTTGTTGTGAAATAACATTCTTGTTCACGGTATTCAGGGACATTTTAATAGTTCTTTCCAAAGCGTCCATGTGCACAGGAAGACTGCATTTTTTAGTTTTTCGATAGCTTTCGATTGTCAGCGATAGTTTTCGATTGAAATCGATCGTTTTCAATTGTAATTGATGAAAATCGATAATCACAAAAATATTGACGATCGATTTCGATCGATTTCCGATATTTCTCGATTAATTACTATTGATTTTATTGATTAATATAGATTTTTATCGAGTATCGGAATTATCGATTTGTTACGTCCTGCAAAATATAGACATTCACGGGTTATTAGTACAATATTTGACGATAACAAAATGCAAGATTAAAAAAGAAAAAAAGGTTATAACGTTATTAGCCGTGAGCAGCAAGTGATAAATACAAATGATTGGTGAAAACGACCATTCGAGTTGAAGATGATTTCAGTAGTAAGTTATAAAATATTAATTGTAAAACAAACAACAAATTTTTGTTTTCAGTGCCACTAGAATTCCTTCTCTCACTTTTTCAGATACACTCGCGTAGTTTTTCCTCGCCTCAGCTAGTTCCTGAGACTGCTGGTTATTTTCTTCTTCTTGCTGCACAATCTGGAATCAAACGCTGAAATGTTAGGAATCTCTCTATCTGACTCTGCTGTCTTGCCAGTCTGCGAAACAGCGAACGGGCGGAAGCCGGATGAAAGAGAAGTGAATGCGAAGTAAAAAGAGACAGAAAAAGAACTGACGTCGACATTCATACTCAGAAAAATAAACCACAGTAATCACAGTTATTGTACCTGTTCCTGGGCTTCCTTTAAACTTCTGTCAAGGTTCTTGATCATAGCTTCACATCGATTAACCTAACAAGGAGAAAATATGTGATTCAAGTTACAGAAGGCAGAACACCAGGGCCCGGTTGTTGAAAGCAGGATTATGCTAACCCAGGATTTGCGTCAATGTTGAATTCAATTTTACAGCCAAACGATATGGATTCCTGTCAGTTATTTTTGGGCTTCATTTTGAGTTTGGTTGCTTTCCAACCGCTCGTTGGAATTTGCTGTGAATACTCTTTGAATAAGAGAAACGGTAACCTTGGTTAAATTTAAATCCCAGGTTAGCGTTAACCGGCTTTCAAACAACCGGGCCCTGAAGGACATGACTTCTGGTTGGCCTCAATTTTTGTTCAGTCTAAGTTCTAAACAGAAAAAACAAAACAATTAGCTTTCAGTTTCTTTCAAGATTCAAGACTTTTTTACCTGAGTAACGCTTTGGTTAAACTGGCTTTTATAATAGCTGACGTTTTTCTGCAGTTGATGGCTGTATGACTCTAGTTCTTTAAGCTTGTCTTTCAAGCTGGAGGCCTGAAAAATTGATATCACAAACAAACGTATCACTTAAAAGTTTCATTCCTGGGATAACAATTTCCAGAAACTAGCGCGTTTCAGAGAGTTTAATCACTTACTTGGGTCTTTGTTTCCGTCAAATCCTGTTCTTGTCGTCTGATCGTCTGTTCCAAACGCTCGATCTGAAAACAAAATGAAAGGGTTTCTTTAATTTTAATTTTAATTTTAATTTGGTATTCTCAAGACATATACCTGGTTGGCCGTATCATTCTCTTAAAAGATACGTCTAGGCAAATTTTCATCAGCATAAGCAAATTCTCCAATGGACACGTTTACAGACAACGGATCGTAGAGTGTCCGCTCGGTAGAAAAACGTTACTAACAAAAACAACAAATATTTTTCTTTTCACCTCTTGGAGTGACTCTTCATTTACTTTTTGATTGTGTTGTAACTCACGCGATAGCTTGTTGTTGGTTTCGCGTTCCTCTTGCAGCTAAAAAGATTTAACAGACAAAAAAAATAAGCCTGAAGTATCAGCATGAAATATCATACACTACAGTATAAGTAAAAAAAAGTATAATTTGCAAATCTTATCCTTTCGCTCTCAAAGCAAAATGTCAAGTTGATCAACGAAGCATGGTAACTGTTACATTCAAATAAAAGCTATTTAGCTGAACATTCCTGTAAAGCTGTACAAGGTGGTTATTACTTTTTACTGGTCTGTGAATGAAACCCTTGATTGTGGCATTCAAATGAAAGCCATAGGGCGATACTTTCCTGTGGTACTGTTTATTATGTTGTACAACCTGACTCTAACTCCTGATTCTGTTGATGAAATCCTAACGTGCGATCATTCAAATGAAAGCTATCGAGCTGTACTTTTCTGTGGTTCGCTGTACAAGGGGGGATACGTTTGATTCTTTTGTTACATTCCTAAAGCTATATACAAAGTGATTTCATTTTTCTTTTTTTTTTAATTTTAATTTGGTATTCTCAAGACAAATACCTGGTTGGCGGTGTCATTCTCTTTTTGCATGACTTTAGTGAGGTTTTCTCCCAGGGTCTCGATCTCTGCGTTAAGTCGTTTTAGCTGCAAACAAAGATCGACAAAAATAAAACAGGTGCACAAACAGTTCAAGGACAGGAAGCTATTTGTAACTGATAATGGTTCGTTTGACTAGAAGTAGTCTTGCCGATTGAAGTCTTAGGGCACGTTTTGTGGGAACCATACTGGAATGAGAATACTTGAAGCGTCTTTTTGGCGTGTTTTTTTACTACCTGTTCTCATTCCGGAATCGGTTAGAATGATAGTTTATGGCATTCCACGTATAATAATAATAGTAATAATAATAATAATAATAATAATAATAATAATAATAATAATAATAATAATAATAATTCATGTATTCTGCTATTTATGGCAGAATGAACAAAATCAGCAAATAGAAAGTTGTCAATCACACGGCAGTTACAAAATGGCTGACAAAAACAACAGAGCATCCGAGGTGAATTGAAACTCTCCTGCCCAACCTGAGGAAAAAACCCGCGCTCAGTCTTCAGTCTATTTTTGAAACGATCGTCTTTTTCTTGTTTCATTTTCCAATAATACTGATCAGTCCTATTCTATCTGTTCTAATTCCAGAAAAGACCCAAAAAAAAAGACACGCGCCCTTGAGAATTTTTGCACAGTATTGTAAATTCCCGTGATATTAAAGCCAAGTAACGGAACACAAGCAACAAACTCATACAAGTACTCCAACAAAAACGCCATTCAGGAATTGTATGACGTCACAAGGGTTGTCTATTTTTCCATTAGCTGAGCGCAATTTCCGAGAGGAAGTCAAATTCTTGGAAAGCTATCTTTGTCGTCAAGAGATACAACAAATCGACAGTTATGTTTACCTCTGAAGCATGCCCCTCCTCGGAGTCGTTCATAGTGCTTTCCAGGTGTTCCACTGCCTGCATAAGCCGTTGAACTTCATGCATTAGTCGAGCTTTGTCTGTGTTCAGTTGTTGTATTTCTTTCTCGTCGTTGGCGATCTGTAAAGGAAAATCAATTTTATTTTGTTCATTCATAACCTGCTTTAAAGAACAGGGTTACACAAAACCATGAACGCAAACAAAGTAAGTCTTCCATCAAGGGCGGAATAATTACTTTGCCGTAAGCCTATCTTATCAGTATAAGGGGATGCTTGTCACACCGTAATCTAGTTAAAAGACCTCCTCCCACCCGCGAGTTTCATTGTAGCTTAGTCTTCAGAGCAGCCGACCTGTTTGTAGGAGGTTTTTCAGGTTTTTTGTTTGTTTATTTATTCGTTTGTTTTTTTTTTTTACAGTTTTTTTCGTGTGGCGCCCGTCAAATGATTATTGTTGCTTATACCAAGCAAAACATTTACTTTCTTTTCAGTCTTTACCTTATTGTCATCACTTTCCTGTTGCGCTTTGAAACTTTTGACCTCAAGTTCCAGTTTTCCAATCTTTGCTTTCATCTCTGCTACCTCTGTTTCTCTCTCTGACAGCTCAGCGCTGCACGTCTCGTATTCCTGCTGGGTAGCGTCCAGTTCGGACTGCAGGCTCAGAATTGTCTCGTCCCGTTTGGCAACCTACGTAGGAATGATGTTTTTTATACACCTTGTTTCATAGCTGTAAAACCTAGAGTAGGGACTTTTAACGCCAAAATAATGGTAGGGTTAATACTGCTAAAGACTGCCAGTGCAAGTGCAAATTCGCGTGGTACTAAGAAAACTTACTGTGAAAGCGACGCCAGTGTTCTGTTGCAGTAATCAATTTCAAAGACTTTTAAAATGGAGAGGGTGGGCCGCTAGGATCCTTGGAGTTTAACACAAGCAAACAGACATTTATTCGTTCGTTCGTTCATTCATTTTTAATTAGAATTTTATGCTTAGGGTGCGTCCCATAGGTGGGTTTGTCGACATGGGTGTTGCCTGCACACGAGTACGGGGTATACGCAGCTAAAGACACATGTAGATAGAGCGTATAATCCTAAGTATGTTTTTACCTCTTGTGTACATGTCCGGTGTTTTTCTTGTGACATGGCCAACTCCATTTCCAAGTTTCGAGTAGTTTCTTCCGAATCCGCCAACTGAGAAAAAAAAAAAGACAGTTCACACTAGGCCTCTCAGCCACAAAATCAAAACGCATTTCGCTAGTGATTTTCACGGAAACGAGAATGGAGTGTATTGTCACCTGATCATTTGCTTTGGAGACATCATCCTGTAACGACGAGATTTCATCTCGTAACTTTGCCATAAGCTCTTCTTGGCGAACAAGCTAAAGGGGACAACATACAGAGATCGACACAAATTATTGAAAATGAAGCCTTCCAAAGTATTCTAACGGATTTTATCCCAAATGCTTTTTCATTCAATTCCAACGTATACATACTTTCGTAAACAAAGGTCAAAAGTCTGCCGGAAACTAGTTACAAATCTAATCTACGACAAATCCTTGGCCAGATATTTAAATTAACATTAAATGTACAAAAATGATTCCAACATTGTACATTGTACCAAACGGTTCCAGCATTGTACAAAAAAATGATTCTCCAGGAATTTTGATTTGACATAGGATATCCTTAGAAACACCGTCTGCGGGCCATGTTTGCATACAGACTTGTGAGTTATGGGTATCCGTTAATTCATACTGGTTGAAAGAGAAGAAGCCAGCATTTTGCCAACCAGTTGTCACACAGTTCATAGGTGTTGAGCTCCATATATCTGCTGTATCACAACTCATTATAAAAAAAGATACTTGAAGCAAAAAAATTGAACTGTTTTCAAATGGCAAATGAAATGATTAACTCTCGCTGTCAATAAGAACGGGCAAGCGAAGAAGGGAACTGTAAGGTCACCATGAATATAAATTGGTGATTTTAAAGTAAATATATTTCACTCTCATTCAACATATTTGATCTTCTGAAACACATACCCGGTTTAGCTGTTAACAATGCTCTTTATCCCTCCTACAAACTGAAAATTATCACCTTTCTAGTGGTGGGTAAAGCGCAATTTTTAGCTAAAAAACAATGGGCCGGTTATTTAAACGAGGTCTAACTCAAACCACGGTTTAAGACAATGACTAGACTTTCACATCTTTTTATAAAAGGGTTATTTTAAGTAGGTAATAGTTTTTGTAGTCTGTTCTACATACCTTCTTGACACTGCTTACAGTAAACAACATTTAAAACTTGGGTTTGGCGAGATTGAAATTGGTGCAGACCGCGGTTTTGTTGAACTCCGTCGAAACTTCGTTTAAATAACCTGCCCAATCAGTTAAAACTTTGTCAAACGATAATGCTACCAAAATAATTACAATGAACTGGAAAGACATGCGACGTTTCTTTGAAAACAAACAAACAATAACTGTGATTTCCTATTGAAAGAAAGTCCTTAACTTTAAGCGATTATCTTGAAACTTTAACGAAATGGAAACAGGCTGAAAAATCAAGACCAATTTGTATCAAGCGTTCGAATATACTGGGCTATTTGGGCTTACTTCGTACCAGAGATGAAATTTTCTCTACGCGACCTCGAACGAAAAAGTTCTACAAAAGCAGTGGGCTGAGTAAAGTTGATTGAGTGATCCAATTCTCATGCACCGCGCACAAATCACAACTGTTTAAAACAGTGGGAACAATGTATCAAACCTCCAAAGCAAGACAACAGAGTGATAAAACAAGACTGAAAAAGTGCAATAGAAGATTATACCAAAGCATGGTGTTGTATTGCCAGTCCTTTTGCGGTTGCCATGTGTAACTAGATCACAACACGCTCACTTCCTTGGATAAAGATTTGTCTTTGTTTGCTTGAATTCTGATCTGATTGTAACGTCACTTAAGAGTCATTACGTCAAACCCGTTACGCGCGCAAGGTCATACGCACGCGCATGGTGAGCCATTCGACGTAATTTTTACACCGCTATGTCCACCCTTCAAATTTTGGCGTTCCCGGGGGGGGGTGCCCTTTAAAGTGGACTACACAGGGAGACTCCGCCTGAACGGGGTGACTTTTTTCCGCTTCCAGTATACGAAAGGCTCGCCGAAATAAACCTCAAACTGAGACGATAGCAGCAAAGTCTTAGTACTAAAAAGGGTTACAAAGTTTTGGCTAAAATCACGAAGGAAAATACAAGAATGCCTGGAGCCTATAAACAACTAAAAGTCCACGATAATTTACTGTTTTTGGCCTATTTTTGAGGTATAAAAAGAGAACTTTTCTTCTAGGTATACCATTTCTTTAAAACTTAGTAGTACTATATTAAAGGGCCAGGGCTTGAGCGTCGAGGCAGAGCCAACCTGTGCGAAACTTTATTGAGCCCCCCTCCGCCCCCATTCCCTCAGAGTTACACTCAACAATGCACGCAACAACTCCGAGGAAGAGAGGAGTGTAGAATATTGGGTACAAATAAAGGGCACACATACCATACAATTTCAGAGGGTTCCGAGCCATATGGCTTGCGAAAATTTTGTATTGTTAGCAGCATCCACATCACCCGTGGCAATAACGCGTTAAATGGCAACGTATTAAGCTTTCATTTGAAGCGCGTTCAAGCTGTCCTGGGGAGCGGGTCCCTAAGAACAAGGCTGCATGCCTAGCGTGCATGTTCAGAGGCAGGCTCAGTTAATTCTCGAAGAGATAGTTACGAGCAAAACTGACTGCTGCTCCCTCCAATGTAACAATGTGAATAGCTAGTTGTCATTACCTCGTCATAACATTCCGAGTACTGCTGCTGCGTCTCTGCGAAGTCCTCTTCCAGCTGTTGAATTCTCTTATCCCTTATAGCCACCTATAAATACAGTAAATGGCGGACAAGGACGGAGTAAGATCACACGTCTACGTTGGCGTGGACTATTTTGCAGACACTTTTTCGCTCCAAATACTCAAAACACGGTTTAAGAAACAGTCGCAGTACCCGATGATGTAAGGTCGTTTACCGAAAATCTTATCTAGACTGTTTAAAATTCAGACCACAAACTAATAGGCACTTCCATTGGCCTGCTCTTAAGTAGGTTTAGACCTTGCTTTGCGTTAAACGGTAAGAGCGGGGTAACACGTCGTTCATTGTTTCGTGCCTGGCAGCGCAAAGTAACTTAGTTCACTGTGGAAGTCACATTTCGAGAAACCCGTTTTAAGGTGGCTCGTAAGGGTTTTTCATTGCTTTAGTGTTTTTTAAACGAGGAAATATTAGAAAAAAACAGTATTTCTGACCACGTGTAAAAACTATGAATATCTTCACATCGCTGTTGCTGGGCAACACTTTGACTATAAAATGTGACTTCATACCGGTTACCGTGGCAACACTACAGCTCCACGAAAAAAAGCTCTTGATTTCAAATCTTGGAAATTATCTGAAAAACTAAGTCAGTGACTTATTTTTATTGATTTTTTTGGGAGAGCTCCTTAAATTCAACTTCTCTAGTAGTATGACAAAAGGGTATCAAGTGAACTTACGTTGCATCAAAAAAGGCGTTTTCTGGATTACAGAAAATTCCACTGAATAATTTTCCCAAAATGGTTCTATTTCAAGTAACACAATGAATGTTGCGTGTATGCAAAGAAGCAGGGAAAGTCGCCGAAAAACGAGTGTTTCTTGTACGCCTTTTTTTTTCTGGTTCTACTTGTAACGTGTGCGCGCAGCTAAATACCCTTTTGAGCCTCCGTCTCGGGCAACGCACCGTCGAAAAAATGAAAATAGCAAGGCAAAAATCAGTTTGTCGTTCTCAAGAGGCAAAAACATGAGTGTGTGTGCGCAAAGAAAGAAATACACATTTGCGCACTTATAAGTACGTGGAGCGAGAAGCTGCCGTCATGTGCCGCTTTGCCACGAAAACAGCGCACACAGAAAGAGCAGCTTATCGCCATGGCAACATTCAAGACCATATCTTTCAGCAAAAGCTAAACTAGACTTGACCGAGATCAGTTTTAACTAGAGCAGAAGAAATGGTCTAAAAATGTTGTCAATCTACAGACAACAATTTACCGGGAGACCTTCTGCTGAAAAACAGATTTATTGAAGTCATCGATAAAAATATCTCACATTTGTTTGTTGATTTTTGTTTCAGGATGTCAGAATTCGACTATATATTAATCAGTCATCGCCATATATTAATTATCTAAATATAATTTCGTCTTTTACATCATCATTGGTTTGATTGATAGTTTTGATTTCTAATAACGTCTCACAAATATGATTAGTGGTTATTCAAATAATTTAAATAGGTAATAAAAGCTTTCATTTTTGTGAAATCATCGTGAATTGTGAATGAGTCTAGCGCTTTGGGTGAAAGATACACGGTCTTGAATGTACAACACTGCAACTTTTTAATACAAAAAACGTTTCAAGTTATCAAAGTTTCAAATCGTAGTAAAAAATGAAAGTTATTAAAAAATTAACAAAGTTTGACGTTGAAAAAATACCATTAAGTCACCGGGAGTATAAATGTATAAAAATAAAGCCTTTATGAACTGAAACCAAGAGCGTTATAGCACTTAATCCAAATATCTACCAAACATTGATAGGGAAAACAATAATAAAAAGTAATAATCAGATATGTAGACAAAAACCTAAAATTGTATGTATGAGCTGCGTATAAAAATTCAAAGCGAAGCCTACATGTAAGCGTCATTTTGCCTTACACCTATAAGGTGTTTGCTTGATACTACGTGACGCAAAGCATCTTAAGTGTTTTTGTAAAGGGTGTGTTAGCGAGTCGAGTGTAGTGTATGAGCGTAAGAAAAGGTGTCAGTCCTGGAAATAGGTGTTGTTATTTAGGAAGGGCTCCCCTCCTTCTTCACTCACATCTTCAACAGTCTTTTGTTTCAAGTTCTCGAGGTCTCGACTGCTTTCATTTAAGTCTCGTTCAAGGCGGCCTATAACATCCAGCTGCTGGGAGATCTGGGAAGGAAAAAGAAAAAACGGATACGGTTGATCATAATAATCATAATGATGATGATGATGATGATGATGATGATGATGATGATGTTGATGACGATGATGATGATGATGATTATGATGATGATGATGATGATGATGATGATGATGATGATGATGATGATGATGATGATGATCAACTGATTGATTAAATGAATGGCTGACTGAATAGCTACCTGGTGGAAGAACAGAAAGAGCGATGCAATGACTGACTGACCGACCGACTGATCGTTTGACCTGTTTCAACCATTGGCATTCAGAGGCGCTACCTGTAGAATGTCTGGATAAAGCTATGCCATCAGTATCTAATTGTCACCATCACTTCTCCAACACGACACCTATTCTGTCTTTCATTTCAGCTCGTAATACCATAGCCACTAAGGACGAACGTTGGCGGCAGAACTTAGCTATTTTCCATCAAAAAGTTCTTGCATATGAAAGGAGAAGGGTACTTCGGAGAGAGAAGAGATACAACTGCGTATTTTGCCCGTCTGCTGGCGTAAGGCGTATATACACTGCATTCAACAGACGGCTTTTTTGGTGTTTTTTTACGGTAGTGCTAAACAGTATAAAGTTCTTTTGTTGTGAATATAAAGCAGTGGCAATACCTCTCGTTCCTTGTCCCTTTGTTGGTCTTTCAGATAAGACGTTTCCGATTTCAGACGATCGATCATTTCGTCTCTTTTGGACATCTAAGACGGAGGAATGAAACAAGGTGAGTTACATCTAAGTAACAGTTAGAAAAATAGAAAGATACGGTGTGAACATTCAAATGAAAGATCCTGAGAGGTACTTACCAGCGGTACTTTCAGTATATTTCGAGCAGAAATTTACGAAATTTGGTCAAAACTATACTTTGGTACTCATAGGAGGTACTTGATTTAAAGCAGATCTTGAACAGCAGTGAGCAAGATCACGGGGAACCACCTTAAGAACAATGTGAAAACTCGACTCATTGTCATTATAGTACAACGCTAAAATTTGGCGTGCTCCCATTGGTCGAAATCAATCACGTGACGCGATAGTGTCTCTCCTCGGCGGACGACTATCGGCGAATAGCGCCCGTTTTGGCAATTTTCGCTCAAAATTTAGCGTTGTACAATAAAAACAATAGAGTTCTTCTGTCTCAGGCCCTATGTGTGATAGGTTCCCTCGGGAAATTTGATGTTCAAACATATAAGCCCTCGAACGTATATTTGTTGTGAACATCAAATTTCCTCGGGCAACCTATCACACGATAGTGCCTTCGCCAGAAGAACTCTATTGTTTAATTAGAGTCAGAAGTCTTTCATGTTTGCCGTGTAGCTGAGCTTTCCGCGCTGTGTAGGTGTTTGACGTTTATTTTTAAGTCTGGAGATTGAATTTGATAAAAAAAAGTAAAGAATGGTAAATATTTCCCGTTCAGCTTTGCTGCTGTAACGCTCTGTTTTTTCCCCGCTTAGAATTAGAAACTGAACAAAGAAAACTAAAGAAATAATAACCAAAGAGGTTAATTTTTTAAAAAAGAAGAAAAAGTTACCTTCGCCAAAACTTCTCTGTGCTGTTCTTGTAACTCGTCCATTTCTGACGCTAGGTGCTGAATCGTATCCTCCTTCATATCCGCCTACACAGAAACCACAAATAACAACCGTTTCTTTGATCATATTCATATCTTATCAAGTCTTCAAATTCTCGTGTTTCCCAAAGACATTCAATGCCAACACCCAAACAGCCTTAAGTTTATTACTAGTTAGCTATTTTAGTTTGGAAGGTTACAAGTGCTACAATGCTGGACAGAAGTCTTAGGAGAGATTCTACTATTTGGCAATCCTCTTCCCACAAGAAGGAAATAACCACGTCCCCCCTTCCCCCTTACAATATTGATCCCATGTATCCAAAATGCTTCTCACATGTCAAAATTGTTTCAAAGGGGAAGAGGAGGGGTCAACATTGTTTCAAAGGGGAGGGTGAGGGGTCAACATTGTTTCAAAGGGGAGGGGGGGTCAACATTGTTACAAAGGGGAGGAGGAGGGGTAACATTGTTTCAAAGGGGAGGGAGAGGGGGGAGAGGAGAAACTCGTCGGAAACCACATTGAGGTTACTTTAGTTGGTCAAATGCAGACTTTCTTTGTTGGTATATTTTAGCCTGTATTTCAAGGACTTCTGTCCAACATTATGATCGAGTCCATCCCTACCTCGTGTGTTTGCTGATCCCGTTCACCTTGGAGAGACGTCATTTTCAAGTTAAGTTCCCGGATGGTGTCTTCATAATGCTCGAGCTACAAAAAAAAAAGATGTGCGCATTTATTTCAGTATCCGTGAATGATATACGCCAGACTGCGAGCAGAAGGAAATTGAGTAAAGACAAAGTCAGTAATCGTTTTGGAAAGTACTCCTGCATGAAATACTTAAAAACATTTAAAAGCAACACAACATACCTTGTCTGTGTATTCTTCGGACTTGGATTTCATGTCGTTTAGTTTTGCTTCCATGTCGACCACGGCAGAATTCCTTTGTTGCATCTTCGGGAAAAACGTAAATGTTTAAGAGGATAGGAAAAAACATCGAAATTCTGCTAGTTAAAAAGAAGACAATAAAAATAACCGTGGTTTTATTCTTACATCTTGAAGACAGTCTTCGTACTGCTGCCTGAGTCGTTCTACTGAGCGCTCGTGCTCTCGAACCTGCAAAGGAGAGAAGTTACATGAACAAGCAATCTTAAAATACGAAACTTCTGGCATTAAGCTCATGCTGATATATTCAACAGTGTTTCAATATTTTCTTTCGTAAAAGGAAGTAAGGAATTGACAATCTTGACAAGGGAAACTGCTAAAAAAGAGTGGAGAATGCACTGTAGTAATCAGCTTTAACATCCTAGCGAGTCGTCCATAGATTTGTGTAAGTGCGTAGTTTGCGGGTGGCCGTGGACCAAAAAATTACAGCTTCTTCGAAGAAATGACAGTTTGCTGTATCAACCTGAAAAGAACACATCTAAACTCAATCGGTAGGTATCTAAGTTATACACGACCGAATAAAAATGAAGTCTCCATTCGAGGCAATTCTGCTTTTATGTACCACAAATTCAGTGGCAAGTGAAAAGCTGGCACATAAAAGGGAAACAGCAACGAGAATTCATATTTCAGCTAGGCGCCCGTACATTGTCTTCAGCCTTTTGTTGTTGTTCCTGGAGAGCCAACTTCTCGATCTTCAGTTTATGAATGGCTTCCTCTCTCTTGGCGACCTGAAAAAAAAATAAAAAAGTAAAAAGTTTAAAAAAGTAAAATGTTTACAAGGGAAGGTAAAGTTAACCTGCGATCCCGCCCTCCCCCTTCTCTCTCTCCCCCCCCCCCCCCCAAGGTAAAGAAGTCCGTGTGTCCGGATGGCTGATTGGATGCGGCGCTCAGATTCGGTTACTAATAGTCTGAGAAAGACACTATTTGAAACAGAGCAAAACGAAAGGCTCGAAAGCAAAAGGGGTGGAAGGTGGGCGGGGCTCGCTCCACTAACCGATTTTTTGTGCGCAAAACCCCCACTAAGAAGCCTTCCGGGATAGTTACTGTATAGCATGAAGCGATGGGAGAACTACAACTCCAGACCTATCGGAAAAAATGCTAGTCCATTACAAAGTTACCCCCAGTAGTGTGCTAGCTTTCTCAAACAGTTCACCGATAACCTAGACTGCGAGTAGTCTCTAATTTTCGCGATGACGATTGTGGGACGGGTGAAATACATTCGGCGCTCCCCTTGCGTCGATTCTCCTCGAAATTTCGCGCGCGCGCGTGTGTATTTCGCCGCTCCACAATCGCCATCGCAAAAACTAGAGACTACTCGCAGTCTACCGGTAACCATTTACACAACTGGGTGGAGAGAAGCAATGTAAAGGAAACAAATGCCGTAATCAGTTGACAAACCTCCTCTGCAAGAACATCCTGCTCGCTTTGAGTGGAGATTTTGTACGCTTGAATTTTAGCTTCAAGCCTCCCTTTCTGTCAGAAAGAATACAGACGAGGCGGATTTAAAAAATGTCAAGTTATCATGGGTATTCTGTTTAATCTCTGGGTGTAATACATAAAGCTACTGCAGTAACAAGAGTAAACTTTTACAATGAATCGTTCATAATCAATAAGAGGCCAAGTAGGAAAATAGTTCTAGCGCTTAATATTATGGGGATGCTGTGTGATCATTCGGATTAAAGCAATTAGGCAGTACTTTCCTTCGGTACTGTTTATTGCGCTGTACGTTATATTTAACATTTAAGTCTGTGGATATAATCTCTAAGAGTGCTCAATAAATTTATTGTAGTTATTGAGCAGCGTTTCTTGGCACTCTAAGAAATTAAACGTTTCTCGTGCGCAAGGCCCAGTCCTTATGTGCGCCTCGCCCGCGAGGCCCAGCTTCTTACCTCTTCAATCGCATCCTTCAGCTGCTTTCTAGTAGTGTCCAGGTCTCCTTCCAATTGCTCAATCGTGTCGTCGCGTCTTGTTATCTGAACAAAAACAATAAAGTAGTGAAATACGAGCAACTTGCAAACAGCATGCGGGCCATGTTGTTACTAAAAATATATCCAGTTGCTTACATCATCAAGCGCTCTGCGATGGTTTTCCTGAGCTGTCAGAAGCTCCAGTTCAAGCTTTTGTATGGCTTTCTCGCGCCGAGCCACCTTACAAAATAAAAAAGAAAACAAATAAGTAATATACCCAGTTCTTACGCACGCCATAATACCAAACCGGTAAAGAAGAGCTGTACATTGGTCGACAACACATAAGTGTTCCGCTCTGAAAAGGGGCAAACAATGTCCCTCTGACCAGAAGCGTCCAGAAGAAAACATAGCCCTATCCACTCGCACCTCACAGCACTTTTTTTTTACGTTCACACGTGAAGTCGATGATAGCAACAGTTTATCAGCAGCTTACCCAGTTTTCTGTTTTCACAGTTAGCGACTAAACAATAACACTTACATTAAAATAAGGGCTTACCTCTTCCACGAAATCTTTCTGTTGAACCTGGAGCCTTTGTAAAGCTTCTTCCCGATGAGACACCTTCAAACACAGGAGAAAACAACAACAAATAAACAAACAATCAAAAATAAAAAGGAAAAATGGAACAAAAACAGTTCTGGTCAATGGGTCCTGCTGGTCATTGACATCGGGCTAACACTGTTTCATTAGCATGTGTGCAAACGTCTTCTTTTCCCTTTTCCGACGCAAAAAAAAGGGCTCAGAAAATTAGGAGATAAATTGCCATTGCTTTGTGTTGTTTTTTGTTTTGTACCCAACAAAAAGAATAGTTCAAGTACTCGCGATCTTTTCGCGAGGTTGTTACGTGAGCGTCGAGAAGAACTTTTCTCTTTTCGCGTAGTCATCCAGGCCACTGCGCCTTTAGATATCATAACCGAAAACTGAGGAAAAAACACGAACAATTCGCCCAGGCTTTGCGTACTAACAGATCCAATATGGCGAATAGACTGCGGTGGAACCGCGTTAATCCATCTACCACTAGGGCACGTACATTTAGCCGTATCATCGGAGTGACTGGATTAATGGGTGTTGGGCCAATGATGAGGTTGCCGTGTTAACAGGGTCGCCGCAAGGCGCGGTTTTTGTTTATCAATAAAAGGCAGAGGGTATTATCACATATGCAAATCCCACCTTAGACTGTGCTTGTTCGTGCTGATCTTTCAGTTTCGAGAGCGTCGACTTCAGTTCCCGCAATTCCGAATCTTTTTCATCAACCTGCGAGAAGAGAAAGATAACAATCATCAGAATGCAACAGACAAGTCGACATCGTTAAAATTATGGAAGGACTTTTTTTTTACTGTACCATTTTCCCCAGATGATCAGATTTTTCCAAGTTGCTCATTTGATTCCTCTCCAAGCGACTTTCCAAGTCACTGAGCTGCAATAAAACAAGATAAAACCGGCATTAAGCATTGACACTTGGAACAACATTCAGCTGGAACCAGGGGAGGTTTCAGACCATCGAAGCCGTTAGGTTTGTCGTCACGCAAACAGCTGCAAAGGAGAAAACGCTCCTGCATACAGATGTTACTTTGCTCCATAGCGATCAATTCAGTAACTAAAGTCACTTTGTATACTGACGCACGACTTTATCCACCTCTCCACAACCAAACTTCTTTTCTCGCCCCAGTCTTCTGTCGCTTGTCTCAACCAAAATGGCTGCCACTCTCAAGAATTGTTGCATATCTAGCATTGGTTAAGTTTCATATCGCTTACCCTCTTGTTAGCGACGTTTAGCTTGCTTTCGAGCTCAGCTTGCTTGCGGCTGTATTCCTCAATCTGTAACATCACAACCATAGAAAGAAAACACGAAAAGAGTTAGCAAATGTCTTCCGTCATCCCAGTGCTATTAGACCTTCCGATCGGACTACGAGCGTGAGATTGAGTGCGATTACCGTTTTTTAATTCCTGGTTGCAGGCTTATAAGATTGTCATCGGTCAAACCAATCTCGTTTCTAGTCCCTTTTTCTCTAAAGGTCAGTAACACAGTGGACCAAGGCTTAAGGAGCGTAGCTGGTTTGAAATTCGAAAGTCGGAGACGCGCTCAAACTCGTACTCGTCGTCTGGTCTGAAGATCGCTACCTTTTTAAAGCGGACACTCAAAGTACAAATCTCGGTGTATGTATTCAGCTATTAAGGAGGTAAAGTTTATGTGAATCCAGGTCTTTCCAGAACCAAACCTGTGAACTGTCCGTAAGGTACTCGTATTACGTGAGGAAAGGTTCCCTGATTGCTAGAAACAGTGCCAAAACTTCGTAGAAACCTAGCACCACGTTTTTACATTTTATCCGAAAGGAATTTCCGTATTTCAAGTTTGGTTTCTCCAAGTGAAGTGACAATGTTGAGACTGACAAAAACTAATAATTAATAATGCCATTGTCAACAACACACAAGAACGAGAAAGTGTTAATCGAGTTTGTAAATATAGAATGAAACAAATTTTCATTCTAGACAAAAAAATTATTAAACTAAAATTAAAAGGATATGGCATAACAATCAGAATCTTAAATTTTGTGCAGATGTGAACATGCATACAGTGGGTAAAAGAAGTAAAAGAAGCAAAATGAGTAAATAGCCTCTGTACATATAAAGCCCTACCGTCTCAGTCATTTCTTTGTTTTGATCTCGGAGCTTCTGAATCACATTATTCCGATGAGAAAGCTGCCAAAGATAATAATAAAAAATATATTTTTATTAATTATTGTACCCAAAGAGGATAATAATACAGATTTAACAAGGAGAAATGAAAACCTCAACACAAATCTACAGCAACACTTCCAACAACATTTATCTTCATAATGCTTCCCTACAACTCTGCTTCAATAACTCGGGACATCATACAGACGCTTATAGTGCCACGACGAAAAAGTAAACTTCTTACTGACAACTAAAGAATAAGATTTAAAACGAAGTCTTCATTAAGATAACGTGGCAATAGTAAGCTTGTTTACAGTTCCGATCAGACTTCTCGAAGTCGTGGTCACAGCAAAAATTAACACAGTGAATACAAGAGAAAACAACTTCAAATTACCTCAACTTTGCCTATCTTGACTGCTTTTATAAAGCAAACTTGTCACTGTTTCAGAGATACCCAATTAGCGAAGAAAAGAGAGCTGAAAACCAGAATCCTTCGGCGGACAACGATAACCGCGTAAGCTCGCATCAAGGGACGCTAACTTTGTGCATAACCGCGGCTAAATTATGCAGAGCTTACAGATGTTCTCTCGACCATTTCAAATTTTAAACAATGAGATCTCAAAAGGAAACGTTAACTCGACAACAGAGCAATTGTTTGAGATGAAAACGTCCAATCAAGTGTTGAAAACGTGAAGAGGTTTATACTTAGCGTGCAATATAACACAAAAGATAATTTTATATTTGTGGCAAATCTAGCGTAGAAAGTCTGTACCGTTATAACAAAGAACACTTAAGCTAAGTTTACATTAGAGGAAAAATATCAGGATTCGAAAATGTTAACGGACTCATCACATCTTGGGTGTTCGGATTGGGATTTTACAATGCAGTGTATTCGGATTCCTAGTGTTTTATACGACACTATGGATCCGGAGATAGGTGTTATGGCTTCACGTAGAAAAGTAGACTAACCATAACTTAAAAGCTCCATTTAAAATACAGCGTCCTACTAAAGAGTAACAGCGTTGAATTTCTCGGACTGTTCACTTTCATAAAAACTTTAAATTTCTCCTGAATATTTGTTGTACAAATTCCTGGGAGCGATTCCTCCAGACAAGCCACGAAAAAACTTTTAAAAAATACTGATTTCCCTGACTTTCCCTGAGCGGCGATCCAGCAGTGGTGGGGAACTCGACTCCCACCGACGTGGCCAGGGTTCGAATCCCGTACTTGGAGCCATATCTTGGGTTGAGTTTATTGTTGGCTCTCGTCCTTGCCCCGAGCGTTATACGGTTTTCCTCCATCCTCGAAACACAACACTTCTAAATTCCAAGTCAAAAGACTGTTATACATTGGCAGTCCCGTTAAACAACGTTGTTTTATTTTATTTAAACCTCGTTGATTATTTTGCTGTTTTAGTACAACAGAGAATTAATTTACCTGGGCAACAGCGTCCCTGTATTTATCGTCCAAAGAAGATACTTCCGATTTTAATTTCAAAATAACATCATGCCTCTCTGCAACCTAGAATAAAAAACACATAACACGGTCAACACTGAATGTTTTATGATGCTGGCAAGATGGTTGCAAATTTTTGAGTCTAGATGAACTGCATTTAAATGCGACCATTCAAATGAAAGCTGCCAAGAAGTTCTTTCCGGTGATACTCTCAGTTTTTTTTTTGTCATATTTCACAAAATCTTTTTTAGACACAAGCACGAGCTACTTTTAAAAATCTAACCTCGTTAGCAAGTGCATCTCTTTGATCATCGGAGTCCATTTGCAGCCGTTTCAACTCTCTCTGCGCCGCTCTGGCCTCCTCTTCTGAACGAGCAATCTGCTCACGACATTTGATAACATCTTCTTCCAGTTGCTGGATGTGGAATTTATTTTTCTCCAGCTTAAATGAAAGACGAATCATAAAAAATATAAACTGTACTGATGAGTTAGAGGGATTATCATTCCCCTACTTAAGTCAAATTTGGAGTCACAAAATGTGGTTCTGATTTCTTAGTTTGAGGATAGAATCTAAGACTGTGACCCTCAGTGTGGGTATTAAATGAAAACTAATAAGTGATATTTTTTTATGCTGCACAACGTAATTTTGATCTTTAAGCCGATGGGTGAAATCCTGATGTGTGAGCATTCAAATGAAAGCTACTGAGCAGTATTTTCCTGTAGTACTGTTTGTTATGCTGTACTGGGTGGTTTTAAGTTTCGAGCCTGTGGATGTCCTCAAGCGTGACCATTCATATAAAAGCTACTAAAGCGAGCAGTACGTCCTCGTGATTCTGTTAGAAATTAAAGGTTTAACTAGCTATAAATAAACTCAGCAAAAAAGACCATTTGTCCGAGAGCTAAACACAATTAACATTTAATAAACCCCAAGAAAACAGCTCCAACAAAGCAAACAGAATGACTGCCGACAAACGTTACCTCATAACTGCAGTTAGCGTGATCTGATCTCAGCTGACGGATTTCTTTTTCGTATTGATGAATCTGAAAAGAAAGGATGAAGCAATGGTATACAAAGTGAATTAATGTAAAGGTGGTGATCTTCTACCATACCCAATGAGGACGCTTTGAAATTTCTGATATAAAAGCATCCTCCACACTGAAAAAAGTGACACATTCTGTCGTAGATTTTGTTGGTGAGTCTTGCACAACGCCTTTAAGCTTAGCTTCAAAACGCTACGTTGAGTTTTAAATCAAATGTTCCGCTTTGATGCGCACTAGTATAGGATGTTTAAAACAACGTCACGCACCCTTCGAGAAAGATAACATGTTCACTATAGAACATCACATAATCTTTTGGAGAAAATATCTGAGTGGCAAGCCAAAGGAATGCTGGCCTGACAGTAATGCCGCAAATAAAATAAGCCAGGCATAAGAAAACATATTTCTAGCAGCGCTCACCTCCTTAAGAGCAGTGTTATATCGGTCCTTTACGTTATCCAGCTCGGAATCTCTTGAAGTCAACTAAAACCGCAAAGACATTGCAGCAAACTTGTCAGTACTTACAGTTAGAAGATTTATAGAGATCATATATGCGCAATATATATCGTTTTTGACAGCCTGACCCCAGTTGTTCAAAAGTTGAATAGCGCTATCCATCGGATAAATCTCTATCCAATGGATAACGCAATTGGTTTTCCTAACACTTATCCACTGGATAGTGATTTATCCGGTGGATAGCGCTACCCAACTTTTGAAAACCTTGCGCCTGCTTTGTCGTTATACTTGCAGTAAGAAATACTGATACGGATTACCCTGTGCTGTCCGATACTATTTGCCACAAATTTCATTTGAACTACTTTTCGAGACACTACCGAATAGACATTAGCAAAAGACTGAGGAGAAAACAGTATAGGGAAGAAAACAGAGAGATAAAAAGGGCCGGAAGGGGTCGGGAGAGAGTTTTCTCATCTCCCCCCCCCTCCCCTCTCCCCCCCCCCCCCCACAAAGACGCGCGGTGTATCCGGACCACCCGTACGTTTATGCGCTCGATTTCGTATCCACTTTTCCTGTTATCTCGGAGCCTGACACAGGCTACAACGCACCTCGTTAACCAGTACTTCTTTGTGCCCTCTGGCAGCGTGTTGGCTTTCACTCAGCTGACTCTGTAGTTTAACCACTTCCTGCGCTGCTTTCCGTCGCTGATCCTCAGACACTTCCAGTTCAGCTTCCAATCGCTTTACCTTCTGCTCAAACTCGCGGGACAGGTCCAGCGGGATGCCTCCGTTCGAGTCTGTTAGCGACTTAACTTTGTTTTTAAGCTCACGATTTTCTTCTTGAAGTCTTGCAACCTAACAAAAACAGGTAAATTTTAATACAGGTGTACCTAACATTAGCCTGCGAGCAACCTCTCCTTACTGTTAAAGAGGGTTAAAACAAGAAGCGAAACTCCCGCCAACTGTCCACGCGCCCACCTCACGACAACAACAGTTCACGTGCAGCTGGTTCCCGCGCACGAGTTCACCTCTCAATCACGTAACTCTTCATGAGAGGAAAGAGCCTTAACAGTTCAAGGACAGCAGCGCGAGTGCGCACACTCATTAAATTCTCAATCTCGGTTATTAAATTTCTCTCTTTCCCATTGGTTCAAAAAAACAGATTATAAGCTAACAACCCTGCTTTTTGCCTTATAATAAAACTGAATGCCATATCAAGAGTGTTAGCGTTCTAAAGTTTTCTCTGCGAAGTAATCGATATTGTTTTTTTGTTTGTTTTGTTTTGTTTTTGTTTCTTGCGATATTCCAGACCAAATAATACACAAATTAATGAAAACTGTTTCAGGCGGAACAAGTCGACTTTCTCGAGACTATGTCGCTCGCGTGTTGCGCTAAAAGGTCGAATTATGCCAAATTAAGACTTCTCTATCTTGGGATTGAAATTAGCGCAGTGTGCATTCGCAATACGGGAAGTTTGTACGGAAACCCTAACCCGTTACCCTAGTCGAACGATGAGGGAAACTGAAAACAACTTCTTGCAGTGAACGTACCTTTACTTTGTTGTCCACGTGTTGTTTTTCCATGGCCCTCAACGTGTGATCTTTTGCAGCCGCATCGGATCGTTTGAGCGACTGTTCGTCCTGCAGCTTCCCTATCTGTCCCTGAAGTCGCGCTATAGATAGCTCGCATTCCCGCAGATCCCTCGCCGTTTCTTGCTGTTGTTTTCGTGCGTGCTCCAGGTCATTTTTCAGCTTTCTGATCAGAACATCTTTCTGTGTTATACTGCCAGAACACTCTTCTGTGTGAGTGTCAAAAGACTTTGCGTCCCCAGCGAAAGAATCGATTTTTTCGTTTCCATGGGCATTCGTGTCCAGAAGTTGGTGATGGCTCTAACAAAATAAAACGGTTAATCATTAATACATGTCTGACTGTGAAACGATAGAGTTTGGATGTTTTTTCGAATATATTCCATACTAGAAAGATTGAACCGTAACGCTGATAAAAACGGAGACTTTTTCACGGTTTTGAGGGAGGAAAACGGAAATTTGAACGCTGGCGCCGAAAACAAAGGAAAACGCATTCGTGTCCACAGTGACAACGCTGGTGTGGACTGTGGACGCTTATCGCAAAATGAAAGCGGAGACTTTTGAGTCTGTGCATGTCGATGAGGCTTTCACCTTTATTCGAGAGATAACTTCAATACAGCTCTCCTAAACTACTCATTTATTAATTATTACGTTTTTCCAAGTCAACATAAACCCCTTTGCACCCTCGTTGGAGGTATAGAGTTTCGAGGACGGTAAGTCGCTAGGAGAAGGGGTTAGAAGGAGTCGGGAACTGTTATTACCTGGTCTTTTCCTTTCAGATCTTTCTGTAGCCTTTGAATCATTTGATCTCTGGCAGCCAGTTGCTTCTTCAGCTCTGCAATGTGGTCGGTGAGTCTTTTTTCTCCCTCTCTCCTGTAAGAAAAAGCAAGTGAGCGATGAAAAGCGAAAAGTCGGCCGCCTCTAATATTTGCATGTCGATATAGGGGGAGTTGCATGGCCACAAAAGAAAAAGTCTCCAGATTTTAGATCTCCAGGGTTTAGCATCTTTGCAATAAGCTTTGGGAGGTTAGTCATCCATTCAAATAATACCAAAAACAGGAAGGACACTTACAACTCCTTTGAAGCCGCAGCATGTGCTCCCAAGATGGCATCAAGCGACACAGTCCTCAAGTCTAAACCAGCCAACTGAAATTGTTGAAACCAGAAAACAATTAACAAGTAAACTTTGTTTAAGCATGAAATGAGCATGGGTCTGTCACATTCAACAACATATATAACATTCTGTGTTTGTTCACTAACTATGTTTACATTCAATAATCAAACAACAATAGAACTTCACATCTAGCTCAATTAACATTTTGATTGATTTCATTTGCTTAGATATGCTGGGATTTCTCTACCCTGGGCACCAGAGGCAACTGATCATGTCAGCCTTCCGCCAACAACTGCTCCGCGAAAGCATGCGAGAGAAACCTCTGGTCTGGTTTACTCAGTGTACAACAGCCTAGTTACATTCAAAGGAAATAGGTTTCTGTTTCAGAAAGTGAGGGGTGATCTCAAGAAAATACAGCTGGAAGGTGTTTATATTGAAGATAGAGGAAGTGTGCAGTTGATTCTTTTACAGATCAATATTACAAGGTCACTTCTCACCTCCCATTTTCCTGTGGCTCGTGCAGTACCAATCAGATTAACCAGGTTATCTATGTCATATTCCAAGTCTTCCTGCCGTGTTTCCAGGTGTGCCAGCTGCTGGGTTGTTATATTCAACTCCTCTTTCAAAGCCTGTTGAATGATGAAAAAACTAAAATGATCAATGCATCATTAAGTACAATGCTGGCATGATCACTTTTTAGGGTCTCAACAGGTAGAGGGAAAGTTTCAAGGCTTGGAGTAACTTGCACGTTCATTTTCATGAGCCTTAGCTTTTCACATACAAAGAGCCAAACTAGAATTTGGGTCTGCAGGCTTCATTCTTATCAGTTAATTATTATCATCATCATCATCACTTAGGCATTCCTGATGTTCTTAATTCTTGATATCAATGTTTTCTTGCTTCTGTACTTTTCTGGGAATGGACCATGGTGCTCTCAATAAGCCCCGATGGCCGACGAAAAGCATCAGCTACTTCGCTCAGAGAAGTCGGCTACTTTTCTTCCCATTCAAGAAAGATTCTCTCAAACTCCTTGATGATACAGTCAGTTACTCTACCCAAACCAGCTGCCTACTTCAAATTTTATTGAAACCCCTAAGACCAGAAAAGCCATCTCTCAGCTCCTACCTTCACTGGCCCCTGCAGTGTCTGACAAGGCAGGACCTGCTATGAGAATGCATCCCCACAGGACTAGAATAGTTCTTAGATTCAGTCAGAAATGTAAGTTCACTGTCATCAACATGGTGGAAATAAATATTGGCAAGTGGCATGGCATATGGCAGAATGAATTAGCTTGATCATCATATGCAGGAAAAAACTGGTTGGGACCAAAACACGGGGTGCTTATCACAGTGACATAGAATTTTTCAGTATATGCCATTCCAATCAGGAAAAGAGAAGTGCCTCTGCACATAGTCCACAATTTTCTGAATTTTTCATCTAATTTTGTCATTTATTTAACCCTTTGACCCCTGAATGTTCTGAGAAAAAGCTTCAGAGAATAGGCGATGACCACAAAAATGTTCTTACAGGCTGTTACTTTAATATAGATATAGCTATTCATACATTTTTAAAAGTATAATCATAGTGGACTTCATAGAATAGAATAAAATGGACTTCATAGAATAGTTCGCCATCATGGCGAACTATTCTATGCCGTTGTAGCCTCTAATTTCGATTTTCCATTTCCACACAATTTTCAGAAGCTGACAGTCTTTGGTTTTCACCAGAAATGTCGGCAAAATCCTGGTTCTGAGCATATTTGGCTTTGGATAGGTGAAACATTTAAACTTCGAGCACACCTTTCCCAGCGTTGAAGCTATCGGTAAATATCCTCAGAAGTTTTAAAGCAAATACGGCAAAATTCATCAATATCTGTGTAAAAGTTTGCCATGTTTAAATCCCCTTAAAAACACATCGTTACCTCAGTGAGGAAAACTCGAAAAAACTGCAAAGAAATATTGCAAATCTGCTTCAAATCGCCGCCATTTTGAAGCACGTTGTTTATGGTCTTATTTGAGAGGGACTGGGAACTAAAAAAGGCCCTGATGTGTCTTTTTGGGGCCAAAATATACACCATGTTTAGGAGTGCGCCTATATGCGCGCTTCGGGGTGAAAGGGTTAACTTCTAACCAAAAATTCTGGATTTTTTTTGCAAAAAAATGGTTTTCCCACCTTGATCTCTTCTACGTAATCTTTCCTTTCCTTGCTTAATTTTTCATTTTGATGTTCCAGCTCAGATGCTCTTGCAGTGTGTTCCTACAATAAAATTGAATAGAAAATAAGATATTGGTATGCTAACATTAATGTTTGGATGAATGGGTAAGCACAAATGTACTGCAGATATGGGATCAAGAAGCAGCAAATCTGATGACTCCGGTCACTTCACATTATGCCAAAGTGGGATCAGAATGATGACTGGCATAGAATTGCAAGCAATTTGAGCTAGAAAGGGATCCAGTTGTTTGGGATGAGACACCCACTTTTTGAAGAACCATCACTTAAAAACTGAAAGCGTGGGACCTCACTACATTAATTTTTAGTACCTTGAGTGACTGCATAGTTCTTTGGAGTTTGCTTTCCACCAGAGCGACCCTGTCATTTGCTTCTCTCTCCAGCTCCTCGACAGTTTGAACCAGAATCTCATTTTGATCACTCAGTTCATTCACATAGGACTGCAATGACTGAAGCTGGTGCTGGAATGAGATTGAGAATTCAACATTAATGCTAACTTTTTGCAGTGAAAGCAAGCAATTCTCTGCACTCATAGGTGTATTTTTTATTAATGCTGAAATGAAAATATGTGAATTTGTAATATCCAGATAGGAAATCAATCAATCTCAGTAATATCAAATTTGTAAAGCCAATTATGGCCATATTGGTTATCAAGTGACTGTAATTACTAGTTGGTAAAAAACGTTCCACACTAAACAATAAGTGTGAGGCTTAAAACACACTGGTGGCAGTCAGGTCAAAAGTGAGTTCAGGATGGTCACAACTTTTAATTACCACATGCAAAAACAAACTCCAAAACAATCAACATTGCCAGTTCCCCTGAAACTAGAAAGTGTGGGCAGTGATTCTTAAATTTTTTGAGGGTTCTATCTCAGTTAAAAAGCCTTGGTGTGTGTGTGGCTGTAGACACCACCCTGGGAACAAACATTTCATTTTGCTATTTTTTTGATCATTACATTACTGATTTGCCTAGACCTAGACGAATGTTGTTGCATACTGGGCACAACATTGCCAGGGACAAAATTGCATTGTCTGTCCACCTCTGATTTTCAACTTCAGAACTGTTGCACACAACATTATGCACAACAATTTCCTGAGGGAGTGGACACATGCATGGTGCAATTGAGCAATGTTGCATGTAATATTGCAGCACTGATTGTCTATAAAGCCTGCCACTGTATCATGCAAGCAGGTGTTTTGTACAATTATCTACACAACACCTGCCTACTCTGCATATCAGACAAAAACAGTCTGAACTATAGCAATAGCATACTCAGACCAGCTGTTCTCATCTCCAAGCCTTACTTTTAAATGGAAAACTGTGAAATAAAAAAAGTAGGTAAGAGCAGTACCCCCGAAAAGTCAAGCCGCACACGGTTTGCAAGCAATTGCAAGGTAAATTTGCACAACATTGGTCATCTCTAACATTCAAATTTAGGAATTTGCAATAATTAATGGTTGTCCTTCCAGAAATTTGTTGATGAAGGTGTCCATGCACAAATGTCCAAATACAATATCTACGGCAAAAAAATTGATGACTGGTCTGGATCAAATTATCACATTCAGCTGCAAAGCTCATGATAATTTCTGCCCATGCCCACAAGAGACAGGAAATAAAACACAAAGCAATTCTTGGCTGATTGAAAGTTTGATTATAAGTCAAAAGAACAGATCTTCTCTAGCCAAAAAGTCAATAACCAAAACTGAAATTCATGGTCCGGGATTTAAAATTGAATTGATGACTGGTCTGGATCAAATTATCACGTTCAGCCGCGAAGCTCATGATGATTTCTACCCATGCCCACAAGAGACAGGAAATAAAACACACAAAGCAATTCTTGGCTGATTAAAAGTTTGATTATAAGTCAAAAGAACAGATCTTCTCTAGCCAAAAAGTCAATAACCAAAACTGAAATTCGTGGTTGGGGATTTATATTTACATCACTTGCCACTAAATTCACATTGTATACTTTCTGGACGTACACGTTTTAAAATACTACAGTTTCATGTGTAATCTGTATAAAACATGCAGCTTAGTCGGCCTTACAGGAATTATTCAGGCAATGCCGAATGTGTCTCTGCAAACATCACAGCATCCGATCTGCACATTTGCAGACTGAAGAGAATTTCAAAAAAGCAAACAATATAATTTTAACGTCAAGTAAAATGAATAGTTGGAGTTGAGGAGCAAAGTATTAGTTTAAGCCAAAAGGAAGAAGATTATGGCATGCTGTATCAAAGCATAAATAGCTAAACTTACATCGGAAGCCATAACTTTCCACGCTGTGATTATTCAATTACATGCCTCGGTGACCAAAACGCCGCAAAGGTAAACAAAACTGCGTCGTCAGCCTTGCAGTTTCTCAGACCTAGCAACAACATTGATCTCCTTTCCACTAACACTCAAAGCATTCTGGAGATATTAAAGATGGGCCAGTAAATAGAGAAATAAAGTCTTGATTGAAGAAAGCACGTTTCGAGTCGCCGGTTAGAAGGGTCGGCTAACCGCTAATATTTCGAACCGCTGGCCTGTTCGTTTCGCTTCGCTGAAATGGCTAACGGCCTAAACAGCAATCAAGGGCATTGAAAATGAATTTTCAGAAAAACGGGAATGGAAATAAATACGTACAATTACGTACAAAAAAAGTAGCTGATCACCAAAAATATCGATCAATAGTTTTTCTTTATATCTTCTGTATATTTCCTTTCAGCTGGGATCGTGTAAACAAATCCGTGTTTGACAAAAAAATTCGAATTTTTACAAGGTCACGATCGAATATTTAATTTTGTTTACATCGTACGTGTTCGCAGCAATCAAGTAAAATCGAACTTATCTTACCCGATGGGCCTCTTCCCTTTTTTCATCCACTTCCTCCAAGTCCTTCAGCCTGTTACGATACATCCCTCGCAACTCGTCCGCTAGCAAACTATCGCTGTCGTCGTCTTCGTCGTCGAGAAGTTCCCCGCTTTGCAGAAAACTCTCTCCAAGATCTTTCGTTCTGGAACTCATAAGTTCGATTTTCGAGCACCGATTTCAAGCGATGTACGTCCAGCTGCGAGGCCGAATGATCTTTTAGCGATCACTTGTTCTTCTCCATCACAAAACACTCCAAAAAGCCAATCCAAAGCTGTAACACAACAACGAGCGAACGCGACTGGGAAAAGGACGCGTGTGATCTGAGCTTGTGATTGGCTGAATTGTTACAACAAATGGATTGTTCTTATTCCAAATTAGGAGGTTCTATTGTTTTGATCAATTAATTACGAAAATGGCGGGAACAAAAGCTAACGCTTTTAACCATTGTGCCATTAGTGACACAATGAGCAATTATAAAAATCATTATCCATGATGAATGCGGGTATTTTGTGTTCGGGATTATCCAATTTTTTGTGCTTGGTAATTAGTCGTGAGCTCGCAGTCAAGTTATTTTTAATGGATTCATTGTTTTGACGTAAACAAAAGAAATCAAAGCATAAGTTGATACACCACTGATAAACACAAGAAACGCATCAAGTATTTTGAGTGTTGAGTTGAACTTGAGTTGAAAGATGAGCCAAAGTGCTACTGACTTCATGGAAATCGCATTTGCTTATGTTTGAAAACCACCACCACTGGACCGTAATGTGCAAGATAAACGGTACTTCTGTTTAGCAAATATCACAGGAGTTTGTTCCGTTTACAGTTGCCATGGTGATACTAGCCGGTATGAAAGTGCAGTCGGCACTTAAAAAAAATGAACGATACATCTTGTTCAATACAAATTTAATAGTTTGTCTGACAGATTTTTAATTGACAGGGAAAGGCAAGGGAAATGTGGTTTGCCGTTATCCAATGGCTTGACTTATTGACATTAATATCGTATATGCGGTGACGAGCCAGGCCGACACTGAAGACATCACTACGGCTGAATCAATTTGGACAATACAGTCTATAGGGTGGTGTCTACTAACCCCACTGCCTTTCCCCTGAACAGCCCTGGATTGAAGAAAATTAATATGTACACTAACAAAAGAGCTTTAGGCTATTATTGGGCTTGGTTTTGTTTCGAAATATCAGTCTGAATGCCTGGAACGGGCTTTCAAAAACTCTGAAATAAATACCACCTTTTCACCAAGAAGTTGGTATCGGTGGTGTAGGCCTCAGCGCGGCGAAGACGCAGTTGGAGACACGGTCGTGTAGGCCTAGGGCGCGGTGAAGGCGCAGTTGGAAACGGTGGCGTACGCCTGGTGGGGCACGGTAAAGGCCCAGTTGCAA
The DNA here is from genome assembly GCA_964017195.1 of Siderastrea radians. Taxonomy (NCBI): domain Eukaryota; kingdom Metazoa; phylum Cnidaria; class Anthozoa; order Scleractinia; family Rhizangiidae; genus Siderastrea; species Siderastrea radians. Next base: position 19,490,456 of record OZ024890.1, read on the forward strand.
AAGTGGTGGTCTATTTGTTAGCGCGTTGGACTTTCCATCCGGGAGATTGGAGGGTCGATGGCTCGAGGCCAGGTTACCCTCACCATTGTCGTGTTGCAGCGGGTAACATAGCTTCCAACGCAGATATTCTCCCGGGGGGGGTACTCGGAAAAATTTTGATGGGAGTGTGCCGCTGGGACTCTGAAACCCTTAACCTATACCAGACCACGTTCATGTCGTTTCTGCAACCCTATTCTAGACTAGATGCCAAAAATCCCTACCCTATCCCAGACTAGCTATTTTCGAGCTATCCATCAGAAATATAACCACACAGTGCTTTTAATGGCAAACAATCTCTCGATCAACAGTATTGTCACGATTTCATTTATATTTTATATTTCCGAGTTTTTCAAACCCATTAATTAATTGGATTAAATTTTCACACCACCCTTTAGTTTCCCGGTAATTGATACCCTATCCTAGACCAAGACTCCCTGATTTCTATACCCTATCCCAGACCAAACTGCTTGAAAACCATACCCTTCACAGCGGCACATACCTATATAGGTTATATATGGGAGTACCCCCCCCCCGGGCTTGTGGGAGAGGAATGGATTACTTGACGGACCCTCAGGACGTCTGCGGTGGAGGCTAAGGATAACACTGCAACAGACTAGCAACCCTTTCAGGTGGGCCGGAGAGCGACTGTACATTTCACCACAAACCAAAAGCAGAACGAGCATATGAGACAAGAGGCTTGAAATAACTCCATGTTTATTGTCAAGAACAATACATTGCCAAGAATTCAAGCCAGTTTATTGATATTAAAAAGGCAAACAAAAAAACGTAATTTTATGTAAGTGCCTGTTTTCAGATTAACCTTTCTCACAGTCGATTTCACTGCTGTGAGGAGACTCGGGTTTTACAGACGTGATTCCCCGGCTACGATTCGCTTTTCATGAATCACCATAATCACAAAACTATGAAAACTACTTCTTTGTTATTGTTTCATTTTTTTAAGAGAGTCAGTGTTTACTCTCTGATCTCATTTCATGCGCTAACTTTCTTCGACCATGGGCGAAACGTAGCCGGAGAATCTGCACGTTTGAGTCTGCACGGTGACAGTAAAATCACCTGTGAAAAACTTTTAAGTTAAAACTGCGAGGTCACGAGTAACAAGATACAAACTACCTATTCGTGATACGCGTAACATGTTCTTCCAGTTCTGACCCGAACCAAAGCGAACTGTTTATATCCAGTAGCTTCAGGAAAAGCTAAAGAAATTAGGATTTGTTGGACAGACTTTGAACGACGTGACTCTGACGATGACTTCAGCTCAGATTGTCGAAACGACAGTCAATGTCATCACAAACAGTCCTTCTCAGGACTACACTCACCCAGATGATCGATCATAATTTTACCTACTTACGATATGACTCCTGGGTTCAAACCATTTACAGATTTAGAACGACGTTTTTTTTTTTAAGTCCAGAGGACAAGAATCTGGTAGACTCCATTTCGAGAACATTTGCACCTTTATTAAAACTACTGAAAAAAAAAGGCACAAGACTCCGTCCATAACTAAACGTTTTGGTCGCAGTTGGAAATAGATTATTTTATATAGTTAGTCATCCGTCCACACGAAGAGGATTGAATAATCTCCGAAACTTTCAAAAACGCTTCTCAAAGTGGAGATTCTTGAAATAGGAGATTTTACGACCTACCATATTTTCACCTTTATTGACACAAATTGAATAATTAACGTATTGATCGCGGAAAACCTGTTTACACACGGTCTGGTATGAGAATGCGGAGTGGGCTGGAAAGGGAGAGTGTCGTTTAATGGTATGGTATATACTTAAAGGGGCTATAACCCATACTCGATAAGTCAGTTACGACTGCGAGAGCACATTAAAAAGTGACGGCGGTCTTGTTGGAAGTTCTGAGAGAACCCAAAAAATGGTATTGTGGGTGGGGTGCCAATTTATTTTTACCCCTTGCGGAGATTAAAAACAAATTTAGTAACTGACATGACTGTGGTTTAATCGGTGACTACGTAGGTTTTATCAATAACGACCTGTTTGTACAAGGTTTAGAAAGGAGAAATTCATCAGCACATGTTCAATTTTAAAAAGCCTTCCGACAGTCTTCTTAAAACCGCATACAAACGCCTAAAAGGTCCGAAGAGCGCCCTCGTCACTTTTATGTGAGTCTCCCTCCCCTCCCTGGCTCTTGGCGTTTACACAAAAGAACCATCGTCTTGGAAAGAAGTGCTACTGCTGGCGACAGACTTGGCCACTGAAGGACCTTGGGATTGCGGCTTCGATCCACGCGATGATTGGCCAGCATCTCTTCCTTCCCATACCAGGCTCTCTCCGACTTGTAAAGTTGGGCCGAGTTTGCTGGCTACATCTACGAGCTATTGGGCATAAGCAAATAACAAGAGTCAAAGTAGAAGCGATAAGAGCTGGATACAATGTCAGAGGCTGCTTAAGAGGAGAAGTGTACCTGCATTATAAACAAATAAGATGGTTAATTTTAAGCCAGGTCGTGAATAAGAAGGATGTATCATTCAGTCGTGTAACGAGTATGGGGCGAAAAAAACATCTGTATCCCCCGCGAGGGTCTGACCTTTTGTAAACTGGTTGGATACTGGGAGACAAAGGCCGTTTTTCCAACTGTATCCGCGTATCTACTTAAAAATACAGTAATACTTTCAGTAATCAACCAAAAACCCAAGTAATATATTAGTAAAGCTTCATCTTTTGAGCGTGGACATCAGGTCCCGGGTGTTCAAAGAGCGGATAACTCTATCCACCGGATAAACTATGCACTATCCAGTGGATAGTGAACTTTGTTATTTGTCCGCTGCATGGATAGCAATTTATCCGGTGGATAGCGCCATCCACCCTTTGAACAGCCATGCCCAGCGTATCAGTGTATCCAGCCTTTTCAGGGGTGAATATACTTCCACAGCTCTCTCCTCCGCAGAGGCTCCTGCTAGTAAACGTCAGTGGACCACATACCTCTTGGTCGATGTCGCTCCCCTTAACTGATCTGAGCGACTCCATTTTTCGCTCGTAAATGTTGAATTGTTTAGCGGCTTCTTTCCTTTCCCCCGAGTTATACAGGAAAATGCTAAAGTTCAAGTTAATTGATGGATCGGTACTGAAAAATCAAGAAAAGGTTACATTATTAGAAACAGAGAGGTTTAGGGTCAAGCTTGTTTGAATCTAAGTACAGTCGAAGCTCTCGTAAGCGACCACCTCGGGAATTCAAAAAAGTGGTCGCAACTAGAACTGGTCACTTACCAGAATGGACTCTCATAAGCGACCATGTGATAAAACAATAGAGTATTTTTGCGCAGTTTATGACTATGTGGCAAAGGCAGATCTTAGCAAGGGTTGTTGGAATCCCCCAAAAAAACATGGGGCAACCCCGCATTTCCAGATATAAATGAGCTTAAATTTGGAAAGAAAATATTCTAGATTGTTAAGTATTTTAAAGCTTTTTAGAATTATGGTAACCGTGCTTAATTATCTCTGAAGAATACGTGGTTACCCACAATTTTCGTTTTGGATTCCAATAGCCCTTGCTATGAGGTCCTTTAATTTTCCCGCATAGTTACGAACTGTGAAAATATACTTCTGTATTAACTCTCCTCTTGACTCAGAGCATGACTTCCACTCAGGCTGTGTAACGTCAGCCAGTATTGCCAACAACAGCCCTTCTCAACACTAGCTCTAGTAAAAATCCTATAATGATGCTACAGGATTTCCTAGGATCCTGTAGGATCATGTAAGATTACACAGGATTCTACCAAGGCTCTTAAATGGCAATGATCCCTATCATGTTTTATAGAATCCTACTAAGAATCCCATAAAATCTTTTAGGATCCTGCATAGGATCCTACACAAGGATCCTTGACGATCTTTGCAAGGACCTTATGGATCTTTGCAGGATCCTCAGAGATCGTTGCAGAATCCTCAAGGATCTTTGAAAGATTACGCAAGATCCTTGAAGATCTTTGAGGATTATAGGTGAAGATCCTTAAGGGTCCCCCTCAAGATCTTCAAAGATCCTTCCAAGATTTTCACCAGGGACACTCAGCCAGACGACCATACAATTAAAACAGACCACAGAGACTCCAGGGATCAAACCATTTACTATCTGTAATTAGTAAATACTTCACTCTTTCTGCCTTACTTGTCTAACGTGGCTGCCTGCTCGTAGGCATGCCTTGCATTTTCCTGGTCTTCTAAATGCGTCAGAGCCACTGCAATAACGTCAGACAAAGAGAGAAATAATAAATCTTAATTCTACAAGCATTTCTTCCTTGGTGAGTGCTCAGTGTGGCCTTACACTGTATGCTATTTCTACCCTTTAAGATACCCTTGTTGTCTCGGGGATTCTGTGGTGCAGCAGCCATGCACGAGATTTTTCATTGCATACTTTTTTTAACAGTTTGCTGTCAAAAAGAGAAACATTCCTGATGCCCCATAAGCCCCTATTCTGCTCGAAATTCTGCCGACAGAAAGTGAAAAAACTTGCCCATGTTGTTTGTGAAACAAAAAGTGTTGTGTCATACATGCGCTTATTTAAAAGAACAAACAATACCTGAGGATAATCGAACCCCAGACCTCACCTTGACCATTGCAGGCCTCTGCAAACCATGGACCCACTATAAAGACCCACTATGGACTCATTATAAAGACCCAAGATAATGTCATTAATAGCACAAGGGCTGGCTTATGATGTGGACAACACTTGCTTGTTTCCAGAGAAACCCAAGTGAAAACAGTCAAACACCTACTTGCAAGCAGCATAAACAGCTGACCGTGCTTTGGTTTGAGGGTGATTGCTGCACTGAGAAAATGAAATGCTGAAGCGTATCTAACAGAAGTTAAGGACAAAGCATTGATTAATTCCTGGGGTGCTCTTAGCACATTTGCATAAAAACAAGTTGCCAAGGTTACTACTTCTGTCTATTTTTAGCATGTTTCAAGGAGCTTGGAAAAACAAAAGTTCCTAGTGGAGCAACATACTCAAGAATTAGAGAAACAATGCAAGGCCCTTTCCAGGGTCATGCTATGTACCCTATACACACAAAGGTGCGTATATGTACATACATTACCTCGGATCAACGACTTTGCATCTAAATTTACCGCACGCTCAAAGTACCTCATAATCATTGGATGAAGGAGTGCTTGCAATGCTGTCATGTTTTTTTTTCATATTTGATTGCTTGTTTGCTTGTTTTTGCAAAAGACCACACTGCTGAGTCCATTTGAAAGATAATTATGGTCATAACTTTCCTTATGACAATATGCTATTTCCTTTGGAGATCCACTGTTAGACTACCCTATTATTGTAACACTTAGTTCCAATACAAGGATACTGTTGCATTGTGAGATGAATCAGTCCCAAGTTGTAGAGGATTTTCCATTCAAATGGTGCCATGTATGTTGCTCGCTTGAGACAGCTGATGGCCTAAAAGGTGAAACACAGTCATTTTAAAAAAGCAGTTAAATTTTCCCATTATGTCAGGTTAACACCAGCAGCTAGGAAGAGAGCCGCACATGGGATGGGTCACATGTCCATTACATTTCACAGAGAATAAATCAGTCATTCATACCCAAGAAGTTACCATTCAGTGATGCAGTTGTGGGGGCAGCAACACGACATTTTCAGAGAAAATTAAAAACTTGATTATCATCTCAAGGAATTTCTGGTTTAATGCTAACCATCCCTGGTTTCAGCCCCTAGGTAATATACCTTGAAATGATAAAAAGTGGTAGACCAGTTTTGGTGGTCAAAAGATATTTTTGAGGTCAGAAAGCGACAAAGTTCTTCAACTCACTGCCACATATTTCTTTTTGCCAAAGAAGCACATTCCAATGTTGTTCCACAAGTGGGGTGATTCGGGCGTGGCCGCTGCAGCTATTCTGTACTTAGTAAGGGCAACATCGTAGTCACCATGGGACTGAATCATGGATCCTGCACCAAGAATAGCCTAGAAACATCAAAGAAAAAATAAATTATATTATTATATAGACAAGAGTGTTTTAGTGGAAAATAGACCACTCGGAAAGTTCATACAAAACTACATCCGGGGCTCGAGTGGCATAGTTTCCATATCCTCACTAGTGAGGATACCTTTTACGCTGTTGTGTTACACTGTTCATGTTGCTTGTGCAAAAATAGTACCCTTGTCCACGCAAAAAAAGAGAAAATTACACAGCCGCTTGAAGATATGAATTTTATTTTCGAGTGGTAGAAAACAATATTTTACTCACTTGCTGTGCTCGTTCGTAAAATACTGTTTTTACCACTTGAAAATGAAATTCATATCTTCGTGCCACCATATAATATCTTTTATGTGTTATATTGGTCACTCAATATATTACCTTGACATTACTTGGATCATACGTCAGTGCATTTCCAAGATACTCAAAAGCCTTTGAAGTCTGGCCCAGCTGAAAAATACCAAGCAAAAAGATATTGATCTTAGTTTAAAAAATGAGAGAGAGGATGAAATGACAAAAATGAGCACCTGATTATTTGCATTTACCTGAAGGTAAAGAAGTCCAAGTGTGGTCATTAGGTCAGGATTTTCTGGTGAGAATCTGCAGACAGTGCAAAAATATGATGACTAAAAATTAAATGTCCCAGGCATTGAAATCTTGTAGTAAAAAATCCTCTGTTAAAAATTACACCAAATGAGTCTGTATTTTTCAAGTTTATTACAGAATCTGATAGATGATGCCAAAAATCTAACAACTAGATTTTCTGCAAACAAACAAAAGCCAATTTTTACATCTGGTTTGAAAACAGCCCTGTTCCCATGGTTTGGGTAATGTGCAACTGGCAACAAACCATCAAAATACAATATTAAAATATCTTTGGTTATACTTGAATCCTGTCAATGCTGTGCACCAGGAACAAACTGATTGAAAATAAAAGTAACTATTGCATACTGGTCTATGAAACTAAGTTCAACCACCATATTTATTAGAATTATAGAGCAGTAAAGAAGAAGAGTTGATAAAGGGAATGATGGCGAGTGTGGAGGAAATGCGCCGATCAATTCGAAATAATTCACTTCCATCAATTCGCGATCAATTCGCATACCCCACGCATTTGACTGTGCATTGCGCCCACGGAGGGGGGAATTTGAACGTTGCACTGGAAGGATGGGGAATTTGAACCGGATTTATCTCTTGTTCTGACGTAATAGGCCCGTGAGTTTTTTTCGATTTTTTTGCAGGGTTTGACGGATTTACAAGATAGAATTTCGCCTTTTTTAGTGAATAACTCTTTTCGTTAAAAGAAGTTTGAAGGTGTCATTACAGCATATCTCTCTCTGAAAGGCATGTAAAGTGTTTGATTGAAGACAAAATTTGTCTTTGAGGAGAGATAGTTCACTACTAATTGGTGGGGCATTTGAACGGCTTTTTTGCGCTGAGGGGAGGGAATCTGAACAAGCCAATCTTCAAAAGTTCAAATGCCGGGGGGAGGGGGGGGAATATGTTGAACTTTCAAATTGATCGGCGTATGCCACACGTATGAGACTAAAAGTGAACTGTTTAATGCATCCCAAGTCCAAATTGCAGAAAACTTCTCTAAGCAATTGCCCTTTAGCACTCTATGGGTGCATTATTTTGGGACTATTCCAGAATAGGATTACTCAGAATAGACGGTTTTTGTGTACTTTTCCAAGGGGGCTACTCTGTTTTCAGAATGAACAGAATATCATTCCATTCATTCTAGTGCCAATCTATAGCAGAATGAACGGAATGAAAGGAATACCATTTATTTGGAATAGACAGAATAGAATATGCGTTCTTTTGGGAAATTTTTGGCGGGAAATCCTACGCAGCAGCAGACATAGTAGTAGTTCTCAGGTCACCTACACCAAGGGTATTCCATTTTCAGAAGGAGCGTTCTTTTCGAAATTGAAATTCCGCTTATCCTGTTATTCCTAAACCAGAATAAGAATAGCCAGAATAGTCCCAGAAGAATGCACCCTACATATATTAAGATGTGAAGGATTAATTAAAGAAAGAACTCACTCTTTTGCTCTCTTGAAATATCAGTGGATGATTCTAGCATTCTTTATTAAGATGTGAAAGATTAAAAAATGAACTCACTCTATTGCTCTCTTGAAAATATCAATGGCTGATTCTGTATCACCCTCTAGGAGCAGAACTTTCCCCAGCTGAATGAATGATGCATCATGGCGATGGTACTGCAAAGCATGCTTCAAACACTCCTTAGCCTAGGACAGCAACAGTAATTACAGGCATTCAGCTGTTAAAAATCACTTCCAGGGTATTAAATGTGGTTAATTTCTGGGTTTTTCATTAACACATGAATTCTTAGGGGCCGATTACATGAGGCGCGCTGGCCCAGTTAGCCGGGCTGGCTCGCTTTGCTGAGATCTCGGCACGTCTGTGAAACACACTAAAAATCAACTTCGCGATTACATGGAAAAATCTCAGTCCAGCCAGGTGGGATCCCAGTATCGCGATGCCGGGATCCCAGCTAGACGGGTTGAAAATTTACCATGTAATCGCGATTGCTGGGCCAACACTTTTTTGTCACTAAATTTCACTTCAGAGCAAAATAGATCACCAGAAGGTCAATATTTCTCTCTATATATAACACATAAAGGCTTATCAGACCATAAAGCTACATAAAACAGAAAATAATACACCAAAATAATGGATTAGCAAGAGTAAAATCACTCAATTCATTCTCTTTGAGGTAGCCATCTTTTCACACGACAGTTTCTAAATTTAGCCGCACGCAGGCTGGCTCGCCTCATGTAATACCGGGCTGAACAGTCATCTCGGCAAACTGAGCCAGCCCGGCTAACCGGGCCAGCCCGCCTCATGTAATCGGCCCCTTAAGCTCAAAATTTTACAAGTGGTGGTTTTTTCAATGTTGTCAATCACCATAGCAGAAGTCACAGAAAATGAGGAAGTTTCAGCTTAATGGATGATGTTCATGAACACACTATAATTTGTTGGTGGATTATTACAATCACTGACATTATTACAATCAACCGAGGGAAATATGGTAATTGTTACTAATAGTTAAATGGGTTTTGAACATCAGAGTAAATTGAGTGTCATCGAATTGTCTAAAAGGTGAGAAGAAATACATATAAAGAAAATTTATGGAATTTAAAATTGTACCTCAATACAGTGGATTACATAATGCTTGGTTCAATAATTAAATTTTGAATTAATTTATACGTACGTTTTACGTTAACATAATTATCATACGAAAATAATAAGTCTACTGAACACTTTTTAGTCTACCTTTTCGAAATCCTTCATATACACATAGCAGACTCCTAAAAGAAAATAATTAAGAGATATAAGAGCTAAATTATAAATCACAAACAAATTTTCCAAAATATGGCATTTCACATCAATTACTCCAATAGTTTATTTTTTTACTGTAAACATGGACCTTGTCAATTGTCCCATAAATTCTTCTCAATTAAGTCATGTGATATCAAATGCAAGAATCTAGAGGGATACTCACCAAGAGGAAAGACAGTTTGAAATGATTAAGTTATCATTGACAGTATTCCTTAGTTCAAAAATTGACATATAAAATACAAAAAATAAATAAATATTAAATAGAATCTCTGTAAGGACTATGAATAAATTAGGCCAAGAACACGGCTTACCTTGATTGTGATAGATTTCCTGAATACAAGAAAATGCAGAGAAATTTATGGTTACATAGTTTATACATGTATAAATAAACAACATAAAATAATATATAAAGTATCAACTCATTATATCAATAAAAATTGTATGATACCAGCCTACATTAATTTTGATATTAATTAAAAGCGGTTTCAATTTTTCTTTAGGAGTGGCCTGACTCTCACATGCAAACACCTCCAAGTCCCTCAAGCAGTTGGACCTTCATAAAATCCCATGTGGTTCACATCTCATATAAAATGCTATAATTGGAATCTCTCTGTCTCAAAAAAACTATCATGTCATAAGCAACCGTCTTTCCACAACCCCACAGTTAATACCATGGATGCCTGATTCACAATGTTAATTTAAAGAGTTTAATAACAAGAGCTGCAATGAGGTGATTTGACCATAAATCAAAATTACCAGTACTCAAAATTTAGCTCTTTTTTGGCATACAGGCTACACACTGGTTAACTTAAGTGTGACATGTAAGAATTATATTTCCCTTGAATTTTAATTTAGTTTAATAATATTAAATGTTTTGCATGAAGGTTTGAATCCAAAGTCAGAATACCATAACACTTTCTCAAGAAACATCCATCAACATACCCAGTCTTTGGTGCTCAGTTTTGCAGCTTCATTGTAAACTTCAAGAGCAGCTTTGTGGCGAGCAAGAAGAAAACTGACAAAAATCAAAAAATAAATTATTAGCATCTAATCACTTTTCCGATAAAAATCTCTCAAATAACATACTGGTACCTAACATTATAATGATCCATAACTTTTAAGACTTTTTAAACCAAAACACCCAAACTTTCGAGGAAAACATAATTTGTGAACGGATGCTTTTTGACATGACATTATTGATTACTTGGTAAACTAAGCAAAATGATGAAAACTGTGAGGCCATTCTTCAATAAAGTCTATATCATTGTACACAGTAGAGTTCTAGAGATTCAAGGTGGTATACTTTCATACAGTCGAGCAATCAGAAGGAAACCACAATATCAGTGGTATATCTGCTGACAGAGCAACACACTTCACAAAAGCAGTTCTGCAGCAATCTTCATGGACACTCACAGAGATCTTGCCACTTGCTTAAGGTTGTCAGCACTTTGTGGGTTGATCTGCACAGTCCTCTGAAAGAGATCCAGTGACTCCTGGATTTGACCCTCTTGACGAAGAATTAATGCTAAAAAGGAATAGGAATGGATTTTAAGTTTCCAGTTTCAGTGTGTGTCTCATACTGAAAGACCTGTTCACATTTTCACTTCCTTCTTAGTTAACATAAAGAAGTTCTGACTAATTTGCATCTGTGGATAAAACACATTTCAAAACATTTCATTTGCACTTTCCTGTGGAGGTTGAGGTTGGTTTATCTGAAGAGTGGTAATTTGAGCTCGATTTCTGGTTTCACTTTTTGATTGTTGGCAAGAAACATAAGAAACCTTGCTCCAAACTATCTCTCTCTATCCAGGTGCATAAACCGGTACCAAACAAAAGATGCTGGGATAGAACCAGCAAAAGGGCTAACATCTCATCCAGGATTGACTAGACAACATGTACTTCACGTAACTCTGGAACGTGGCTTCATGTTACAGAAACTGGGTTAAGCACTCCATCCAGTCACATGGGTGGGGGAGGGGGACAGGGAAGTGGAGAGGATGGGAAGCAAGATCCCCAAGGTGGTGGGAAGTGGTAGAAAAAGGGAAGAATTACACAACATTGTGTAACATTTCATGTTGAAACAGCACAAAGAGGTGGGAGTCAACAAAAAAGGGCAGGAAGCAGTTAGCTCGGACCCCTTACCCTCTGGGCAAGGGGTCCAAGCTAACTGCTTCCTGCTTGACTCTTTATTTGCTTGACTCTTTGCTTGTCTCTGTAAAGAAACTATGGTGCTGCTTTGGTCAGTCAATTTGCTCTAATGAAGGGCTAACACTTGAAACGTCAGCTTTTGAATTTCTTTATGGGGGCTAATTTACCTTAAGTTATCAACTCAGTTGAAAGATCCAAATTTGTGTGTGACAGTGTCAAAGTTGACCCTTAGGCTACTAAATAACTCATTCCCAAAACTTAATATTCATAACCCCAGTGTGGCCTTTTCCTTAGGGTTTCTTTCTTTAATGTGATCACTGTGGACTCTGTTTATTTAGGACAATTTTCAAGTTGTTTAATACCTATGTTATGTTGCATGTGATTCATGCATTTCTAAATCAAAAACGAGACATAACATGATTTATCCGGAAGCAAAAAGTCCTTCCAGGTAGGCAAGCCTAGGTGTTTACACATATATGAGAAAAAAGTTGTCCTGGCTACCAAGAAAATTTTACCCCTCCTACCAAGGCAAGACAACTTCCCCACCCCAAAGACTTCTCACCTCCCAAGATTTGTTGAATACTATCCTCATATAAACAGTTTGTTGAATTTTTTTGACTAAAGATATAAGTAAAAAGTTAGCCTGCCCATTGGGAGGGAGGCTGTCTCAGATACACAGAACAACTTTTCTTCCAAATAAATGCTAGTCAAAGACATTGAATAAAATTGAAATCTGTTGATTACCTTGGACATACAAAGCATATTCACACATTCCTTGAGATTCCTTCAGTTGTTCGCTTATAAGGGACTAAAAGTAAACAAAAAAAAAGGACTGACATGGCATGGAAAGGTACAAGACTTATTTAGCCAAATCAATTTTACTGAATCAGATAAATCACTGAAATAGATTTGCAATGACTAACCTTACATCGATCAAACTCCTTTCTGACAAAATGCAAATGGATAAGCCAGTTCTTTCTCTCATAAACAGGTAATTCAGGAGCTAAAAAACAAATTGAAAGTACTTTTTATGCTTAATTTTCAATGGTGAACAAGTAAGTATGATATTCCTCGCAAAGGGATGGCTTAGTGAGGTTCATAAATCTGTCATCACTAGCACTAAGAGGACCCCAAATCTTGGGCAAAGGTCCTCAATAGTATGTTAAAATATGCATTTTTATCTACCCAAATTTTGGGTGAAGGTCTTCAACAGGAATATAATAACAGGAATTTAGTGCTAGTTAAGTTAGCCAAATTTTGGGCAAAGGTCTTCAATTACCTTCTTATTGTTAGCATAATTATGCGTTGTCATGAATTATAAATTTAGACCTTATGTAAGGTGCCCAAATTTTGGGTGAGGGTACCCAATTAGAACATGTGTCCTTATCAACTAAATTAATCACTTTGAATAAAAAGTTCTTATACTCTAAAGGTCATATGAAGCCAGGCAGGTAACATCGCACACGCATGTTTGAACCTGGAGATCAAATCTGCCCCAACTGTATATATGATCTGTTCACATATTAAAGCCTTATCTATCCTATTTTGTTGCTCATCAAGACTTCAAATCATTAATCGCTATAGACTCACGATTCAAGGTTCTTTGATTCAAGCATTGCTTGTTATTAAAAGCTAATCGTATTTTCTCGATTAAACGCCAGAAGTGTTTATTTAAAACCAGACATTGTAGACCCGGCGTTTATTTGAACCCGGCATTTATTCAGGGAATTTTCACCATTTATGACAGCGTTAATTTTTGTGGTCTTTACTGCTGTAAGCGAACTAATTTTGCAGGAAAATGTAGGAAAAAGGTAAGAAAAACAGGAACCAAATGTGACCAATTTCGTCTCTAACCGATAATAAAAATACAAAACAAGGCGGGAGAATTGTATGCTAAGTACAGTGTAGAGTACATTGTGTAGTTCCAGAAAATATCCATACTCCCCCCACGGAAGGTTTTTTGTTTTGCACCCCCACACCCCCCAGGAAATTCCAGTTAAGCTTCATACTGTCCTTCTAATAGTTTGGCTTTTAAATCCCCCCTCCCCCTAGGAATTTCCAATGACCTTCCGTGGGGGTAGTATGGATAATTTCTGGAACCACACATTACTCCAACTCCCTTTAGCTGGAATGAGCGAAAAAATTGAACTAAATTGAATTGAGTTGAAAAGTTGGAACTGTCTTTCAATGACAATTATTAGTGAAGGAACAGTTTCAAATAAACACTCTAAAACTAGGATTTTTGAATTAAGATAACCATTCCTTGTTTTTAGTTCTCACATTCTCAAATTAGGAAATGTAACCTTGATTTTAAACTTTAATTTAAGAATATTTTTTTCTCAAAACTATGACACAAAATTAAGAAATGTGATCTTGATTTTAAACTTCATTTTAAGAATAATTTTCTTCTCAAAACTATGACACGAAATTAAGAAATGTGATCTTGATTTTAAACTTCATTTAAAGAACAAATTTGATCTTAAATCTAAGGCACAAAAAGAAGAAAAAACTCTTATTATAAGAATAAGTATGATCGTGTCTTAATCGTCGTCTTAAAATAACAACGTGCTGGCTTTCTCGACACGCACTTCGCTCGACTTGGCGATGGAACACGCGTAGCAAAGAAGGCAATACTCCCTCCAAACCAAGAATGGTTACAAACCTCGCAAACAAGAGTCATCCGTGAGAAAACAGAGAGAATTCTCTCGTTTTTCTTGAAGCAGCCAGCCTCATGCGATTGCACATGAACAAACAGAAGTCATTTGCCATGTCGTTTCCGGCACTAAAGATCGATATTAGTTCGTTTCTATACCAATTTTTAAATGATATCAGTATGCGAGTGCATGTTTGTCGAGTGGTTAACACGGGTGACTTCAAATCTGAAAAGCCGGGTTCGAGTCAGGTCGGTAGGTCTTATTTTTCTTTTCTTTTCTTTTTTTTTTTTGTAATTTGAGCGACTTTTATTATTTGTTTTCTTTCCGTTCTTAAATGTGAAATCTTTTTTGAACCCAAACATCTTTATTTAGATCGAAGAACTAGTAGCGCACTATCGTAGCGGACATTTTTGTTTCTTGAATTGAGGACAGAATTGACCTGAAATCAAGTAAACATGACTCTTTCGCTGAGTTTAAAACAAGAAAATTTGTAGGTTTTTTCTTATTTTAGGGGATTCTTATTTTGAGAAAATTAATTTTGCTAAAATTAAGAAAAGTTTGGAAATTAAGAACTTAAAAATAAGAAACAATTTGCCCTTACTACCGGAAAAAAAATAAGAATTTTTTTGTCCTTAAATTAAGAAATCGGGTTTTAGAGTGTAAACGCTGGGTCTCAAAATAACAAACGCCGGTACCTCGAATAAACGCCGACGGCGTTTATTTCTAATTTGACTGTGTAGACCCGGCGTTTATTCGAGGCCCGGCGTTTAATCGAGAAAATACGGTAAACTGGAACTTAGCAGATGTAGTTAACTTTTAGTAACTTAAGCTTTATAGTCGATCAAAAATATGAGCTTTATCCTTACCTTTTCCACGACGTTTTGGAGGCTGAGTTTTCGGCTGTGGTGCTGGTGTAGAAGCAGGGACGCTTTCTGGAGACACAGAAACACTAGGGTTTTTAGCAGCAGAACTTTCAGGACTTACTGTCCCGGATTCTGAGGCAGTTTCAGGCATGGAGACCTGACTGCTGCTTTGAGGAGATTCCGCCATAAGCAAGGTTATTTCACACTATTCCTGTCGCCTTCTGTACGATTTGGAATCAAAGTACAGCCTTCTTCGTTGCAGAATTTCGACCGCTAACTTATCCAGCACAACTGACGATCATGAAAAGATGTTGTTTCGCCCAAAATTTGCAGCAAAATGTAAGAACTTTGGGCGATGTTTGGGACCTTTGTCCGCCATGACAACGCAGGTGTCTATTGGACACTAAGTGTAGTTTACATGAAATAAAGGATGCCGCTGGAAGAGCTGCAGGTCAGATAATTTCGTTTGATTGCGGGCGCTTTGGTAGTGTGTCTCAGTAACGGGGTTGGGGGTGGGGCGGGCGTGGGGACAGCAAAGAGTTAAGGTGATTCCATCGAAAAGGAAGTTGTAATGAGAATTTGTTGAAACTTTGCACAGTTATTAATTACACCTTAATTAATTTATATGTAATATATATTTTCCCTGCGCGTTCTTAGATAGCTTTCTTTTTTACTATTTTTTTACTTGATATGTATTTTTATCAGTGAAATAAAGATTACTATTACTATTTACTACTATTACCAAGTACATTGAAAAAATAAAATTACAAAGGGGGGTAACCATGTCTGATTTTCACGCTACAGTCTGTAGTATATATATACATATATATATATATATATATATATATATATATATATATATATATAGGTACCTTGCTAGCTATCGACAGCAATATTATAAAACCTATCCTTGTACCAGAGACACCTACTACTTTAACAAAGTTATAACTAGCAAAGAAGTATAAGCCTTATTCTTGTGATAGCAAAACAATGTTACAGTAAAGCGCCTTAAATTTGCCGTAGAAATGAAAGTAATGAAATAATAGGCAATGCGAGCATCTGCACGCTTCCAGTGAAATGCCTAAAATCAGATTGTAATATTGAATTAACTGAAATATTTGAAAACTGAATAACGAAAAATTCTTAAAATTTGGATTTATCATGCAGAGTCGTATTTTCCTCACATAAATGGAATAAAACAGTGGCGTCACTGAGTTCGTTTTGGAGAAAACGACAATTTTTGTTTTCACCCCTCTTAAGGTGTTTTAAAAAATCTAAAATAACCGCTTCTTGGTACCTTTTGAGTGAATAGGTCAGTGGAGGTTCTGGCAAAGCCAAGACTGCACAAAAGTCGCTTTTTTTCTCAAAACTCGCGGGGGGATCTTCCAATTGCTAAAAACGCGGATGCACGCTGAAAGTGAGAATTGCAGTGTGGGAGCCTCGCAATCGACTCGCATGCCAGCCCATGCGTCTCTTTTCAGTTCCACTAAATTTCACCATCGGATCACACTCTCTCCAGGTTTTTTGTCTTATTACCGCACGGGTCCACCCACAGGAAAAGCTCACACTTGCGGACAAGGCAAGTCTTACACGGTACCATTCCAAAGCTTTTTTGTACTTGGAAACTTCAGTGTAACATACGAATACATAGTGCGATAAACTCCCGAAACTGGAGACTACAACTCCCATAAGAAAGAAAGCTAACTGCATTTGCCTAACTAGCAGCATCGGGTGAGAGTTCCAATCGGAAACATTTTCACTTCGAGATGTGGCGCTCAATAAGTTCTCTTAGAATTGTGTTTTCGTTATTGCACCTGATTGAAACAGACTAGAAAAAAATTATAATATAACTTGACTTGTGTGGACCTGTCCACGAAGCTAACATGTACAGCTAGGTCCCTCTCTGTGACGTGAAGTTACTTTACTAAAAATCTCTGAAATGCGGGAACTGACTGTGTATTAGAAAGTCTAGCAGTGTTCAATATACGTTTGTAAAGAACATTGAACTGAGGTGGTAAATGTTGGTAATAGACTGGAAGCTAACTGAATTGGCTGTTTAATGATCCCTTACCTAGATGTTAGCTGTTTACCAAAAGCTACTTCCATTTAAAAAAGTCTCAACAACCAGTATAAGAGTGCAATAACAATAATAATAATAATAATAATAATAATAATAATAATAATAATAATAACAAGAAGAAGAATAGTAATAATAACAAACATTTCTATAGCGCCTTATCCTGAAGCTTTAAGGTGCTTCACAATAAAAGTTAATACTAAGTAGTAAATAATTAAACAAAACTATAGATAAAAATAGCGCTTATAAAGATGAATTTTCACACTGCTCCTAAAAGAACGCAGATTTGAACTTCATTTTATATGCTCAGGAAGTTTGTTCCACAGTTTAGGAGCACAAACAAAAAAAGCACGGATCGCCATAAAATTTTAACCTTGATCGAGGAATCGCTAACATGTCAGTCATGTTTGATGATCGTAAACTCCAAACAAGCTTGTAAGTTTGCAACAAATCGCGAATATATAACTAGGACTTAATTAAATTAGGTAAAGCTTTAAAAGTCAACAGTAGGATTTTAAAAACAATCCTCTGCTCGACAGGAAGCCAGCGCAGTTCTTTCAGTGTCTTAAACCTACATTTGAATTTTCCTTGGAAACGTTTGGACACCATTCGAAATCGTTTGGAAATCTTTGACTTGGTTTTGGAAGGACAGGCAATCACACAGAGGGTGCCTAATCGGCATAGGCCTACCATAACTGAAGTAATAGAGATTCAGCTGACAATTGACGGACAGCCTAGCTGTTTTCTGGCGGCGGATAAATAAGCCCAATATTACTAGTAACTGACAGCTGTTACCTATACTTAACATGTAAAACAAGGCAGTGTACTTTTTGCCAGTAAAACTCAAATGTAATACACCTTTTTTTTCCTAAGTTCCATCTGATTTTAAGAAAATGGAAATGAAACAAATGCCTTCAATTATAAATCAGGCGAGCTCATTTATTCATTGTCGTTCATTAATTGCATTGAAAACCAATGCTCGAATAATGTTAGAGAACAATACTTCAATAATGCACAAATGACAAAGTCGGATTTACTTTGCATATGTTATACTGACAACATCTGTTTTTATTGACATAAAGGCACGTCTACAATTTACATGGGCATGTAGAATAAAAGTCCCACAACAATTTAGAAACGCAGAAAGACTTTAGTTTCCAAAAGGTAAGTCACCCAGTCCGTGCAAGTTATATTCTTATTGTACAAGTCAATTTTAGCCTTACGGTTAATGCCTTCGAGAAGGTAGGTTTCGATAGGCTGTTACCACAACAAAAACAAATTAATTGAATATCTTTCCCGGACCAAATATGAAAATGTGAGAGCATCACACTGAATTTTATAAAAGCGATCAGATTGTCACTTGAATATTGCAGTGACAATTTGGAAAACATTCGTATTTTTTCCTCGCTCTTATGTTAATTTGTTATCTCCAATCAATTTGACAGCAGAGTCGGAGAACGTTTACAAGCACAGCAACAGTTCGTCTTATATGTGATGGTCTGCTAAATTTGTGCAATAACAATTGATTATGTCATGCCAAAACTAAAAAAAAAGGACTTCACCATAATTCGAAAAAAAAATACCTCACCATAATTCGAAGCCAAAAAGAAATTACCAGGAAATATTGGATTCAATTTAAATGTTCAGCCCTGACCAATCGAGATGTCCCTTTAAAAATTTTCACACTTCAATGTTTTCGCACACGGCTTCTGTACTGTTCGCATCCTAATTGCCCGCTTTGGCTTAGCTAGTGATGATAATTAGAAATGGCTTTGTCAAAAATACTGAAATTCACTTCCTTCATCAATAGACCAAACGAGTACTCTTTCGAGCCCAAACAGGATTTTAAGAGCCCCATGCAAAACAGCAACTGGGTTTTTATCAAGAAACATCACTTGTTAAAATATAAGATTCGGACCTGAAACGCTAATTGAACGCTCGCGTTTGTAACCTAAACAAAGTGCAATACACGGAAAAGGATTAACTACACAATTCAGTCTTGATTCTTTTAAAACAGAAGTTAATTAGGTTGTTTGCATGTACGGTTTTGAAAAGGAAATTGTCGTCTTTGGTTGAAAAAACTCATTTGAAAGGGAGACACGGCAACAACACGGGTAAGAAAATTAAAAAAAAAAATGACTGGCCCCTTTTGAGTTTTTCGACGCAAACTTTTTTACTGATAGGCGATGACAAAATGTCTACAGAGAGAGCCGATGCACAAACAAGCCTTCCGTTCAACAAAACTCCGTTGTTATCCACACAAACGAGGCAGGAAATAAGACAACTGTTCAGTTTCGCATGGCCCACGATCCTTTCGTATTTCCTGCATAATTCCCTATTCACCATCAGCTTTATCTTCGCTGGACGGCTAGGAGAAGCAGAGCTCGCGGCCACAGTCTTATCAATGTCCTACATTGCGATTACTGGAACAGTGTTTGGATCGGGTGTGGTTACAGCTGTAGAGGTACTATGTGCGCAGGCGTATTTTACTCGGAGCTACAGGCTTGTGGGTATCGTAGTTCAGAGAGGAGTCTGGTTTCTAGGAATCACTGTTCTGTTAGTGTGGGCTGTTTGGACAAATACAGAACAGCTGCTGTTGATTGTGAAGCAGGAAAAAGACATAGCGAGGTAATACATACATGACAAACCCTTTGGGAACATGTTTATTTGAATTGCGGGTTTAAACATGAAATAAATGAAATGATCTTCGCAGCGCATACATATTAGGCAATATAAGCAATAGCTTTCTTATCCGGCAAGAAATATAGAGATTTTAAGGCTACAAAAGATTTCAAGGCTGCGTAGCCTTGATGCAGTTTTAAAGCTAAAAAACCAGTTGCTTACACAACGCGAAGATCGTGCCAGACATTTCACAAAACGTTTTGGTTTTCTCCATTATAATTACTTAGCAATAGAATATAATCAAAGTAGGCATTGCATATTTCTGGCAATAAATCATTGCACGTAGCTTATTTGAATGCTTCCTTTCTTCTGTTTCAGACTTTCGCAGCTTTTTGTCTTCATCTGGTTTCCAGCACTCATTGTAAGTAAGAGTTGTTAAGAGGTCATAATCTCTCGGCGTCGTTTAGGCGAGTAATGCTCGAACCTACCCTGTCCACTGAACACGTTTATCCGAATCAAACCGTGAGAGTACGAGTGAGGCGTGGTCTGTTACACGAGACTAAGTACCATACCTTGCCTTTTTTTCTCAGACGGGTGTTGTATCCTTGTAAATTTTGGCCGTCCTCATATTAAAAAACTGGTATATTTTCTTCTGTTGTTTTTACTTAGCGCCTTTGTCATGTTGTAAGCATGAAATAAGTTTGTAAGGTGTCTAAGCATCAGTTCAAAAAATGTGTTACCAAAACGAGAGAAAACTAAAAGGAGACTTCTTCAGTTTTTTAATGCCCATGGCTAACTTCACCGCGAATAATTGATGACGACTGCACCATTTACAAGATGACCGATCTGGCATGCTACGATATTAGTCATGGGATTAGCAAAATAAGTTAATTATAATCACCTCAGGGTCTTTATTTCTTCCTTTGTGTGGATAAAATCTTGTTTTTTGTTGTTTCCAGGCAGGTTTTGCATTTTTCTTGATTCAAAGATATCTACAGATACAGGTAACCATGCAATTTGAACAAACTGAGAAAAGGCGCACCATGATTAACTCACAAAATACCTTTCTCCACTTGACACTCTCGGGGTGACGGTGTATTGTTAGCACGAGCAAAATACAAAATACAAGGAAAGCAAGAAAGGGGTCCTACAGAAGACCGAGCGCAAATTAGAATTTAACTTGCGTGACAGTCGTCTCCCAAGGGGAAGGGGGAACGCTAGAAAAGGGGTAGGAGTAGGGAAGGCGGTCGTCTCCCACGAAGGAGGGGGGAACGACAGTAAGGGGGAAGGGAGAGAGAAGGAACAAGAAGGTTCGTTCTTGTGCGGCCACATTGGAGCACATTGTATGTTTCGCTCAGTTAATATTTCTCTCGACTACTACTATTATCATGTATATTTTTTTTATTCAGGGTATTTTCAAGCCCATGATCTATGTTGGTGTCACTGCAAACGTTATGCACGTTGGAATTAATATTCTGTTGATTCAAGGAATTGATATTGGTTTCAGGCAAGAGGAGTTGTTTAAAATACTTTGTACAAGTTGTTTTTTATAAACTAGGTCGGTTGTAGATAATAATCTGCCTCTTAGACGTCCCTCCAGTCCTTACCCGCGCCAGGAAAACGAACTAGGACCGAGATTGCATGCTCACAACTTTCAAAGTGTGAATGTACGTTGGACGACCAGAAACAAATTTGGTTAACAGGAACATTTCGTAGTGAGTTAAATTTGTGAGAGGCCTACAGGTTTTAGTTTCTTAGCCACGATTATTGGGACACGGTTTCACTCAAACGTCAGAAAAAAAAATTCGTTGTGAGAGCCAAAGTTAACGTAACGGGCCTACAAGCTTCAAATCTATGTCCAGTGACATAACATGTCAGGCTTGGTACCAAATCACGTCTTTTTTCTTTGTTTGCTTGTTTTTAACGAGTATATGCTTTAATGTAAGCAACAGTAAAAATAATATCAAGAACACTTCTTCTGTTTTTCAGGGGTGTGGCCGTGGCATCTTGCGCAACACATTGTCTTTTCTTGGCTGCGTCTGCGTTTCTTTATCTGTACTGTTTTAAATCTTACTACAAGACGTGGCCAGTTGAGGGTGAGAAAGCAAATGTGTCTAAGTTTCCAGTAAAAAAACTCATTGTATAACAAACCAAGAGATCAGTCGAATACGATAACCACCAACCACGGGGGAGTATTCCGTACATTTTTGGGTGGGTGTGTGCCCCTGGGAATCTGATACCCTTTCTCTTTTCGACTATGTTCAGCCGCATTTTCCAATCTTATTCTAGACTAGACACCAAAAATCGCAATCGCTATCCTATCCAAGACTTACCTACCTACTAGTATCGATCGCTAGTGTCCCGATAAATGATACCCCTATTCAAGAGCAAAACTATCTGATTTCTATACCCTAACCCAGGCTCTGACTGGTTCAAACCAAAACCCTTCCCATCGGCACATACCCATATAAGTTATACCAAGAGAGGATCTCTTGGTTATATTTGTTGTCTTTACAAATTACCCCTGTCATAAGGCACCATCTCGTTAACATACCACCAGAATTTCTTGACACGTCGGTAGTTCTATTAACAGGATTCCACTTTCGTTGTAGTTTGAAGAGCTCTTATGTATTATAAAAAGCCGATATCATAATTATCTTTTCTGACTGTTGAATCATCAGGCTGGACATTAGAAAGCCTTCAGCACTGGGGCCAGTTCACAAAGTTAGCTGCATCTGGTGTGTTAATGCTGTGCATCGAATGGTGGAGCTTTGAAGTGGGAACTTTCGTCATGGGTGAGTGTTTTATGTACAGCATTAGAAAAGCTTTTATACAAGTTGGGCTTAGTCATTTAATAAGAAGAATGGGTTGAATCTAGTGCAAGTCGACCAAAACAATAACTACCGCTAGTTTGTATTAGACTGGGCACATAAAAAGATCGACGTTTGAAACGGGCCTTAAGCCTCGGTTACGCTAATTCAATAACATTCAACATTGTTGAATACAACTTTTGTTGTGGTCGCACTTGTTTATTCAGCTAAATGGATTTCACTTCGGTGTGTGTGTAACCACGGATAATAACTCATCGTCCCATTATAGTTGTGTAATAGTGGGTGTATACCAAATTAACCGACTCTGAAGTGACTAAATAGCGCAATTAGGTAAGGAAATCATGTTATTCAACACTCTTTACAGGAACTTTTGGAAAACTCCAGCTGGCAGCGCACGGCATTTTGATGCAGTTTGCAAGCCTTCTGTATATGGTGAGAATGTATCATATAATTGTATGTGATACCTCTTTTAAAAGGGGGAAGACAGGGAAGCCCGAACTTACCATTTAATCGCAACATTGAAAAATATTTTTCTTATCCGTCCAGCTTCCCGCCCCCTTCCAAATGTTGCTTTGTATCGGTGCCCGCTTCTTTCTCTCCTTCCTTTTTCCTTACTACCGGGTTTCCGCCCCTCCAAACCAAAGTAATTACTCTGAACATAACAAGACGCAAACAATCCAATGATCCAATCAGAACTCGAAGCACATACGTTTAATCATCTTTAATTTAATCAAGCTGTTCAATTTTAACAAAAAATTATTGAATTATTTTTAGGTTCCTTTAGGCTTGTCTGTCGCGGTCAGTCTTCGAGTGAGAAACGCTTTAGGAAAAGGTGACCACACCACGGCAAAACTTATCATGAAAGTGTCTATTGTTTTCACTTGTAAGTTTATTAACTGTTATACATAGTCAACTCTAGCCTTGCGGACTCCTCGCTATTTCGGACACCCCGTTATTACGGACAGCAGCTGAAGTCCCCAAGGATAAGAAATTGCTGAAAACAACTCCCTCTATAACGGTCTCTCTCTATTACGGACACCCAGTCTTGGTCCCGATGGTGTGACTGTCCGTTATAACAAGAGTTGACTGTACCAGTTTTTAACAGTACTATTTGCCCAGGGGACGCACGCTGAGGAATGCCTACTCTTTATTGCGCGCTGATGTGAAGCGTGCGATCAACGTGACAATTTTTAAAATAACCTCGCGAGCTTTCTTTTGGACTTTTATAGCGCTATCAGTTTCTACGACAAAGGTTTACAGACAACATGAGAACTTAATCCCCGCACGATCAAGATTTGTAAAAGTACGCTCAGAATTGGCATCAGTCCGCAGAATATCTTAGTACGTGCATTTACGTATCAGATAAAACGTTTCGAGGAAGCAAGTAGTTGTTAGAAGACAGATTGTTCCATGACAGAAAAAACTTCGTTTGCAGGTTGTCTCACAGCCATACTGTCAGCAATCGTTACCGCCCTAAAAGATCATCTCGGAAAAGCTTTTACCTCTAACAGGTTTGTGTTTTACGAGAAGCTGTCGCGCATATAAACGTTCAGTAACAAATATTTGACGAAAAAAAAAAAAACAGGGAAATCTCCACGACATTACCCCTTAAGCAAATAACCGACAGTCATACTTGTAATTATATAACGACAATAAGTCGCATATTCGCTTGTTTCCCCTAGAACTGGTCACGTGAGTAAATGAAAAGGAATCTTTCTACAAAAAACACAAGTCTGTTCCAAGCTAACCAGGTGTTGGGGGGGGGGGGGGGTGAAAAGAAACAAAAGGAGAGAAGACTGGCTCGACAGCCACCATCAACAATAGCTTCTTTCGCCCCTTTTTTCTCATCACAATGTTTTTTTCTCGCCCACAATTAACCTTTCGTTTGTTCCCTGCAATGTAAATTAAACGTCTGGAAAAAGATTTGTTAACGTCTGTTATCGCATCATTCACTTTTGTTTTCAGTGAGGTCGTGAACTTGGTCAGTAAAGCAACTCCAGCTATGGTGGGATTGTCAATATTCCTTAGCATACAGGTATTAAAAACAAACGTAAATGTACTTTGCAAGGCTTTTTACAGTGTAACGGTTGATATAGATAGAAAACCATACTTGAACTGAAATTACATGTATACCTTACTTCAATTATTGGAATTCAAGATAAAATCGAAACTCAATCAAAACTAGGAAGTAAATGTGAAAATTGACAAAAAGCCAAGAGGTCACTCAGTCCTTCACTTGCTTAAGGTTTAAGGCTCTGTCGACTAACACGTACGCCGTTATGATCTCCTTTATTTTAAAATGGAGAGTTTTATCCACCCGGAAATAATCGAAAATGCAATAAAATGGGTATTTTCAAAAACACTACCCAAAAAGCTTCAGGAGTTTTTTATTTTTATTTTTGACGACGGGAAATAGGTTTCCTTTCCTCTTGATGATGTGCAAACGACAGTGTTTGTAGACTGGAACACTAGACTTGCACCTTGAACAAAGTTGTACGTCGTTCATACTATCTCTTGCTTTCATTCTAGGCGATATGTTGCAGCATAATCCGTGGATCTGGTCGTCCAAGACTTGGACTTTTCATCAACTTCATTTTCTATTACTGTGCTGCTTTACCATTGGGTATAATTCTCGCCTTTTACGTATTTAAATCCGGCGTCGAAGGTAAGGTTCCAACCTGACAAAGGCATAGCATGAGAGTGACGCTTTGAAGGGAGGCTAGGAGAAAGAGGAATTCGAACGCAAAGCTCGACAAGAGATATTCTGTTTTGCTGTCCATTGCTTTCACTTCGAAAAGAGATATCCTGGATGAGCCGAAGAAAAGCTTATACAGTCATTTCCTTATCTGGAAACGTCGTTAATCCGGCCAACCCGTTGACCCGACTACATTTTTATGACCCATCGACGTTCGTATGAACTCGGTTCCACTCTATTCACGCTGCAAGACTCTTTTAGGCTCCACAGCTCGTTCATCGTCCTATTACCCAGGGTAAGGGAGAGAGTGCAAAGTGCTGACAAAAGACACATGTACATGTAACGGCTGAAAATTTACTAGCCTTTTCAAGAAGTGTTTCGTTGATGTACATTACAAAGGGGGAGGCACATCTTTTAAACATCTACACTTGTGCGAATTAGTTTAGTTGTCCCCAATTTTGTAGACAAAGTCAGTATTATTATAAGCACGGTAATCTTTTCAGCTGCTACCGGTTTTCTCTTTAGGTTTCTGGTGGGGTATTACCGCTGGACTCGCTCTACAGGTAAGCATTATTCACTGTCAACTTTCCACGCCTCAACTCAGTTGACGTAAATGTGAATGTCTCTTCCCAGACCCTCGCATTCATTCCCATCTTGTGGTGGATGGATTGGGACAAGTATGCTATTGTGGTAAGGAAAAGTATCAATCAGCCTTCTTCACTAACACGTCAGTTCAGCTTAGGTTTTGTTCTGGTTTTCTTGGTGTTTGTACAAACAAACAAACAAACAAACAAACAATCAAACCAGCACTGAGACTGAATTCTTTAAAGTCACTGAAAAAAGGTTGTAAGTAGTCACTTGGGAATACGGGCAGCACAGTTTATTTTATCGAACCAATCCAACCTAAACACGACTTCCCCAAGCACTATACGCGCAAATATCGCAATCAAAATTCAAAACGAATCAACCCTGTTCCCAGGGTCTCTCTTCTTCAGGGGACGGGAAGAAGAGAGAGACCCTGGGAACCAGGCTGCAAACGAATACATGCAGCCAGTGCGAAGCGAGGAAAACGGTGCAGGTGCTTTTGGTTTTACTCTCGACTAAACGAGAAAACGTTTTTTTTGTACTCCAGTTGTTTACAGTACACTTGGTAAGGTTATTCATAAATCAGTAGATCTAAAAAACGCGAAAGCATTAACTGTTCTAACATTTCGCCAATAAGTTAAACGTACTTGGACTTCCAGCAGAAAACGTTCCACATTTTGCTGTGCTTAAGACACCTTTACTGACGTGCTGTAAAAAAGACATTTGAGAGATCTCATTTGATATTTTCCTTATCAGTTCCGTCAACAAATGGCACCTGGACGTTCAACTTCACTGCTGAGCTGGAGCACTGGAAACGAACGAGGGGATGAAGAGAGTAAGACATTTTCAAGGTTTCTTTTCTAACTCTTTTTGGATCTTCCAGTAAAGAGAAAAATAACACATGGCAACAATTAATTTTAACGATTTTAGAGAGTTCGTTATCCTCTCCTTTCATAACAGGCTACCTCACTCAAGTCTCGAAATTTCCCCTCAATAACCAGCTGTTAATAACAAACACAACAAATCAGTGACAGATCTCTGTCCTTTTATTTCTGCAGATCTCATAGTTTCGTGGCTCTCCAGAACCTCATCGCTTTTCTCAGTGAACACAAACTCGTCCTTACGAGAATTCACGCACCCACCCGACCCCATCATGTCCTGGATCTACCGCTCATCCTCGTTACTAAGCCTCCACACCACAACCCTTAGGATCATGAACAGGGACCAAAAGCAGTTGCTCACCAAAGGACCTTTTGAAAGCGAAAGTGTTACCAAACAACCTGGCATTGATGGTGATAAGATGACGTCAAAGGAAAAGCGTAACTTAGTTACGCGCAGGCTCGTGTGGTTGATGTTTGCATTACTGGTGTTAATGTCAGCGGTGATTATGCGAGTGTTAATTCCTTTGCCTGTAAATGAGTCACTCAGCTTCGAAGCTGGCAACGTAACTAGTCAACAGAAGAACGTGACAATTGCATAGATGTAAAGAAAAACGGTAACGAGGAGAAATAACGAGCACTAACGATGATCGGGGTAGAATAAAGCAAATTCCCAGTAGAAGCCCGTTAATCAAGCCACCAACGGACCAAAAATCTTTGGCTTTGTCCCTGTTAAATCAGTTTGGGGAAGTTTGTATGTCAGACAAGAAAAGAATGATGGCAGAACAAAAAGGAAGACGAGAGGAATGTGGGCCGTAATATTGGGGTGGCCAGATTAAAGGGCTTTTTTTTCATTTCTCATATGGGGTATTCAAAAAGCATCTCGACGAAGAAGCTCCGGCGAACGGGCGAAGTCTGGGCGAGGCGGTGACCAAGGAATTTAAAGCAAGACGGACTTTAGACTAACTGAGTCTTGGTTTCATCGTGAGACAAACAATAATTCTTGATTTATTTGTTTCAAAGGCCTCAAGAGGTTTATTTATCATCAAAGATTTCACTTTTTTTTATTAAAGCCTTGATCAAATTGTTTGATACAATTAACAGCATTTTTTTTTAAACGAAAAGTACGAAAATAATAGATAAGGGGGTAGTGTACAGATAAGACCAACACAAAGTCGAAACTTCGAAAAAGCAAAAGCAGTGGAGGCCATATACATGTAATAACAGCACTTAGTGTTTCAAGATGACATAGAGAAAGAGGTTTTCGGTTTAGTTTGGCCGTGTTCAGTCTGTAGCGCACAGAAATTCTTCGTAGTATTCATTAAACTTGGCTGGTAACAGCTCAAAGTCTTCGCTGTACGTCTGTGACTCGGTTTTCTTCCAAGATCTTGTCGATAATGCGCCATTCCAAGTTAATTCTAGACACAAGTTAAAGAAACCTGTAATTAGCGAGGCAACTTTGTGAAACAAGGTTATTGATGACCTGCAAATCTAGGGTCTCGGATTTGCAAGTCATTCTGTAACCCTCGTTATTCAATGACCTGCAGATCTCATATCGAGCTGGAATTAACAAAATATGATGCTGGATTTCTGTGAAGGTAGGAAAACTTGAACATCCAGAAAAGTCCCTACGAGCAAGGATACGTTGGCTTGCGTCGCAGACGTAATCTCACCTTCGGGTAACCCTTGGAGGGTCATATTCCGTCTGCGGCGCAGGCTAGGATTCGTAAACGGGATTTGAACTCAACTCACTGCGCCATCACTGTTTCGGATCCGTGCACGTCATAAAATACATCACGGCCGCGAAGGTAAAAAGTTCAACTTTTATGCACTCTCGTCGACTTGGCGTCTTATGCTCACCTTGATCTCAAAAAGTTTGAACTTTTCCTGTCATTGAATCCTGACTTAACGGCGGCATCAGCTAATACATCACTACTTCGTCAAACACTTATTCTTTAACTCAAATCCCTTTCTGAAGCTTTCCAAACAATGACACGCCTTACAAGTCTGTTTTAGTCCATTGACAGACCTTCTACTGTCACTGATAAGATCACTAAGCGCGCTAGCGAAGAAACGCGAGGGATTTCAAAGCGCGCGGTTCTCACTGTCACCCTCCGCGCATTCGCGTCACTATCTTAAAAAAAAAAAACAAGCAAAAACAAAACAAACAAAACAAAAAACGGATGGGAAAAGACTAGCACGGTACTTACCTTGCTGTTGTGACCAAAAATTTCCTAACGCAATGATTGCTTCAAACTCATGGCTTTGTCGTCTTAACATCTCTGTCTGAAGAACAAATAAGCCACCATATGAGGGAAAGTCAAAACAAGTCTTACTTGAATATAAGTTTCCCTTACCGTGCAAAGGCGCGCGGCATGCATGGCAAACGGCAAACTTAAGTTTACAAATCCTTGGTGGCAAATATACATGTGGTGGTGTGTGTATATGTAAATGTTGCAAGACCAGTTAGCACTCACACAGTCACTACTCCCCTTACTTTTCATTATAACATCTTTGGTTTTCGCTAATTTTAAATTTGACGTTTGAACGTTTGTCAAACTTATCTCATTTAACTTTAACGCCAGAATGGTTATTGCATGAAATGCTACTACCATGTGGAGAGCACAACTTTGCCAGCTATCTAGAGATACTAATAAAAGTTTGCAGTCATCTTAAGTTTTCCATGTGAGGTCGCCTCAACGCGAAAGGCCGAAGTGGGGCGTGCCCACCTTTCACTAATTACCATACCTTCGTGAAGAACAACAAACCAATCAGATTTCAAGAAGACCTCAAGAGACCAACTCAGGTTTACTTACGGCAAAGTGACCAAATGAAAAAATACAGCTTCATTTAAATACCTTGAGACTGTTAAACTTGCTTAAGATCTTGTCAACTTCAAGTTTGATGGATACAGGTTGCTCCTTTTCTTCGTTGACTTTCTAGAAAATATGGCGTGCAAAATATTTTCAGTCAGTAACGAGCTAACGTCTCGCCAGGACTCTCAAACACAAAGTGGATAATTGAGAGCTCGGATAAGCGAAAACATGAGACATAAATCGAAACTAAACACTCCCTGCCATGATATTTAGCTAAGCAATTGTACTTGTTAAAACTGAAACTACTTTCAAGTAAAAACTTGGGGACTTCGTGATTCCGAAGTCTTAAAATGCATATTCCAGCTTCTAGACCAGCTTCTGTTATGAAAAACTCGACAGTTAATACCGAAAAACCTCTGAGAGTTGAAAGACTATCTGAGGTTATTGGGCGTAGTGACCGAGGCATTTTTTCTTCAGAGCCTGGTAAAGGAATTGATTGCGTTTTCTTTACTCAAAGTTTTTATGACCGTAACACGTTCGGTTTTGAAACCTCAGAGAAATGTGCAGATGATCGTGTAAAAGAGAAAGCTGTTTTTACCTTCAACAAAAATGAACACAAGGGGCAACGCTCACATTACATCATACAGATTTGCGCCGGCACAGATACATGTAGCTACTAGGTCAGTGTACGGCGAGCACTGAGACACGGAAGAAAACGCACACAGTTGTGCACACTAGAGCATTACGGGTGTAGTTGCAAAGCAAATCCGAGGAACACTTTATAAGTTGTACCAATCTGTTTCTTTGTTTATACTGGAAGTAAGTGGCATGCAATCTCTATCAGAGGATGAAATTGTTCACTTTCAAAAACCTAATGCTTTGAAATCAGCTCTTTATGCGTGAACAAAAGGCCCCTCCTTTATGCTGTCATTTTGTTTGACGGTTGTCATAAAATGTATAAACGTCACATGCCTATTTTTATAGTCTTGCAAGTGCTGAGGCATATTTGACAGTTTCAGAATCTCTGACAGTGGCAATTTATTTAAAGCGCAAGAACTATCGCAGCATACCTTCATTTCAAGTGGCCTCATCTGTGACGTGATCACGGTGCATGCGCTGTAAGGGATTTGATAACCAGCTGCCTTACAAGCAAAGGTACCAAACAGGCGAACAAGCTCCTGCTCAAGGCTCATGCGCAGTTTAATCTGTGTGACATATTATTGAAACAAGACAGTGTTAGAAATACAAAATTCAAATCCCAGGTGTCTTACGTTCATAATTTGTCACTCAATGTTAAATAAGGCTACAACTTGCTGTGTGATTACTGACACTATGATATATTGCTTGTTTTTGTTTTTTTTTTCTTTTACTTGTTCAATGGGATAAACGTTCTCTCAATTGTCTGAATAGAGCCTGGCCCTTTCTACTCAAAAATATCAAAACAAATTAACTGTCCTATTTTGACACTCAACATGGAATCACCAGTGTCCAGCAACAATCATACACAATGTTTTCTAGAACAGCATTGCAAAATCTGTTGGTTAACAAACTGTTTAACTGCCTTAAGGACGTTCGCGCCAATTGTTTCTGCGCATCCTTACTGCGCACGCAATTCACTCTCGTGATGTCATGCCACGTCATGTATTGAGTGCGCGCGCTGTTGAAGAAATGTGGAGATATATAGCGCTAGTGGGGACTTTAATATCTATGCACGGGTTTAACTCTCTTAAATGTTCGGTGACCCCATATCTTCTTTTGATAGATCACTTTCTTTGTCGATTATCTACGTTTTGTGAAAAATTAAAGAAAATCTGTATTGTAGAAGTTTGATTTTTTTTTTAACTTTTCTGTCCTCGCATCATCGAATTCTACTATTATTGAAGCTGCACTGTGTTCGTTAAAGTCCATCTTAGCGGTTGAGTTTAACTAAAAGGGTGCCACCGGTTCAAATTATTTACTTAACAGACCCACTTAAGTAAAATTTGACTAAGAAAGTGGGTCTACAGCGAATCATTTTAAATATTTGTCAACTAACAGGCACTGAGGCCATGTCGAGTTACGAGGGCCAATTTGTCAAAATTGGGGTAGTTTTTGACGCGCTTTATTTCGAAAACGAAGTCGGTGACCCCCCAATTTTTTTCCATTTCTGACATAGGTAACTCATTATATGACTGTAGCCAAAGTATGAAAAAAATCTGTATTGTAGAAGTTTTTCGCGCGAACGTCCTTAAGCAAGGCAGCAAATAATTTTTTGTGTGATTGTTCCGACGACAGACGTACTCCACTTTACCGCTTTGCTCACAGGTCACCCAAGCTCACTGTGCGAGCATGGTGATAAATATATGTATTTGTATGGGAATTTAACAAATCCTTTCTAGAATCATAAAATAATTTGTTTTTAGCAATTAAAATTCCTTATTTGTTTTAGTTTGTGTTCATAGTGTGTTTCTTGGTTTTGTGTGCTGATTGGAGCTTATTTAAAGCTATTTAGGTGACTTTGGTTCATCGCTCACATACTGTGCAAATCAAACTGTGTAAATAATACTGAAAGACCTGTGCTTTGCTGGGACAAAATGTTGCTTGAGGTAGACTTTTAATTTCTCGACAAAATGAACATGATTGATTTGTATGAACATTATGTCTGACCAAAGATGGGCAAATTTTGGTCAGCCTTTGCTCAATCACTAACTGTTATTTGCAGCTCTAAAAGAGACAGGGGCATCCAACGGATTGTTTCAGGAATGTCGGTTCGCAAGGCCTAAAAGCGCCTGAGATATTCAGATTTAATTGCAGTGAAAGCTAGAGATTTCTTTCGCAAAACATCACCTCAGACTTTCATAACAGAAGACTTGTTGGTTCCCATTGTTTTCGGAGGGACAAATATGTCATTTATAGTCCCAAATAAGGTCAGCTAGCATTTTTGGAGAGCCACCAGCAGCTCAGAAATTCGGCGGATAGGATACTGTTTCCTAAGATATTCTGCGGCCCAAATTTTCAGCTAAAAATGCTGAACAGATCAAACTGTATTAGCTTACACAATCTAAGAAAGCAGAACATGATATTTCAAGTATTTTGCCAAATTTTTCTTGTTGGGTGCCCCTGAAGAGAGGTGGACATAGTCCCTCTATACCACTGCAGGGTGGAACATTCAAATGCACAGGAACTGGAAAAGAAAGGTTCAACAAAGATGTGTTCTCAAGTTGATTTACTCAGAAAAAAATTGAGTCCTCCCAATGGGAGTCAAACCCAAACCTTCCTTGTGCTGGTTGGATGCTCTACCACTGATCTATGGGGGAATCCACTTATCACGTAAAAAGGTTACAGTTTTTTTGAGGGCGGGCAGGTTAAGATTAAGGGGGAAGAAATGGTCATTAATCAATTCAATTTGATTAACAGTCCTTTGAAAAAATTAAATAAATTAATAATGTTACTTTATGTCAGTGCTGTCCAAACAAAGTTAACAAGTTACCTTTTCAGTGTCATGCTGAGTGATTAATCTGTCCAACTCATTTGCTGGCTCCTGGTCCATCTGAAAAAATATTTGTATTGAAGTTTCAACTTGCAAGTTTCTTACAAACATGACAAACCACAGGTCACCCAAGCTCACTTTGAGAGAAGTGCACATATTAAACTGTTCCTTTTTGCATATATTATGAGTCGGCAACATATAAGAGTTTGTATGAAAAAATGCAACTAAGACGCTGTAAATGCCATAAATGCGAAATAATTCATAATATAAATGGTTCACCTTGTTTCTGTGTTGTATTAATTGCTATTTGATGGCCTTATAGGGTGATTTGAAGCGTTTAGAGCGAGAATGAGCGTCAGTGATTATTTGCACCTAACATGTAATAAGCGAAGGGAAAGGTAACACACTGTCGGCCGTCACGTGACTGATTCAAAGATATTTATTTGGTGTAAATCTCGAATTTTGGCACCTCTCTCCAAAAGTGCCTCTCGTAGTGTAGTGTTAATTATGCATTTAAATGTAACGTACTAGCGATAATAGCTGGACTGTAATTAATGTATTGTTATCGTAGCGTAGTGTTAAGTATACAGTATACATTGTATTGTAACTAAGGTAGTAATGTATTGTATTGTTTTACAGAGTAACCATGTAAATAGCTTGTAAGTGTCGGTTGTAATAATATTAAAGTGCATTAAAAAAAATCTATTAGTTCATGTAGTATTCATGTAGTATTTGTTGTAATACAGCATCACTTGGGTACCATTTATATGTTATACAAGTAAAGGTGTGACTAATAGAACTCAAAAGCTACATGTAACCCATGAAGCTAGTGAGAGCAATACAGCATACTTGTAAAACAGTGAGTCATTCAGCTATGGATCACATTTTTCTTTCATCAAAGGACACAAGTTAAATTAGCCTGCGTATCAAGCGTTTCCGTAGGTTTTTCGCCCATTCAAGGCATTTTTTGCTTTTTGGTGGCACAAAAATTGGGTCGAGCTAACAACACTGACGGAGCTTTTTTTGCACTCACTCCAATTTTCGCGCATTCAAAAAGCGAAAAATGCTTCAAACCTGCAGAAAGCCCTACGGAAATGCTTGCTACGCAGGCTAAAGTCAGATGTATATTTTTTCCATTTACAAAACAGCAAATGCTGGTATTTAAAACATTTTCCCATACACTATGGCTGCCAACAGTTAGCACAAGGGCAAATTTAGTGGGACTATTTTCTGATGACTGGCTATTAGTTATTTGCTCTAGGTTATAATTAACAAGGATTGATTCCACTTTCCTTAGATTTTGTACTTATGGCATTTCACTCAGCTATCTGGGGCACAAAGTTTGGTTTGCATGTAAAATGAGTGCCAGGCACCAGCCTTCTTCAGAATCTTTTAAATGCTGTACTTGTAAACGTCATTAATGTGAACACAAAGAAGCATGTTAGGGGCACTGACTAACCTCTTTTGATAAAGACTTTGATCCATTCCTGCTGTTTATGAGGAAATCTTCATAACCAGGAACAGAAAATGGCATGGCAGACAAGCTGTACCTATATTCAGGCAGGTCTGACCTCCAGGTAGCATTAGGAATGTGATTTGTGCATTCTTCTTTCATTGAACTCTGATTGATTTCATATTTACTACTCTCAGAAGACCTTGTCGATGACCTCTTGCGTCTACCAGACCTCGTACCTCTTTCCCCTCCACCACTATCTTTTTTCCTTTCATTTCTTGGCTTGATTTTCGTGAAAGTCACAACTGGCTGGCATTCAAAGGAGCCAGTTCCACTGTTTACAAAATCATCTGACAAAGTGTTGTTTTCATTTGTTTGATGCTCAGTTTCTCTAATTTGAGTGTTAGCGGCAAGTTGGTCACCTTCTTGACAATGATCATCAGCAATCATCGTATTCTCTAGTGGCATTGGTGCAGTTATTGGGGGAGGGTCCACGTTGACAAACTCATTTGAACACCTATCGCCAGCAGCACTTTTGTTATTTTTGGACAGGTGAGTACCACCGTTGTTTAGGTCCCTTTCATCGTGTGGTGTTTTCACATTAAGATTTTGACTGGTTTCTAAGTAGGAAGAAATCTCTATCAGTGCTTTGTCAAGACACTCATTTAATTTTTCTGGTATCACTGTGTCTTCCTCACTCTCTGAAGTCACAGACAGATCAGGTTTCTTGGTAGGCAAGTTCCTTGCATTTATCTGGACAAGAGTTTCTGTTGCAGTAGATTCTTCTGAATTGTTTGGAAAAACTTTGTCTGACATAGACTCCCTGGAAAGGTTTTGAACAAGGTTCTCAGAAGATCTTTCTGCAAGGTACCTTTTGCTTTCAAATTCAGTAATACCATTCAACTCAGTAGAACCAATGTTATAACACTGAAGCTGCTGAAAATGCCCAACCCTTTTACGATGACTCACTTTGTCATTCTCTTCTTGGCCTTTTGTAGATGGTGATTTCCCAATGAGGTCCTCCGTTTCTTCGCTTTCTGTTTCTTCTGCTTTGCTGGCAAAATGATCAGTGCTTCCAGAAAAGTCATATATGCCTTGGACACTATGCTCATGGAAATCTTGCTTGTTAAAGTGATTTCCTGAACTAACTCCAAAATCTTCTTGAGGATTTACACACATTTCAACATCATTAGAACTTTCACATGAATTAACTTGTGACACATGATTCTTTGGACCCACATTTACATGTACATGTCCGATGTCTTCTAATCCACCATTGTATAAGCTTCTTTGGTTGAAAGAACTGTCTATTCCATTAATGTGTGCTCCTGGTAAGTAAAAGTTTGGCACCTCATACTGAGGTGGTTGAAGAAGGACTTCATGAGAGTGACTTGTGTAGCTGTCCCTTGTGGTCTCCTCTGGATTCACCAGGCTTAAAACTGCTGCGGACCTTGCTAACTCTGAGGTGCTGTAGTTCTGAGATGTTTGCAGTTTTGGATCAGCACCATTATCTAAGAGAAACTTGACAACCTGTCAAATGAAAATAAAAATAGGCTTTTTAAAGTGTTATTTAAACTGCTGAAGCCGGAATCATGGCATTTTCTGGTGGCAGCCTTGCACTTTGTGCTGACACACTCAAGGTGAAAAGATTGATGGCAGCCACTTAGAGAAGATTGATGGGTCAAATCTATGGTTTTAACTAAAGGAATAAATCCGTAACTAGCCTAAGCGTTTTTTTTTAGAAATTTAACGCGACCAACCTTGACGTGGTCATTAATCACGGCATCATGCAAAGGAGTGATAGCCTCGTATCCTGGACTATTCACATCTGCACCAGACCACACCAGTTCCTGGACAATCCTGAGGTAACCATAGTTACAGGCTTCATGAAGGGGTGTCCAACCTTGAAAATTAAAATAGTTCTTAACTTCCTACACTTTTTCTCATTTTCCTTAATACTGAGCTGCAAATGACAGAGTCATCTAACAGAGGCCAATGTTCACTAAAATCCCAACTGTCATCTGTTATGCCTGTACAGAATACATGTGTCTGTTATGTGTCAAACATGTGTCTGCTGTTATGTGGCTGAATAAGAATCTACCTTGAGCACCATTTTGTCTGCCCATAGTGGCGAGTTAAACACAAAATAATAATTATATCGCCTTTCAGGAAAAAAATTTTTTTGCATGCCTGTCATTATAAACTGTTTTAATGTAACATGAAGAAGTTTTATCACTCAAAATCTGTAAACTGGTCTTGGCATACTCATGTGCAACAAGGATACTACTGTCTTTTATGTGCATGGTCATTTGAGCCAAGCTAAGACCTTATCATTTGCAGAGGGTGATGCTGTAGCAAGGCAGAACCTTCTATCTAAGTTAGTTAAAGAGCCTGTCTGTCCATCTGGCCAACAGTCAAATCCTGAATGTAGTCATTCTCAACGGTTGAGTTCAAGGCTCACAGGTCTTACCAGCATTATCTTTAGCATTAACCAAAGCACCAGCTTTGATCAAGGCCACAACATCTTCCAAGTCCCCTCTTATAGCGGCAACATGTAGCGCTGTCTCTCCTCGTTCATTTCTCTTCCTGACCCGAGCCTCAATATGATTGTCCTTGATGGTGTCTTTCCTTTTTGTTTTAGAGCCAATAATGGGTAAATCATCATTACTGCTAGTTCCTGAATCTTGCTTTGCCTCTTTTGCCGTCACTTCAAGAAGATATTGCAATTGTTGGCGCTCTGTGAGCGGATAATTGACCTTGGGCCCTGCTTCTACTGGTCTTGAGGCTGGGTTTTGTACATTTGAGGTCTTTGGAGTGGTGTTTCTCTTTGCTGTTAAGAAAAAAATCAACACATGTATGTCATTAAAGCTGAAATTAGACCAGACTTCTAACAGCGGTTGAATAATCAGGTTAACAGAGTGTAGTGAAATGGTGGTCCTGATTATTGGCATAAGGTGACCACTTGACCTGAATACATGTAACAAAACTTTCAATCAATATTTCTCTTCCACAAAGGTATAGCAGACTGCAAAGCTACTGTTAGAGGATGGGACCCCTGTGCAATGAGAGTATTATGGGATATGTGTAAGCAGACATGTTTGGAGACAAGTTGAGTAAATGTTGAGTTGCTGTTATCTGCTGTCTGTCCTGTTTTCCATCGTATACATAACAGCTACATACAACTGAAATTTAATGCACCAAACGGCTGGTTTCATAAAATAAAATCACTGAATGCATTCTCTTCGTCGAGTCATTTTTAGACTACAACTTTAAATTTAGCTGGAGCCGAGCTGGCTTGCCTCATGCAAAACTGGGGGAAAACTTACCTTAGCAAACCCAGCCAGTCAGATTAGCCAGGCCAGCCTAACTTGCAGCTCCAAGGTGCCGTTGGGGGGAAGGAATTTATCATGGCAGGGCATTGTTCAATTTAGTAAGAACAGTTATGTAATCAGTCCAAAACTCAACAGTAGTCAATAGTATGTACAAAACTAAGGCCAAGACAATCCACTGCTAAAAGTATGATAACTCCTCATGGCTCACTCAGTCAATGATTTCACAATGAAGTGGAAAAAATTTCAGTTGTATTAAAATGTTTCGTCTCAATAAGTGTAATGTCTCTTGGGTAGGGTAATTGGTGTTGTTTATTAAGTAGTTAATGGTTTGCCTAACACTGTTTCCACATAGATCTCCACCCAGAAAAGAAAATCTGTTGTTAAGTTTGTTTCCATGTACATATTGTTTTGCTTGTAATTGGTTAGACATTTATGCATGGGTAGTAACAACTCATCAACTTGAACTCAAAGCTCAATGGGATGCAAGCAGGCTCACTTTTTGTAGACCCATAAATTGTGGCTCTACCTGGGAGGGGGGGGGACGAATGTGAATTTTTGGGTGGAGGTGACAAGAGTGCTGCTGGGACTCTAAAACTCTTACCCTACGTCACTGCTCTTACCCTATGTCACTTGTTGAGGGTCAATTCCTGTACTAGACTCAGTTCTTCATAGCACTGATCAGTTTCCCAGTAAATAATAGCAATATAGTAATAATAATAATAACAATAATAATAATAATAATAAATAAATAAACACTTTTTTTCAGCAGGGTGCATAATTACAGTCAAACTGTAGTCTCCCTTATGGCCCTACGAAATGTCCAGGTCGAATTGGAATTTGGAAATGTTGGTTTTTATGGACGGAGGAAAACCGGAGTACCCGGAGAAAAACCCTCGGAGCAAGGACGAGAACCAACAACAAACTCAACCCACATATGACACCGGGACCGGGAATCGAACCCGGGCCACACTGGTGGAAGGCGAGTGCTCTCACCACTGCGCCATCCCTGCTCCCCACAATAATAATAATAACTCCCATAATAATAATAACTTAATTGAACACTCCCAAGAGGGGCTTTTCAGGGACAATGAAAGAAATAATCTAAACGAACTTAACAGCTTTAAGAATCCAACTAGCGGGGAGGCAGACCAGTTGGCTATTTACAAGCATGGCAGAGAAGTTGAACTCAGGGCTACCGAGAACAACTCCAGCTAGTGCTTAGAGTGGGATTTGAATCCGGGTCCTCCGGACTTCAAGTCTGGCACCCTAGCCACTCGGCCGTGCTGTCTCCCTGATACCTTATTCTAGATTTAAAAAACTCTCTGATTTCTACACCCTATCCCAGGCTTAACTGCGTATTTGAAAGCCACACCCTAAAAAAATTGACACACGACTTAAAAAAGTGAGCTTGCTTGCAGGCTAATGTTGTGTCCACATTGCTACATTCACATTGTTATATTCAATACCATGATAAAGTTACATGTACCTTTGTTTATCTGAAGGCTTTGTCCATTTTGGAGAAACAGCTTTCGCTTTGATACAAGCTTTCCTGGTTTCGTTTTTAAGGGAGGATCCTAAATACAAGAGAAATGTACGTGCACAGAATCCATTATTATGAATTTAATGAACTAAGAGCCCAATTGCGTGGCAATTTTGAGCCTGGGTCAAAGTCTCGGCCTGGTTGGGGGGCTGAGATTTCACTGCAACTACATGATGTATTGCAGTCGCAAACTGTCACAGTTCACATTTCAGCCTGGTTAAATTTGGTGCAAAAATGGATTTGCAAACACTAAACAACTAAAAACGTGACAATAAGTGCTGACAAAAAAAATCCTTGAGCCATGAGGCTCACCAATTTTTTTGAAGTTTGGTAGAAGGTACTGTCAGGAGGTGTATGTACATCCACTGTCTGAATTTCAAAACTTGTTATGTCTCAGTGCCAGCCAGAAAACATGTTTCTCTCAGAATTTTGTCAGCTATCTTTTTACAAGTTACTTCTTTCAGTAGCTGTTGCAATTTCACAGCAATAGCCTTATTGCTCCTCATCATTTCATGTTCCTGTTTCAATTCAGTGTTGCTTGTTGGAATGTACCCTAGCAGGACCTCTGGTAGAGCATGAGAAAATTTTGTTACAGTGAAATACTCTGTTAACCAATGTTGACAGATTTTTTAATTAAAAAATTATCTCAATGCGACTGGCCTGTTCCTAATAATGAATTAAATTGCAACGACAGAATCAATAATTAAATTAAGTGATTCAATATAAAACAAATAAATGTCACATGTTAGTCACTTCAAAAACTCATTAATAATTCATTAAGAAAATACAAAGGAAATTAATGTTTAATGAGTGTCTTTATATCTGATAAAGACATGGCTAAATTTTATGTCCAATTTTCATGGCCAAAATAACCCAAAATCTAAATATCAGTGCAAGAATGAAAAGATCTACATCAGAGGTTTTTGAAGCCGTTCAATAAACTCGCAGTTCATGCTTTATCAAGTCTAAAACACGACGCAAACTTGATAAAGCACTCATGCTCGTTTATTAAACGTTACATAATGCAACAAGACCAGTAAGAAGTGTGACACAAATGAAAGTTTTCTGCAAAATTTTTAACAGCTGGTTGAATTCAATTCAACACAGCAGAAATTCTACCTTGGATAGACCCTTAGAAAAACAACATCAAACAACCAAAAAAAATCGTGGTGCAAGCTACCAAATGTTCAGAATCAGCGAGGAACATTACAATCAAAAGTTCTGGTTTTGTGATTAAAAAGGAAGCTTCATAACAAGTTTTCCACTAAAGTGAAGTTTTTTATTTTGCTGTTTTGAACCAATGAATAAAACAAAAGAGGAAAGAACAAGTGAAGTGTAATTTAACCATTACGATGAGACATATCCTAAAACTTTTGAGACTGAAGTTAAAATGAGACCTCAAGCCGGACAAACAAAAGGAACATCGAATGGTCCCAGCTGTTGAATTTCGCTTTGTTTTGAAAATTTTCACTTCCGTGGCAACGCGTTCGACATGTATCTGCAAAGCACCTTACGACAGGATTCGAAAGGGTTTAGGAAATCACGTTTTAAACACGCAAATATAATAATGAACATAACCGCTTAAGCAGACATCAATATTATCATGCTCAGAATAACCATTAAGCTTGAATAATATATTAACTGATATTAATCAAGCTCATAAGCTTAAGCTTATATGATACGAAATGAACAAACAAATATAAACTACGACTGCAACTCAATATAATCTTACTTTATGCGGTGTGTTAGGATCGCACTCCGTTTCGATCGATTCTAAGGGAGTGATCTGTAAAGGCAAGCTAACTGCTTCTGTCAGAGCTGTACTGCTGTTGGGTGTCTTGGGAGCGCTACCTGTCGCCGTTAACGGCTGAGTTCCTGGTGCGGCCATCAGTAGCTCCGTGAAAAATCAACTGCAAGAAACTCTCTTTAATTAGAAACGTTTCGATCATGTACCTTTCAAACTTGATACTTTGAAACACATGCAAATTTTTAAGACGCGAATGAGACTTTTCGGCGGCAAATTAGCATGCCCTTGCAAAACATCAAACCATCCAAAGTTCGCCGCTGTCCTTTTGATTCCGTGTTCGAAATGATCATCACCTATAGAACG
Organism: Siderastrea radians; assembly: GCA_964017195.1. Taxonomy (NCBI): domain Eukaryota; kingdom Metazoa; phylum Cnidaria; class Anthozoa; order Scleractinia; family Rhizangiidae; genus Siderastrea; species Siderastrea radians. The sequence goes on from OZ024890.1 coordinate 19,531,900, forward strand.
GAAATATTACCGCGGCCAAGCCGTAGAATTATTCAGTGTTATCTGTAATTCAACTATTTTAGTTCGAATGCCTCACATGGAAAGGCTACGGCTTAATATTTAGTTATAATTTGTTCATGAATATGCTCAAAAGCGAGCCGGTAAACAAGATGAATTGAAATTGAAACTGATCACGTATCGAACACTTGTTATTGACGAGATAGGTTCAGACACGAATGACGTTCGAAAAGCCAAATAATTCGTTGTAATGGGGTTAAAACATTGTCATTACCTGATTGCCTGTGCATCCAGTTGTTCTCCCTCGAGCTTTCTCCGTCTCAGCTGGGTTTGTACGAAAAGTTGATGATTGATCAAAGAGCGCACTCTTCTTCTTTGTTCGCTTTCAAGGTTATGATTCCCGCCAAAACGCATTCATCAGGGAATTTTTCTTGAAGATACTGCTGACCAATGCGCCTTACAGCACCGAGAAACATTTTCCAGCTACCCATTTCAAGAAAGAAACGGCCATTCTGTGAAAAGCGAGTTGTCCAGTTCCAAACTTGCGTAAGCGAAAAATTCCCTCTGTCCAACCGAGGTTATTTCGCCTGGACTTGCATTCAGGCGTTGAACTCAGGTGCACCGCAGAAGACTGCGCCCTTCATCCAGGAAAGGTTGGGTCAACAAATTTCAAGAAAAGCTGATCAGGGGCGATTACGGTAAAAGTTCCCATTTTACTGGAAAATGGGAAACTGCGCCTTTTCGATTTTAGCAATGAAATGGGATTCAGTTGAGGCACTGCGACTGGGAAAAAGTTCTGCAACTGGTAATCTGGTTAGGGAGCGGTCATTAATTATTGGGGGGGGGGGGGGAGAGCCGGTAAAATTTCACAAAGGAGGGCCCAAAAATATTAACCCTCCCTCAAATTAAGGTCAAAAAATCTTGGCCCTCCACACAACATCAGCCCAAACAATTGTGACCCTCCCCTCAAATGGGATTGGTCGCTATTCGATTTGTTCTAACATGGAAGTCAATTTGAACACTTGAAGAATTTGAAAAATTCATGGTGAGATACCAATAAGCTAATCAGCAGGGACATAGCGTGCGATTTTTAAGCTGTAAGCACGAAGAGAGTATTTCGAGAGCCGGAGGCGCCCCTCTCTAGGGGAGTCTGGGGGCATGCTCCCCCAGAAAATTTTGAAATTTGGGGTTTAGGAAATGCCATTTTCTGCGTTTTTTCGGGGGACATTTTCAATAAATAAATACGTAGTAAAACGCAATAGTAGTTGTTTATTTTATTTATGTGTCAGCCAACTGGATAAGTGTTTTCGGTAAGGCTACAGTATGACAAACAAAGGAAAAAATTGGTGACGCCATTGTTGACAGTTCACAAGCAAAGTCTACCATTCAGACAGGTAACCTCTGTTACTACACCGTCAATGTCAACGTCCTTGATCTTATGGATGTGTAGAATTAAGAGAGCTCAATCTCTTGTCACTCATGATACTTCAAAGAGAAGTTTTCAGCCTCATCATCAGCACAAAAGCTGCGTTCAGCAGTGCATGTTGAGACAGGATACATGTACGTTAACAGTGTTACAAGCAGAACATATATTACGGGATAAAACTGGGGGTTTGCGTGGTCAAGAGTCTCAACCAAAGTCTTTGGCCTTACATGCTGATCATTTTCGTTCCATTTTTGTGCCTCCATCTTGTGACTTCGGCTTTGAACCCGTCCCCAGTGATCTCCGTATCACTTCGTAATAGCTGTAGACGTGATCCGTTTATTGACATACATTATTATTCACAGTGTTTCTTTCCATTCCTAATGGAATAATGAAAAATTTTACATAAAGTTGCATCACTATGATACGAAATAATATAACAATTTAATGATAAAATGCCTTCAGGCAATAGAAATATACATTTTCTCGCATTTCAGCTGTACGCCCGTGCGTACGTGCGTAAATGGACGCTACGCCCCTGAATTCAGAGAAGTATTAAAGATAACGGCAAATTACCTGTGGCAAAGTGTGCCTGGACACAAGTGCACAGCCACGTAAACTTGGTTCCGAATTAGTATAAACTCTTTAAAAACATGAAGTCAGGAGTGTATTTAAAAACGCTGCCAAGAAAACATTCAAATGGTTGAAATTTTGACAGTTGCAGCGGCATTTCTTTTACCATCTGGTGACTGGTGATTAAATAGAAATTTCCCGCTCCGTCATGAAAAATCCAAAGCGCCGCGGCTTGCTCTCCCCTTCCATGTCCTGCAAATTCGACCCGATCTTGTTGTATGTAAAAGTGTGGTAATGCTCTCCTCCTCCTCCTCCACAACTGCTTCGCCTTCGTCTTCAATTTTATCATACACTTCGTCAAAATCCCATCTATCGTCAATATCACTTCCAATTTCCTACACCACAACATCGTCATCATCACCATCATCATCATCGTCGCTATCACTGTCTTTGGAACTTGAAGGCTATCGGGAACCAGCGACCTACCGATGTCTGCTGTTATGATATCCTCTTTTTCTCGTTTTAACGTCCCCCTTTGATTGCTTCAACTTCCGCTTAGCAATGTTACATGTCCAGTACAGCAACGTTCAGGTTTTAAATTTTCGTTCCCTGTATATGACTTCGTCATCTTCGTAATCTTCAAAGCGTTTCCGCTTCTCTTCTCGGCAGGTTTGCACGCTTCCTACTCTCCGCTCTCCGAGCAAATAAAATCTATAATTTAAGATCCTTTCGCCTGATGGATTTCCCCTTCGGGAAAATTATGTACCCAAGCCACATGACTCGGGAACTATCAAGCAGAACTTGCTGTGTATAGAAACTATTGAAACATCCCTTAAAAAGCTTGAAAAAGATCTCAAGGAACACGTCAAAACAACCATACACTCTTCTGGCCAGATTTTGACTGGGCGCAAAACTGCTCATGACTTTGACGAATTGTTTGAATTGCAATGCTATGAAAAGGGAATTAGACAGTGTACGCTCTGGACTAGTCGAGCTGCAGCAAACTTGCTAATCAGCGTTTAAACACACATTTTCTGCGACGGAAAGGAAGTCGTGATCAAGTAAACAGAATAGCGACAAGAGGAAGAAACTGAAAAAGGTGAGGCGTTTACTAGAATGGATGAGATTTAAGAAAGATTGCGGCAGAGCTGCCAGAAGGAAAGACGTGTTCAAAGGTTTTACGCACAGAGATTGTCATCCAACTAGGAAAGAGACAAAAGAAATAGGCCGCCGCGTTGATAGCTTCAGGATGTAGTCTTTTAGATGACACTGCAAAATCCGAACTTCGTAGGTTTTTAAGTTTTGCTGGAACTGAAAGTGGTGACGACGCAAATTATGACGATGAAAGTGATGGCGAGGCAAGTGATACTGCTGCAGATGATGGCAATGAAAGTGACGGCGACGAAGCTGATGATGGGGCAAGTGATGGTGTTGAAAGTGATGGCGACGAAGGTGATGACGATGCAGGTGTCAGATTGCGTTGAAAGTGATGGCGATGAAGGTCATGGTGACGAAATTCATGGTGTCTAAAGTGATAAACCGTCATTTATATTTTTCATTGTTACTGTTAGTCTGTCAAATCTTGAAAGTATATTATTTATGAGACCATGGTGGCTATTTGATTTATTTATTACCGTATAACATAACGAGATGTATGTTTTCCAGCTTTTTACAAGCATTGTATAAACAAGGAAATGCAACATCCCTCAATTTTGCTATCTGTTGTTTCATTACATTAATGACCAATCAAAACGATCTAAGTGATTCTTATTGAGTCCAAGCTTCGGCAAACTAGACGTCGATAATGGACTATTTCAGCTATATTATGAAGCATGCGCACACTCCTGTGAAGTGTCCACAACTGCCAACATTCAAAGCGTGCTGAGTGCTGGTAGTGGTCGGACATTTCTTAGGCGGAGCACGCTTCATAACATAGCTAGAATGGTCGGTTGAAGTCGACCTATGTTAAGAAATGTATATATTTATGTAAAAAAATACACTGTTAAAAGAGGCGCCCAAACATTTGTCACCCTCCCTTAGCGTAAGCCAAAAAACATATGACCCTCCCCAAATGGGAGCCCAAAAACTCTGGCCCTCCCCCTAAATTTACCGGCCCTCCCCCCCCCAATAATTAATGATCGCTCCCTCACCTGAGTTGCAGTTGCTGAGCAGGTCCTGGGATTTTGGTAAATTAGTGTTGGGAAATGGTATTTTAAAAAACTGAACCGTGTATAGAGAATAGAAATGGGATTTACTCCCCGCTCTCCTTTACAGCCCTTCCTCAGTAGCCGCTCGTTCCTGTCACCCAGTTTAATCATTTTCATGCGCTCCTGGCTTCCGATGATTGGATCATAGTAACAAACTGAACTGATCAGAAGGATGGGAGACTGCCATTCCTTAAGAGCGAGGCCGTCAAGAATAAACTATTCCTCTTTCCTTTTTTCTCTTCCTCTTCCCGTTCATCCGTTCAGCTATAGTGGTTCAGTGTTCTGGGATAGCCTTTCGATCGATTGAACTGCGGAGAGCTAGAACTCTAAAACGGGCTGTAGCGGTTTTAGTTTCACAACCCTACCTCCTTAACAACTAAGACATTGAACTCATGTAAAGCAGTTTTATCAGTTAAACCTGGGCTCCTTCCTCGGGAAAATAATACTTCCGGAAATCTACACATTAATCTAATTTACCTGTGGTAAATAAGATTTATGTGTACATTTAGATGTATTAGTTTCTTGTTCACTGGGTTAACGCATTTCCGCTTGTGAAGCACCGCACTTGAAACAGTACCCGTGGGGGTCCGGGTGGGGTGGAAGGTGGGCCGAGGACATGATTCCGTTTTGTTAGGAAACGGAATAGTATCGCGTTCATGCAGTATGGGAGATGAGCGAATCCTGGCGAATCTAATTTTGGTTTCTTGGGAAAAGGAGCATTGCACTGTTTTGAAAACTGTTATGCCGTGTATTCCGTTCGGTTTTAGTTTTCTGTCCACTGGCGGTTGCGTTTCGCATGCAAAGCGCAAAAGTTAAAAAAATAGTCTGCAAGCAGAAATAATGGTAACCCGTGTGAACAGGCTGACTTTCAATTCGGCAGCGTTCTCGTATTATTCTTTTACATGCGGTCGGCTCGTTTCGCGTTTGCCGCGGGAATGGTTCACCAAGCGAAACGAAAATAGAGCCTGATCGCACGTTAACTAGCATGCAGAGTGGAATCTTTTGCCGAAAACAGAAGGTTGCGTCATACACTGAGAATTTGTTCAACCTCGATTCTCTTCGGTAACATATGGAAAACACTCACTTCGTTACCTAGGGCCCAAACTTTGGAATGATCTCACTCCTAGACTAAGAAATTTACCCTCTTTGAAGCAATTTAAGAACGTTATACGTGATCGGGACCTCACTGCGCTGGCTGCAAATGTCAGTGATTGTCGAGGCTGCAACCTATGCCAAGAATGACTGGCCGCCAACATTACATAACATAATTTTTATTTTTAACATAATTTTTATTTTTATATTTTAATATAGCTGAAGAAACAGATTTGACAGTTTTTTTAGTTTAGTTAATTGTTGTAATTAGGCTTTTTAAATATATATAAATATTTTCCATTTTATATATTTTAACTACGTTTTTAGTTAGGCAGGTTAGGTGTCCACAATTAGTAGAGGGGACTTTTCCCCTCAGCTACTACAGTTTTGACACGTTAATAAAGTTATTATTTATTTTATTTATTTATTTACACTGACAGACTTCAGATGGACAGCAAAAGTGCACTACAGTAACTTTTGAAATGGCTTCTATCACGACACGTTTGAAAATGTAAAATAAAAAATAATAATAATAAACGAACACAAATTCAATTTTTTTGCTTTGTTTGGTCATTTCGTATCTATTTTTCCATTTCTTTTTTGATCATTCCATTTCATTCCCTTCCGATTTTCAATTTCACTTTGATGTGTTGATTGACGAAGGATCAATTTCACTAATTCCGCTCAGCACTTATTAACATTTTATTATGTGACGTCATAATAATTAGTAGAACGACAGAGTCGAACGCCATTGTTCGATCACATCATCTTCGATCACATCTTTGGATCGGCGCGCACGTGAAAAGTACCGATTAGTAATTTATTTCTCCAATAATCATGGCGGCGATTGATAAACAGGCAATGGAGAAAGCTTATCTTGATGTGAGAGATGATAGAGTAGATACAAGTTGGTAAGTTTAATTAAGTTCAGTCCATTTGCAATTTCACCAAGCGCCGGTAGAAAAATTATCGCATTGCTTCGGCGTACCAACCGAGTACCGGCCTTTTGTTTCACGGGGCGGTAACCGGCTCCAAGGTCACTAAAAACATTCAGAATTTTGGGCACAAATATAGTTCTTTTAGTGCAAGCATTTGAATCATTTTAGACGTTCTTATATGCCTAAGAAACGATTTTTAGAAAAATATTCGAAAACCTTGGTTTAGGCGTAAGCCGGGTGTAATAAAATCATGACAATTGCGTGTGCTAGTGATGAAATTTCCGTCACGGAAATTGCGGGAATTGATTAAGTATATTAGCCTTTGATTGACTTGCTAAATATTGGATAAGATTAGAAATAAGCATTCGTTTTACACTGAATTTTTACACAATTTTTCTGGGGATAAATCTGAAAATTTGCTTGCTGAAATATTTAACCAGTATTTGCATTGTCATCCGCTCAGTTATTTATTTAACAAGCAGCGGTATTTATTGTTAACACCTTTTTTGGCGTCTCGTATATTTCAAAGGGGTGGGCAGGTCAAGCTATTTTAGGATTGGACGATCACGTTCCAGAAGTAATTTCCAGCGTGCGGTGATATTCCACGATCATTACCCTAGACGGCACAACTTTGTAGCGGGCGATATACTTTAATTATTACAAAAGGCCTAAGGCGCGAATTGTTTCGGGTAGCTTAAACCGACAACTGACTTAAGACTTTGTGCAGTATTTTGAAACATCATTGCAGACAAATTTTAGTGGAGTATCTGGGAGTTTATACCTTGGGTGCCAGAGGCTTTTCTCGCACCTCGAGCACGCGCGAACTTTAGTGTCTCACATTTTCTTTAGAAGGCGGCGCCAGAAAAACGCGGCTTCCGGCCAATCGAGTCGGTCGCCGACTACTCCGCGAAAGCACGCGAGAGAAACCTCTGTACCCCAGGGTAGGGAGTTTTGCGTATGTATGGACCAATAGAAAGGCGACTAGGGGAAGGAAAAAACATTCAGCAAGCGATTGAGACGGAAAAAAGCCTTTCAAAGTTTAGGTGTATCTTCAAGCATAAAATTACGTGTCAAGTGAAATGATAACAAGTGGGCTGGCGGTTTCGATCTCGCAAATTCACGAATAGCTGCGAATATGAGTCGGTGTTAAAGGAATTTCCTTGCTTACGGCTTCGCCGCTCAATTTGCCTTCCCGCAACGTCAGTTAGGAAGACCACATGTAAAATCGTTCTTGGTAGAGTCCCTGGTTAAAAGGATATTTGAAAAATAAAGAAGGAAGGCTGATTAACCAGTTCAAGATATGAACAACGGCCATCTCAATCTTCGCAGTTGCCGTACTTCAGTTGCTCAGCGTTCCTTTTTCTATCATGCCGTAAAGACCCATAATACTCTTAGCGCAAAAACAAAGAAAACTACTGATATTGTAGAGTTTAAGAGATACGCAATGCGGGAACTACGCAGAGATTAGAAGACAATGTACTTTAATTATTTTTCATCCATTTCTTTCCTAGTTAGCGTATTTTTAATTTATTTTTTGGATATTGTAAATTTATAGTGACAGAGATTAGTTTTGGATTAACATTAAATTATAAATTAGTTCTGAAAATCCAAGTTGGAAGAAGCAAAGTTACAGCGAATTCAAAATTCAGCGGCGCGACTTGTAGCAAGGGTCAAGAAATTCGATCACATTTCTCCAGTTTTAAATAACCTTTAAGATTCTTCTCATTACTTACAAGGCGCTTCATGGTCTGGCCCCTACATATCTATCGGAACTGCTCACTCTCTATAAGCCATCCCGCTGTTTACGCTCTGAAATCTCTAATCTACTCGTAGTCCCCAAATGTAGAACAAAATTGTACGGAGAAAGAGCCTTTGCAGTTGCAGCACCTACATTATGGAATAAACTGCCTAGTGAGATAATTAAAGAACTCTGCATCTGTAGCCGCTTTCAAAACGAGTTTAAAAACCTTCCTTTTCAAGAATTAATCGTTATTATTGTTATGTTAGTTTCTAGCTTTGAATAATTATTGTAAATTAGTACAGATTTAGCATTTTTTTATTGTAATTAGTATTAGTATTAGTTAGATTTCTTTTGTTTGCATAATTGTAAGAGCACTGAGACTCTGCTTAAGTGCTCCTAAAGCCGAATTATTATTATTATTATTATTATTATTATTATTAAAGTATTGTATTGTATTGAATTAGTTTTAAGGATAATTGAAAATGATCCCTACAATACTGAGCTTCCTACCTCCAGAGAACTTAACGGCCGCAATAAAAAAATCCTTTGCAGGTAGTACACTAGAAAAACAAAATCGTGCGAGCTAAAAGAGTCCCAGCTCTAATGTCTTGTCTGTAATAAACAGTCCCTAGTTGCGCGCGATCAAAATACATCAGTCATTTCCAGCAGCGTCCACTCCCCCACCCCTCCCCCGGGCCAACCCCCTGGGTGTTAAGTTTAAATTTGTCGTCTTTAGTCCTTTTGACTAAAAAGAGGCGCCATCTCTTATCCATCTCTTATCTAACCCTTAACGTCCCTTCACGGCTCCTTTTAATCTACCCTTCTAGTGTTTCTCAACTTCCCCTTACCCCCCCTACAAGAGATTCTTCCCCTCAAATGGCACAGGGGAAGAGCAATTCACTGAGCAGAATTCTTCACTGTAAGTCGTACGTAAGGGTAGATTTAGATCGCTAAGGAGAGCCATATATTAGCTCGTATAATGTCTCTGTTCTGTTTTTCTTAGGGCTGTTTTCAAGTATGACGACAAGGCCATCGTTCACGTTGCATCAGGAAATGATTATGAGGAGTTTCGATCAAGTTTTGGGGGTTTGTAAAATGTGTCCTGTGACTGAATCCATACACAATATTTAAATGTTGTACCAAAGATGACATTTAGCCCCCCCACCCCACCCCCCAACCCCCTTCTTCCGGAAACAGGATTGACTAGTAAGCAAGGGGGTGTGGGTAACGTAAACTAACGAAATATACTTGCTTATACCAAATAAAAACGTTAACCCGGTTCCTAGCGGGGAAAATTAGCTTTTGCTTTTGCACGAGTTCCTCAAGCAAAAACAACAACAACAACAACAATTAAAAAGCCAACAGCTCCCAGCGAAACTAACATTTTGAAAGGTGACAGGCTACCTATTTGTTTGGCACTGACATAAATTCCCGTCCTATGGACGAGATAGAATTAGCTGACAGAACAGGAGGTTTAATGGTCACTTATTGAATCTGGGAGGGATAGCGTTCTGCGCTTTTTGCTTGCGCTGAGCGTTCGAATTCAAATCATTGCTGTTAAATTGAACCGCGATCAGATACTGACAGTTATTTTGGCTAGCAAATAAACTGTACTCGACCAATTCCACTTTCTTAAAACTATTACGAATCGTTATAAATTCAGCAATTGTTTTGCAATTTCAACCAGTTAATTTATCGCGTTGGCACATTTATGAGAAAAAGTAAACTGGGCCCACGTTTACCATAACCAAGCGATTTGGTTACCAAAAGTTCGACTAGCATCCCCGTCATATAAAAGTGCATCCCAAACTTTGGCCATTTTGATTTGATTTGATTGATTGATTGATTGATTGATTGACTGATTGATTGATTGATTGATTGCTTGATTGATTGATTGATTGATTGATTGATTGATTGATTGATTGATTGATTGATTGATTGATTGATTGATTGATTGATCTGAACAGAGGGTGAACGTGCCTATGGCTATGTCCGGATTGAAACTGGAGATGAGCTTAGCAAGCGAGCCAAGTTTGCTTTCATAACGTGGATTGGTGAGAGTGTACCCGCGCTACAGAAAGCAAAAGTCAGTACAGATAAGGCTGCTGTCAAACAAACTATCCAGGTATGAATTTAAGAAAAAATGGATATGGTTCCTTCCTTCCCTTCTTCTTTCCTATATTTACTTCGTTCCGTCCTTCGTTCCTTTCTTCATTCGTCACTTGTTCATTCGTTCGTTCGTTCGTTCGTTCATTCAATAACCACTTTTCAACCCATTTCCCTTCTACAGTCAAAACTTGAGTCATGTAAATGTGTTTTTTTGACATTTGAATCATAGAGTTGTCCGCCCTTCTGCTTAGAGAAAGTTGAGAGGAAAGAAATGATGCGAATGCGAGCGCGCAAAAGTGGGCTGCCCCATGGAAACTTGAGGCATGTATGTTGAGTTCTCACCAAAGGCGCTTCAGTTTTCCACTGGGCAGCCTGCTTAAGGGCGAGTTCATATTTTCTCCTCACTCGACTGAGCAGGGGGAAGGAGTGCTTGTAGCCTGACATAAAATCCTTAAGTGTCACCATTCAAATTAAAGTTTTAATTGTTTGTTTTGTTTTCGAATTTGCTCTTTTTTATTCCCCCCCCCCTCCCCTCATGTTGCCCACTCTCTTCGCCCATTTTAATTTAGCGTCCGGGGCAAATAATGGGTACCGGTTAAATAATTCACTTTCGTTGCAACCCTACCTCGCGCGAAATCTTCGCCCCACATCCCAGTTGTCCGCTTCTGGTTTTCCGTGGTTGTTATAGGATGGTTACTTTCGGATTGGCAAACTAACAAAATACAGGGGGAGGGTAGTGAACCTGTGATGGACAAGTTTTTTGACTCTGGGGATGGTGGGGAAGTAGTGGACGATTCTAGTCCGCGTTTTATGCCTTGGAAACCCGACAAGCCACTAGGCTACGAGAATTTGCATGCTTCATTTTTGCGTTTGACTTTCTTGTAGAACTTCGCAGCGGAAATCTTGACGAGCGATCCAGAGGAACTCAAATACGATCATGTTAAACAGATTCTCGTGAAGGCTGGGGGAGCGAATTATGGCACCGGACAGTGACTTCTAGATTACACGCCCAATTAAACCAAAGAAAATGTTTCTTACTTTTTCGTCTCTTTCCCTTTTGTATGAATTGGTTTTCTAGTTAGATATAAACTCGTCACTGAAAAGCGTGCGTTACGTATCCGTACATGTGCTTTTTTCAGTTGGAGAGAGAGCACTGTTATAACTATTCTAAAGTGAAAACAAGCAAATAAATTTGGATTTTGAATCAAATGTACCAACCGGCTTCTTATCTAAATCAAATTTAATAAAACCAGCTCAGCTTGATTACCACTGTAGAGCTGCGGAAATTTTTGATATATCAATTAAAGGAATTTAATACCTAATTCTGAGGTGGGGTGATTCGGGTGTAATCGTCTAATACTTTCTATTTTTGCTGTTCTATGTTTCCTCTATTTGACATTATTAAAACTCTCCAACGAGAAATTCCAGTTCAATGGCAATGTCCTTGCAACTAAGAAAGGATAAACACGAGTACAATATTTGAACATGTACTTGAAATTTTAATTGTGTCATGTATCTAACGTTAGTTAACTTAGGATTACGGTAAAAAGAGTCTGCTTTCACTCCATCTATTCTTCAAATGTAGAAAATGTTTCTTCTTTTTGTACTGTGCTGTTATCGATTTCATAAATCAAAGAAACACTGCATATTAAACATGATAAATATCAGCCATCTAGTAGTGTATATAAACATTTTGTAACTAGCAAAAGTGACAGTTTCCCATTTTCCTATGTGTTTGCCTGGGTAGACATGCGGGGAGAGAGCGAAACTACCGCGGCAACGAGTCCTTTCCCAGATTTAGGTCAGCCTTCTAAGATCCGATTTCCACCTATCATTTACACAGAAATAAGCAAAATCGCTGTTGAAAACGGAGGATTTCGAAAATGGTTTCAAAAGTGAAGACTTTGAGACGTATCGTTTTCAGTGTGGACGGGTGATAACCGGCGCATCGTTTTGAAAACGACGGATTTATCCTGTGACCGAGACTTCTGTAAACGCTAATACTGTTTTTAATCGCTCTGGTGTAGACAGTAGCCGTTTTCGTTGTGGACAGGTGTAAATCATGCAAAAACGCTTGTGTGTATTAGAATATTTTGCTACGTTTTCGGGCAACTGAAGACTGAGATTCTTAAAGACGCATAAAGTGCGAACGGGGCTCGTTGATCGAGTTCGGCTTATACCTGAGAAAATAAGTACTGTGAGCAATTCACTTTTGTTATTCAGTCAGTACTTCGCTTTGTGAAGACAGCAACCTGGTCAACTCGTCGTTCGATGCCCTGGCTCGACCAAACCTGGTCTGCATGATGAGAAAATGCAAACACACGTGGATAAGGAACCCAAGGTGCATCGGCGGACCGGCTTCATGCAGCAGATGTAAGCTCTGTTCTCTGATCTCGCATCTACAACAAAACAATATGCCGTAATTTTTTAGTAACCACACTATAAGCGCCACTTTGACAGAAAGCGGCTTAAAGGACTGGGTAAATCCCAGTAGGCCCTAGCGTTGTCATGACCAACAATCACGGAGTTCACGGCAAGTCGAACACCGGAAGACTCACGAGGAACAGCAAGGTAACATCAAGGGAGATGATGTTATTGCTTAGTCATCTTCACTTGATTTTTCAGTTCTACTTCAATTAACCTTGCATTTTGACTCCAACGAAAGCAAGGAATGGCGACCTTTTCAGTCGTTGCTTCGCGAATACTATTTCAACAAAAACTTCTTTGTACTCGAGTTCGTCCCCACACCGTATGGCAGTCGTTTGGGGAAATGACCTAAACTAAACTGAGACGGATATCCTATAAAATAGGGCATGTATGGGGAATATAGAAACTCTCTTCCCTTGATGTTCTCTTTAGAACACCCTTGGAGAACGGCTTAGCATGATAATTTTTTTATGTAAATTAGCCTGATTTGTTGTACTGTATGATCTCTTGGAGCCAGGCAGCTAATCCATGAGAAAATGTAATACAAGAAGCAAGGAGAGCAAGGGTGAGTGCATGATGTGTGTGTTATTAAGATTGGTACGATACGATTGTTTCCGATAACGAGAGGTTGGGAGATACGGTACCGATAAAAGTAAGTTACTACTTTCTCGCTGACTTGTTGTAACACAGTAGCTAAGCCCGAGGGACAGCGAGGCGACTTGAAAGTAAATTAACTACATACTTTATCCTCTGATCAAGTGGTCCGATGTACTCGTCAACCAAACAAGCCGCAAAATCTGCCATAATTCCAAGCATCAATACCGGCACCAAAAAGTGGTTTATTTTCACGTCTGGGTTTCTTAAAGGCAATTCTCGGGCGTTCACTTGCAAGAACAAAACCATCAAAAACAATGTGGTGAGCCCGCGCACTGCCACCTCTGCTCCTGCCCAGCGGTAGTCGTGGAAGGGATGATGACTGTTTCCCCAGAATTCTGCAAGAGCTGCCTTGATCATTAAATTTGCAAAACCGACAGCACCCAAACAGCAAACCTTGTAGAAGCGATAAATAAATCAGTAAATGAATAAATAAATAAACTATCAAACAAAATAAATAACACGATTGCTATGTCATCAAATAACACTCCAGTGGCTGATCTAGATGATCAAAGGGACTTACAAAGTTAATTTAATTTAATTTTATATTTCAGTCAAACATTTTCATTTACTAGCTTCCTCTCTCACTTGTCTCATCGGCCCCTCCCCGCTCTCAAACCAACTTCAAGTCGACCTTCAAAAAGAGAGCTTCAGATCTGGAATCAGTGATAGCCGGAAACAAGTTTTATCGTACAAACTGCTAATTATTTTCTTCAGACACTCACCATGACTTTGAATCCCCTTGACTCCGTATCCCTCTTGTCGAAATCCAGGTTGTTCTTGAGTAAGAGAACCATCCCACACACCAGTATACAAACTGAGTTCAGGAATGTAGCCGCGGCGCGTGTGTGAGCACTTAAGCCCAACTTGTGAACATAGTAAAGCGCGCAGATGAACGGGGCAAGCAAACAAGAAAAACCGACAATGTACCCAGCATTCCTGTTTTGCCGGTTTGCTGGCGTCGTAACTATCCTATTGGTCTGTTCGTTATTTCCGCCCTCAGCCATTTCAGCGGCGTCTATTTCGTTTTCAACTTGAATGGAATGCTCAAGAAAAAGGAGTGAACACAAAAGACGGTAGTCTATCAAAAGAGCTTTGTAGAGTCCATAGAGTACTTGAAACCATTCACTGTATATCTCTTTTGCTAGTTCCATGTACACTTCTTTGCCCGAGTTCACTTGCGCGTCGACCCATTGGAGGAAGTTAAAAAAAGCCAACACCTTCAAATAAAATTGTGCATTTTCTCTGTAAGGCTCACAGACTTTTGTGCCTCTTAGCCAAACGTAAATGGCGACTTGAATAAACTTCTGAACGATGAAAATCGCTTTGCTCACTACAAACAGCAACCATATATTCCTTGGAATTTCGTGCTTAGACGCTGAGACCCCAAACAGAATCATCAGCTCAGTTGCATTGAGGGGAAGGGTGATTAATGTGATTAAGAGCCCCATAGACGGCTGGTGTTGACCGAGGGTGAGATGGTTTGAAGAACTGCTCGGTTTTGTAAACAATCGCAACGCACCAAACAGGACGAAGACTACCCCTACGAGAAAGACGGAGACGATGCGGTGATACAGCATTATGGCCACGGCTGTTTCGCTCGAAGTAGTGAACACATTGACTGAGGTCATAATTGCCCCGATAAGGAAGAGAATGAAGGAAGCGTGCGAGGAGAAGAGATTGACGATTGACTTGAAACACACACCGAGAGCGCTCAAGACCAACACAGCCAAGTAAAACAACATTGAAAACGACGCAGTGATGACTTGACAGGCAAAAACCGTGTTATTAAAATCTTTGGCAGCGCTTTCATTCTGACAAACAAGGCGTAGATTGCTGTGAAAACTAGAAATATTGTTCCAATGTTTGGTAGCCATGTCGACTGAACGCGTCAACGGAACCCAGAAAAATGAATTTGTTAATCTTCTTATCAGCTGCAATATAGTGTTGAACCCTTTAAATACGTGTTAAATAACGATGTAGAGATCGAAAGTCCATTTCAACGTTTCAGCTCAGACGCAAGCTTACTAAAAATGAAATTGTCGATCTCTTATATCAGCTGCCATGTTCAACCCTTTTAGCTCAGTTTCAATTGAGTGTCGAAAGTAATGTTGTGTTTGTTTTCGTTTTGCTTTACTACGCTTTGTGATTGGTTGAAGAAGCTGGCGCCACATTCTAAACATCGTGAGTTGCCGACACGATTTTCCCGCCCTTAATTTATAAATGCTTCATTTTGTGTTTTGTTCCTGCTGTGATTGTTTGGAGTAATTACTTTGGTTTTGGTTTTATTCGGCACTCATTTGAAAACTGCTCCAATAAAGATCGAAAGTCCGTTTCAACGTTTCAACTCATAAGCCTACTCCTAGTCAGTTGTTGTTAGTTAAATAACATTTAGCGATGTTTTAGCGAATTCTGGCCTATGTACCGGGTAATTTCCAACCTCATTCTCAGGACTTTTTACCCCTCCTCTCCAAGTTTAAAAAGGGAAAAAAGTCCTGGGAACGAGGTTCGGTAATTTCCTCAAGCTAGGTATAGTTTAGGGAAAGTGATAGCTGCATCACAACGGAATCAAATCTCAGATCATTGGAGTTTGCGCTTTTGAAGAATTCTGTTGTAAGCAATTCTGAAAGTTTAATAAATTCCACGAGATTTCATAGTATTGATTTGCACAAAAGGAGGGTGCCCGGCTACCACTTGCAGGAAATGATGTATTAATTTTTTTTTTTATAACAGCGTACCAACCGAAGCAGGTAGCGCTGACTCCCCTTGTTAGGAAGCAATACAGAATTTCCAAACGTGGGTCCGTTACAAACACCTCTGGAGGAAATCCTGAATTTCCGAATTCTTTCCTTTTTTCGAAAAAGTTGTGATCCATGATTTCCAAACCAAATTTTCGGATTTTTAGTGCAAACACTCTCGTAATGCCCCACATATCAGCACTGGACCGGTTTCAAATCAAATACATTGCTGATAGCTCTCCACGACTGCATTCCTCAAATTGACGAAATGCATTCGTGGTTGGCATCCCTTCCTGTTGCCAAGGGTACAGTTAACCAAAACAAACAAATCAAATGAAAACATGTGTATTTATTTACCGTTTAAAAATAAAATATCCCTCACATGACTACTGCACTTAAAGAATCACATATGTACTGTAAGGGACCGTTCATTTTTTCTGGGGTTGGGGGGGCTGGTGGGATTTGATGGGTAGTACCTGTAAAATATAATGACCCCCCCTCTACGTTAGAATTTTTTTACCTGGCCCCCCCTTATAGTCCTAAATATTTAAGATGACCCCCCCCCAAAAAAAAGATAAAGTTAAATCTACAAAAAATGTCTTTGTTGACAAGCACTAAAGGTAATTTTCTGGTAGAGTTTCCAGGGGTATCTTCCTCTGGAAAAAATTGAAAATCTAGAGATGCTCTAATGCAATTTGCTGCATTCTGAAGTACATAAACAGAAAATTAATGTCGGTTTAAAGCATTATTTTGGACACTGTTATCAGTTGTTCAGTTGTTTAAGAATCAGACAAGCAGATGCCAAAAGAGTTGACATTCCCCTTGCTGTATTTTGTAATGAAACAGTTGGTGGGGTAAAGTTGCCGTTGGGTGTATAATAAAGTAGGGGGGTCCGGGGGCATTCTCCCCCGGGAAAATTTGAATTTTCAGAACCTTAGAAACGCTATTTTTGGCCTTCTGGCATTGATGTTTGCAGTATTACAGATGCTGTCACTACTTAACTTAAAGGCAATTTTTTGGTGACCCCCCCTTTACACACCGTATTTTTTTGGCTGGCCCCCCCTTTGAAGCCATATTTTTTTGCATGGCCCCCCCTCAAATCCCACCAGCCCCCCCTACCTCATAAAAAATGAACGGTCCCTAACACTACTTCTGTTTTCATAGTCAATCGCTAAGTTTAATTGGAGCAAAGTGATTCTTTGCCTTATGCATGCGAAATGTATGTAAAAATGTACAAATAAGTTCTTTTGAGAAAGGGCTTTCCTCCTATTCAACCTTTGTGTTGTAAGGCTTTGTAAAATACTTTCATTTTTCTATAACTTGCGTTTAATCAAAACAAAAATTGAAAAAGAAAAAACGTGTTTCAGAATATACAAATGCAATCTGATGATATATAACGAAATTACAAATAAAATAATCTTTATTTAGACTAAGATAAAATGAAAACAGAAACCATAAATTCGCTATCTTGTTAAAATCAAAATGCAGGACGTGATAGTTCATATTATATATATTTTTTATTGCTTCAAAAAATGTACCAAGACAAATACTAAACCGCTGGATATAAATGATAACAAAAATATAAATATAAAAATACAGTGATGTCTACCACTTTCATATTTGTGACCGTAATATATTCCGCGGCAAAAGATTTACAAGATTTATTGGTAACCAGAGAAGATTTAATGGATTTATTGGTAACCAGGGATCAAGCGCTATTTTCGTATCTACGGAAAACATAACACCATGTAGAGACCAGGGCCCAGTTGCATAAAGCAACTGAAGATTAAATGGGAATTTCTGCAACCAATCCCCGTGTTCTGGAGGATTTTCTTGCACGCTATTATGGATAAATCAGACGAAGGCGGATTAAAGGAACTATGTCACGGCGTTTTCATTCATTTTTCTGATCTGACAAAATTATTTTCTCATTAACGGAAACCTCAAAATAATAGTTTCCTAAGTTAGAAAAACACCACAGAAGTAATAATTAACCAAAACTTGACAAGGATGGTTACGACTGAGGGAGATTAAGACGGATTACGAATGACAAACTTGAAAAAACTTGCCAGCTTTTTCAAGTTGCGTTATCCGTGACGTAGCTCGTTTAAGGAGTATAGGAAACACAATGACGATGCGAGAAAAACCTCCGGAAAACGGGAACAGTTGCAGAAATTCCCACTTAATCTTAAGTTTCTTTATGCAACCGAACCCAGCCTCTGATGCTCGTCCAGTCGAACGTACGACGCGTTAGCCACTATACAACCGCACCTCCACTTACTGAAGGAAAAGCAACTTCACATTTCCATTACTTTTTAGCCAATGTTATCTCATCCAGGGGTTTCAATAAAATTTGAAGTAGGCAGCTGGTTTGAGTAGAGGAGCCGACTTTATCAACAAGGTTTGAAAGAAATCTTTAATTATTTCAATTCAGGGAAAATAGAAGCCGACTTCTTTGAGCGAATTTGCAGACGCTTTTCGTCGGTCGTCGGTGCTTACTGAAAGCACTGCTCATCCAACGTCATTATCAAAAAGAACACTTCTGGGAACGAGGTTGTATTTTGTCCCGCTAAAAATTGCAAGGGAAATTTCATGAAGTAATAGTGTTGAATAAATGTGGCTATTGGACTGTTCGCGAGTAAAAGAGAGTCGATCGAACTTTAAGTCAAGTAATGCAGTTCTAAACTTTTCGGTTACTGCGGAAATTTTTTTATGTTAAGCAAGACATTCAACGCTTGGGGTGATGTTTGGCCTTTTTTTTCAAATTTTGGTCCTGTTAGGACGATACGTGTACAAGGACTAGAACACTTCCCAACTCTTCGGTTCCTTGACCGTTTTCTTGGGCGGCTTGAAAGTGAGGTCATGCTGTCTCACACGCTCTCGAGCCCGCTCTAATTCAGATATGGTCAACGGATGTTCCAGGATGGTTCGCAGTAACTTGGCAAAGAACGGTATGTACGACATGAAACCAATGAAGTCGATAAACCCTGAAAAGGAAACGAAAGGGAAAATGGAAACATGCAAGAAACGACATCTCCCATAACATGTCCGTTAATCCTTGTCATTAAATTCAACCCTTTTAGCCCTAACAGTGATGAAAATAAAACTTCTCTTTACATTATCACTGCTTGTTCAAACATTCAAGTGATGAGAATAAATGAAACAATCTCAAAGGATAAGATGTCTTCATATTTAGACAAATTCTTCTTCATAGTTCCATAAGAAATGTATGGAAGACAGTAAGGAGAACGTGCATTTTTATATCAGGGCTTTTTAATCTCGGTTATTGGATTTTTAGCTTTCTTTTTGGTTCACCGCACATTGATTTTTGCGTCACGAGGAAATTGGATGCCATGGCAAGTGCTGCGGTGTTTGAACGTTTTGTTCAAAAATACGGCAACGACTGCCACAATTGAGAGTTCAGAACAGTTATTCCACTCGTGCTTGTTGGATAGGAGACGATAATCAACTCGGCGCATAATTTGTAAACTGGAATCCAAGACGCGTTCGTGGCTATGTTAACCAGTGTTAAGGGAGATGCCTCCTTCTGTTACTGCGCATACGTTCTGCGCATCTCAGATATTCGGGTTTCTCAAGGAATTTGCTCCCTAATACAACAATAGTTTTGCGCGGTTTATGACTATGTGGAAAAAGCAGATCTTAGCGAGGGCTATCAGAATCCAAAAGAAAAGTGGCGGTAACCACGCATGTTTCAGAGATAATTGAGCTTAAATTTGGAAAGAACTTGCCATACATTCTTTGTATTTTAACGCTTTTTTATAATTATTATGGTTGCTTAATTATCTCTGAAAAATACGTGGTTAACCACATTTCTTTTTGGATTCCAATAACCCTTGCTAAGATCTACTTTTTTCCCCGTAGTCGTAACCTTTGGAAAAATACATCTTTATTAGGAGGCACCGTCCTTAAACATGTTAATTACCATGGCAACATTGCACGACATACTACTCAACATTTTTTAATCGGCAGCAACATCATTTTGTTAACCGTTCGTCAGTGGCTCTACAATCAGCCAGCGAAAAATAAAGCTGTAACTGGTTTGAACCCAGGAGTCACATCATAATTCAGTAAATTGTGATCGTCCAGGTGTGTAGTCCTGAGAAGGACTGTTTGAGGTGACAGTGACTGACGTTTCAACAACCTGAGCGGAAGTCATCATCAGAGTCAAGTGAGCTGTGAAACGTCAGTAGATGTTATAAGTCTCTGGTCGTTGTCCTGATTGGTCGACGATCTCTTGATGTTATTGGTCGTCTGTCAGTTAAGCCGTGACGTTATTGGCTGTGAAGACTGTTAATCGTGATTGGTGCGTTTCGATCCGTCTTTTGTTAGTCAAATGTCCGTTGGTCTATTGTTAGTCAAATAAGTGGGTTTGTCTATTGTTTGTCTGTCTTGTTATTGTCGGCAATCAGTCGTTTGTAAGGTGCAGGTAGCTGTTGGCAACGGTTCAGTGGTGTTTGCTTTAAGTTAGTAAACCAGCTTTCCAGAGTGATTCGTTGATAGTAGTCCGTACTGTAGGTAACGCATTCAGCAGAGTGCCAGTCGATTCTGTGGTTTGTTTTTAAATGGTGCTCGGCAATGTGATTGTTGATATCACCATTTCTAGTCGCTCGTTTGTGTTCAGTCAGTCGGACGTTCAAATTTCTGCCGGTCTCACCAATATAAGTGGCCTGGGAGTCGCAGCATTTGATTTTATAAACCGCCCCCCGTCTGTCGTTCGGTTTGTCTTTGTCTTTAACGTTCGTCAGTAGCTGTCCTAAAGTAGTGATAGGTTTGTGAGCAACGCGGATGTTGTAGGGTTGTAGGATTCGTGCGATAGTTTCAGAAGTCCCTTTGTTGTAAGGTATGGTTGCAGTAGTATTAGGTGTCGCGTTAGTGTTCGTAGTGTTTGGTTCGGAGTTTCTGTAAGTGTTGTGTCTAATAAAGTCCCGGTTGTAACTGTTCTTGTTAAAAACGTTGTCTAAGTACTTGTTTCGTCCGTTAAGCTGTCAGGTGAGTCACAAACTAGTTGCGCGCGTCTTGTCAGGGTCCGCATAGTCGTAGCTTTGTGAGAAGTTGGGTTGTAAGATGATTGGTCGAGTAGTCTGTCGGTATGTGTCGGTTTTCTGTAAATTCTCGTCCGTAGTTCGTTATTGTCGCGGGTAACTGTAAGCAGTCTAGACAAGGTATTTTACCATTTTCCTCGATCTCCTTAGTAAACTGTATGTCGGCGTTTTGTCCGTTGAGGTGTTCGTGAAAATCGTCGAATTCGTCTTTGTGTACGGCTGTAAAGGTATCGTCAACGTAACGTAGCCAGAGTGGTAGTGTTCGTTTGTAAGTTGGGAAACGCGCACCGAATCAAAAGAGAGTGTTTCCACCGGCATTTCGAGATACCAAATTATCCAATTACAGACAACGCTGTAAAATTATCACGTGCTAAGCACGTGCAGTTGTGTGAACTCACCAAACTCATCACGTGCTCCTTCAAGCACCTCCTTGGCTGTCTGCAG
Organism: Siderastrea radians; assembly: GCA_964017195.1. NCBI lineage: Eukaryota > Metazoa > Cnidaria > Anthozoa > Scleractinia > Rhizangiidae > Siderastrea > Siderastrea radians. The sequence goes on from OZ024890.1 coordinate 19,553,306, forward strand.
GTCCGCCCCTATCTCTGTTTCCATAGCAGCAGACACCATCACCAGCAGTTCCCCAGCGTCCAGTCTATTGTCGTCATCTTCATCAATCGTTTTGAACATTTCCTTTGAAGAAAAGAATTGATTTCGCAAACAAAAAGTATTGAAACAAACAAGTTCCATCTTAGCAGCAAAGTTGATTCTTATCTCCGAGTTAAACATGTTGGATTAGAAATCACCTATTAGGAGATAAATTGCAAAAAAAGCTTGAAGCTTTCGCTTCATCAGAAGAGGAAAACTAGAGCTGAACAGAGTCGGGGTACGACCTTCCAGCACTCTTCAATAATCTTCTGTCGCGTAGTCACATGACTTGCTGAAGAGGTTTCTGGGACAGAAGCGAAAGCTTCAGGCTCGGTTCAATATCGATGTTTGAAAAAGTGATCTCTAATCTATGTAAGTGCCATCTTGGTGCGAAAAAAAGTTGTCTTCAAAGTTGTTGAGCTACATTTATTGTATACCGTATTTTATACGAGTAAAATGCATTGAACACTACGTTTCCGTACTATAGTTAGCACAAGGGATATACGAATCGAGGGTTTTCTCGTTGCGGAGGGTAATTTGAGCATAGGGACTGTCACAGGGGAAACTTCTTTTGCAAAATAAAACAAACCCGCTTCAAGAAAAATAAGGGGGAATTTACCTTAAAAATGACAATATGCTGAGCCAAATTTTCCAGATCTAAAGCTAAAGATGCATCCTCGGATTCAGTTCTAAAAAAGAAAACATGCATTTCCAGTCATAAATAAATAACTTTCTTGGTGATAAATGATATAAAATAGCAGAGTAACAACTCAAAGGAACTTCATCCTTCTTACTTGATTCCAGAAATTCGATCGTTAAGAGCACAGATTGCAGTAAACTCCCTTTTGTCAATAGTCTCGTCTTTGTTTAAGTCAAACACCTGAAAAAGAATAAAGCAAGGTCATAAAACATCGCCCATATCGATCCAATAGCACAGTAGCAATGCTGGCCTTGAATAGTTTATCTCTGTGGGGAAATGAATGCTATACACAACCTCGTAGTTGTTGTAAAATATTCCTCCTCCCCCTCGTTCCTTCACAAGTTGTTGCTGGGAGAATCATTGTTAAATTGAGGTGGCGTTTCCATCTCGGAAGCCTTTTTTCAGAAAAACTTCCACTGGAATGAATACAGTGCTTTCATTTAACCACAAATCCCGGTTATGTCGGTTGGCAGGCAAATGGAACCGCAGATTTTCTGAGAATTTTAGTTGGCAGTTGTGGACTACGTTCTGAGCTAGCCCTGAGCTAGTGCTCTTTCCTTGTTCATAACAGAACAGAACGGAACGAAACGCCGGAAAGTACCATTTGTCGCTATATACTGGCAAGGAAACACCGGATAGGAGGCTCCTGAATCGTACCGAACTGGAGTACTCAAAAATTTGAATGGTAAGCGGTTAAACATCTCCTTTGGCTGGTACGCTGATTTGGAAAAACTGTTACCACTATTTAACGTCCTTATCGTTTTTTTTTCTTCGGCAAACTGAAAACACCCATGGAACTTCCAATTGTTGGGAAATTATCACCGAAATTTTCAAGCAAATAGCAGGGGCTCCAGGCAGTTTACGAAGTTGCCTTTTACCTCGACCAGCTGAGGTGTGATCCCCGAGCGGAAACTTAAAATGTGACGTGTTCGTCTCGAAAGGAAATATAAAGTGACTTGGGAGTTGGTGTGGAAAATTAAAAAAAAAGTACCTGAACGAAATGTTTAATATCATGTCTGGAAACAGAAGGTTGCATCCTTAGTTTGAGTTCCTGTAAGGTTACACTGCCATTTTTGTCTTTATCCACTTCATCGAACAGTAATCCAAACACATGACGCTGTTGGTCGTTGATAATGCCGTACCGTGCATCCTACAAGACAAAAATCCGGTTCATAAGTGGTAAGTATTGGACATGCTTGAAGTTAAGGCACCTCTACGAGCCAAACTAAAGTTGGCAAACCTGTACTGGCATAATTCTAGAAATTGCAATTGGCATAAGCCAATTCAAATTTCTACAATAACTAAGCCTTGGTATTCCTTCTTTCTCCTGGAGGCATGGAATGCTAGGGTGATTTCCATTATGCCAGATGGACCGGTCAGAGACCAGTGGAACTAGCCAAGGGACTAGATGGAACGACAATGTTCGAAAGAAACAAAATTTCCAACGGGACCGAAGCATCCCATTTACGTTTCGACCGAAATTTCGATTACTCCTCAGTGAAGTGGGACTGGAAACAAGCATTTTTGGCAATGGAACGGCAAGTTTCGGTCGGACCGGACCGACCGGTCAAAGAGGATCACTTCTGGAGGTGGACCACTTTTTCCAGAAAATTTCCACATGGACCGAAGCGTTCCATTTATATTTCGACCGAAATTTCCGGAAATTTTGGCATAATGGCAAGCACCCCTAGTGTAAGGTTACCTGGACCAAGAGTTTGTTCGCCATGACTCACTTACATGTATACACCTGCACGAAGAAAAACGGTTGGGAAGAAACGTTCCCGTCTGAGGAAGAAGGTCAAGGGCAAAAAGAAATTGAACGGCCTAAGGTCAAAAGGTCGACGCACTGACCACCACACCCTGGCTAAAGATTTATTGTATCGCTTTAGAAACATAACCTTTGGAAATGCATCACGTTTGACTTACGGGTGTCAGAAATTCCTCGCCTTCCGACTCTTTGCCTTCTGTGATCTCTGTTAAAAATGTCCTGAAACAAAACAAGAAAAGTGTTTTCAACGCTAAGAACGCTAAGTACCAATACGAACGCGAGGAAGATGCAGCCGATAAAAAACACTGGAAAACACGAGAAAGCCAAGTTACGATTGTTTTTTTTTGCTTAGACTGTTTGCACAAAGATCAACTTTAAGATGCCCTCTACTATTGATTACTTACGAAGAGAACTTATTTCCACTCTTCTTGTCGTCTTCCGTTTTAGTTGACATAAAAATCCTGGGGAAGAGAAAACCGTTTTTGGTATTAGCAAAACGTACTACGCAATCCAGGAACAATAAACTCGTTATCGCCTGTTTGTAGTCAAGTTCTGTTATGACGGAAAACCTTTTTTGAGTGTCCGAAATGGCGAAAGATTTTTTCAGTAAATTTAAATAATTTGTGATTTTTACAGTGCAACCACACGAAGCGATGCTATCCAGACAAAATTTTCAACACAAATTTTCAATTTAGCCAATCCAACCCCCCCCCCCCCCAAAAAAAAATTAACTGACTTCGGATTCTCTTGACCGGGACATATTAAAAAATGTGCGCTGTATTTTGTTTCAAAATTTTGTTTTCGTGGCCTCGGTGCATGTGGTCGTACAGTTCGATCAACCAAATATTCTGAATCTGTCCACTGGACTTTCAGAACATACGTATTTACTAATGAAAGACGCAAGGCATGGGCAATCCACGGATGGCTTGCGTGAACGGAAAGAAAAAGTTAATTTCATTCACGCACATAAAGCCAGTTATATTCAAGTCCGCCGGTACTCACGCGTTATTTACGCAGCAGTGGAATTCATCTTTCTACTCAAACTCACCTGTTTGGCGGAGGTTTACCCGGCTGATATCTCGTGTCCACAACTTTTGGTTTTATTCCAAGCCACTCATCCAAATATTTATTTCTCTTCTCTTCTTTAGGTTCACCAGTTTCACTCGCATCACCTTTCTTCGCTTCTTCCTCTTCTTGTGATTTCTTTGTCACTTTGTTTCTGTCTTTACCAGTCCTCTGATCAGCCGCCTTTCCTTCCTCTTTAAATCGTATTTTTCCTTTCTTGACGTCTCTGCCAGGGGAGCTTCCCTTTGTCTTCGCAGCATATGTCTTTTTAGTCCCTCCTTCTTTGCTGTTCTCATTATTAAGCTTCCCATCAGCCAAATCAGCGGAGTCGCCGCCATCTTGGGTTTTCCTCTCGCTGAGCACAAGAGCTTTGCGAGCTTCGAATTCCTCCCGCCTTCCTTTGATTGACACGCTGTCAAACTCGTCAACTGAACTCACGTCCGAATCTTCCTCCGCCCACTTTCCATCATTTTCGGCGCTTTCCAAATCAGTAGCAGACGAAAATGCCTGGGTGCAAAAACAGCAATTAAGTATTAAATAAATTTCAGTGAATTACTAGGATTTCTCACACTGAAAAAAAAAAAAATCACACACTGTAAAGATACGAGATCTTCACACGCGATGATGTCGATAATACCACATTCCCTAACATGTTTTCCCTTTACGAATTGTGTCGGTATATGATCGAAACATCTTCGGATCTTCTTCGGAAATCTTTAGCACTGTCCGGAAATCTTTGATTACCTTCAGAAACATTCAGAAAATGATCCCAAACATTAGACGAATGACCTTAGTACAATCTTAAGAAAAGTTTAATGTGTCTTAAAGATCTCCGGAAAATCGCAAAAATCATCCTTTATAGTGTAACGTTTGTGTAACAAACGAAGTACATGTAATGTTATGGTTTGTCGGCAGAAGCAGGCTTTGGAGCCCTTAGTACGGTGGCCCACAAGTATCACGGCAAAAGTTTCAAGTCAATACCGCACAATTAAAAAAATACGTCAACAATTACTTTAGTTTAGTCCCTTCAGTTTTAGGTAACTAACTTTATTTTGAAATTGATGAAAAAACGATTTGGTAAACATGGAAAAAGATTTTAATCGCCACAGCAAAAGTTTGAAAACTCCACGGCAAAAGTTTGTTAACACCACGGCAAAAGTTTGTGAACATCACGGCAAGAGTTTGCGAACACCACGGCAAAAGTTTGAAAACGCCACGGCAAAAGTTTGAAAACGCCACGGCAAAAGTTTGTTAACACCACGGCAAAAGTTTGTGAACATCACGGCAAAAGTTTGCGAACACCGCGGCAAAAGTTTGAAAACGCCACGGCAAAAGTTTGAAAACGCCACGGCAAAAGTTTGTGAACACCACGGCAAAAGTCTGTGAACACCACGGCAAAAGTTTGTGAACATCACGGCAAAAGTTTGTCGGCACCACGGCAGAAGTGAAATTTAAAGCGGAAATAAAGTCTCGTGTCATGATTAACAATGGCCAGTGACTGACCTACGCGACTGTCCAAAGCTTTTACAGTTTGGCTTTTACAAGCATGTCTTTAAGGGACTTTCCTTTCCTGTAAGAGATCAAGGGAGGTTCCTTGAATATCTCTCTGAGTAATGGCTTGTTTTGTCGTTAAATGCCATTTATTGGAGGGTTTAACGTTCTTAGAGCCGTTTAAAATCTTTGTGCCATTGTGTGTGCTAGCTCTTTGGCAATTAGTTAGGTTTTCTGGCTCAGTTTAATTGCAAGATTCTTTAAAGCCACTTAAAAGAGTAATGTTTCCTGAAAGGATCCGCGAGTTTCTAAGTCCGTGAAATTCCATTTATTAAACCAAAGCAATCTGCCACCTGGGGAGCGCCGAGCGCTCGCAGAGCGTATTCAAAACAGGGAAATAATTAATCCTAAGGAAAGCAGATAAATCCACAACAACCGTCCTAATGAGCAGAGAAGACAAAACACCGAATCTTTGTTCAAAACTACAGTACATAGCGTGTACATGTATCTGTCGGAAAATGTTCTTCTTTATGGGGAGCAGGAAGGAGAAACTGATGAGAGTACATTCTTGACACCCCGCTTCACAGACGCCTTAAGCTAACAGACATTGACTAATTTTGTCTCGACGGAAGGCTCATATATATTTTTCTTCCATTAGCCCGCTACGGACAAATAAAATGGACACTTTTCTCTGACCCGAGTGACATTAGCTGCCATAAAAATTTAACCTAGCTCAGCTTACTATTAATTTACGGAGAGTGGTTATCTGTGTACTGTGTACTGAATATTTTCATTTTAGTCCGTCTGGCTGAGCTGAAAGTGAAAATGTTAGTGCAAAGTAAAGTTACAGACTATTTAAATAGACTATGTTGTGCCATAAACCAGGATATTTAAATAATTAATCCAGTCCCAAATTCAGACCTGCCTCTGACGGCTAAGAACAGTGAATAGACATTTCTTTTCTAATTTGCCGTAGATATTGTGAGTCTGATCCGAAACTTTGAGCAAATAAGAAATATGAACAACTATTTCAATTATTTTCCCTTTAATTCGAGCAATTATATACAATGAGCTTTAGTGTGTTTTAATGTCAGGTATAGCACTATTTTTCCTGTCAGCTTTTTGAGGAGCGGGGCACGACTGAGGGAGTAATAATTAGAATCTCCTTCAGTGCTAACGTTATAACATTAATTCTGGACTTAGTCTTCTTTGTAAAATATGTTAAATTGTGTGTGCGTCTGTGTTTGTGTGGTGAAGTGTTAAACAGTAGGCCAATCTTTTACAATATTCTTTCACTTAAATTGAATTGCTTGTACGTCTTTTCTCTGCTTATGGACAGAAAAAATGAAAACTTCAAGGATGGTATCGGATGATTTTAAATTACTATCTTTAAATGTAAGAGGCCTAAGTAATTTTAAAAAAAGGCGAGCAGTGTTTACATGGTGCAGGAAGCAAAAAGCAAGCATTATATTTCTTCAAGAAACGCATTCGACAATAGATAAAGAAAAACAATGGAAAGCTGAATGGGGCGCTCCAATAGAATTTGCCCATGGGAGTAGCAATGCGAGAGGTGCTGCTATTCTGTTGCGTAACGGCTTTGATTGCAAAATAAAGCGAACGATTGTTGATCCCATGGGAAGATACATCGGCATAAACGCCGAAATTAAGGATGAAAATTATCTTCTGTTCAATGTTTACGCACCTAACAATGATAGTCAATCTGAAAAGTTTTATGAACATATTGTTAATGTCCTTAAAAAGGAAGATCAAATATACGAAGACAGAATAATTATTGGGGGCGATTTTAATTGTCCTTTAAACCCAAGCTTGGATAAAATGGGAGGGCTTTTGACGACAAGAAAAAAGATCGTTGACCAAATAGAGAATATTCAAAATATATTTAATGTACATGACGTCTGGCGGATTAAACATCCAAATCAAAAAAGCTCTACATGGTCACAAAAGTCCCCTTTCATTTTCTGTCGATTGGACTATTGGCTTATATCGGATTCTTTGCATGATATGTCCGTTTATTTTCTATTGATTATTCTAAAAGACGTGCGAAAGCTAATAGGGAGGAGGAGGAAATGATGCAAAAGAAATATCAAGATGCACAAGCTAAATTTGAACAAAATCCATGTGTAGAAACCAGAAAGGTACTGGAGGAATGTAAGATGGGGTTAGAAAGGTTCTATGATAAGAAAACTGAAGGTATAATTGTGCGCTCGAGGGCAAGATGGCACGAGCATGGGGAAAAAAGTAACAAATATTTTTTAAATTTAGAAAAACGAAACCACACGAGAAAACATATTAGGAAGCTGTCTCTTAGCGGGGTGATTACAACAGACCATAAGCAGATATTGAACTCGGCTTCAGATTACTATAAAAATCTGTACAGTAGTAAGAGCAATTTAGGTCAACATGAATCGTTTGTTTCTTTTTTTAAAAAACTGAATATCCCAAAGCTGAACGAAGAACAAAGAACAAGCTGTGAAGGACTTATATCTAGGGAAGAGTGTAAGAAGGCAATTGAAATGTTCGAGAACGGTAAAACACCAGGAAATGATGGAATACCTATTGAATTTTATAAGAAATTATGGGATACGTTAGCAGATCAACTGGTCGACGTTTTTAACTACTCGTTCCAGCTAGAGGAAATGACAACGTCACAAAGGCAAGCAATTATTACCCTTATTGACAAGAAAGGAAAGGACAGATCCTACTTAGAAAACTGGAGACCAATCTCTTTGGTTAATGTAGATGCAAAAATTGCCTCCAAGGTCATTGCCAATAGAATAAAATGCTGTCTCCCAGACATTATTCACCATAACCAATCTGGCTTCATAAAAGATAGATTTATTGGAGAGACAGCTCGCTCAATACTTGACATCATAGACTACACAGAACGCTCTGAAGTGCCAGGAATGATGATATTCATTGACTTCGAAAAAGCATTTGACTCGATCGAGTGGTGTTTCCTTTATGAGTGCTTAGAAGCTTTTAATTTTGGCCCGGAATTTATAAAATGGGTGAAAACGTTTTATAAAAATGTCTCTAGTTGCGTAATTAATAACGGTGTAAGCTCTCCTTTGTTCAAGTTGGAAAGAGGAGTAAGACAGGGAGATCCATTGTCACCTTACCTTTTTGTCGTTGCCATTGAAATTCTGGCTATTTCTATCAGATCGAATACCAAAATAAAGGGTATTACAATTGGTGATAATGAAACAAAGCTGCTTGCCTATGCAGATGATATGACTGCATTGCTATCAGATATTACCTCTGCGAAGGAACTGTTAGACAGTCTTAACACTTTTGAAAAGTTTTCAGGTTTGAAAATGAATGTCTCTAAAACCAAAGCCATGTGGATCGGAACAATGAAGAATTCTGTAGAAAAACCTTTGGGTTTGGAATGGTGCACGACTGTTAAAAATTTAGGAGTACAATTTTCCTGTGATCAGAAAGTGGTATCTTCGCAAAATTTTCAGGAAAAGTTAGACAAAATTCAGAAAGTTATCAATATCTGGAACATGAGAGGCTTATCTTTATTTGGGCGAGTGACAATTATTAAAACTTTTTTGATACCTAAACTTTTGTACCTATCATCGATAATCCAAACCCCAATGGAAATCATAAAAAGGATGGAAAGAATGTTTTTTAAATTTCTATGGAAAGGACCAGACAAGGTCACGCGACATTCTGTTATAAATTCAGTTAAAAATGGGGGGTTGAACCTCATGGATATTGAAACCCAAATTAAAGCATTGAGACTCTCCTGGATTCCGCGCATTTTAGATAGTACTAGAAAAGGACCCTGGAAGTCGTATTTTAATCATTATTTGAAACCTTATGGAGGAACCTTTCTATTAAAATGCAATTATGAATTCAAGGATCTGACCATTTCACTAAACGGTTTTTATTCAGACTTGCTTCTTTGGTGGGAGGAGTTTAGAAATACATTTTCCGATAATAATTATGCACAAAGAATTGTTTGGAACAATAAAGACATTAAAATAGACAACAGATCAGTCTTTTATAAATCGTATTATGACAAAGGGATTGTTTTCGTACGTGACTTGATGTTTGAATCCGATAATAAGCAGTCTCATGATTTTTATAAACAAAAGGGTCTTAAAACGGATTTCCTGACATGGACAGGTTTAAGACTATCAGTTCCGAAAGAACTCAGGTCGTGCGAACCGCTACCTGAAATTGACTTGGTAAATTTCAAACATAATAATATACAATTCGACGTCTACAGGGCTAAGTGTAAGCATTTCTATAAGCTGTTAATAACAGCTAAGGCTAAATTGCCTAATATGTCAAAGAAACTAATTTCGGATTTTGACATTTCAAACTCTTTGGAGGAAATATACTCACTTCCACAAACTGTCGCAAGCGAAACGTATATTTGGTCCTTCCAGTACAGAGTGCTTAATTATATATTGTACACAAATGCAAAACTTTTCAAAATAGGTTTATCGTTGAATGATAAATGCACTTTCTGTGACTCTTCAAAAGAAGAGCTGCATCACCTCTTTTTTGAATGCTCCCATGTGCAAATCTTTTGGAAAACATTCTCCTCTTGGTGGTTTGAACTTGTTAAGGAAAATATTACTTTGACTTTAAAAGATATTATACTTGGGCTTACAAATAGGACCGATATTATAAACTATCTTATAATTCTCGGAAAACTGTGCATTTGGGAATATAGAAAAGCTGGCATATATCCTGACTTTAATATTTTTCTTAAAAAAGTTAAAAATAAGTTTGAAACCGAGAAGTATATAGCAAACAAAAATGGGACGTTTGCAAGTTTCAGGAAAAGATGGGAAGCAATTCTTGCTAAATTTCTATAGATATTGGTATTGTTTAGCCTTGTTCTCTTTATATAGAAAGATAAATGCATATTTGTGCCTATTGTGTCTGTGTGTGTTTTCGTGTGACGGTTTTCGTTTTTGGTAATTTTTTAGTTGTTTGCAAAAAAAAAAAAAAAAAAAAAAAAAAAGGATATTTAAATAATTATTCCAATTGATTTATTTATTCCATATTTAATAACAAGTAGAAACCGACCAACAACCGACAATAACAATATTCTCCATGCAGTCACGCAATCTGATTTGTACCATCACATAATAAAAGACGCCACTGTAGGCTTTCTTGTCGTCGTTACTTCTTCAAGCAATAGATACGTAAGCTAATAATTTTTACGCAACTAATACTCATATACAAGGTTCACTCTTATGTTTAAGAGCCAAAATATACATAATTTGATTTTTGCTGTAATAGGTGCAATGCCCTCACATTTATGCTTGATTATGATGACGATTTATGCGCCGATCAATTCGAAAGTTCAACATCCCCCCCCGGGCAACCCCCGGGCATTTGAACTTTTGAAGATTGGCTTGTTCAAATTCCCTCCCCTCGGGGCAAAAAGGCCGTTCAAATGCCCCACCAATTAGTACTGAAATACCTCTCCACCAAGCCAATTACGTCTTCAATCAAACACTTTACACGTTTTTCAGAGAGAGATATGCCGTAATGATACCTTCAAACTTCTTTTAAAGACGCATTTGAAAGAGTTATTCACTAACCAAAGCGAAATTCTATCTTGTAAATCCGTCAAACCCTGTAAAAACCGAAAAAACTCACGGGCGTATTACGTCAGAACAAGAGATAAATCCGGTTCAAATTCCCCACCCTTTCAACGCAACGTTCAAATTCCCCCCTTCCCGGGCACGATGCACAGTCAAATGCCCGGGGTATGCCCGGGGGGGATGTTGAAGTTTCGAATTGATCGGTGCATTAAAGAGATTCAAGAGTAAATTGTTTACGAAATTGACCACGGGTAGGCCATAGGATAGGCCATGGCCTACACCATGGCTTAGGCCATGGCCAGTACCCCACGTTTTGTCGCTACCCAAAATGCATGGAGAATATTGCTATTGTCGGTTGTTGGTTTCTACTTGTTATTAAATATGGAATAAATAAATCAATTGGAATAATTATTTAAATATGCTGGTTTATGGCACAACATAGTCTATTCAGTACACTGTACACAGATAACCACTCTCCGTAAATTAATAGTAAGCTGAGCTAGGTTAAATTTTTATGAGAGCTTATGTCACTCGGGTCAGAGAAAAGTGTCCATTTTATTTGTCCGTAGCGGGCTAATGGAGGAAAAATATAAATGAGCCTTCCGTCGAGAGAAAATCAGTCAATGTCTGTTAGCTTAAGGCGTCTGTGAAGCGGGGTGCCAAGAATGTACTCTCATCAGTTTCTCCTTCCTGCTCCCCATAAAGAAGAACATTTTCCGACAGATACATGTACACGCTATGTACTGTAGTTTTGAACAAAGATTCGGTGTTTTGTCTTCTCTGTTCATTAGGACGGTTGTTGTGGATTTATCTGCTTTCCTTAGGATTAATTATTTCCCTGTTTTGAATACGCTCTGCGAGCGCTCGGCGCTCCCTAGGTGGCAGATTGCTTTGGTTTAATAAATGGAATTTCACGGACTTAGAAACTCGCGGATCCTTTCAGGAAACATTACCCTTTGAAGTGGCTTTAAAGAATCTTGCAATTAAACTGAGCCAAAAAACCTAACTAATTGCCAAAGAGCTAGCACACACAATGGCACAAAGATTTTAAACGGCTCTAAGAACGTTAAACCCTCCAATAAATGGCATTTAACTACAAAACAAGCCATTACTCAGAGAGATATTCAAGGAACCTCCCTTGATCTCTTACAGGAAAGGAAAGTCCCTTAAAGACATGCTTGTAAAAGCCAAACTGTAAAAGCTTTGGACAGTCGCGTAGGTCTGTCACTGGACATTGTTAATCATGGCACAAGACTTTGTTTCCGCTTTAAATTTCACTTCCGCCGTGGTGCCGACAAACTTTTGCCGTGATGTTCAAACTTTTGCCGTGGTGTTCACAGACTTTTGCCGTGTTGTTCACAAACTTTTGCCGTGGCGTTATCAAACTTTTGCCGTGGCGTTTTCAAACTTTTGCCGTGGTGTTCGCAAACTTTTGCCGTGATGTTCACAAACTTTTGCCGTGGTGTTTTCAAACTTTTGCCGTGGCGTTTTCAAACTTTTGCCGTGTTTACCAAATCCTTTTTTGTCAATTTCAAAATAAAGTTAGTTACCTAAAGCTGAAGGGACTAAACTAAAGTAATTGTTGACGTATTTTTTTTAATTGTGCGGTATTGACTTGAAACGTTTGCCGTGATACTTGTGGGCCACCGTACCTTAGGCCCTGAGGCAAAGTTGGACCGCCGGACCGTGCACTACCATTACTACAATTGTAGTTTCTTTTGAGCACTTACTGCAGAGCTGCGTGACCTGACAGCACTGCCTGGCACAGGCGTACTAAGCTGTCCACTTGGGCTATCACGAGGATTACCGGCAGCAAATCTGAAAGCAAAAGAATCATTGATGACCATCAACTGAAAAGTATAAGATACAATTGAACCTCACTAATGATAAAGCAAAGGGCTAGGCCAAACTGTCCTTTTTAGGAGAAATATGACGTCGTTTCATTGAGCTGCAAAATGCACGCGCTGTTCAAGCATTTTTTAGGCCATGGGGTTGTACAGTGCCGAACCTAAATCGGGTTCCATTTCCAGTTGCTTACTGCTGTTAGATGTAAGTAAGCTTTATGCAGTACATGACTGCAGTCCCCTGAAAGCAAGGCTGACAAAAAGAGTTGAAATGTTCGGTCACAAGGAAAAGAGGAGTGTTTCGCAGGTGTCGGAGAGGCAAGGTTTGTCTAAGCACCACCTTTGATTTGATTCGCATTTTCTTCCTTTTCAATAACATCACATCAACCTTAATGAAGTCACTCACTTAGCATCTTTAGCAGCCTTGTAATCCACTAGTTGCTTCTGTTGAGATAGAAGTCTCAGTTGCAACAGATCAGTGTTGTCCACATCATACCTGTGGATATAACTTTTATAATAAGTAAAAAGTAACAAGTAAATGGGTGAAAAGGTCAAATTGCACTTAACTCACCTTCCTTGTAAGGGGATTTTTGTTCCCGCCATATAGTACTGCTTGTCAACTCTGTGATGAAGAATCTACAAACAAATTTAGCAGTGAAGTGACACAATTGTTTAACAGGTTATAGCAAATCACCTTCTATACTACTGCATAAACTATGCGGCAGGCCGTATTGTTTATTGAAAGGGAAAGTTTAAATGAAGGACTGCCTTAAAAATACATGTAAGTGGCAATTAGCCACAAAGGACATAACCTGCGATCAGGCATTTTCAGTCTTTTGCAAAGCTAGAGAGAGAGGAAGAAAGCTGCTAACTATCCCAATGAAAAGAATCTAATTTGCTTGTCCACCAAAATGTGATGTTACATTATCTCATGGTATGTTGAACCAATCAATTTAGCAGAAGTCACGTTACTTGTAGTTGGCAGGATTGTACACAAGGGGCAACTTTAACTTTGGTCTCAGCTAGTCTGTAATAACAAGACAGCTGTAAGATAGCTATATAAGAGTTGTTTATTATAGTAAAAAAAAATGAAGGTCTAACCTCTGATGTTCTTTTCATTCTTCGGCAGCGTTCCTTTGCCTCTTCTTCTGCCTTCATTCTGTCTCGTTGTCTACTGTACAGTATCTTAGGACTGGTATACATTAATGGTTTTTAGGATATCATATAAAAATGCTGATTAACAGGTTTAATCACAGAATGATTGTTGTACACATACTGTTACACAAAGGACCTAACAAAACAGTTACACAGAAAAACAAACAACAGACAAATTTTACTATCAAGTGAACGTACTTCTCATTTGCCCGATATCTTGGTGGTGCCCCCTAAACAAGACAAACACAGGCAGGAAATGAGTTAAAAGGACCTTCAGTAATTTATGGTACAATTTTAATCATAAATTTATGTAAAAAGTACATTAGAAGTAAATAAATTATTATTATTATTATTATTATTAATAACATATTAGACTCACTTTCAGTTTCCACAAATAATTTATATCCCATGACAATGAGGACAAGCTTTGAGTCACTCCAAAAAATAGGGTCTGATTCACTTTCTCTTTAAAAAAATCACTTTTAATTAGTTAAAAGCATCTGCAAGATTCTGGATTTTGAAATTATGCGTAGTGGATATTAATTTCCTGGCACTGCACAATTTCATTTTGTTCTTGTTAAAAAGTGAATGGTTTTGATACAAAGCAAAATCAAATAGAGCCTGATTGATTAAATAACCCTTAGATGATCATAGGTTTTTTTTACAGCTATCAGGTATTTTACCATGTGCTGATTGTAGGACATGGGAACTGATCTTGTGGTTCCAGTGGGGGAGGGAGAGTATTTTCTGCTCAGTGGCATGGCAGGCAGAGAGGTTGTCTTGAACGTCACAGTGGGTCTGTAACAATGATAAGAAAACATCTTCAAACATTATAAGTAGACATTTTTTGACTTAAAAGAACCTCGGGCATTTATTTTCAACTTTAACATCCTCTAATTTTGACCAACAGGGTGTATACCCTAAAATCCTGGTTACAAGTCCAAGGCAAGCAAATACAACAACTGTATAAGGGTTTTCTGGTTGGCATGCAAGCCAGCTAGAATTTATAATAAAATTTCCAGGGATAGTTTATTATTATTTAGTGCAATTTTAGGAGCGGGTACACTGTATATCCAGAAGGATGTTTTGTTTCCAGACTGGTGAGACTGTAACTGGGTGGAGGCTTATAAGTGAGATTTTCCAGTATCCAATCTGAATTGTGGATGAAACATAGTTTGCAATATAACTGGTACTCTGGACACCTTTTGTTGACTCATAAATACTTTTGTATTGCCTCTTAGGAAAGTGGGTTTTTAGAATTCATGACACTGGGGGGAGGGGGTAAACCTAGGAGAGACACTAAGTCTAACTGGAGGGAGCACATTTTTAATTAACGATTTAAGAGGAAATATGGTCATCATATCCGTTTATTGCATGGTACCTTTTGGAGCACATTCTGGTTCTATTTCCTATCTAGGGAAGGGTGGAGAGAACTTACTAACAAGGTATATACATGTAAGTTAATAGTCATTGTACTAGGGGAAGACTCCTTATCCCTGAGATTCCTCCCTTAGCACACGAACCAAGGCTCAAGGCTCAAGGCCCACACCGCCAGAGCTTATCCCAGTTTCTGTAGCATGAAGCAACTGAGAGTATTGCTACCCCCCTTGGATGGGATGCTAGTCCATCGCAAGGTAAGCCCTAGCAGTACGTCTCCGGTACCCATTTTATACACCTGGGTGGAGAGAGACAATGTGGAGTTAAGTTTCTTGTCTACGGAAACAACACGATAGCAGGGACTGGGCATTGAACTACCGACCTTTAGATCTGAAGTTCAACATGCTAACCAATAACACCACTGCACCCCCCTAGTTGTAGTGGCATACATATACGAAAAGTACAGTAAGGGGGGGGGGGGTACATCAGGGTTAAAACTTGACGGTTGCACGGTCGCCAATGGGATTAAAAAGTGTCCAGGGCCACTAAAAGTTGAGGTTTGATCGCCTGAAGGGTGACTACGATTTGAGAAGAACGAAAAGAGTAGCAATAACAATAAAACAAAATGTTCTTTCCTTGGAGTACTTTTCTTTTCTTTTCTTTCTTTTCTCGACTCTCAGTTCATCAATTGCATTAAAGTTTAGTTCTAAAGTGCAAAATTCAAAGCTGTTGGTGATCGAGTTTTTAGGTCGCTCCGATATCTAGACGCCATTTTGTTTTTATTGACACGTGACTCCAGACTTACCCAGAGTTCTATGCAGTATGTTTTCAAACATGAATATTGGCAGAATCACTCAACACTACTCGATATAATAGAAGGACTAGAAGACGGTGACAGGGACTTTGACGAAGAATTCGTTGACAAGCTTATCAATAAATACCTGTAAAAACTGCAACTGCAGTGCACATAACAAATGCTTGAAAAAAAATTGTGTTCATTAAAACAATTCAGATACATCGGTGTATATGAATAAGTAATCCAATTCTAGGGGCATAAGTTAAAAGCCGTGGGACGTTTATTCAAGTAAAAATGGCAGGGGTTTCAATAAAATTTGAAGTAGGCAGCTGGTTTGAGTAGCGTAACCAACTGTATCAACAAGGGATTTGAAAAAAACTTTCTTTAATTGCTTCAATTTAGGGAAAAAGTAGCCGACATCTCTGAGTGAAATAGCCGACGCTTTTCGTCGGTCGTCGGTGCTTATTGAAAGCACTGAAATGGTTTAAAGGCTTTTTGTGTTATAAGAGGAAATTTGAGGGCCACTTTATTTTGGCCTGGGCTGCTAAAAATTCAGGGATACTGGCCCGAGTGGCGACCAAGCACAAAAGTTAAGTTTTAGCCCTGGTACATCAACAACTGCCTTTACTTAGTTTACAGATCAACACTTCTCTGAGTTGGACAGTCAACACTTTTGAAGTGACTTTACTAAGACACTTACTGAAAATTGTATCCTGCATATTCACTCCTTGTTGTAGATTTCTCAATGACAGTTGAATTGTCTTCATTTACAGGCTGCAAGGAAAAATCATTATAATTTTATTATGAATTTTATAACACTATGTTTTTCTTTAAACTTTGATTGCCTGGTAGAGGTAGTCTAGATTGTAAATTAATGACGTCTAAATGGGCACTAGTGATCATTAGGCCAGTGCCCTTGAGTAATTGGAATATTTTTGGCAGAAAAAATGGCAAAATTTAGGTAGAAATTATACACTTTATTCCAAAATGGCGGAAAATACATTATTCTTTTGTCTCCATGTTAAGTGGCCCTTGTTGCCTCGTTTTAAGCCAGATATTCCTTTGAATTCTGCACATGGGATCGAGGCAACCCGCCATTTTGGAATAAGGTGTATAACTCACATGAAATCATACTAGATATGAAGTGGCATACCAATATTGACATAAGTTCAGTGATTGGTCATCAATCTTTGTTCTTAGACTGGTACATGGAATGGATACTGATTCAATTAAAATTAGCACATAACTGGGTAAGAGGTTGAACCTTGAACTTTACTGAGTACCCTCCCCTCCCTGCACATAACTTGCCTCAAAAAGTGTCCTGCGTAAAGGACTGGCATGGACTTAAGAGTTATTAAAAGCAGCAATGTGAATTACAATTTAGACGAGTTGTGGAAGGGGTGTTCCACTGCCTTGACCCTTAAAGCCCCAATAGTGATCAGCATCAAATTTCTCCTCATCAGATCAGTGCGAAAAACACATAAAGGTCATGAGAATTGAGGAAATGATCACCAAAGATGAATTCTCTTGATGTCTTAGAGCGCTTTTCAAATGAGTGTCGTAAAACAAAACCAAAGTAATTACCCCAGCCAATCACAACAAACACAAATTACCCAATGAACCAATCAGAACTCGAAGCAAGTACATGTAACCGGCGTCAAGCGCGGGAAAACGCGTGCGAGCGCGAGCAAGTCACGACTGATTGGTTTGAGTTTTACTCCTGATTGGTCGAGAAAGTGGCGCGAAAGGTTTTAACCAATCACAGGGCGAAGTAAAGCAAAACCAAAGCAAAACACGAATTACTTTCGACACTCAATTGAAAACCGCTCTAACAAGTTCACCCAATTGGTACTCAACGACATGTATGGAGACTAGTAAGGAGAATTTGAATAACGATATTGGGCCTTAGAGGGTTAATGATAATACCTGAAGAGACATATCATTTGCCTCCAAGTGCCCAGGCGCTGATACCACACTGCGTGTAGGACTCGCCACTTTAAGTCTCCTGACTGGTGATTGGTTCTTGAAATTCTTGTGCCGAAAGTGTGTCTGATTTTGCCATTCTTGATTTTGCACCATAACTGAGGGTGAGATTATCCTTCTGTAAAGCTGTGCCATGCTATAATCATCTGGACAAAAAGAATGGAGTAATCAATTTGGCAACAAGTCTGCAAGCAAGCTCTCTTTGGGGTGGTGGGAGGAGCTAGGGAGAGGAGGGGAGAGTTTGCTTGTAGCCTAATAAATTTTGCAGCCATACCGCTCAGGATTAAACACCCTTGGACCTGGATTTAAGTGTCTGCTTAGGAAAGGTGTCCCCTTAGTTCATGCCTTCATGGCTGGGACCAACCATGACTGTCCACTTTGGAGGGGTACTGTCCGCCCATGGGAGATGTCCATTTAACAGCAGAGGTTTCACTAGAGTAACAAAATTTTTCTGGCCTGGGTGCATGTGAGGGCATGCAAAAGCACACATTAACCATTCTATCGAGTCCCAAACAGTCAAGAAATGACTGTATTAATAATAGGTTTTTAATAAATATTTACCAAAGCGCGTTAAACAAGGTCAGTAAACTTTGCACTGTGATTAATTCGAAAAAGTTAATGGTCTGGTCACTAATGTACTTGCATATTAGAAAAGGAAAATATGGAGCTGTGGTTGTAAAGATCAGCGATAAATAGGGCCATAATTTTAGCATTACCTGTATTATGCATGAAACAAACAAACTGATCTGCTGAATAGTAAGCTAATAATTTGGCCTCAAGGTGATCAAAAGAAAGATTTCTACTCTTAAAAGTAAGTAATTGAAACCAAAACAAGAAGCTTGAGAACTTACCCATTGTTTATCAACTTTCGTTTCATCACCACAGTGACGAATTCAACTTCGTTCCTCCTACATTCCAGCGCAAAACAGCGAGAAACTATCTGCCAACCTTTCCCGCGCCGCGAACGGCGAAAGTTAACCGCATTCAAAGGCCACGCAAAGACACAGCGGGTCAGAAAGCTAAACAGCCTTGAACTTGAAAGATCGTGATATTAAGTCCTTAGATTCGATATCAATAAATAATGTCCATTACAACTAATTACCGTGTTGATAATAAATCAAAGTTTATCGATCATTTGCATTTTTCTCCGCGTCTAAGCAACAAGTTCCCTCTCAAAATAGCGCGGTCACTAAGCCCAGAAATCAAAGATGGCGACCACCAAGAGAAAGGTGGGTGAAAATGTGCAAACTCTTCTTTGATTATTCACCTCTTCATAAGTCCTCATTTCAATTGATTGGAAATAGAAGGACTTGAATTCTTCTTTGCAGATCGGAGGAGAGGACACGAACATCACATTTGAAGATCAACAACAGATCAACACTTTTGCACGAAAAAGTGCAAGACTTCAAGAACTGAAGGACGAAATAGATGAGAAAAAGGTACGAATAAAATGAAAGTAACAGGTGTGACAGATTTTAAAAAAACCTTTTTCTAGTCGTCGCTGCACAAAACACACTAGAATCATACAAGACAGAGCCAGCTGGGGCGGCAATTGATTAAGCTTATTTAAAATTTGAATGTGAATTTTAATATCCCATCCTGGGGCCCTAATGCGCCCAAATGGACCCACACTTTTCAAGTGTGTATTGTTTTTCTATCAACTGTCAAATCCCCAAGGCTGGGGATATAAAAATAGATCGAATCCCCCCCCCCCCTCCTCCCCTTCCCCTTCCCCGATAACTCAGTCAGGCAGTCGGTCAGCCCTTCCAAATGTGAAAACATTGTCAAGTTCAATGTGAAGTTCAGCGTTGCCTTTAGTTAATTGTTTCTGCATTTTCGCTCACGTGGAACATTTGTTGCCGCCATGCAAAAATTTGTCTCAGCAAACTGAATTTCCTCAGAAACATTTACTCCCACAAGAATGAAAGTTGTGTCCACAGGCATTTTGCAAATGGGGAAACAATTTTGGGAAACACTGCTTGATCCACAATAAAACAATGTTTCTTCTTTTGCTGTGGCATTGTCTCATATCCATTAAGCAAACTTGAAGCAAGGTGGAACCAGTCCTACACACAATCCCAATCTGTTAAGGGAGTGGTGGGGACAAACAGACAGGTAGACTGGGCAGTAAAAACTCTCCACTACTTGTGTCCTTGCCTAGACTTCCTTCCTGATTCCTGCCATGCATATAGATCTGTACCTTCTCCTCCTTTTTCAAACTCCACTTATACCCAATATGGAGCTTTGAGTGAAGAAACTATTGGCATAGATTTAGAACTTCAGCTGAACCTTGCTAACCAAACATTAGCCTCCTACGCAGATGCTCTATTGGCTCGTTATGCCAAAAGATCGTCTGCATAGGAGGCTAAGCAAATTAACATGGTTCTCTTTTGAGCAACCATATCATATGATAATGCATTTCTTGTTTAAAGCAGGATACTATGTTTGGCTTTTCTTTCAATTTATAATTACTACCTTACCCGGTGTTTTAGTTGCTTATCTACGTGATTTTTTTTTTTCAGAAAGAACTGCAGAATCTTGAAGATGCTGGTGATGAGCTTATGCTATTAGAAGATGAGGCTGCGCCAATCCCATATCCTTATTAATATTTTCCGTTTTATTTCTACCAAAATAATAGTCTGTGTGATTAGTCTTTAGACTAAATTATTGTAACCATAAAATCACAGAATGTGGCCTCAAGTAAAAGACAAATCATATCTGACTGATGAGTCATTTGTTTGAAAACTATACTGGTTTTTAAAGCAAATGAAATCTTCAAAATGAGACCATTTGTATTACAGGGTAGTCAGTCATCTACAATGTACATTCAAATTTGAAATGTTTAAAAGAAGCTGCCCTCGTCTAATGAACTCTCATTATTTTTTAATTCCTATTTTTTTAGCATAGAGCTTCAGGTATTTTATTTTGATACAGTACTATCCTGCTGACTTGCATTGAACGTTCAAGGGAAATGAAACTAATTTCCTCAAGATTCAAGTAGGGTTTAAGAGTGGTGTGAAATATTGTATTTTTTTAACCACACTGAACTAACATCAATCACAAAGCTATCACTGCCCCCAGATTCTGCTCTGTATGTCTCTTAATACAATACCATAAAGTTCCGAAAGTAACGATCCCCCGAAAGTAGCGACCCTCTGAAAGTAGCGATTAAATTTTACAGGTGTTAGCAAATCCTGAAAGTAGCGACCCCCCGAATGTAACGACCTCCAAAAGTAGCGACCTCAAAAGTAATTTCCCTTTTCAGCAAGAAATAATGGAAATGATAGACATAACAAGCTATACCAAACTGATCTGAGGTTTACTTTTAATGATCATAATGATCTTTGACATTCCTATTCAAAGTACAATACATACCGCATTTAACCACGTACAGGCCGCACCCGCGTATAGGCCGCACCCCAAACTTGTGACCTTATCTTGGCGAAAAAAATAATTTCTTAACTATACAAGAGGAAGAATCGAGTTTCGAGGCGAGAAACTAAAAACGAGCTTGTCACTTGAGTGATCTAGCGAGAAATGAATCGAACTTGATCGCGAGCGTTATTGTTTACAGATCCAACAAGTGTGTCGAAAAATGAGGAGCAAGCGTCGCCGTTTTGTGCGATCAAATAATGACAAAGGATACACATGCATTTAGAATTCGTTGCTCCTTTCCTCATAGGGTATATAAATTATCCACTTTAAAAAGTTTTTAATGTTATGGAAATTGTTGCGATAATCCTCAAAACGACTATTTGACAAAACGCTCTAACGTAAAGTTGCTCGAAAAAAACCAAGCTTTTCCCTGTTGTTGCGTAAAACAGGCATTTCACAGGCTCAGCGTAGTGACAAGCTTTGTATAAGTGATGCTAAATTTCTGATTGTTTAAGAAATTACACATTTACATGTGAAACAGGAAGGCAAAATGTCTGTCGAGAGAGTGAGAGTTGTATCAAAAGCATCATTGCGTTACACATGGTGCATTTAAAGGTTTCAAATTTCGCTTTTGATGAATGCAAATTAACATGCGTAGGGTAAAAATAAATCACCTCTTATTATTTTATCGCTAAAGACCTGACAATGTGTATTAAACTTCAAAACTGTGATATTTTATATCAGTTTCATTTATGACTTTTTCTTTGGACTGTGTATTTTTCGTGTAGTTCGGCAAATAAACAAACGCGGTTGCACGTGAACGGCATCGAAAGGGCTTCACGGCTTGACATGCAAACTTCTTTGGACTTCATCTAATGACAAACATATTCGGAAACTAGATACACTCGTTGCAGCGGAGAGAAGCATAATTCTTCGAAGACATGGATTAACTTGACCTCATACGATACATTCAATCAAACTGCCAAGCATTCAGTAACTTTCATTTGTTGACTCTGTTTGTGTCGGGAAATTTTGCATATTAATGAGCTCAAAACTCTTGTACCCGTGTATAAGCCGCACCCCAAATTTCGAACGTTTTTTTCCTTGAAAAAAGTGCGGCCTATACGCGGGTAAATACGGTAACTCTTAAAGTACATTTTATTAAAAACTAAGGAAAGGAATACTTATTGAAAACAAATTTTGTTTTCAAAAAGTTTGTTTTCAAAAAGTATTCGTCTCTGAATACCCATTGCATACATAATGGCGATAATCAAACCTTTTTCTTGAACGGCCCATGTACGGTACACGTTTTAGCTACCCGAAAGTAGCAACCCCCCTAAAGTAACGACCCTCTGAAAGTAGTGATAGGAAAAGGCTGCTAAATCCGAAAGTAACGAGGGTCGTTACTTTCGGAACTTTACTGTATTTGTTATCATAACTAATGAAGTTGAAGATAAGACTTTATCAAACTCATTAATAATTCATAAAGAGAAAACAAAGGAAATCACTACTGTGATGGTGGTTTGGATGCCAGATCTTAATTAGCACAAGCTTTTGCGAACTTTTGTTTTTAATTTCTCCAAGAATTTTGAATAGTTTTGAAAGGCCATATCAAAAACTCGAAAGAGTGTTTCATCAGGTATCCAAACACCTCAATATCGGGAAAAAAAACTTGGCAGCACCCTGTTTGTTCAACCCACTTGTTTGCATATTCTAATGAAACACTCTTTCTCGTGTTTGATATTTCACTTATTAATGTGGACCACTTCTTACTTTGTGGAGCTATTCAAAATAACTGTGTTGGTGACAGATCTTAGTGAATGCCTTAAAATAGTAAGCAAATCCTAGAAATGTAAGATTCACTCCGAGATGACAGACAGTTTGGATGGCTAGGGTTCAAGATCGTGGTAGTCTACTTTAGTTGTGTTTTCTTAACATTTGTCACTTACAGAATAGGAGAGATTTTTATCCATTTATCTTCTGAGGAAACACAAGAGTATCTAGAGAATGCAAAGTCCAAGCTAAAAGAAGAAGTGAAATCCCTGGAGTCCCAGACAGAGGAAGTTAAAGCTCTTCTAGGTGATCTCAAAGTGAAACTCTATGCCAAATTTGGGAACAACATAAATCTGGAAACAGAGGAAGAATAAAATTGTGAATTTTATTGCTAGGCCTTTTTTTGTTTATTATGTGAGCTATTTTAAGTTTATTTAGTAAAAGTATAATTATACATCAAATTTTGACTTGTTTGCAAGCCCAGCATTTTTCCTGCCTTAATCAAACCTGCGAAGTTCAATGGTAAATTTAGAAAGGGGTTCTTTTTGTTAAAGGAAATGAAGCCTGACCCCCTCCCCAACCCCAACTTAGTTTTCTCTCGGCCCCCTTTACCTGCTGCCACTGGATTGGGAGTCAAAGTTTCAACTCCAGGCCAAATTAACATGCACGGCTCACAAAACAGGGGAAGAAGGTGTGTCAACCTCGGCTTTAAACTAGAGCAGTCCCTTCCGCTGAGGGATGGTCAGCCCAGGACACAAAAAAAAAGTGTGAAAGAAGACTGTACTGCCGCATGGAACTTGAAGTGGATGTGACCACACCCATGTCAAGCTCCTTTGCAGCAGCTGACTGTCACATGCTCGTTAGTCTACCCTGCCTAGCTGTGACTACTTTTGTTTAACCCTTTAAGCCCCAGCATCATTATTCGAATTCTCCTTAATGGTCTCTGTAATTTCATTGAGTAGTAATTGGGAGAAGTTGTTCAGACATCAAGGCAATTTGTCTTTGGTTATCACTGTCCCAATTCTGATGACCTTTATGTGTTATAATGCACTAATATTATTGGCGCTCAAAGGGTTGATCATTCATCTGATGGGTGGGTGAGATGAGCCGGTGTCCTAGTGGATTTGGACCCCCTCAGAATTGGACCCCCTGGTCCAAAATATCCACTAGCGAAAGTGGACCCCTGTGGGTAAAAAACTTATGCTACCAAATAATTTCAACATTAAATCTGGCTATATTTGTGTATAAACCACAGAAACGACTCTTTTGCTCTTCAGCCTTCCAGCAAACTATTTCTCCTGGCTTTTAGAACACGGTAGTTGAAAGCGAAAGATTGCTGTGCCATACGTAGAAGCATAAAAGCTGATTTATTGAAAAGCTGCCGCACTTGAAAGCAAAATAAGATGTATATTCCGTGTTCTAAAAACGTTCCAGGAGACTGAAGACCTTCTCAGAACTTGCCGTTTGAAAAGGAAATTATTGCCTTATTGAAGGGGGTCCAAATACGCGAGAGGGGGTCCATATCCGCTAGCAGATTTGGACTGGGGGGGGTCCAAATGCACTAGCAGATGTGGACTGGGGGGTCCAAATCCGCAGGGGGGTCCAAATTCGCTGTGACACCGGCCTGGCAGGTATTATTACACATACATACCATGACTAGCTCCAAAAAAAGAATACCGGTAGTATTGGCACTTATCCCTTATTTCAGCTGAGACAATTAATTTTGCTAGGCAGGAAGATCGTTCATAGTCCGTACTGAACTGACTTCCCATGGATTTTGGCTGGTGTTTCTTCTTTTGAATTTTTTTTCTTGACATAACAATACAAACAAAAAAGGTCAGCTGCTCTAGGAGCAAAAAGGTATTAAGTTAAAGAAAACGTGAAAAAAAAAAGGAGCAAAGAAAATGATTGGCAACTTCCATTTTCCCCTTTGCATCCTTTTATTCTGATTTCCACCAGTCCAGTTCCTAATTCCTAATCGAAGAGGTACATTTCGATTCCTCTTATACGACAGATCTGATATTCGTTCCAGTCTTCCTTCCGTGCAGGCACGAGGGAGAACCGAAGTCAAACTTGACATCATGAGCGGGAGAAGTCTATGTTTTCGCACTGTGGAACGTTGTAAAACTTGCTGTCTTCTTTTTAATCGGTGCCTAAACACACCACGAAAGGTAATATTGATCTTTGATTTCGTTTGTTGTAAGGATATCTTCCTAGCTAACTTGGTTGGTACAATGTTTACTTGCTTAAGTAGGACAGTCCCCAAGTTAAATTCTGCAGTGCAAAACAAAATAGACCAAAATACATGCTTGTATATGGTGCTAACAAAAATAAGAAATAAGATCGAAAAAAATGAAAATCAGTCACAAAAATGAACATTAACAGCCGCCTTGAAGAAGTTAGTTGAACTTTATACGTTGACTACATGTAGCTGTGGCAGTAAAAATCTAGATTTCCAGTCAGTAATGGTTCTTCAGGGACGGCGGAGCCGGGGGGGGCTGGGAGGGCTTGAGCCCCCCCACTTTTGAGGAGGACGACATTTCATTTTGCTTTAGTATATGTAGTTATTCGAGAAAATACATAAGAGTATTTGCCAGATGAAACTAGTGTTTAAATTGTTATTGCTTGATTAAGTCACAAGAATTTACAAAGCTACAACTTTATACAAACCTCGTCGGAAACTTTTCGCGTTTACGTATTTTTAACATTTTCTCAGCGTGTGCTTCCTTCCCGCAGACGGGAAGCTTGTGTCAAAAAACGGCAGGTTAGCGTAGGAGACCGGAAGGTTGAGAAATAACCTCCAAAATATTGCTGTAAGCACTAAAAGTACCTTTCATTTTACGCTTTATCCAGGCTAATTATTTCAAGAAGTATCTCGTGGAGAATGCTGTAAATACGATTTCTGAGACTCTAGATTTCAAAATTTTCTGGTGGAGGATGCCC
This sequence comes from Siderastrea radians, assembly GCA_964017195.1. Taxonomy (NCBI): domain Eukaryota; kingdom Metazoa; phylum Cnidaria; class Anthozoa; order Scleractinia; family Rhizangiidae; genus Siderastrea; species Siderastrea radians. The sequence continues at coordinate 19,579,227 of OZ024890.1, forward strand.
CCAGACCCCCCTACCAACTCGCGCCTCCAGCGCTCGTTTTCAGCCCCCCCCACTTCAATATACGCTCCGCCGTCCCTGTTCTTGGCCACTGGTGAACAATTGTTTAATGAAGTAAAGGTGAATAGTGGTGGATATTTGCCAAGCTGCGAGGGAAATATCTACCACTTTTCACCAATACTGAGGTGAATAATTGTTTTAGTATATACCAAACCAGTGGATAGCCAGCACCAAACAGTTGCTTTTTTTCTGAGAAATGAAGGAAAACTTGCGCATGAAATCAAGAAAAATGTCAGGAGGTGAAAAGCAGATACTATCCTGGGTTTGAGTAGCCAATCAGAGCATGTGAAAAACACTATCCACTGGTTTGGTATATACTAATCACATTTATTTCATATCATACCAAGTCTGTACAAGGATAATTTGTGGGAGGAAATTGCAGCATTTGATTAAAGCCAGAGACACAATAGGTTATGTATATGCTCCCTGTGGCGATTGTCGCTGAAACATGCGCATTGGGCATACGCAGTTGCTGGTATTTTTCGCCAAAATGCTGACAAATGTAATAGGCAACATGTGATGTGTCAGACAAATTTCCATCACTCATTGCCACGTAGCCTGCTTGCAGGTACCCTGCGAGCAGAGGCCCTTCGATCTTCCTAGATAAGTCGGGAAGAGGAAGGGACCTCTGCCAGCCGCCTCAACTTCCTTGGATTTGCCGCTCGTCCACCGAAACGGATGAGTCAGTCCAGTTTGAAACCAGTTTTTCCCGTTTTTGTTCAGTGTGCATGTGCTTTGTTAGAAATTGCTGACTAAATACGCGCCCATGGTACGTTCGGTACGCTCGTGAAGTTCACAACAGCGGACGTTTCTGTTTCGAAGGATGTCTTTGATAAAGCCGTGAAAAGTACACTGAGAACAGTGCATACTCATGGAATAAGCAATCTCACACAACATCAGTCAAAGGCCTTACTTAAATTTTCTGTGTGGTAAAGATTCTTTTGTCTGTTTGCCAGCCGGCCATGGCAAATCGCTTATTTTAATACCATTGGGAACAAAAGAATTGATGGGGTTTGCGGTTGCTTTCGGACCAATCACAATAGGGGTAAAATTTTACTTCTGGTTTTAGCGGGAATTGGTGCGAAGGGCTATGCGAATGTGCACTTCAACGCTTATTTTTATGGCAAAATGACATTTATTTTGGTCAACGGCGAGACAAGCAAATGGCAAGAGAAACAATTTTTTGCCGACTGGCGGCTGGTAATTTTGAAGACGAACTATCTCAGTGCAAAATATAATTTACCGCATGACGGCCGAGACACGTTTGAATATGAAACACGCTAATTAGAAATCACTGGACTGTAACAACATGTTGACAGTCTACAAAACGCAGTTTCTTGATCAGCAAAAATATTTCGAGGCTGATAAGTTTTCAACCTGTGACATAAATTTGAACAGAATTATTGTCAGCCTTACGGTTTAGCTCTTCTCAACTCTCTTGTGTTACAACCGAAGTCAGAATATGTTGTTGTGGACGCGGCTGTCCTTTGGTAAACAAGTTAATAAAAGCGAGGCCAAGCAAGGCTTGATTACATTTGAATTTAGCGCATGCTCAACAGGGAAAGTCGAGGCGGCTGGCAGAGGTCCCTTCCTCTTATGTAGGAAGATCGAAGGGCCTCTTCTCGCAGGGTAGCTTGCGGGTGGTTTGTGGGTGTTTTTATGGTGGAAAGACCCCGGAAAATGCAGAGTTCGCGATCGCCGGCGCCATCTTGGACACGCGCAAAAATCGGTCTTGGGTGAGTGACAAAGCGAGGGGGAGGGGGTGGAGGGAGCAACAGAAAACCGCCTGCCCGAAAACCCCTCTTCTGTGAGTCATTGCCCTATTCAGTGTCACTTGTCACGCATTCCATATCAGCCAATAAAATCATTGGCCTGTGACAGGCCATCAATCATGTTCTGTAAGCCTGCAATTCAAAACAAACTCATGTGTAGCTCACTTGTCAGATTTTTCATATCGGCGAAATAGTGAAAAGCCTGGATATTTTGATACCGCTTTGCAGGCTTTGAGTCTATTATTCCCAGTGTATTCTACATTTTACTTGTATCCTTTTAATTGCTACTTGTTCACGGTCTATTTTAGAATGCCTGTATTCAACTGCAAAGCTGCAAAAATCTCTGAGCTCGTCTTGTGGGCAAGTCTACTTACAATGCAGTCGACTGTAGTTTTCAATTTGTTTGCAGTCATGTCATGTTTTACCAAATTTCTTTGGCTTTATTGTCAGTATAACATGAAAATCAACTGGCCGAGTTTTACAATTCACGTGCAACACATTTACCCGTTAGTTTGATCGCCATAAACAAGTTGATAGATCGTGTTTGAAGTTTTCGTTAAATACCCGCGACATTAGCAGCAGCACATCGCTTTCAGTTCTAAAATGAGAATGTGTGTTTGAGGTTTCTTTTAGCAAGCAACAAATTTCAACTTAAGTTTGCTTCAATAAAGTAAACCGATTGAGTTATAAAAGAAGCGGTATATTTAACCTTTAGTTAACTTGATAAACTGATGGATTTCACAAATTGACTTCACATCAAAAATTTGTATAACTTCAAAACACCTTGCGTGAATGTGCAATTTGAAAAAGCCTATTTACACATATTCTTCCAACACTTGTTCGGCAGAACTGTAAATAAACTTGGCTGGCTCCTCCAGTACTCTGCTAATGTTTTCAGCAGTGAGATCTACTATGGTACAGAGACCTTCAGTTGTGCTATCTAGTCTGAAACTATCAGTGCTTTTCAACGGGCAAATTAACAACACACACGATGAAGGCTGCTCTCCCTCTTTGCGATTCCGATGACCGTAGAAATCATGCTTTTCCCAAAGCCAGTAGGCAGAACAGCTAGGACATCTTCACCTTTTTGTCAACTGCTCACAGCTTGCCTTTGCTCAGGCTTCAAAACAATGTTTCTATCTCGATTTTAAAAAATCTAGTGCTCACTCAGTTGCTTCTCCGACATTATTTTGTTGCATATTTTGTCTCTTTGGGATATCTGGGGGTGTTTACGTGATGCAGGTTTGACATTCATCCCAGTCCTCTTTTGTGGCACTGTATTCATGGAATTCAATAATTATGTGATACCTGTCCAGGACTTCCAACTTAAAGGAGCTACGTCACGGATAACGCAACTTGAAAAAGCTGGCAAGTTTTTTCAAGTTTGTAATTCGTAATCCGCCTTAATCTCCCTCAGTCGTAACCATCCTTGTTTACTTTTGGTTAATTATTACTTCTTTGGTGTTTTGCTAACTTAGGAAACTATTATTTTGAGGTTTCCGTTAGCGAGAAAACAATTTTGTCAGACCAGAAAAATGAATGAAAACGCCGTGACATAGTTCCTTTAAAGTATGTTGATCGATTACATGCAATGAACTTGCTGATATTATTGTTAACTGTTAGCTGTCGTCCTCTTTCTAGGTTCTGTGTTCCAGTTTTAGCTCAATCCGTGTAGAACCTTCTCAAGATAAAAATGTCAATGATTCTACAGTAGAGAAGTTTGGCTATGGGCAAACTGGTTTTGAGAAGCGTAACAAGGAAGCAGATGGTTTGTTTTATCTGAAGACAGTGTATTTACCTGATCAACTGGAGAAGAACCTTAAGCATTATCTGAAAAGTAAGCAGGAGAATGTACACAGGAGATGTGGTAGTTTACAAATTTTGTTGTCCAGTACTGCTGGCCATTACTTTCAGAATTCTATGTATTTTTATTTCCATTGTGCTCATTACTTTTTCTATACATTACACACGTTACATTGTGCAATCTTCAGCTCCTTGAATTTGTTTGTTTATTTTTTTAAGAATTCCCAAAGAAGGTGGTTGAAAATGATGGAAGGAAACTTGCAAGACACATTAGGAACAGAGGTCGTCCAACTGAACAAACCTGGCAGAAATACAGGGAATCTAAGAGGCAAAGGAATGTATTGGCAGGTTAGAAGCCATCTTTGGAGTGCACAGTGTCAGTTGTGTAAAAGTGGCAATTATAATTTTAGAAACTGGTTTTCATCCCTCACAGAAATTATGGCATCTTTTATATAGAAAACACAAGTAACTGAAATCAAAACTTAACTGCAACATATACATAGTGTCAGGTTGTTCTGTCAGACAAGAATCCCTACTCCAGATTGTTTCTCTTCACTCAGGTGTATATTGAATGGGTACCGGTGACATTCTGCTGGGAGTAACCCTATTGGATTAGCTCCAATCGGGGCCTGGGGGGAGGGGAATAGTAATTCTCCTACCCCTGCTTCAATCATGCAATTTTATATAACAATCAAAGTTAGTGCTGGCCTTGTGGACCCTTGTTGACCCATGTGCAAATTTACCTAATTCAATAATTTAAATTGATGTATACCATAAATGATCTAATAAACACCCGGGGCGTCTATTAAATTTTAGGGGTACTAGGGGGGCATTAAATAGACATGAGGTGTTTATCAGAGAGAGGCATTTATTTCACTTTAACTGTAACAACTTCGAACAAAACAAATAAGATGCGTAGTTTGCCCATGGAGTAAGATAGAAAACAGAGTTTGTGAGTAGGAGACTAATCTAATCTGCGCTAATGCAAAGCCTAGAGATGTCGTTCATAGTTTGTTATCGATGTCTTCATCGTCATTGGGGTAAGCCATGTCAGCATTGTTGGCCTCTTTGATGTCCATTGCTAACCAAGCAAGCAAGAAACTAAATAAAATGCATGATTTTACTCTATGGAGTGTTTCGTTGTTTTTTGAGGTGATTCTTGGTGGTGGGGGGGGGAGCATCTATTAGACACGGGGTGTTTATTAGAGGGGAGTGTCTAATACAAAATTTATACCTCGGAGAGGGCGTTTGTAGATACGAGGCATTTAATTGAGAGTGGGCGTTTATTAGATCATTTACGGTAATCTAATAATTTTAATTAATTTAAATTAAATTAATAATTTAATATTTAACAGAATGGAAACTTAAAGATAACACGATTAAGATAAGCTCATAACTTGATTTAATTGTCTACACAAGTGTTTTTTGCATTAGCCTTACTTAACGCTTATGTGAAAAATTATTAAATCAGTAAATATTATTTAATCAGTGTAGAGTCTGGTGGTTTTGTTTTTTTCATTTTCTCTCCTTTAATTTCTATTCGCAATTTTTTTGAGAAAAATATATCTCACGCTTGAAAGTTTTTCACCAGGATATCCAACACCTCACTTTTTTGTCCAAAAAAAGCCACACCCTGTGCTTTATGTTTTCAACTCTTTTTGGTTTTGAAGATCTCGATGAAACACACTTTCCTGTGTTTGCTTTTTTACAGGGAGACTGGGCCGATATCTCGAGCCCCTGCTATCTCGAACTCAAACTCATTTCCCTTGGTTGATTATTCTCACTTATTTGCTATTGTGTGGTTCCAGAAAATATCCATACCCCTCCCACGGAAGGTTTTTGGTTTGCATCCCCCCACCCCTTCGGAATTTCCGTTCCAAGGGGGTCTTTGATGACCCCCCCTCCCCCCAGGAATTTCCACGTTACGCGAACATGGTTTTTGTTTTAACATTTACTATTATAACATCCATTTTCAACATATAATGCTTTGTTATTGTTCTATACTATTTGCATGTTTGCTATCCCGTTTGAAATGTTCTATGTTTTTCACGAAAATTTGTTTAAACCGAGTGTTTTAACATTCTATTAACGTTGGTGCCGAGGGTTGCCGCGAATAATTTGTGTGCCGAATGCGATGTAAACATAACAACGAAGCCAAACTTTGAGAATCGATTTTGCGTTTGCCACACTCAAGCCTGCCGTCAAAAGCGAAACTGTTGAATGTAAATTACACTAAAAATCGACGGTTATGATGTTCGAAAGAGAATTAGAGTAAAATAGCAGTTTTTTTCCTGGGATTATGCACAAGTGAATTTGCATACCGTGAGTCTAAAAATAAATTGCACAGAGGGATAACAAATCGAACCTGTCCTCCCGCACTTAATCCTTTGTTTAAAATTGAAATAGTAATTGAAGGTCAAATGGAAACTCAAACATAATGACAACTGTAAAAGAATTTGTAAGAAATAGCTAACATAGGCTGAACTTTTAGTTTCAGTTCAAAAACCGGTCAGTACAAAATGCAGACTGCAGACTGCAGACTGCAGACTGCAGACCGGGTACAAAATGCAGACTAGGTACAAAATGCAGACTGCAGACTGGGTACAAAATGCAGACTGACATTTGAAACTCTTTTTTTTTTTATATTATTACCGGTTGTCACGCAATCCCTTTTCCGATGTCATATTCCACGAAAACTCGCATTACCGGGAATGATCTTGCTCCGTTACTCGAAACGAAAACACTGAGTCATGATTTCATTTTGTGTAGCATTTTTGTGGTCATTCATGATCCGATGCGATGAAACCACAACAAATGTAAACAAACGGTCAGTCACGGAATCTTGTCCTCGAAACATTCCCCCGATTTGACTTTTGTTATCTTCCTGGTTTATTAATTAATAAGTACAGATAAAACACATTGCAAATGTAGGAAACTTAAACTTTCTTTAATTTTCTCCAAAATATATTTTTGCTAACCAACCATAACAATTAACACTGCTCCATTTGTGTAAAGTTCATTCTACCAGCCTGGCATGTCTGGTTCAAATATGGTGATTCAATATAATAACCATAACAATTAAGGTATAAGTATTTTTATATTAACACACATCGGTTAAAGGAAGGTGATTTAACTGCTACTTATCGCATGGACCGATCTCCGAAAGGCCGCCATGACGAACCGGCGAAGAGGCAAAGAAAGCGACCACATGCACGGAAGGTCATGTGTCGACTGCTGGTTTCTCGGTATCATGTTGCAACGAGTGTTGTTATTTTATGTTATGCGATCTCGCGCTTGAAGTAAGAAGACTGAGAAGGCTTAAATCATGTTTAAGAACGAATTGATCTTCGAGACTTCGTTTAAAAAGTATATTTTGAGTAATGGAGCAAGATCATTCTCCGGTAATGCGAGTTTTCGTGGAATATGACATCGGAAAAGAGAATATGACAGCCGGTAAGTTATAAAATGAAATAATATAAAAAAAGACCCGAAAAAAACAGTTTCAAATGTCAGTCTGCATTTTGTACCCAGTCTGCAGTCTGCATTTTGTACCTAGTCTGCATTTTGTACCCGGTCTGCAGTCTGCAGTCTGCAGTCCGCAGTCTGCATTTTGTACTGACCGGTTCAAAAACGCATCAAATTTGCATAACGCGTGAAATCTGACCTTTTCAAATTATGAGCGTCGCTGTTTATGTAACGCAACAATTCTATCTCGATGATATCCGGTGAAAAGCGGCTGAAAACCCTTTGCTGGATTGCGCGATAAAAATATTTTTGTATTTGTTTAAACAACTTTAGTGTTTAACGAAAAACGTTTCCATTGAAAGGATTGAAAACGGTGCAAAATTCACCGAAGGCCAAGGAGACACGCAATTTTCCATAAACGTGAATATGCAAATCAGGTCTACCGAAGTTTTATACAAATCAAAGTCGCAAAATTTGGCCTTTCGGTCAACATATTTGCGTAGTTTTGAAGGTCAAAACAGCCTACGTAAGTATTACTTCGTGCTTGGCATCAATCGTGCGTTGCTTTCAATTCTTTCGTGTTTCTTTACCCTCTGGAAAATGAGCTTCCTATGAACCCCCCACTCCCCTCAGAAATTTCTGCCTTTGAACCCCCCTCCCCCTCGGAATTTCCAGTGACCTTCCGTGGGGGGGGTATGGATATTTTCTGGAACCACACATTGGGCTATCTTAACCCTTAACGTCCTAATAGTGACAAGCATCCAATTTCTCCTTACAGTATTACTACTTGATCAAACGGCTTACTGTAATTTGCAAAACGAAACGAAACAGAACGAAACAAAATGAAAATCTGTATTTTGCGAAATCTGTAATTTGCGAAATGAAAATCTGTAATTTGCAAAATGAAAAATCTGTATTTTGCGAAATGAGCCACCAGCAGTTCAGATTTTCATTTCGCAAAATAGAGATTTTCATTTCACAAATTACAGATTTTCATTTTGCAAATTACAGATTTCGCAAATACAGATTTTCATTTCGTTTCGTTCCGTTTCGTTTCGCAAATTACAGTAACCCAATCAAACATACAGTTCATGAGAATAAAGAAAATAATCACCAATTATCAAATGTCTTGATTTTTAATCAAATTCTCCCAACTAGTAACATAAGAAATATGAGGAGAATAGTGAGGAAAATATGGATGTTAATATTGGACGTTAAAGGGTTAAAGTCATATTACAAGTATCTTGAACAACTTTTGGGTTCAATAGTGGGAGTTGCTGAGTAAGTTCCTTAGTATGTGGATAGCTTGATGAAACATGCTCTCCATTGTTTTATAGATCTAATCTCAAACTAGTCCAGAATTTGTTCATGCTAATGATTTTCTTTGGTTAAAGCTGATAACTCAAGAAATTGATTTCATGTTCTCTAATACTGAATTCAGAAATTGAAGTTAATCCAGAAGACATTTTAAAGTTGGAAAGCCAAGAAAGAAGCTCCATATTTGATGACAATAACAGTGAGATAAGTGAGGATGAGGAAGATGAATATCATGAAGAAACTGAGTTGATAGATCAAGGTGGTGAGCACGTACAGAGTACAGGCAGCGAAGACATTGATGAAAAAGAAAATAATACAACAGATGTTGAAATTAAGGAAACTGATAATGATGAAGCTAATAACATTGAACTAAACTTGAAAACCATGAAAAAGCCAAAGAGGGCTGAATATAAAGTAATAAGGTAAGTCTTCAACAATATTATCAGTATTGTGGTTGTCATCATCATTGTTATCATTGTTGGCAACATCCTCACCAGATTATTTTTACAATCATTGTCATCATCAGCATTCATTGTCATCATCATCATCATCATCATCATCATCATTACCATCATTGATTATCGTCATCAGCATCTTGTTGTGATCTGGCATGTTCCACATCTGTCTCTATCTTCACGACTTGGTGAATTCTAGTAGAGCCCCATACACAGGAAATGTATGTCATGTGCGGTCATGGCTGTCACAGTGTACGCTGTGTGATGTTACACCGTGCTTCCATGAAAGCATCATGAATTGTCACCACCAGTGGAATGTGAGCCAGTAAACTTGTGACATTTTCTCTTCCCCCAAAGCCCAGGTCAGAATTCAGGTAAACAAAAAAAAAAAAGAATTCATGTAAACACCATGAAGTGTACCTATAATGCACTGATGTGCCAATCAATTCGAAAGTTGAACATCCCCCCCAGGCATATTTTTTTTGAATTTTGAAGATTGGCTCATTCAAATTCCCACCCCCCGTGGGCCAAAATTGTGTTCAAATGCCCTACCCTTGAGTGTCAGATTTGACAGTCAAATGCCCCTCCCAAAGAACAAAATTAATGTTTTTGGTGGGAATAAAACAAAATGGAACTCTTTAATGGTGATTGGCAGTTGAAGCTATAAAATCTATAAATCCTTGATATTAAATACACTCAGTTTTCATACGTACCCTTCAAAAATACTGCAGAGCTCCTTTTCGCCAGCCATTCACTCACAAAAGCGAGATCTTTGCCTTTAGATTGGTCCACGTTTAACAGTTACATACGTTACAGTAGGTGTTGGAAAAAGATTTTAAACTTGGCACTTCCGGTTCAAATCCCCCATCCTACCCAGGCAAAGATCAAATGCCCCATCCCCTGGAAGGCCTGTCACATCAAATTCCTTACTCCCCGGGCATGGAAAATAGTCAAATGCCTGGGGTATAGCAGGGGGGGGGGGGTGTTCAAGTTTCAAATTGATTGGCACATAAGTGATATTCAAATACTTTAGATGCCTCCCCCCCCCACACATTTTTTTACATGAGCACACAAGCATTTTTGAAATCATCTGGTCAGAGTCACCCACACTCCCAAGGCCTAAGTTAAGACCTTATGTAAGGACCACAAAGTGTCCCCACTGATATTCATTGATGCCTGTCTACTTGGGATGTGAGCCTAGCTCCAAGCATATGATGTCATGGTTACCCACAGAACATTGACTTACGTGTAATTTTTTAATAAATATGGTATCATTTAATATTGATAATATTAAATATCATTGTATTGATTAACATGGGGCTTCAATAGGCTAGCCTATTTCTATACGTTACCTCGTTATTCAGCCAATTATCTACCAACAGTGTATGTATTACTTTAATTTACTTTTAGATACGACAAAAGAGAATCTACTGCTTATGCAGCAAGCAGAATACCATCCACTTATGGCACAACACTAAGAGTATTTCATGAAGTAAGCTCACATTAAAAGAAAAATTCATTCACTGGTTGATTTAAAAAGCTATATATATAATGATGGTTAAAGATTAGGGAGCTGCTGTTTTGAAGTAGCTTTTAGTTGTCTATTCATGACTTCCTAAAGGCACAGCATGATTGACCTAAATGAATGGAATAACTTATTTAATACATAATTATCTGTGATAATGATTAGTGTGGCTGTAGAAAATCCCATCAACAGTAAAATTAATGAGTTTTAAGGAACAGGTGGCTTATAAAGTACAGGTAATAAGCCAAGGTGCACAAAAGGGTACAGCAAAGGGGTAACCGCAGCAATACTTAAAGTGTCAACCACAAGGCACCATCACACTGAGATTAAAGAATCAGCAGAATATTTTCCTAAGGCATATTTAGCCCTAAAACAGGTGAAGCACAGGTCTGCAAAGATCAAGCTACCTGGTATAATTATCATATATTTTTTATCTTAACTTTTAGATCAACAAAACAAGCAGGATGCACAAAAACATGCAAATCAATGAAAACCCTTTCTGGCCCCTGATGTGGCATGTACTTTAATGGGGGGAGGGGGGTGGGGTGTTTTACTGCTGTGACATTGTTTTAAGATTTTCCTAGTTGCACAGGTTACATTTTACCACATACAAAAATGTCTTTCAATTTTTTCGTTTATGGTTATTTCACAAGTCATATGTTATTCTCATTGTTAGTGATTCTTTTGTTAACAGATAAGCCGACGTGAACCAGACTTTAAACCAGAGACTCTTTTGGATTTTGGTTCTGGAACTGGAATGGCAGTATGGTAATAGCCCAAACTGAATTGACTTTGGTTCATAATAATTTAATGTTTATAAGAAAGATGGAATAAAGTTATTCAGTTTGTCACAAGCATGGGACAGAGAAAAAATCTGAGTCCCTGAAAGGAAATGAACCCATGACCTCCTGTACACCGGTCAGTAAGTAACCCTTATGGAAGATGGAATGGTATTCAGTGTCAGATCCAGAATTTCTTTTTGCATGGCACTCAAGGAAAAAAAGAAAGAGGGTTGAGTGAAAAAACCTGAGTCGCTAAAGGTAGTCAGCAACAATCGGATGGTTTAACTGTGCGCCTCTGAGCTACTGAGCGTTTACTGAGCTATGTGTAGGTCATTTACTGGGTTGCTGTTAATGAGTTTGACTGTGAAAAACCTACAGACTGCTAGGATCAGAAATGTCGAAAGCATCCTCTGTGGTGATAATTTCCTTTTGTGCCTGCTCTTGTTAGACATTTACTGGGCTTTAGAATCTGTTATCCCTTATGCAAAGCACTTTTAAATAATGATTTTATGAGGGCTATTGTTATCTGATGCCTGCTAGGGTGACAGATGAATGTATTTTGCTTGGAGGTTATTTTTATTACCTTTTTTTCTACAAAAGGGGTGGTGGTGGAAGGGGGGGGGGGCTCTCCTACATCTGTCACTACTCTAGAAGTGGGATTAAAGTTGTAAGACATGACTGTCATACGTCTTTAGCAGTATAATTAATTTTGTGAACTTCATGTACTTGTAGGGCAGCACATGAGAAATGGGGAGACTCAATCAGAGAATATCAGTGTGTGGATGTGTCACAGGACATGATCAATTTGTCTCAGTATCTTCTTAGAGGTAGCAACATTATTTCAGCCGGTATATTGAACTGGAGGTGTGCAAGACATTTAGTAGTTCCTTAAGACAGACTTGAGTTGGGAAGGGGACTGTGGGGTTGAAAGTGGGACATAAAGATGTGAAAGCTGGTGTAAGGGCACAAAAAGTAGGAAAGATAAACCCCTGTTGTCTTTCAGGCAGCTTTAATCCAGGTCATTTGTAGTCAGTGGCTGGAGCATTTCTTCCTGTTCTAGCTTTACACTATCTGTGAAAATTACTCACTGGTAAAATGTGTGAAACTAGCAATTTGATCATCTTGTTTCTTTTTTATCCAGGTGGTGAGGGATCTGAGAATTCTCTTCACATTCCACGAGTTTATTTCAAAAGATTTTTACCTGTTTCCAACTTGGTAAGTACTGACAGTATTACATTCCACTATCCACTGTAGTCATGGTAGTTCTGATAGTTTTATCCACACCAGTGTATTGATTTATTTCTCCTCTAACAGCATACATACATACATACATATACTTTTTGTTGAGGCAGGTCGGTTTGAGGCAACCTAAAGGCTGGTGGGGACCTGCCAGAAACTTAAACGAAATATGAAACAAACAAATCAAACATAACATTTTTAAGAATCCCAACTGGCAGGAGGCAGACCAGTTGGCTATTTACAATGCGTGGAAGAGATGAGTTCGGGACTACCGAAAACAAATCCAGCTAGTTGTCAGAGCGGGACTTGAACCCGGGGCCTCCGGATTACAAGTCCAGCGCCCTAACCACTAGGCCACGCCACCTCCATGCTGTATTTATTTTGATCTCGTACTTTTTCTCTAATTGAATGCATTGTGCTTATCTCTACATAATGATCAGTCTAACATTAATGGCTTTTTTTTTCACTTAGAAGAATACAACTCTGCAATTATTTAACTACTGTATTTTTTATTTGTTTATAAAACTCATTTAACTATTCAGAAAGAAAATACAAGGCAGATGAATGCTAAATGAATATCTTTAATTTGCACACGGATTTTTTTTTACCAATAAATAATTATTGCTTGTCAGGTTTTGAAGTTCAGAGTTAACGTGTTATTGAATGGTGCATTAACCCTTTTAGCCCCAATAGTGATAAGCATCTAATTTCTCCTTACAGTATTACTACTTGATCAAACATAAACGTCATGAGAATAAAGAAAATGATCACCAATGATCAAATGTCTTGATTTTTTTATCAAATTCTCCCAACCAGTAACATAAGAAATATAAGAAGAATAGCGAGGAGAATATGGATGTTAATAATGGGGCTTAAAGGGTTAATAACTCTTGCCTTCATCTTGAGCTGTAAATTGGATATACAGCGTAACACCCTCACCCCCCATCATGCTGTCATTATGTTAAATAAATTATGTTATTTCACCTTTCATTAACAGATCACATACAATGTCGTAGTAGCTTCTTAAATTGGATATAACACCCTCACCCGCCATCATGCTGTCATAATGTTAAATAAATTATGTTATTTCACCTTTCATTAACAGATCACATACAATGTCGTAGTAGCTTCTTAAATTGGATATAACACCCTCACCCCCCATCATGCTGTCATTATGTTAAATAAATTATGTTATTTCACCTTTCATTAACAGATCACATACAATGTTGTAGTAGCTTCTTATGCTCTCAGTGAAATACCAAAGAATTCACTGAGACAAATGGCTGTGAGAAGTTTATGGGGGAAAACTAGTGACTTTTTGGTGAGCTCAAGATCCGTCATTATTTCTGGAACAATTTTTATTGAAAACTCTCTAAAATTAATTTTTGTGCTAAATTCCTCTCACTTGTGTTTTGTCAGGTCATTATTGAGCACGGAAATTCTGAAGGGTTTGAGATAACATCTGATGCCAGAAGCCTTGTGTTGAAGGTAGCAAATAATTAAAATTACTGTCTATATTGGAGATTAAGTATCATCTCTTTTACGTTGGCTGAACTACATCATTCCCTTATTTCAGTCTGTAAACTAGTGCACATGACAGCTCTGGGTACCTTTAATTGATATAAAAAAATGTTCAGAGAACTTTTGTTCTCTGAACTCACTAGTACATTGTGACGTCACTCATAAAATAAAAATCTTACGTGCGCACCTTTTCCGAACCTTTTGTGAAATAATTCCATGTTTCCTCAATTTAGGAAGGAGGATACGCATCAGTAGACACCGAAACTTCCGCAAGTGAGTATAACGTAACACATGCAATACTGTTACATGTAACGTTTGTTGTAAGTAGTGGTCTAGCTTGTATTATTCTTTGCCTTGTTGGTCATTAGAGTGGGACACCTTAGTCATCTCTGCAGTGAGAACTCATTAATAGAACTCAGTCATAAGTCTTTGTCTTTTATTAATATAATTGGCGCTAGCAAGCTAATCTGGCAATGGACAGTAGGCACACGCACATGCAGATGGTTAGCGTAAACAGACTAAGTGAGGCACAAACACATGAAAGCATAGGCTCAAAAACAAGCGAAAAAAAAGGGACAAATTTCGCTCAACTGTGGATCCCTGTGTAGACTAAGAAACTTCTCGAAATCTGTTAAAAATTGTTGCTTATCATCGACTGGGACGCCAGCATTTATGGTGGGCCCTCTTTGTACTGATAAAGTACCATCTCGAAATGGCCATTTTATTCTTATATATTTGTTTCCAGGTGAGGAGTTTCAGTTCCTTGATCCTACAGCTGAGGAAATGGACAATGGCTATGTGTTTTCTCCAGTAAGTTTCTGAAGTTTTCATCCCTGACTTGAACACCGTTTCTTAACGTTTCAGTTTTTGATCAAAATAAACTGGCACTTAAGTATCTGACATACATGTACACCTGTGACATTTGTAGATCATTAACTGGACGTTTTGCTATTATTTTGCAGTGTCCACATGATACAGAATGTGCAAGATCGGACGCCAAAACAAGAGACCACCCTTGTAACTTTGAGCAGAGAGTCCAGTTAGCATTTTGTCAGGTATTTTGTTCCCTTACTGCACTTTTCAATAGGGTCCTTCAGATCGGAGTGTGGGTACGACTTTCTAACCCTAGCTGTGCATGCTTTAGATTATCACGTCCTGCGCCAACATGATATTATGGTTCCCAGAGCCTCTACTTCTTATCAGCAACGGGGAGGAGCGAGGGCTCTGGAAACGACAAAGCAAACAAACAAATTCAATGACCTGGTGGATTACACTGCAAAATCCACCGATGGCAATCTACGATTGTCAACTTTAGAACCCCTAGAAGTAAACTTGTTTTATTTGCAAGACTGTAAAACAAAAATTGTCATCCCAGAATCAAGTGTTATTCTGCATGTCATTCCGCACCCCCTATGCCACCTGCCATTCCGCGATGTCACTCCACCCTTTACATTACTTTCCTTGGACGTTGGAAGATTGCGTGTTATGCTTCCCTATCAACCAGTTCCGGTGTAGTTATTATTTGTTGACGAAGAGGATTACTGTTAGCTTGCAGCTGTGGTCTTTCTCAGTTATTAGAAGGGAGAAAGATCGTTGGCAATTTTATTGTTGTACAGTGAAACCTGTATTGAGCGGACACCCTTTATTAAGCGGACACCAGCTCAAGTCCCTAAATTTCCTTCCCACGTTTACTTTAAAACGAACCTGTATGCAGCGGACACCTCTTTTAAGCGGACGCCTATAAAACATGTGAAGTAGGTGGAGATAAAAGAAGATTGTTTTGCAATTTATCATAACCTGTATTAAGAGGTCACCCTTAGTTAAGCGGACACTAGCGAGGGTCCCAAGGGTGTTCGCTTAATGCAGGTTCCGCTGTAAGTGTTTTCTTTTTCTTTTATATATACAGAAAAATACCAGGCTAAAGAAATTTGGATTCCACACTGAGAGGTTTTCATACATTGTTCTTAGAAAAGGAGAACGCGATTTATCAGGTGAGTAGAAAGAGAAAGAAGGTGGAAGGGACGGAGAAAGGTGATCTTGTGATGAACTTGGCATCCAGCACAGGGGAACTTGTTGTGTTTTTGTAGTCGCTTTAACTTCAGCCTTAAAATTATAATCGAATGGCCTCTTGGTGTTCCCAAGCGTACGAAGGGCATTACAACACTATTTTCCATTAAGTTTGTGAATGTACTTCATCCAGTGTAGCTGTAAAGTCCGCTTGGTGGAGTTGAGAGAGCAAGCGTAAAGTGTGAGTAGCGCACGAGTGGCAAGTCACGCGTGGGTATTGTTTCTTTTGTCCACGCCTGTCTCCCGCTTTGTGCTCGATTCCTGCTCGTAACACACGCTCTCTTTCTAAAATGTCCTTTTTTTATTTTTCAGAGAAACCATGGCCACGAGTTCTGCAACCATTGAGATTAAGAAGGCGACATGTTATCTGTAAACTTTGTTGTAGCTCAGGTGGGTTTTAATGATGAAGTCAATTCCCTGTAAGCAGTTCAAAGCACGTCCTCATGCATATCCATTGGTCGGGGAAGGTGGGGTTGTTGAGCTGAAACCACCTCCTTGTAAACGCAAGGGACTTCAACCACGACGGCGACAACAACGAGAACATCACAAAACACACAAAACAATTGGCCTTAGTGAGCAAAACAAAGACTCTGCACGTACATTATACATTCTGGTGCATTTCTTTACTGTTCTCTGCAAAACAATAACGTGATATGACCAGTTTCATGTTTTATGGAGAACCAGGGAACACACGATTGCGAATGTTTTCTTCCTTTTTGAACTAAAGCCGTCTTTGCGAATTCAACTCCTGGATACAGTAGACACCTACCATCTCGTAGCCTGCTTATCTCGAATCTCCCGCTGTCTCGAACGAACTGAAATCTGTTTCCCTTGATGGATGTTTCGCACTTATGAAGCCTCGTTCCCAATAGTCCTCGGTAGAAGATTCGCCTATCGTGTTCGGCCCCAAGCCTCACTCTGTCACTCGAAAAGCTCGAAAAGGCCTTGGGACAAGGCTGGCACTTATGCACTATTGGCTATCTCAATTCTCGTCATCTCTATATGCCTCTGTAGCCGGCGAACAGGCTTGCCGGGGCGTGCTTGGTTCGGCGAGGCTACCATCTATAAATTTCTTGTATCTCTTGCGTGTTCGAGATAGCTGAAGACTACTGAAGTTCGTCCACATTATACAAATTAAACCGTAGGTTAACGAACCTGTAAAGTTTTTTCGCAAGTGACGTTTTCGTTCCCGTTGTTGTTGTTTTAAGTCTTTTCTGTAGCATTACGACTGTAGCCTAAAGGCCTGTTTTTATTATCTAAAGGTGATCTGAAGCAGAAGATATTAACCAAAAAGAAAGACGGGTATGTAGACACATTCTAATATTGCTGCCAATACCTTTACTTCTATGATACTTACAATAAATGTGTTTGTAAAATTGTATGTTTTGACTTTGCCCAGTTACGGGAGGAAGGCGGGTCTGGCTAAGGGGAATGTTGTAACTAACTGCTTAGAGACTGTAGCATCTACGTTTTGTCAGCCTTGCCATTCTCCTTTAACTTCCCACTACTCATTTACCTTTGCCTTTTGCCCGCCGGTTAGATCTCTACGGACCTTCGTCCACCGTTTGAGCTGTTTCTCGAGATTCTTTGCTAATTCGCGTTGCAGTTTGAAAACAACCAAAGGCAAATTGTAGGGAAAAATAAATTACAGGAAACTGTACTGTAATTAGTAGGAAATCTCTGTCCTTGCTTACAAGGCCCGAAAAACGCCTTGGGGCTAAGCTAATTCCATCGTAATCTGATTCCTCCTTCTTGTTGCAGCGACATTTACAAGTGTGCGCGGCATCTGACGAAATGGGGTGATTTGTTGCCAGATCCAGAGGACAGGCAGAGACCAGTTAAAAGCAAATTGGCTCATGCAAACGGAGTCAGTTCATAGCAGTAGTTCTCTGCTGACTGCGATGGGAGAGAAATTCGTGAAATGAGGGCGCATGGTAGAAGAAACGAAACGAAATGATGTTAAATTACTATTGCAAATGATGTGAACGTTACAATAAAGACTGCAATTATTCATTGAAACATTTATCCCGTAACATTACAGGGTGAAACATTAGTTTTGCAAAAGCTATAAATGAAGTGAAGTAAAAGCAAGTACACTTTCCCTCCCTAATCGTAGCCTGCGTGGTACCTAATCGATGCTGATCTTACATCCAGCGGTGCGGACCTTTTCCCACCAAATTGGCAGTGTATTTTTGTCTCCGTTTGTGCGGTATCAGCAACAGGGGAACCTAGACATGAGAAAATGACATCACAAGGTCATCCCTTCCCTTAAATATGCGGCCCTCTTTTTAAAAGTGTTTTTCAACCGATCTGACGATTCGCACTCACCTTCGCAATGGGGTGGAAATTCGCCCATAAGATGAAAATATCAACAGAAAAAAATCAGTGAATTTCTTTTGCCATTTTCTAACCATGGGCAAATTATAACGGGAGAAACGTGACAGGCAAACTAGCAGGCGAATCATGACGGGCAAATGACAACCAGGAAGTAATTGCTTGCTCCGTGAACTCATTCTATGGACGAATTTCCTTATGGGCGAATCATCTCTGAGAAACTCTGGTTGGCACACTGCTGTGCAATAAAATGAAATTGACTGTAAATAAAGGTGACCTCAGGCTACTCTCTCTCCTCTGCAGAGGCCTCCTGCAGTCGCCCCTTGACTGCACGCTTGGGAAAAAACGCGCGGAGACTGGGCAGAGGAGAAAAAAGTGAAGCTATCTTCCCCGCGCCACTGTTTTCTCTTTCACTGCTGTTTACTAATAGGAGCCTCTTCGGAGGAGAGAGTCTGTTCCTCCATAAAGTGAGAAACGTGAACTAACTCAATCTGGCCTAATTTTTTAGCCTTTTTTTTGGGGGGGGGGGGGGGGTGCGGACCAACTTGATCAGGCTACTAAATCCCTTGTTCGAACACCAAATTAAAGCCTGAAAAAATCGTACGCCTTGCGAACTCTGCTCTCAGGGTAACGTCTAGCCACCAGTCATGCGCAAACATTTCTTACGAATGTTTTGCAGCTCAAGCCTCGAAATGGGCAACTTTTTCAGTTGCACGATTTTGCCCGTGAAATCTTCGTCCTGTCCCGATTATCTCCGAGGAGGCGAAATAAGGGGATTCTTTTTGTTGGCAAAATTCTGTCCTGACGAAGAAGCGAGGGTAGTCACTAGTCATCACAGGTCATATTGACTTTAGACAACGTAATAACGTCCTTGGTATGGAATGTTTACACATGATTATTAAGCAAGGCAAACAGTTGCCATTCGACCCGTCCTCGCGGAAGCGTTTTCGTCGTTTTCAGTGCCTATATCGCGCATACCGAGACGACCAAAAACGATTTTCAGCGTTTTGGTTTTTAAAAATAGACGGTCGCGATCATCGAAGACCTGGAAAATAGAACGCCTTTTAAAGTAAAAAACGCTAGCGCGAGCAGAAATAGTTTGGCTCGCCATATATAGGGTCAAATGGTAACGGAGAGTTCAAAGTGGACGGGCATTAACGACGTTATGACGGAGCTGCTAAAGAAGCACCCTGCCATTTCCCGGAAACCCGACTTTTTGGCCAGTCTGTCTTTCTGTACACTTTATTTTCCTTAAGGTCAGGGAACATTGGATGTTAATAAAGAGACGCGAGGGGTATGAATCCGGGAAAGAGCTTGGTCATCTCTTCTTTGGTACAATAAACTTGACAAGTCGACGAATAGTCGAAGAAATTGCAAAATTTACTTTTTGCTAACCTGAACGTTACAGTACAGCGAACATGCATTCAAGTAAAACTGAGAAGTTACACATCAAACTAAGAAATCTAAAAATATTCAAGTCATAGATGAAATAGAATTCTCGGAACACTTTCCTAGCACTGCACTAACTAAATAGCTAACACTAAAACAATGTTTCCTGTACATCAGAAGCATTCTATTTTACATGGAGCGAGTCTTGTATCATCGAGGAATTCTTTTCGAATTCTCAGACCAACAAAAATTAATGCCTTTCCCATCAATCAAGCGCAAAACCAGACACCAGTTGCACCTGTTTTTCTTTTTCTCCAAGTTCTGAAGTTTTGATTGGTCTATTGTGTTATTTGTGGCGCTTTACAACAGTTGACAGAAAATCGCTTCAACGCGACATCTGTGGAGACACGCAAGAAAAGTGCGTCAAAGAAATAAGGACGTACTAAAGAAAATCGGATCACAGAAAGCGTAGATTTCGCCAGCATCTCACGCGACTCATGCAATTATTAGCCCCCGGACCAACGGATTATCATTAAGCTTAAATATTTCCATTCAACACCGTTCAAAATTGTTTTAAAAATTTGTCAAGGTCACTGCGTTTGTGCACCCTGTTGAATGATGTTAAACTGATGATTCTCAAGTATTTTCAACGCCTTTGAATGGTGCTGAACAAAGTTTGATTGCCATCAAACACCTGTAATAAAAAGGTGTACATGTATTCCACAATGTAGGATTATTTTGCATCCGAGGCCTTAGGCTTGCATCCCAAGATAGAATATAAATATAATACAAAACAAGAGGAAACAATTTACACTCGCAACTTTCTTCTTTTCTTAGACTGCCACTCTGGTGAGCGTGGGTCTGTAAGTTCTTTGTCGCTTTGCTTGATCTCAACAGCACGATATTTGCGTATGGGATTAGGCTTGTGTACAAGTTGTTTCCTCAGTTGTCTGAGATGAATCTTTTCCTCCTCTTCTCTCTCCTTCTCAAGTTGTCTTCTCGCCTCTTCCTCCTCCAATTCTCTTTCCGCCTTGTGCATTTCGAAGACCTCCCTCTCCTTGGCCCGTTTATCAGAATTCATTGTGAATTCCTCGATTTTCGTGCTGGGCTTGACGATGGACTTGTCTGGAACGAATGGGGCGTTGTAGAGCACATTCGTGGATCGCGCTTTGAAAACCCTTTTCATTCTTTGTTCCTCAATCTCTTGCTGAAGCTAAAATAGAAAAAGAAACCTTTCAAAATTTAACCCTAAATTGCATGACTTTTCCAGGATGGGATTGCGAATTTCACATTCCACGTCTGTAAAAACCCTGTCTGCAGTTGTGCAACGCATTTCAGAAACGATAAGAGGCCAGATAAAGTCATCAAGGAGATATCAAAGCGTTTTAAAAAACAAATGAAAAACTGTACAAATGGCTGAACGGTATAACGCACAGCAATGTAAGGTTTTACTTGCCTAAATTTTGCTTTTTGCAAAACCAGTTATTCTATCTGATTGCAATTGCCCAATTTCTTACGAGCTAGCGCTGTTGAGAGATTATTAATCCGATATGCCAGCTCTATTGCAACTCTTATTCACAGGCTTTATCTTCAACTTGTCAGGCTGAAAACACCGCTGTACCTTTTGTCCCCACTTTTCAGCTTTGACAGCTCCACGGTTTTCCGTTGACAGATCAAATGGTGCAGGCTCGGTGAGGAATTTTGATGAAGTAGGAAGAAGAGGTGTGGGAAAACTCGGCAGCGGCTGAGCATGGAATTCTTGCGCCTGTAAACGGTAAAAAGCTTTGATTACATTCAGTTACAGATATTTAATCTCTCACTTTTGGAATTTTTCCTTTTACACGCAACGGGCGATCTTTGCTTATATCCAGTTTCCACTGTGGGTGTCCTGTTATTGTAAATCACATCTTGCTTTTAGAAACTCACCCAATAGAAAAACAGACATCACAACCACAAAGGGCAAATAAAATTCAGTTATCATGCTAAGTAAATTGAAAGAAAGCTGGTCAAAAGTTGCTTCAAAGGTTGCATTCAGAGGTTGCCGTATACTGTAAATTGTAACCTGCAGTGATGCACCTTAAAAGAATTCATTCATGAGCATTTTATTTATTTTCCATGAACTTGACAATGAGCATTTACAACTCCAACTCATGTATACCCTTGGAGATACTATCTCAAAGCATGGTATACCTTCTCCTTCTCTTCTATGATTATGGCCTTGATTGTCTCCTCTTTCTTTTGTTTTAATTCCTTGTCACGCTGTTCAAATGAGAATGGTTGTGACTGGGTGCATTGGTGTGGCAGTTCGGGTTTAAAAACTGTACTGAAGTCAGGAAGAGCTTGTGCCTTGATCTGTCTTGGATGATCTTCTTCCTGAGGATTAAATTGGTAACTCAGAAATAAGCACTATCCAGGTAAAAATTAGTTGAGCTTCTTTATCGTCATACTTTCTGTAGACATGTTGACATGCTGTGCAAAACATTTGTACACACCTGATTGAAAAAGCGTTGTCTGGTAACAAGTATAAACCATGAAAGATGCAACATTATGGAATTCTGGGAAAACAGCATGGCAAGATTGTTACTCTGTTCCGTTTATTCATATTCAAGGTAATTTTTATTCATGGAGAGATTTTGGAGTATATCTATATGTTTTATTTTTTCCGTGCCATAATGATGTGCACAGTGTCTGAGAATCAAAGCAGGTTCTTCCGCTTCCCAGAAAACAATTGGGTTGTATAGTTAATGGTTTACGCTTTTTACGCGACAACGTTTCTTCAATTAGGTGTATACCAAATCAGTGGATAATGTTTTTTGCAAGCTCTGATTGGCAGCTAGGCTCAGTCTCCAGCCGTGAGTGTCTTGATGCGCCCGCAATTCTCGCCACCTTCATGGCTGGGTGCACGGGTTTGGTTGCATGTCCTTGACGTCATTACAACTTTAATAATTATGCAGACAATCCACACGTCATTTGCTTAAATTTTATCTGTTTTTTTTTATCGTCTTGAAAAAAAGCGAAATGCGAAAAGTATGCCTGAAACGTCCTCCTAAAAGTGTGAAATTTCAAGAGAAAGACGAAATCCCGCTATTTTATGCCGCGCATTCTGCCCCCCAAATTTTAGGGGGCTTGTCTCTGATTGGTCAGTCTAAACAATAACCAAACCCGTGCATCCAGCCGTGAAGGTGGCGAAAATCGCGGGCGCATCGAGACACTCACGGCTGGAGACTGAGCCTAATTGGCAGCCTACTCAGATTTGGCATAGTACCTGCTTTTCATTTCCCGACATAGTTCTGGAAAAGAAATTATTTGGTCCGGCTTTCCACTGGTGTTGTAGGTATTTACTAAAATGACTACCTCATTATAGGAAATTTACACTTGTGTTAATTAAGGTATTTGTAATTAACGCGACTTAAATTAACGCGAATTGAAGGGAAAAGTACTCCCCAATGAAGGAAATTAATGCAAAAGAGGGGGTAAAATTTCAAAATGAGGAAAATTAATGCGATTAGCACAAAGAAACACCTTGTGGTCACAACTGGAACAAATTTATTTCTAACTGAATATAAAAATCACTAACAAAACAGGTCTACAGGTGCGTGAGGCAATTTCTTTACAGACAATGCGCGTTAAATTTTGCCTAAATGTACGTAAGCTATTGTTTTGTGGGTGTCAAGAATGTCTGGACTGTATCCAAAATATGGGATTAAAACGATGGAAATTTAAGGTCGCGTAAATAAACGCTCCACTTAATTAACAACGCAGAAATAAACGCTCACAGAAATTAACGCGACTTAAATTAACATGAATTTTTACAATTTGCATTAATTTCATGGAGTGTTAATTTCCTATAATAAGGTATTCTCCCCAGTGCTGGCAAACGATCACTTTCATTGGTAGATATTTCCCAGTCAGTTGTCGTTTTGCAGCTCAGCAAATTTATAATAATTAAGTTCTATTCCTTATTTTCTCTGTATTAGTCTGCATCTATTTAACACAAACTACAAACCTCAGTGGCAGCTGGTTCTTTGGTTTTATGGACTTCAGCTCGTTGGTCAGAGTGAAAATTAAATGGTTCTATCTCTGTAAGAGGCTTTTTTGGTACCATGTACACTCCAAGTGTTCCATTGCATTCAAAAATCTTGCGATTAAGTTCGTTTGCCTTGAACTTGTGACTGAGAGAAAAAAGATAAATTAATGTTCGTTTGCTGATGTTTGCTCAGTGGCTTTTGCCCTTTTGTGTTTCTTCAGTAAATTGCAAAATATTATGCAACACCATGAAATGTTTTCCTGTTAATTCCCCCACATTCCCTTTCCTATCTTTCCCCAACTCTAACTCCCATCAATTTCTGTTCTGGTCGATCCATGCTGGCGACAAACTGTTTTTTGCACCAGAAGAAGGAAATGCAGGGGGGGGGGGGACTCATTAAAAACCTAACCTAACCTGATAATATGATCAACAGACTGTAGCTCTTATAATAATTATAATAAGCTCAATTATGCACGCATTTATTTTTGATTGGTTCTCACTTATGATCTATTAGAGGACAGATGCATAGATTATGTCATCATTAAAAGCTTTTGTTTCTTTATTCTATAAAACAAATAGGTTCCATGTTGCTGTGCATCTGTTCAGTAATAGATCACAGATGACATCAAAATGTGGTACGAACATCAGTGACACATTCGGCTATCGCCTGGTGTGCCAGTTTTTTGTTCTTACCACATTTTGACCTCATCTGTCATCTATTACTGAACAGATGCATGGCAACATGGAATCTATTTGTTAATTAGATACCTAAAAACACCCTTACCCCTTCATTTCAGCTTCCTGGATCTTCTCCTGTTCCTCCCGACTCACACAGTCTGACGGCAGAGGACGTTTTCTGTCTCTTGACTTTAGGTTTGGTGTCTTGGGACATGTTAGCTTTTGTGAAGCCTTATCAGCACCAGCAGCCAGCAGTGGGCCTTGATTCTGCTCTTGTGTGGGCTTTACACGGAAACGCTCAGGTGTTTTCTTCTGCCATTGGTAAACCCTTTGAGCCATGGATTGATATTCACCAGCGGGGTTGTTGTCAGCATCTGGTTCTTTTCGTTTTCTTGAGTCAGTCATCTTGAATGGGACGGGTACTGTGGGCTTTCTGTTTTTGAATGTCTGCAATGATCATACAGGATTGTCTGAGCCATCTTGACTTGTGCACAATGGTGCACAATGTTCAGTGTTGACTGGTGCACAATGTTCACCATAATATGTATAGCTTACAGCGTGTACTTTTAGTATCCAATCACTAACCATTCCTTCAGTTTTTCACGCCAGTACCATGGATTACGAGAACAAAGGGGAGGTGAAGCAAGTAAAGAAAGTGACCAAGAGAGTAGAAGTCATGCTAAAAAGTGAATTATGGGGGAGGGGAATGGGAGAAAAAAATGCCTGCCTTCAACCTTCTTAGTTTGTTTCTGGAAAGCAGATGCTTGTGGATGAACAGGGTTGCTTATTGGAGCAAAAGGCTGCTCATTGCTTGATGAATGTCAACAAGTGCATTGTTTTTTAACAGTCAGTGGGAAAGAATTCTAAAATCAAGAATATATCACTGTTCGTTTATGCTTATTAGTGACAGTAGATAAAACAAACTGTTTCAAAGACTAGACGACCCAGAATAATTATACCAGTACTAATTGCCACAACATTGTTTTGATTTAGTTTTTGAGTTTTGACACATCTTTGGCATCTTTCCAGGTGATGGATTTTATTTCAGGTGACAGTTTTATTTGATTAGTCACATGGCCAGTCAATTATTGTGGAAGGTGCAGTTTTAAGCACAAACATGGAACTTGACAACTTCGCTTCCCACAGATCTTCCGTTTTGTTTGACAAGTTGTAATAAAAGCCATCAGTTTTTCAAAACCAAAAACAGTGGTCAAGGAAGTGTGTAGCACAAAGACTATTAATTAAAAAGGCTTTTCTATTTGGTTAACACTTACTGGTGAAGGTGGATGTTGCCTCAAGGACCCAAAAAAGTTCTTTTCTTTGTCTTCTGTATGTGCACCATGTATACTGGGACCAAGCCTGTCATCTGTTGCAAAGTGGAATTCTTGAGGATGTGTCAGATTGTCCACGGCAGATCTACAAGGCATGTAGGATTGACCCGCAAGGGCTTTCTTCATGGAAACTTTATTCTGTTTTAGTTTTTCCAGGGTTTCTTTTTGTTTCTGTGCGATGATCTCCAACTCACTTGCTTCACTGTTTTTCTGCACCTGACTTGCAGCTATCTTGGCCTGAGGAGCTCTCCTAAAAGGTGAACACAAATGATCATCTATGGACAGAAATTAGATTTAGAGAATTTCACAAACAAGCAAAATATTTGGCAACTGGCTTTGGAACCAATATTGACAAAGGAAATCTGCATAACACAATGTTACTTTAAATTTTCTACTTAACAGTTCCCCTCCACATAATTTGTTTACAACAGCCCGGCATACACCTTGATTCTGTCATCATTTTCAAAGTTGAAAAATCACCATAGTTTTGCCAGTTATAACAGCTGGCTGCCAGCTACTACATGTAACATAATGACAGCCATGTACTGGCTTATAACAGCCTTATCAAGCAGAATGGGAAAAATCAAAATAAAGAAAATTTTATAAGAAAAAAATAAAACCATTGGCTGCGACATTATTGACCTGGAGGAAGAAGAACATTCAAGTCCTGATGTCCAGCATTTGGAAGTTGAGCCTGTTTTCCTTTTTGCATGTTCTGGCATCAGCTTGTCATGCCGCAATCATCAAAGATGGCAACTGCAGGGTTCGACATCTGTTGAGTTGAGTTGCTAGTCACCGGGCTAGTGAACTTTAAAAATCTACTAGCCTGCAGCTTATTTTAGTCGCCCAGGCTCCTTACTAGTGTTCTGCTTTACCCATATTAGTAATTACCTTGTCCCTGGCAGTACTGAGCTATTAAGTCTCTTTTATTATTAATGACAAAAATTTAAACAACTTAACATTCTGTCATACAACCAACAAGTCCCAACTGATTGATTCCCTGTACATCCTAATTGAGCCGGAAAGCTAGTCGTATCCCTTACATGTTTAATTCTGCCTTTTATGACAAAACAAGAGCGCTCTTATTCGCTGGTTCTGTTACTACCCTGAGGACAATTAAAAAGTGAAACCAGAGGTATTGTCCGTATATTAAGCCACGGCATGACCAAGTCAGAGATGCAAACCTCAGATGAACGGGTAAGTCATCACGGTTTTGCTAAGAAAACACAGCACAAATGTGCCAATTTCAAGTCTTAGCTGTTGCTAATTCTGTCCATATGCTTTATGCGACTTTACGATCAAACTTTTTAATATGGTTTTTTGTCACCACATAATCGACTTTCACCACACACAGTGCGTTTACCTCAAAACTTTTGGTGTTGTAGGAACAGTAAGCGTCAATTTAGGTTTGATCTTGGGGACCTTCTTTGCAGTCGGATGGCCATCAGAGTTACTGGACATCGTAGAGCATGTTGATGCATTGGAGCAAGTAGACAAATTCCTCAGGCGAGCTGATTTTCTTTCAGGTTCCTTCTTCTCTTGTTTCCTAACAAGAAGAGGTACTGTTAATAACTTGGAGGTTAAACTACAGAAGAAGCAACAACACAATGCAGGGTCACTTTTGAAGGTAGGGCTCAAGTGTATTTAATGGCTCGTTTGACTCGGAACCAGAAAAGTTGTGTGCGCGGTGAGTCAACTTGGGACCTCGTCTTTTGCAGCTCGGTGGACGTCAGTTATCAATCGATCGAGTCGGCACGTTTCGTGCCTGATTGAAATTGTCCGTCTGTGTGTGCTGTAGTTTCAATTGCCAAACAGGGAACAAAGCCTGCATGCAACACAAGACCTGAAATCGATGATCAACAGAAACAATAAGCTTCATTCATCTTACCTTTTAACTTGGCTCTTTGAAGTGTTTTCTTTGTCCTTGGTTTCGTTAACGCTTGGCGCAGTTTTCGCCACCCAGTCCGACCAAGACGTTACGACATTTTTTGAAACTTTTCGTACAGGAGGAGGCTGACTAATTTCTTCTATTACTGCTGGTTTCTCTGGTTCTACCTCATTTCGCGAGGCAGGTTCTTCTTCTTCTTCTGGAATTTCCGACGACACATGCCCCACGTTGATCGTGCTGTGTTCATCATTCACTTGATTTGCTCCTTGATCTGCTTCGCCTTCAATTGGTACACCACCTTCGTCACCTAGTTTTTGATCTTTTAAATAAGAGAGATACTTTTAATGAAATTTTTAGGCTAAAGACTAGTAAGCTTCGTTCGAATGTGGAAACCTTACCAAACCATTTATCGACATCAGGGTCGAATTGCTGAATGCCTTCTGTGAAGTCCACAAACTGCGGCGCATCGTATTCATAATTTGGATCAACAACTAAATCCATTTTCCAAAGGTCCGACTTTTGAACGTCTTTAGATCCAACAACACAGTAATTCACAAGAAAATAACGTAAAAATCTAGAAATAAACACAAACTTCGCTGAAGCAGCTCCCTCTTTTGATCGTTAGATTTGAACTGACCGCACTAAACTGACGCTCTTCAAGACGCCTTCTCATTGGCCAGTTGAGCGCTTCCTACCGTAAAAGGTAATCATTGCCATATTAGGACGTCATCCACATTCAATATGGCGGGGATTTCAGGCAAAACTACATGTATTTTGAAAAGTTCAAGATCTAGAAGGAGGGGTAAGTTTTCTAGCCATTCATAACCTTAAAAGTTCAAATCGCAATGTTATAATTAGATCCAGCTCTTTTGTCAGAAGAAGGCCTGGCGTTCTCGCCACCGTACAAAATTAAGCTTACATGTACAGCTTAGTCTTGGTTAAAATACACTAAAGTATTATAATGTTATCCCGGAAAAAGTGCTTCAAACCAAGTTATTTTGATATTTGGTAAAATCTCTACATAAGCCCTTACATTAATTATGCATGTACATTTTCTGACTCGGGCTACAACCCTGGACATAAATTCCTTTAAGAAACTTGACGCATTGTAGGCGGCTACCGTCTCCACTCAATTTTGAAAAAAAAACCGGGGTTTCACGCAGAATATACCAAATTTTGTATTCTTTTCAACATTGCAAAGGGAGAAAGGGAGAGAAGACGGCAAGGTGTCTCAAGGTATTTGTCAGGGGTTACAGCTGTATTTAGATCTATTTATGACCATTTATGATTTTTGACTGTTCATGAGAAAAAGTAAGAGCTTATATGAAAGTAACTGGTATAATGCACATTTTATATGCATGTATGGGACTGTGCGGGAATTTGAGCTGTTTCTTTTTGTCTTAAGTTAAGCAATTAAAAAAATGTGACCAATTCAAGTTTACGTGGTCAACTTTCCTGTATTCTGGATATCTAGCCTAGGTTTTATTAACCATACTGTTAATAAAAGAATCTGGTTGTGAAGCTCAGCAAAGTCTTTTGTTTTATGTTTTTGTTACCGTTTTTAGCCTTGACCGTGCACAAACAACAATAGGTTTGAATTTTGCATGAGCAACGAACCAATAAAAATGTCACTGTTAAGTTATTCAGCCATAGTGTGCGAACGTAAAACAAAAGATTGTGCACGGTCGTAGAACTTTCAACATAAATTGAAGCACCTTTGTTTTGGCCTTTGAAACTTGCAAGGTTTCATAACCAGTCCGTCGAGTAACTATGGTTTAACATTTTTGCAAAAGTAGAAGTGCCCAGTTACCTGGCAACAAGTAACTATTTGAAACCCATTCAATCAAAAATATCAAAATTTCCCCACTGATTCTTACATGTATGTATGTCACCAAATTTTGTGCACCAGTTGATATAAATCCTCTGATCCTTTCGTAGGCCAAAGATAATCAAGGTGTAGAAAAGACATTGTGTTGTTCCAGAAAATACCCATACCTCCCTCACAGATGGGTTTTTTTTTTCGCTTGAACCCCCTCCCCCACCCCTCTGGATATTTTAAGGGCCATCCATAGGGTGGGCATGAATATTTCCCAGAACCAACACATTTCTGTTTTAGGAGGAAAACAATGCACATGAGGTGTAAACTAGTGTGAATCTTTTTTATTGCTCATGTCCTTGACACCAGGGCCAGAGGGCATGTGCTCATAAGAGAGGTCTCTTGAATGCAGTATCTAAATAGTGTGGCAGCATTGTGTGTATTCCAAAACACTGTGCCAAGGTTTTTTTTTTTAACTTTAATTTTGGACCTTTTTTCAAGGCCTCTCATGTTTGCTTTGTTTAACTAATTTCAGGTGACAATTATGAGTGGTGACCCCTTAAAACTCCTGCCTTTTGATGTTAGTAGAGTACGAGCTCAAGATGTTGTTGTGGTAGCAGCAGTTTTTGTTGCAGTGTTTCTCTTCAGAGCTCCTAATGTTTGGGAGTTGACGCCATCTTGGCAGCTTGACAGTGCTTCTGGTGTCAGTCATAACATAGGGAAAAGCCAGTTGTAAGTTACTAGTATTTGAAGTTTTTTCTGTTTCTTGCAGTGTTGAAGCTACAAGTAGGCTGAAAAAATAATAATTTGTAGTATAATATAATAATTATTATATAATTATTACTATAAGTATAATAATTATTATTATAATCATTATATATAATAATATATAATAATTTGTCATATTTCTTTTGTAGCGAATGTGACATTGTGTGACATGTCGTGACTAATACGTTCACCGTACAGACTAAAAGTGTTGCAAAATTAGGTATCAAGTTGCTTGTGCACGTATCGCTGATGTTTATTCACAAAGTGTAGGATCCTATTTTGTCAATGATTCACAATTATTTATCATTATTCAGCATGATTATTATTATGATTAAAAAAACTCCCTCTAAATTAAAAAAACTCCCTTATAATAACTTCTATAAGCATTATAAACTGTACCTTTTAAATACTCAAGGAGTAATTTGATTTCTCTGCCCTCACTATCAATAATCATTTCTATTGTTTTTATATGAAATCGTAAATAAGACTTTATGCACTGTTAATTTTCCTTTTTCCGTTATATGTTACTTGTAGTTTTATGTAAATGTCTACGCTAGTTAGTTGTACGTGGCAGTGACCAACTCGAAAGCCTAAGCTCCTTTGTTCACTGCGCACATTTCACCTTTCATGATTTATGTAGTACTTTGTTGTTTTTATTGTTTTCTTACTTTTGTAGTGTATTGTAATTTCTGTAGCAGCCTTTTGGAATAGTGAAAAAATAAAATAAAAAATTTAAAAAAAATCTGATTCAAGGCTTAGCTGTGTGCACACCTTTCCGTATGCTTCTCTGTTTGGTAATGTACCTAAATATTTGCACATCAGTTGTAACATATAAATAACTAGTAGTAATTCCAATAAAGTAGTAGTTCATAGTTTCAGTTGAAGTTGTTGTTATCTCTGAGAACGAGCTAGCCCAAACCGTGGTTTATCCGAATGTGGAATGGCCAAGAGCCACACTTTATTATACAGGTAGAACTACATATGCTTAAAATTTATGGTGAAAAATCTGAAAGTGACAAGTGTGCTTAGAAGAAGAACGGGGCTGTCCAAAAGGGAAGGGTGTGTTTGTGTATGTGTTGGGTAGGAGGGGGGGACGGGGGAACTTCCAGAACAGACGTGGCTTTCACCAGGGTGGAATCTTTTAGTAGAAACTGTTGTTGAAATGTAGGCAGATGTTGCTTCATTATATTTTATTAATTATTGCTAGTTTTGTAGTAGACAATTCCTGTAAACTACATTCTATGTTCTCATGAATATTTATTTTAATTATTTATTTATTTATTTTTAGGCCTCTCCCTCTAATTACAGATCTTGATAGTGATGGAATTAATGGTAAGAACTTTTACCTCGTTCCGTCAATGTCCATGGTGGCCATCATCATCACCACCATCATCACCATCATCATTATAATTATTATTATTATTATTATGACCTTTATTTTCTCTCGACAATTTGAAAAGTCAAGAGAAATTAACAAAGTTAAATGGACAGATGGATGGACAGGTGGCTGCAGGGCAAGTGGGCAGGTGACTGACTGACTGACTGACTGACTGACTGAATGGATGGATGGATGGATGGATGGATGGATGGACAAACATATGGATGAAAATTTGTAGAGTAATGTGTTAGAACAGATGGGTAGTAACTGGCAAGAGTTACAGAAATTTACAGATCATGTATTTATGTGCAAATTAAGTGGATAGCTTTCATTCTGATCAAAGATTGCTTCTGAAAAATATGTTGTAAGATGCAGGTCAGTGGGCATTATGCTTTAATTTTGAAGTTTTTGTTGTCTTTTTAACAGAAGTGATCATTGCAACAGAGGATTCAAGACTCAGAGTACTGATGCTTCCTCCACGGGAAGATGCTGATCTGCCTTCTACTCTTCCTCATCTTCATGTTAAGGTCAATATTGATTAGCTGTAAAGTTGGATTCTGATTTATAACCCTTAGTTTATGCAAGATATCACAATTTATTGACTCTTTTGTTTGCATTTGAGACAGCATTATTATGCAATAATGTTGTCTCAAATGCTTGTTGTTGAAACCACAGCATTTGGTTGGGTTTGTCATGTACACATCAAACTTCAAAGAACTAATGGGAATGTCAGAGCCTTTGCATAGTAACATAGTTCCAAAAAATTGGTCCTATTTTCAAGATGGTCACCCACAAGGCTTTCTGATAAGAAAATGACAGTGTATGGGATTTTGTTCAGCCCAGAAAAATTTATTATACTAGCAGGGTGATCATATGGCAGGGTTCTATCATGATTATTCATTTTCTCAGGAAGAAGCAGTTCTTCAAGCTAACTCCTCCAACTCTGCCTTTCCTGTGGCTCTTGGAGCAGGATGTGACCACAAAAGTCTTTCTTCTTTTGATGTTTGTCACCAGGTGATGTACTTTTTAAAGTTTATTGCTTGGACTTGAGAAATGAGACCAACATTTACTTTAACTGAGAGTGCCTTGCAGTTATTTTAAAATTACAAGACACAATGCCCGTAGCTTAGTAGGGTGTGCTATATACAACCATTTTTCCAAGAAACCTGCATTTTAAGTTAAGATTTTTACCAATAAATAAAGAGTCGAGTCCAGGTCGTGAAAATTTAAGACATAAACTTGATGTGTGAGATGCAAAATTTAAATTTTGTACCCTATTTTGGACTGATCTGATTCTGTTGATTGCACTGCTTGCATTGCATGCTTAACCCATTGACTCATACACTAGCGTAAACTGCCATGAGGGGCCATGGTCCATTGTGATGTCAAAATTTTGTGTTGTACACATGTCTGAACTAGAATATTGAAATTCTTGCCTGGAAGTGGAGGTAAAGCAATAATTGCTTTACCTCCACATGCAAATTATGCAAATTGCATAATTATTATGCAATTTGCCTTAACTAGAGAAAGTGACATTTTTGGCTTTGAAATGCAAATTTTTGGTTAAGACTCAGGAGGTAATGGGTTTCAAAACCTTACAGTATTGGAGATGATTTAAAGACTGGCCCTCATCTTTTTTTTCCACAGATTATAGTAATCGTGACAGATGATGGAGTGGTACATTGTTTCACAGACCAGCTGGAGCTCCTGTGGACGACTCAACTATTCAAAGATCATAAACCATCAGATTCAGTATACTTCAGGTAAGTTACATTTAATACTTTAAATACTGAAATGTTGTCTTTATTTCTTCCTCTTTTCTGGGATGTTTACTTTTAAAACCACCACCAAAGAAACTTTGTCTGTGTATGCATGCTTTAAGTTGTACATGATGTTCACTTACAAGACGTGTCTGCTTACTCACTAAATTTATTCTTTAATTAAGCTTATTTACATTAAAAGGAGAAATGTTGAAATAGTCGTATTACACAGAAAAATCTGAGTCCTTCCAATGGGAGTCGAACCCATGACCTTCCAGGTGCCGGTTGGATGCTCTGACCACTGAGCTATGGGGGACTCGTGGTGAGCGAGGCCATACAACTAGGTTCATATGTGACACAGGCCTGCCTTCTGCGGGCTCGTAATGTCAAATGCGATAAATGTAAACATGATAATGGAGTGACGACTAGCTGAAATGCGTTAATATTGATATTATATTTATTTACAGGGAAATTGCGGTACACATTACATCGTACTCTTCTGATTTTGGTCTGGTTTTGGTCGGAGGGAAGATGGCTAAAGAAAAGCAGCTTAAAGACCATTTTGGGTAAATATGTCGATTTTTCTTGATGTTTTGGTTACTTTAGGTATCATGTTTAAAGTTAGAATTAGTTTCCACAAACTAAAACAAGTCACCTTGCCTATATTTGAGACACAACTCCAAGTCAGTAATTTCTAAAATGTTTTTTTTGTGACATCATCATATTACCATGTGAACCTAATATTGCACTTAGTTTAATCAACAGATATTGTTTCTTTCTTTTATGTACTGTGAGAACTATATATTTTATAATTCTTTGTATCGGAAATTTTTTTTGGAAAGTTAAAATAATTGGTCATCACCACATCAAAAAACTCTATCAGTTGACAGGAAATTTTGTGGCTATGTGCCTATGTAAATAAATGTTTCCAGAATCTGATTTAAAGATGTTTTAGAACTAAAACGTAAAATTGGGAAAATGATGCATAAGGCATAATGCATAAGGCTAAGGAATTTCTAAGCTGTTCCAAGCTGAAAGTAATAGAGCTCATACACTGTACTTTTACGAAATGTTCATACTTTCCTTTCCAGGCCTGGAAAAGTCATGGAAATGAGAATTTTTTTTTTTGGCTCATGGAACGTCATGGAAGGTTCAGGTTTTTCCCAAAGTTGTTTTTAGCTGATGATTGAAAAAGTAAAGAAATTTAGGATACTTTGTGCCAAGCAGTTGGTACGTTCAGCCAGTTTAGGGCATTTCACGCAATGTTTTCACCAGTCATTTTGTCAGTTTGAGGTCATGGAATTGGATTAAAAGTCGTGGAATTTTCTTTCTCAGTTTCTGTGGGAACCCAGAGTAAGTATTCTTTCCCATCAACTTCATAGTATGGACTATGTACCAGGAGAGTGTCAGCATTGAAGAGTGAAATGTCTTTTTGGATCCTCAGGCATAATCATGAACACAACATGTCTACTGGGCTTTCCGCTGAAGAGATAGCTAAACGACCACCACGACGCGCTCGCTCTGCAAAAATGGTATTTAACTTATTAAATTCTTAAGTTCCCGTGCCGGAGACACTCAATACAGTCATAATATTTAGTTATCTGTAAAACTGGGGCCAAACGAGAACGAAAGTCGACGAGCGTTCAATTTCCCGCTCTCATTTGTCATGAAATTCCCGTCCCCTCTCAGTGAATTTCACGTTCTCTCAAAAAGTTTGAATTTACTGAAATGCTATTTAGAATCGATGGAAGTTCAAACTGTTGCTCTCCTGAAACTATTGTTGGCTGCGCTTCTCCTAGCACCTCGGTTTTTTTCTGCGTACATTTTTTAATTTGGTTGTGCGTGCTGTTGTACTTGCAGTCTTGCTCATACGACTATAAAGAAAGACAGTCTTCTCTCACGAAGGGCTAATGCTCGAAACGTCAGCTTTTAATTTCTCTCCGAAGGCCAATTAACGTCAGCCATTACTTTCTCTACGGTGGTCAATTTACCTTATCAACTCAGTTGATAAATCCAATGTTTTGTGTTTCACTTCCCCACGGACGCAGCACCACAGTTTCTTTAGAAACTAACTCCAAGTTTTTCTATGCTTTATTTTGGCTTTGGGACTGCCAATCCATCTGGTTTTTGGGTGGAGGATATAAGAAAAGTGGAAGTATTTATGATATTTTTTTGTTAACGTGCAGACATCAGAAGAGAAGGAGCATTTCTCCACGTATGCACTGAACAGTAAAACTGGAGCAACTCACTGGAAACACGAACCAGGCGACTACGAAACCAAGAAAACTTCAAGAGAGGTATTACTTTTACCCCACCTTTGGCAAATCAGTTGAGTGCAGACAGCTTAACATGACTGCAGAGCAGTCTCTTTTTTCTTTTAAAACTCGAATCGCGAAAGACGTGGATATTAGCGAGGGGCAAGGCACAGTGCGCCAAAAGCGTGGTTTGTCACCCATTCTCACCCAACTCTCACTCTCCGTGTTCACTGACATTCGCTTCAGGCTCTTTTCTTCTTAGGCTGCGTGGTTCATACGCCAGATCTCTGACCACTAAAAATATGGACTGTATTGCAGTCTCAGCTTAACACTAATACTCTCGGAAAATGGCTGTTTAACCTCCTTGTCCCCCAACTGATGCAACTGAGATGGCTGACATTTCTAACTAAATCTTAATCGAAATCTTGAATTTGCAAAGGCCGGGATGCGCCAATTACTGTTCGTTTATCGTACAACACTCCTGCCACCATGAAACCCAAAAATTGGCTCCATAGGTGCTGGTACCAAGATTTAAAAAAAAATGGGTTTCACACTGGAAAGGAGGAGACGAAAGTAGTGAGGGGGGGGGAGAGACAGGTGAAATGATCAGAATCAATTATAGTGAGCAACGAGAGTATTGCCCTGTTCCATTCTTCTAGATAGTTTGAAAGAGGATGTCAGAAAACGAGCGTGAAAAAATGCGTGGGGCTTTGCAAATGAAATCAAAAAACAGTGAGTAGAAACGGCCAAGTTTTATGGAGGGAAGGCAATTCCAGGCTTTTTTAAGGAAAAAATAAAATGAAGCTTTAACGTAGGTGCCAGAGTTGGATGGAATTCAGTCCAATTACTGTCTTCTATTCGAACACAAAATACATCACATTTTGATGCTACTACTGTTATTTCTTCAGGATCTCCTATCAGCCTACCATTTCAAGTTAGCGCTTCACTCTAGTGATTACCACGTGGGTGAAGTTCACTGGAGTCATTACGCAGACTCACTCATCACCTCTCTACCATACAGATGGCAACACCCTGCTGATACAAAGATACAAACAGCTCACTTTGTGAAAAAAACGCCTTCATCCTCACCTAAAACACCGCGCAGGTAAGGTATACTTGTGGTCTACCCTACCTAGCTGTCGACATTCAGGTCTGAAGTCTGGCGTGCAGCCTGCTAGCCTGTTCTAGTAAGGTCGGCCCTAACAGAAAGGGAACGCGAAAATAAGACGTGCGCGGGATCTGGGGGGGAAGGAGGACGGTTTGTCTCTCCCCAACCCCCGCGCGTTTTTTCGCACTCGTTTTGTCAATTCGCGCTTTCCCCACTATCTTGGAGCCTGGAACAGGCTAGCAGCCTGCGAGATCATCAGGTTTGTCGGCTTTTGCCACACCCCGAGAAGCCGGATGGTGTTGCAGGCTAAGTGACGCGTCAACCACTAAACTACATCCAAAGGAGGAAGCTAGTCTAGAAACTGAGAGATTTGTTTCATACGTTTTCTTCCAGGAGGCCAATCGGAGTGTTTGAAACGCAAGCTGAACAGGAAATGAGTAGACAAAAGCCAAACGCAGTGGTCATACAACACAAAAAGTCCATCGAGGTCCTTAACCTCAATTCCGGGCAGCCCCTCTGCACCTACGCAATCTCCAAGGACGTCACAAGTGTCGGTGACGTCAACGGCGATAACGTCATTGATCACGTGACAACGTATTTTTCCTCAGAGCCGGTTATCCAATCAGAAATGAACCCTTGCTCTGCTGTTGTGACTTCCGGTGCTAAAACATTGTTCAGCAGGTCCATTTGCCGTCCACCTTCTACGTTTGGAAGTTATTTTGATTCGACTGCCGAGGAAGATTTCCGTGATGAACCCATCCCTGTTTCTCCGTTGCTTGTGCAGAGTCCGTTGGACAGAACAGGAATATTCAGTCATTTATCGGGGGATAAGTTTAAGCGGGATAGCATCCGAGGTTTTGATAGTGTGTTTGTCATTGCGTCTGGACGGCTTACGAGCTTTGGACCTTATGGGGAGTTTAACTGGCAGGTGTGTGAGTATAAGCAACTTAGTTGGCGTATAATTTTTATGTCGAAACTGATCCGCAGTGGGGTCTTGCTTTCATCTGTTATATGATTGGTTAAAAATTGAATACGCGCCTCTCTCCTCCGCATAGGCCTCCTACAGTGGTGCTGGGTAGAGACGCGCGGAGGCTGGGAAGAGGGAAAATTAAAGTGCGCGGGGAACGTTGGGAAGGGGAAAGAAAAAAGGAGGCTCCACTTTTTCCCTCTTCCCATCGTTCCCTGCGCTCCCGTTTTCTCTCTCCAGCGCTCCAGCTCCCGTGTTTTTCTTTCACTGGTACTTACTAACAGGAGCTTCTGCGGAGGAGAGAGAGAATACGCGCTACTTTTTCAACCTATTTAGTACAGTCGAAGCTCTCTTAAGCGAGCACATCGGGAATTCAGAAAAGTGGTCGCAACTAGAGCTGGTCGCTTACTAGAAGGGGCTCTCGTAAGCGACCATGTGAGAAAACAATAGAGGGTGGACGCTTACGAGCGCTTTTAGCAGCAAGCTTGGCACAAGTTGTTGGTCACCAGTAGTACTGTAGTGATAATATGAATAGTTTATTATTGCCTATCACAGAAGACCGAAACTAATCTTAACTTGCTTGTACACGTTATCCGCACTTGACGTCATTTACGACGAATAGTTTCCCTGGTGGGGGATTCAGGGAAAAGAAAAGTTCCCTCCTCCTCTCTCCCCGCCAACATGTTCTATGTTCACCGTTTTGTTTAGAACTGTTAGTCGCATTGTTGGATTCTCTCTCTGTTCACAGATGGACACTGGTACCTCGTGGGAGAAATACAAACAAGGAGAAGGAAATTCCAGGGAAGCTTTTGTCCCAAACATTCAAGCTGTGTCCACGTCAGTAGGTGGAGTAAAAGTACGTTAGTCGTGTTTGTACCGATCAGAATCTAGACTGCGAGCGGTCCTTGTTTTTCTTTCAGCGCGACATTCCTGATTCTGGGCGCGTCTCCTACTATGATAAGTCGGTAAAGTATGATCGTCCGGGTGAGTGTAGTCCTGAGAAAGACTGTTTTTGGTGACATTGACTGACGTTCTACTATTCTTGAAGAAATACAAGGACTGCTCTGCGCAGCCTGATTAGGATCTTCTCAGCTCTCGAAACCAGCAGTTCCTCTTCGCCTTGAAAGATAGTTGAAGCGGTCTCTTAGAGAGACTCAACCGCATTATGATTTATTTCATCCAGGACACTGTCTTAGTATCAGGCTGGAAACATCTCACTCTGGTCTCCCTTAAAGATGGCACGCTGATGGCTTCTCACTCCATACCTTGTGAATCGCTCTCTCCTGTTGTGCACGGGGACTTTACAAATGACGGCGTGATGGACTTTGTCTCTTACTGTAAAAGAAGGTAAGCTTGTTCGAACGAATAATTTCCTTTGGACTGCGTTTGGCTAACAATGTAGAACATGGGGAGCGATAATTTCAGTTTGTGCGTTCGTTTGTTTACGTTTCGTGCTCTTTGTATCCCATGCGCCGTCTTACAGCGCTATTAACCAATCAGAAGTGGAATCATATCAATAGTGACCGTGCTTTTTCCCGCGCTTCGCACTGATTAGGTCGTTCCCAGTTCCTCTATGAAATACTCTAGCATTGCACCACGTAGTTGTGAGTATTCAACTTTGCACGAGTCTGGTCATTTTCTGTCCTTCAAATATGGAAAAAAGAGATTGAAGAATTTTAGTTTTCAAGACCTAGAAAATTAGTTCGGTTTACAACAACAACAACAACAACAACATATTTTTAACCAGCATTTAACAAAGGCTATTCGCAATTGGTGGTGTAACGTTTCGGTGTAAAACGAACTTCGGAATAATGCGCGTGCGTTATGTCCTCTCGGACTTGTTGTATGGACTACAGCTACCACGATGCACTACAGACGTCTTTCAGAGAGGGAAGTGGACATTTCTCTGTTTGCTTTTGTTGTGGTTGGCAAGATGTGATTATTGTCAAAAGTTTTGACTTTTTGAAAATTATTACAAATCTACATTATTATTGTTGGAAGGTCGAAACAGAAACATCAGACAATTTACGTTAATCCCTTTTTGTGAGGATTCAGAGTGCACAATCTCCAGCAGAAACATTTTGTAGAGAAATTTGATGTACTGTAGAAATTGCAAAATCTTCTCAAATCCTTCTTAGTTTTGGTGTGCCAACGTATATTCTTGAAAGTTATTCTCAAGTCATTATTTCTGTATAATCAAACAAAACTTTCTCTTTAGCTATCTCGGCTTCTCTCTGGACACTAGTCCTGGATATTGGTGGACAGCGGTGTGGATTGCGTGTGGACTGGGTACAATTGTGTTGGCGGTTCTTATTCTTCGTCTCATTGAAGAAGTGATTGCGTGACAGTAGTCACGCCACAGCTGGTTGCATGGACAATTGGAACAAGTCGTGTGATGGTTCGGGTTTAGCTACCCCAGTTGTTCGCAGTAAAACGGCATCGCAAGGATTGTTGGTAAACAGCTGTCACCATGTTTATCACAACAACAGCTGTCGCCTCACGTGCCTTTCCTAGCGAGAATTTTGCGTGACGTGACAAAACTGAGTTGCAGGCAGTTTCTGTTTTTCTCTATAAATCGTGCGCCTGGGAAAAAAGCGAAAACCTGCGTACTAGTTGTGGTTTTTCGCTTCTCCCTGGAGAGTGTTGTCTAAACTAAGACACTGCGGGATACGGGCGTACAAAGATTATTAGCCTAACAAACATGGCGTGCTACATTTCTCCACGCAAAAGAGAGCGTTGACTTTTGAACAGCTGTTTCGAGCATGATTGTTTGAATGGATTTGTTGCTGTATACACTCTTTTTTTTTAAGAACGTCATTTTTTTTAGCTGAGGCTGAACCGGAACCGAATGTTCTTATTTTTTTGGCGATTTGAACCTGAAACGTTCTTAACAATGTTCTTAAGGTTAATTGAATAGTATTTCAATAAATCATAGTTCTGAATGAAAGAAAGAACAATTAGGACAAGTTCTACCAATTTCCTAAAAGTTATAACTAGTGTTTCAGGTGTTTGCTTTATCAAAAATGGAAGATGAATGACTTCTGACGTCACAAAAATTCTAGCATTTTGTGCTCAAATAGGCTGTAAATTACTCTGACCAAGCTATAACGCTTTATTTTATTCTCACATAGCTTATTCTACAAATTTGAAGACAAGGTAAAGAAGTTCTTAACAAAATCTCAGCCAGGGTATGTTCTTAGCATGTTCTTAAAGTGCCACTGGGATCAAAATTTTGGTATTCCATTTTTTTACATTTTCGAAAATAGTTTATGGTTCTTAGTCACCATGCCAAATTTCAACTCATTACGACGACTGGAAGTCGCTTTTTTCGGACGGTTTTTGTCGAGATTTTACGGCCGCCATTACTGGCCCTTGTTCCGGAAGCTGGCTTGCGAATGAGCGGAAGTGACGTCAGAGGCTCACCTCAAACCAAGTACCTGGTAACTTGCCGCGGGAAATTTAACTGTCCTCGAGGGAAGATTTCTTGCTAACTGTTCGTTGCTTCGATGCTGTAGCAGTCATGACGGGCAGTACTTGTGTTGTTCAATGCTGCAACAACAAATCCGACCACCGAGCTGGTATTTCCCTTCATCGAAGCCCTGCGAGTGGACCCGTTAGGGAAAAATGGATAAGGTTTGTACGCACACACAGTGCAAATTTTAACCCGAGTGGTATTTTTGTCGTCTGTTCGAATCACTTCACAGACGAGTGTTTCCAGAGGGCTCTCCATATCGAAGGATTCAAGAGAACAATTATTCCATTGTCGGTTCCAACAATATGGAAAAAAGAACCAGAGAAAACATTCTCTGCGCGAAAAAGACGACAGGTAGGAGACCTTATCAAGCTAGGGTTTTTCGTCATTTTGGCGGGGTTGCGCGAATTATGGCTTAAAGTAAGCTTACTGTATTGAACAGGAAAACGAGAAATCCGAGTACAAAGCCTGCAGCTGTACAAATGCATTGAAAATTAAGCAATTTATTTGATTAGTGAAATAGTTTGCGCTATGTATCAAGTTAGTAAGTAATTCCAGAACTACAATAAGCGTCTGTATAAGCATATTGCGGGCATGTTTTGAACTCCCGCCAATATGGCGAGAAAGAAAACTTTGAACAGTTTGTTTACAAGCTTATATAAAGTTGAAATCTGAGTTCAGTCTTAACTTCTAGAAAAACAGTATTAATGGTCTTTGAACCTTTTTTGGTCGCTGCTAAGTGTCGTGGCCAACTTTAACTCCTACGGCGTGTTTTTGGTTTAGATGATGAAAGACATTCTAAATATCCCCAGCTGTACTCCCTCCCAGAAGGAAGATCAACCGGACGCAGCTACCCAAAAGTCACCGGAGCAAGAAGTAAGCTTAAGTAAAAGGCTTTTTTTAGCAATATAACACGATTTGGAGGATAACTTCAGCTTGTCTACGAATTAAGATTCTAATTTATGGCAGATAACTCGATTCCAAACTCGGATCTCCAACACAAGCTCGGTGTAGCTTTATTTTATAGTTCCATTTCTAATAATGTCCTCTCTTTAGAGCGAGTTTGATTAAAATGTACATGTGCTCTGGATTTTTCAATATATCATTAATCCACCGTTATCTAATTTGTAACTGATAGCCAGAAGTTCATTCGTCTCCTGCATCTGCGATGTCGATAGATGTTGACGACAATATGACAGGCACTCCTGACATGGTAATAGTTGAAAGCTCTTATTGTCATTCCTCAGGCAAACTTATTTCGTTTATATTTTCATTTTATCATTTATGACACTTATCAACCTTATTTCATCACTAAAAATTTATTTGGTGTTAATTTTGGTTCACTTATAGAGTGGT
This sequence comes from Siderastrea radians, assembly GCA_964017195.1. Classification (NCBI taxonomy): domain Eukaryota; kingdom Metazoa; phylum Cnidaria; class Anthozoa; order Scleractinia; family Rhizangiidae; genus Siderastrea; species Siderastrea radians. The sequence continues at coordinate 19,621,757 of OZ024890.1, forward strand.
TTTCTCCAGTCCACCCAACCAACAGTGCCTATTACAGCTAATACCCCGTCAGACACAAACCATGATTCACCATTAGTCGAGGGAAATGCGTACACAATACCAGAGGTAAGAAATCCACTGACTTGCTGACTAATAACCTAAACTGACATTATACGTATAAGTACATGCTTATATGTGACCCTACATATATTTATTTTTGTTTTTGTTTTTTTTTGGGGGGGGGGGATCAGGCCACTTAGAAACGGTTTTATTGGAAGCCGGTTTTCATGGGCTTTCAAGCCCTCTGGAAGCCACAGGGAAAAACCCTTTCTCGATCCTTTGTTTACACGCCAAAGTGAATGATCGTTCTGTATATTGTTTCACTTGTATGTGATCCTTTTTGTATTCTAACTTACAGACTGCCGCAGAAATTTCTCAGGCAGATGGCTGTGCTGACTGTGAAAAATTAAAAAAGGAAAAGAAGAAACTTCAGCGGCAAGTGCGGACGTTGAAATGTAAAGTCGATGACTTGAACCAGAAGCTTACACTCAACCAGTCAGAGTGGGCAAAGACATTTCACAAACTAAATCAGTCACCAGTAAAATCAAAGCAACCAGCTGGTGAGACTATGTCATAAATGTGCCCATTTCATCTTCATTACCTTACCATAATTTACACTTAGATGTACTAGCTTTACTGAAGCAGTGGTGTCCAATTTTTATTTGTCTGTGAAATTACATAACAAATGTTGAACGATAAGAAATAGAAACTTGCCGAAACAACAGGTAATATTATGTAGTGTTGATTTCAAGGTTATTTCAATTTGTTCAAGATATGGAACTTCAAGCTGCTGATGACTCAGAGAAGGAGTTCAGTGAACCAGAAGTATCATTTGACCATGGCAATGAGGAATACCAGGAATGCAATGAAGAGTGCAGTGAAAAGATGGTTGATGAAGATCCGCCTTGGACACCAGAAGAAATTGAAAACACCTATATGACAGCAGCAGATGACGATGACAGCGAAAAAAGTGAAAAACCAAGGTAATTCTATGACTGTTGGCTAGTTAAAAATTTTAGCCTGCCATCAATTGCCCACCAAATTGAAATTTTGTCCTGACAGGGTTAGAAAACATACGGTCACATAAGTCTGACAGTAGCCTGCGAGCAAGCTAGTCTGACAGGGGGTAGGAGCGGGACCCTGTACGGAGTTACCCCGGATAGAACATTGTGTAGTGAGTTCACCCTTAGGGGACAGATTTTCAAACCTTCAAAGTCAGTTGGGATAACAACACTTGTAGAGTTGTCGCTAGGAAACAATGTGTATGGTACATTTCAAATAAGAAGGTTGTAGAGAATCGTGCTCCAGAAATGATATCCTGCTATTTTATTGTCACTCATTCACAGGTTAACTTGCGAGGGGAGGAATTATCAAGAGGAGCCCAAAGGGATTGTATTCCTATCCAAACTCCTGCTGCTCTTTCAATATTGCCATTCATGTTTTGCAAGTAGTCCTCACCTCAGTGTAACCCAAGCAGGCACCATGCTGTCGATTGTTTCAGAGTGCAGCAGTTGCGGCAGTACTCACACCTGGAACAGCCAACCCTTTCTCATGGGAAAGTTTCCAGCAGGAAACATTCTCTTGAGCTTTGCTATTATTTGTGCTGGTGCATCAGTGGGTAAAGTACTCCTAGTTTTTAAGCACATGGGACTACTCTGCTACAATGAAGCTACCTACTACTACCATCAGAGACATCTTCTGGTTCCAACCATTGTGAAGTTTTGGCGGTCCTATCAGGCCAAGATCCTGCAGTCACTGAATGGAAAGGAGGTTGTGCTTGCTGGTGATGGGCGCCACGATAGCATGGGCCACTCGGCAAAATATGGTACTTATACCATATTTTGCTGCACTGTTGGTCTGATAATTCATATTGTTCTTGCCCAGGTACAGTTGTTAACTAAGAGGGTGACATACAATGTAGGTTCAGTAATTAAACTCTGAAGTGCTCAGTACTTAGATTTCTTTGATATTCAATACCAACTGTTTGCTACTATTAAACTTCAGATGTTGTCTCTAGTAATATTTCAAAATTGTCCACAATATCACGAGTCACATGGTGGATCAATTTCCATGTACCACGCCAACCTGTGAGATTACTATTAATAATGGCCATGGTGGAATTTTACAATATAAATGCCTTACAGGGTGTAAAGTGGGATGCACTTGAGAAACAGCAACAGCAACAACAACAATAACAATAATAATAATGATAATAATAATAATAATAATAATAATAATAATAATAATAAAAGATATCTTTTAGATTTTAACGTGACAATTTTTAAAATGAATTATTTTAAGTTTCTTGGCTTGTATTTATTTGAGGCACTTTAGTATTTAAGAGACTTTGAACATTTTAGCGGCATTTGTGCTTTTTATTCATTTTAGTAGAAGTTAGGTTTTTTTTTTCCTCGAAAATTAGCTGCATAGGCTACGTTCGCGCTCTGTGCATGCTATTTAGGGTGGTAGCATATATACGTCCTGCACTGTTATAATAATAATAAAAAAAAATGGAAATGTGTTTTCTTATTTTCCAGGCCAATGAAGCAGGCAGCAGCAGCAACATGGAGTTTTGGGCACATCAGAAAGCTTTTGCATTCTTGCTTGGGACTGGGATGATAATAAAGTCATTCATTTCAGATCGTCACATGGCCATAGCAAAGTGGATGAGAGAGGAATGTCCCAAAAAGTGCAAGGAGCTGGGAAAGCCAGTCATTGACCATTTCTTTGACCTATGGCATATTGGAAAAAGTATAGACTACTTTATAGTTACAAAATAATAAATAAACCAATATATACATGAAGTTGTTTGGAAAAATGCAAGCACTTACTTTCAAGAAATTGATTTTTTATATTTTAGGGACCATTCATTTTTCGAGGTGAGGTGGGCCGAGGGAATTTTAGGGGATGAGACAAGTGAAAGAAATTGGCTTCAAATCCAAGAGAAGAATTATTGAGTGTGACTATAAAGTAGGTTACTGGTAGCAGGGGAATAAAAGTAAGTCTGACTGAATAGAATTCCACCAGGTCCCCCCTCCTCCCTTATTAAAAAAATTACTGGTCCCTATAGCACGATATATATGTATTACCAGCATTGTTGTAAATTATTATTGTTGTTAAGGTAATATGCATACCTTTTTTAAAATCATTAGAAACCATTTTCTTTACTAACAAATGTATTCCAAAATGGTTGATGAATGAAACTCTGTTCTAACAATATTTTTCGTAATAATTATGCATTTTTCTTTTCATGACAGAGCTGCAGAAGGTTTTGACAAAACTAAGTAAAGAGAAGGGGTGTGAGATCATTGGAAGGTGGAAGCAGGCTTGTGTGAGGCATTTTTATTGGTCTGTCACCTCAACTTCACCTAAGCTTGGAGATGTGGTACTGGCTAAATTCAAAGCATTCCTGTATCACATCATAAACCAACACAAGGATTTGCCAAACCAGCTCTTTAACAAGTGTGCTCATGGACTTGTCACAACTCAACGTGTTTGGTTGACAAAAGGTATTTGTCAATTTAACATCTGGTCAACTCATATCTTAAATTGAATGTTATTTTGACATGACATCTGAATATGTCACAAGCAATTAACAAAAATGTGAAGTTCTGTAGAAATCTGATTTAAACTTGAATTTATAAAAATCATGAAATTATAAAAATTATGAATATTTAAATCAAAAATCTCTATCAAATATTTCTTTCCATTTGTATTATAAAACTTCACATTTTTGCTAAATTCATATGGCAACCCTACTAGTATTTATGGACCATGTTTTTCATCTAATCCAGTATCAAAAATGTTAGATTCATTCAAAAAAGGGATATTACAGCATCAATGTGAGGCCATTGCTTATCATTTGAAAACCTTGTTTTGTCAGGGTCCACTGCATATGAAAAACTGTGTGAAGCCCTTACGCAAAGTTCATTGCTAAAAGGTATCAAGCAAGCATCGCCTGTGGCACAGACCAGTTGCTTGGAAGGATACCACTCCGTCGTAAATCAGTTTGCCCCAAAGATGTTGGCATACTCCTACTTAGGCATGTTGTGTCGGTAAGTGACAGCCAGTGTTTCACAGATTTAAGTCACAGTACAGTGGTATTCTTCCAATACACAAAAGAGTATTTTAAATTTTAAAATGATCCTTGCTTAACTAGTAATAACTTTCTGAAGGCTGTATGTTACATGTAACACGAGTTACACAATAACTAGGAAAGGTTATTGTACTGTGTGCACTTACATTTTCCCTGCATTTATAATGAATTTTCAAACAATTTCTTTCCAGGACTATCCTCTCAGCAATACACTTCAACTACAATCTTAAGAGGGAAACAAAGGTTGATGAGCATGGCAATGCCAAGCTAAGGGTGACTTATCCCAAATTCAAGGATGGTGAAGCCACAGTCAGAGAAGTGAAAGTGGCCCAGAATTATGGTAAGTGAATAACGTTATCAACCTGACTGTCCTGACATGAAAATGCCATGGTAACTAGGATTATTATTATGTTGGGAGGTTTTTTTAATTGATTTGCATTTTTTTCTATCAGAGTATGTTGCTGAACTGTACAAAGAAATGATCACAACTCCAAGGGATGTGTTAAACAACATCAGAGATGAGCTGGTTGAGGAGAACCCGGAACCTCTGCACACACTGTTGAAAGAGAAAGAAGACAAAGAGACCGCAAAGGACAAATATAAACAAAGAAAAGCAAAGGAAACCGTTTTATGTCCTCCAACCTGTTCTGGTATTTGCCTATGCGACTGAATAAAGAAAAACTATAATACTATAATACTATAATATAACACTGACTAATGACCACAGGAGGCTTAATTACTAGCTAACTACGTGTATGACTGGGGATGTGCTATTATTTTACATCTTTTTTTGGTCAAAAAATGTTTTAGCTTTAACTCAACTTAGCTAGCAGGGGAATGCAACCCAATACCATTCAGGCTAAAGAGGGTTACCAAAAAAATACCCTTCACAACCCTTCACAAAGAGTAACCCTCACTACAACTTGCCATTTTCATAAGCAAAAATAAATGAAGTCATGATCATTCACCACTAACTTTCTTTTTAACAGATGCTGAGCTTGAGGCAACGATGCAACAAAGACAGACCACAGTTCTTGGCAGAAAAAAGAGGTCACCCAGGTGTAGGAAGTGTGGCAATCCTACACGGGGCCACAAAAAAGGCCAATGCAGCATACCAGACATAACTACTCAATGATTAATAACATCAATGAGTAATCAATGAGTAACCAGATGAGTAAAGTAAACACAAAAATTTTTCCTGGGCACTGATTACTCATTGATGGAATCATTTCAAATTGAGTACCCATTAATTACTCGATGATTACCCATTTACTATAAAGTTTTAATGTTCTGCCTTCTTGTATGAAAAGATTTTTTTTTTTTTTAAGTAAAGAGTGATCAAATGGGGTAGACAGGCCTAAACACTTGACCTTGCAAGAACCGCCAAAGTCTGGTTCAACAATAAACAGCAATGCAGGCAGAATACTGAAGGGGCAACAACATCAACAGCAGCATCAGCAGCAGACAGTGATAGTGTAATCCTGTTGACAGTGATAGAGCTGAGTTAATAAAGCCATGCACAAAGTTAAAATCAAAATAACTGTTATCATTTTTATACCAGGGGCTGTCCTTAGTCAGGCCTCTCTCCCTTGACCAATCCGGCTCAGTTGTACTGGTGACTGAAGTCCCAGCCGGAGTAGCTCTTGGGTTAGAGACACTCAAGCTCCACCACCACGACAAGGTGACATGCCCAGGGTGGAGAAAATGAATATATTTTAAATTACATTTCAGTCTCTCTGATAAGTTACAAGACACAATGACTGACTGACTAACTGACTGACTGACTGACTGACTTGTTACGGTCATATAGCATTACAAAGATATCGCGTTACCTAGATATGAATAGTCCATTGTGCTCCTCAGGAACCCTCACCTCACCAGATCAACCATCTAGAAAGGGGGTGCTAGCAGGATACAGTCTAAGATACATTAATCATCCTCCTCATAGCCCTTATATCCATCGACCTCTGTAGGAAAAGTCTTTCGTATACTATTATAAACACAACAGGGAAGAGGGAGCCTGTTGGATGCCCCAACATATTCCCAGACCAGTCTAACGAACTGTCTGTATGAAACAGACCTGAGGAATCTGTAAAAAAAGAGAATCTGAGAGTCATAAACAGGGACCTAAATTAAGAATTTAGTTAATGTCTTTCAATAACATGCACATGTACCATTTTTTTTTGGTTGAGACTGTCAAGAGCTGCAAACAGACAACTCTACATAGCATACATGTTGACTTACTTTTGTAATAATTTTAAATGTGTATGGCTAAAAAATACGACAAAAGCAATTCTAAAGTATGCAGTTTTGTCTTTTGCAGCCCCTGACCATTATAAAGATGGGTACATGTAACTCCCTTTCACGCAAAAAAAAAAAAAAAACATGAACATAGTAATTCCCTGTAAAAAAATTCCCTGAAAAAAAATTTACACTTGCCTTAACATGAAGTTCCAAATATAAGCCCTAGGGTTATATTCATTCAAAGGGTTTTCTTGGGGATGTATTTCCAGGGAGGGCTTATTACTACCAATGCGCCCCCAAAAAGCAACCAATCGCATTAAAGTCTTGGCTTCCTCTAGTGACCATTTGGAACACCTCAATTGTTCACATGACATTCCTTGAGGAATCAGGTCACTTCACATGGTCACATCAGCTATCCAAAAATGTAAATCACGCAAATTAACCTTTTTATCAAAATCGTTTCTGGGGTGCAAACAGGTTGGAGAATTCAGCAGCATTGGAGGGCTTTTTTAAATCTCCAAATGGATTGGGCATTTAAAATAATAAAAACAGCTTTAAACACAAAAACAACAGCTAACAGTTCATATTGGGAGGGTTTACTATCAGCATGACCTTTGCATCTGAGATTTGGGGCCTCCAAATTCTGAATTTTAATAACAATAATTCCAATTTTTATTATAATTATAATAATTCAACAGTATAACATCAATTAAAATTAAATTGGGCTATTGTATAAAATATGACCCTGCCCCCGGTGAAGAATAATGGAATTCTTTGTGGGATCAGAGTGAAAATGGTGGAAGGGTAAAAAAATCAACAGAATAATGAATTCTTTAGGGGTAAGGGTCAAAAACAGCTGCATTTTTTAGGGGTCCAGGGGTAGAACTCATATTATCCTTCAAATTCTTTAAGGCTGAACAGAGATTGCATGGAGTTCTTGAGTGGTAAGAGAGAAAATACCAGTCCTCAAAAGGGGGGGTGGATATTTAATGCAATGACCCAATGCTCGGAAAAATAAAAAAATTCAATCACAGTAAGCCACAGGGGCTATTGAAACCAGGAAGCCAATTTGTTTTCCAATAATTGCTTTTTACTTCTTTTTCTCCTACTTATATCAAAATTTGACCTAAAACAAGCATGGGTCATGGAAGTCAAGGAAATCATAACCAAAGATAAAATGAATGACATTAAAACAAAGTCTCCAATCTAGCACCAATAACATCACTCACTCATGCTCGGCTGTGTCCCCTTGAGCTAACATGGTGGTGTACGACCTCTTCCTTTTGGTCTTTAGACCAATGCCTGCGGTGTGTAGTACCCAGCGATTCAAACAAACATCGGTAAAGCCGGGATGCATGGTAATGCAGTCTCCTTCTCTCTCCAACTCCTCCATCCTTTCCACGCACCTATTTACCTCTACACAGCACCTACATTCTTCGTGTTTCGCCACAAACTCCAGCGAACAGTTTGAACATTTGCACCTGAGAAACAAGCGAATCGCAAAACGGATTTACATCAATCCGTAAATTAACAAGAAAAAAGACAGAAGGGCGTAATGTATAGTGGAAATATAGCATTAACAAACCAGTGCTCGACGCTCTCTTCTCCTGCGAATCTGCTCCAAAGAATCTCTTCCTCTTCTTCTTCCTCTGCCACTTGCTCTGCGTAATGAGCCGCTTCTTGTTCTGTGGCGATTGGTTCTATACTTTCATCGTACGGCAAGAAATATTCTTCTGCCGAATGGAACGAACCCTCGGACGTTTCGGAACCTGAAGATTGTTCCAAATCGGAGGAATACTCTTCGGAGATTTCCCATTCGGAGGCAGACATGTTGAAGTCAAAACACAAGAAACAGCGACTGAGGTGAGCCTCTGACGTCACGAGCTATTAAAATTGCGCAATCACCCAGGAACATGTTTTCAGTAATGGCGGACACATTTTACGCGACTTTGGAGCTAAAAAATAGTGGGATGGAAGGTTTGTTGTTCAGTTTTTTGGGCAAATATAGACACAACACGATATTCTCCGACAGAATCTGGCCGAAATAAACCAACCAATTTTCGTCCCAGTGGCACTTTAATATTTTGGCAAATCTCAGCCTCGACGTTCTTATAAAAAAGGTTCTTATAAAAAAAAGGAGTGTATGTTGTTCTTATAAAAAAAAAAAAAAGGGAGTGTATGTAGTAATGAGAGGATTGGACTTTCGGCCTGATGGTCGGAGGATCGAGTCCTTCTGCCTTCATGAAAAGCTGGCGGGTATTAAACCTACCCAGAGAGGAGTATTAGTATTTTTAGCTAAAAGGTCCCCGCCAACGAGCTGCGGAAATATCTATTGTTGTGATTGTTGCGGATACAATGTTTCTCTAAACGTTTCCCTGTTTACGCGCACACAAACTGAACAACTGTCGCGGAAACACTTTTGCTTCCGTGAATCCGCGAGACAAATAAATGGTTGTGGCTTTTTTAAGAAACATTTTTTTCGCCACAAATGTTTTCCTGCTTGCGTGCCGAGAAAATATTTTGGGAAAAAGTGTTTCCGCAACAATGTTTCTGGGTTTGCGAGGGCCTTAAGCTTACGATAGCACTTTTTTGGAACTGACATTGTTGGCATGAGTACAAATCGTTTTTCTTGCCAAGAAACCTGTGAATAAAAGAAAAAACACCGATTTTTTGTCGAGCAAATCCCAATATATGTATGCATTGTTGTTGCAATGTAATTGTTTGTTCCTTTGTACAGTGGAATCCCGACAAGGGACTGGCAAGATGTGTTCGTTACAATGGGGGCTCGTTATATCGGGGTTCTTTTTCATACATTTTACTATTACTGGGCCGAAAATATGGTTCATTATTTCGGGGTCTTGGTTATATAGGGGATCGTTTTATCGGGGCTCCACTGTATCTTTTAGTTTCTACCCGTCGGCGGCCAAATTTACCTAACACTTGGACTCACACAAAGATATCTTTCTATTTAGGCGAATTAAAAATTCTTTTCACATTGGCGAGAAGCAATTGTTAAGCCGCCAAGAGCTTGATGCAATCCTAATTAAAATTGAATGAGAAAATAAACGCCACTTTGCGACGGTAACAGAATAAAATCTTTTCACCGCAGTAATAATTGTACAACTGAGCAAACACAATAAATCTCTTCCGATGATATCATCTCGGGTGGTTAGACCCTATGCAAACATGTCAGCGATTTACTTTACTGAAATAATGGCTTCGCTCGTTAAAAGCTTGTTACATAAAAAAAATTTAATTGATTTTCAATGCAGGTTTTACCCTCAAGTAACTATGGGCACGGGTTTAAGTTAATTATGTTTCTTTCTTCGAAGCTTGTCGATACAGTCGCTTTTTCTCGGAGTTTGTGTCTTATTTGTCTTCAATTTCTTTCCGCTTCGAAATTTACATTTCGTACGAGCTTTTTATGTTTATCTCATAAGCATAATCGAAGAAATTGTACTTTACGGCCGCTGTTTGCCATTTCTATCAGTTTACCGCAAGTTGGCTCTCCCGCAAAAACAAAAAATTGCCAGCAGCTCTCCACAATGACCTGAAAAGAAGCCGTGAATGTACCGACATAAAACTGCTCCTGATATTTGTTTAGGTTCTCTTTACGAGAAAACTAATCTTTCCGCTCGCAATGTTCGTCCATAGCAGTCAATAAAGCCATTTGCCGCTTGCTAATTCCCCGAACAAAGCAACCCGAAACGAGTTTGCAGACAGATGAATGAATCTGAAATTTTGATGGCACACGCTAAGTATTCAAATTGACGTCTGCAAACTTAAATACTGGGAAAATATGTCAGAGTACCCAGTTTCATCCGTTTATGATATAGCGATGGAATATCGAGTTATATATTTTGCCGCGAACTACGCGGCAAATTTTTGCCGCCAACTTGACAAAAAGCAAATCGCGAAATTAAACATTTCTGGTTTCGAATTTTAATTGTCGCTCTTTCTCCTTTTTCCGCCAACTTAAGTAAACATATTTAGAAAAAAGCATTTGTATAGGACTATGCGGCCGCCGGCAGTTTGCATGAAAAGAAAATTTAATTACAATTTAAACGCGAAACTACTAGTTTAGGCGTAGTCTTAAAAAATTCGATTAAACCATCTTAAGTGTTTTGTAAATTTTATTACTTTCAAACGTGCGTCAATTCAGTCCGCAATCGAACAAAACACTGAATACATGGTTGTTTCTATAAAAATATTACTGTACAGTTCATTCTTTATCCATAAATAATTAATATATATGAAAATACAAATAGTAACTCGATAGATTGTATCAAAATAATTATTTCAAAGCCATGGCGTTTTCAATGAAACGCTTCATATCAGTATCTTGAGCCATGTCGATAGGTAGCAACCCGTTGTCAGTTTCTGTAAATAAATCTGCGCCATGTTCTATTAATATCGATGCTGTAACAGCATTTCCTTCTCTCACAGCCTCGTGTAGGGGACTGCTTCCGTTCAAAGATTGTCTGTTCACCTCAGCCCCGTGAAGAAGCAGTAACCTCACGCCTTCAGCATCGCCTTTCGCTGCCGTCTCATGAAGAAGCGAAACGCCACAGCTATTTAACTCGTTTACATTGATAACTTCTTCGATTGCGCTCGCGATCGGAGCTCTAGAAACGTTAGTTCGAGCGTTCGCATACAAGGCGGGAGATGAATATCTTCGCGGTGAAAACTGATATTCGTCGATTTCTATCACGCGCTCTTGATTAGGAAATCTTCCGATCTCCGGGGTAATACTGGAGGCACGTAGTCGATCATGTTCGTAAACCGAATTGTTCTGCTTTGCCGTGGTTGGTGCTGAAAAACGCCGCGGTGTGTAAAACCGTTCATCCGGCTCTATCTCGTGGTGTGTGGAATGTTTTCCGGGCTGTGGGTATATGTTCATTGAAGTCGCACGCATTCGATCATGAATCTTGTATTCCTCCGCCCTCGAGTTATTGTTTTGCTTGGCTGTAGTTATTGTTTCAACATTTCCGCACTCGAACCTGTACAAATTAACCACAGAATTTGTTGATCCTGAGCTGTATGCTGAGTCGGAGGAAGTTGAAGAATCGGACGAATTTGAGCTTAAGGAAGCTGTGGACCGTCTTTTGAAAATCTCTTGTCGACGTTTTCCGCATTTAGGACAAAATAAACATGTTCCCCCAACACCACCACCGTCAAACTCGGCCCGATTTCTCGTACTTTCGAGAATATTTCCAGTGGGTAATGCAACACCGGTAAGACGTGGAATATCCATTAACCCTTCCCGATCTTTATCTCTCGTCTTGACATTTGCGGTTGGAAGTCTTGGGTCGTCTACGGAACTGCGCCTTTTTTGCGTTTCAGCCAAATTCAAAGAAATATTTGAAGGCAGAATTTCGCTCGCAGCTCTCCGTCGCTCTTGTTCAATTTCCTCTGCATCGTTTCGTTGTAGCTTTTCCTCGAGAAGTTCACGCACATCAGGCGTTCTTTTTAGGTACTCCTCGACGTCTCTGGCTAAACCAGCGCGCCGCATGCCTTCAGCGAGAATTATGACAGACTGTAGATCGCGCGCTAGGTCAAGCGCTTGTTCCCCCTGATCGTTTTCTAAGCCCAGTGGAGCACCCATGGCAATAAGATAGCGCATGATGGAGTAATTGCGCGCCACGGTTGCAGCGTGCATTACGCTCCATCCTTCTTTGTCTTGAATATTCATGTCTGCGCCGTAAGTTACGAGGAGTTGCACGAGCTTTAGATTCCCCGTGAATGAGCTCCGTTGGAGAGCTGTAATGCCGTCTTCGTCGATATCATCGACGTGGAACTGCGATTCGTTCTGCTCGAGAAGAAATTTCACTCTCAAGACGTCTTTGCTGTGTACTGCTTCGTGGAACAACTCCACGGGTTTGCGCTTCACGGCGAATTTTCTTAACATCGCGATCAGAGTCCTCGTCACCGCAGATAAATCCCGCGTTGTTGTTGTGGAAACAGCTAGCTATTCTTTGAGAGGTGTAGCACACGTCTGTGTCGCGTCGTGGCTTGTTGCTTCTGAAAACTGGCCAGGTTGAGATTCAAAGGAAATTAGCACCTTACGTGCACCAACAATGCACCGGGAGCCCCCGCATACAAGCTCTGTAAAGAAACAGTTATATCAACATGTCAACCTGTATTGTTTCGATTGATTGCTCGCAATGACAGTCAATTGACGTAGGTATTATCAGCTCTTATTGCCTGTCTCCAGTTGAGATAATGAATGTCCTTTTGTGGAAGCGGTGGTTTCGGGGTCATGTCCGTTAGTTTGTTTTACGAGTGCCTTAATTGTGATTTCGTTGTCATTTGTTTTGAGGCAATTTCAAGAGTGTCTCGTCTCTGGGACTTATTAGTCCGCATAGCTCAAATACACTTGGTGCGATATTTCATTTGTTTCGCATTGTTTACCAACATTAAACACCTTTTCTTTGTCCTAGTTAAGACACTCATCAAGCTTTTTAATTAATGCCTCTAATCAAAACCCGATTATTGTTGGTGCGTCTGAACAAATGTTTTATTGAAAGCTCTTAAAATCCTCCGACTCGGCAGTTCGGCATTTCATCAGAAGATGCTAAGGTTCAAAGCTCAAGTTGGTTCATGTGACAAAACTAATACCAGTAGAAATGATTCAACTAAAACTTTTATCAGTCCTTGGTGCATGATTATTATCACGGCACGAAGAACTGATAGAAATTTCAATGCTAGTTTTCCACTTCGCTGCTTCTGAGAGTGGTCTGGAGTTCTTGTAGCAAGAAGTTTACAACTACAATATACAGCTATTTGCATAATACAAGCATTCTACTTTTCTCAGAGAGAAAAATAGCATTTTTACATGTTAACACGCTATGCAGGCCTACAACACTGTTCCGAATGAAAAAGCTGAAAAAGGCTGGAAGCGCCATAAAATTAAATTAGCTTGTGATACGTGATCAAAATTTCAACTTTGTTTTCTTGAAATAGAATCGATATCAATATCACTGGTTATTGTTTAGAACACTAGTCTCTCTGAGGTGTAACCACAACAGATATTGTGCAAGCACTCAATAATTGCCTTCGGGCTGATCATGAGAGCGAGAAAATATTTCTTTCATAAAATAAAACATAGAAACACGAGTTGTATCTCGGTAACCAGACGTTTGTTAAGTGCTCTTGAAAAATAGTTTGACTTTGTTTTGATTTCTCCGAGCCGAATCTCGAGCGTTCAAACGCGTTCCTATAAGTCTGGGGTAAAAGCAGCCTTCAAAATTCTCTGCAAAAATACTCGAGTTTTTGTGCAATACTTACCGGTGCTGATCAAATTTTCTTAGTGGATTTTTTTAGTAAATTTGTGTTAAGTGATTTTTCTTTCACTCAAAAGAAATAAACGGTTCAATTTTCCTCAAAATCAGTCCATTTTTCCCGAGTTTTCATGAAGTAAATGCCACGGATGGCATGCACCGGTAAGCATGGTAAGCTTATTACCAACTAAGGTAGTTAAGATTTTAAGCACTGTTCGAAGCGAGCCGGCACTGTTTGTAGAAACAAAAGTAATGTTTTCAAAAACTGACCTTTGATGATTTGCATTGTTTATAAGATCAATAAGACGCGACATGGAAATCTGTTAAGGGCAGTGTCACACTTATTTTTCTTTAGAAAAACATGAAACGGATATGCCTACTGTGTTCTGCCGCAATCTTTACATGGACCAGTGATCCGCGGTAAACCTACCTCACCAGTCGAAGTAAACAGTGAATCTTTTTAAGGCTCGTTGAGAAAATCTATTTTCAAAATAATGAAAAAACAAACAGCACCACAGTAATGTATGCTCAGTAGCTTTTATTTTAGTGTTAACACTTAAAAAGAATTTCATCCACAGAGTCCAAAAGCTTTAAATTTTGATTCACACGACTGGGGACTTGATCACGACGTGACTGTGGCAGTGTAGGTTTAAAAATAGTCGGTGTGCAAAAACCGCTTAGCTGTATACGCCCCGGAAATGTTCTAATACAACACTCAGGAAGGAACTCAAGAGGTCTTTTTAAAACCAATTATGCATCCCTCGCGGATTGAATTCCATTCTTGAAAATTTATCTTACATTAGTAATTGGGACGTAGTCATATTTAAACTGTCTGTCATTGCAGTTGTGCGCCTGATAAGATAAATTCCCGACCGATGATACCGATGTGCTCGAGATATAGATGCTTGATCAGTTCCCAGCAAGAAATATCCTAGTTTGTTCTTGATATGAGTGTTTCTGCTATTTGTTAGTTCCTGGGTGTGTTGAAGGAAATAAGACCAAATAAAGGTTTTGAGGAAAGCCTTCAATATATGGCCGCATCATGTATGTTTTTACGCACTGGCTGGGTTGACCTTTAGGTTGTTTCGTAGAGTAGCGTGGCAAACGGTGCAAGGTTTTGTAGTCCGGCATTACAAAGATTATGTTTCAAAAGTGAATTGGCGATTACATTTATACTCGCCAGATTCTGTCTGAGAACGTTGCATATAAAACGAAATGAAGTAAGTAGTTGAAATCTGTAATAAATGTGATTTGTGTGGGTTGTAGAGGCATTTCTGATGTTTATCTGATATGGTCATGTAGAAAGAAGCTAATTTCCTAAGGGGGGCGACGTTCTGGAGCCCTTCTGGTGGTGGTGGTGGTGGCGGGGGGGGGGGGGGGGCTTTGTATGGCAAACGGCTGCTGAGCCATTTCAGTTAAGCGAAAGGGGTCTGGGCAAGGGTAACAGTGGTATTGTCCTAGAGTATTCATTAATTAATAAGCGCGCTACGTACAACTCGGGAAGCCATATAATGAAACAAGTTTTAATCTGAAAATTGTGGTTACGGGGGTGGTGTCAATTTTTGGTTTTCCTCGCGTGTGAGTAGGACTGTTACTAAGCAGTTGAAATCTCTAAGAAAATGTGTGGGTTGTAGTATTTACGGTTGTTTATCCATAACAGTGAAGCTAATATATTCCAAGAACCTTAACTTGCGCGACACCGTGACGCCAGTCATGGGCAAGTCGTGGTGCAAACCTCTTCAATTCACGTCAAGTCAAGTATTGTTTTAAGAGCTTATATATCAATTCGTTGGATTTTCTACACTTAACAAGTTATCCACGTTATTCTTTTCTTCCCATTGTTCTGGCTTGTAAATCATTTCTTTAGGAAAGACACATGCAGAAACCTTGACCTAAGGGCCGAAATTTTCGGGGAATGCATTCAATCTATTACCCGAAATTTCTACCTTTTAACACTGAGTGATCAACCTACTCTTTTGTGTCTTGTTCTGGGGGTTTGTAACTCATCCCTCTGATAGTGAAGCAGACAGAAACCTTTTAAAAAAACCCTAGTCGAATTTTCAACACCTTGCCCTGGGCGCTAGTAAATCATCTCGCTGAGAAAAAAGAAAGACTGACAGAAAGAAGCCGAGAAACGTACGAGCTTTTAAACCACTGCGAAAAAGACAGAAAAACGAAAACGCTCATCCAAGTGTAAAATTTTCTATCTTTTAAATCCGTCTTTCAACGTCTTCTACTTGAGGGCTTATATAACCTCTCTGACCAAATTAACCCTTCGATCCTACAGTTTATTGTTCTGGGGGTTATTTAGAAATCATTTCTTATCCCCGGACAAATGAAAACATTTTCACTCGACTACTTTCAGCATGTCTCACATGTTGGGCCACCACGGGGAATGATGTTGGATGATGGTGAATGCATGCTGGATGGCGTTGAACGGAATTTGATTGCCATAACATGTTGAATTTTAACAGTGTTGAAAGCTGGTGAATGGAAACGTTGCATCCATTTGTCCGCACTCTTAAGAGCTTCTTAACCGGCTTAAGTACCGCTCGAATTTTTAAACCTTTTAGTAATGCCTTCGAATGATCGACCCGTCCACACGCAAATAAAAGTCATTCGAAATATTAAATTTGAAGTCTGCTCAGTAGTGCATGGTCTGTGGCATTTGTGAGACGTCACGGTGGAGAGGCCCAAGGGGATGAGACCCGGAAGTAAAGGGGGGCGGGAAGCGGGAGAGAAGAGGGAGTAACCGGGATAAAACGGCATTTTTGAGGGGAGGCAGGAAGCGGGAGGGATAAGAAAAATTTTCGCTATGTTGTGTGATATCACTGTATTCTACTACAGTTCAAAGCGCAGAAGCGCGGTAGCTATCAAGGGAGGGGTGCGAACTGGGAGTAAATGGTACGGGAAGCAGAACGGTTTGGACCGTCCTCCCCTCCCCCCCCCCCCCCCCACCCTTCCGGAGCTGTCAAAGAAAAAAAATTCATGAATGTTAGAGACGCATTTTACCTGAGCTCTGATTTAAAAGCCGGTTTGGACGCACTACTTTGACCGAATGGTGTAGTTTTGCCTAGTTTAAGTTGCAACTGAACAAGAATGGTATGAAATTGCCATATTTTACGTTACGTCCAACAACCAGTTGACAATCTCCGACAAAATATTCATTCAATTCGTTCTTCACTGCCTATACATCTTTCTTGGAGCTAGAGAATTCCTTTTTTAATGATTTGTGAAGAACACGTTCCCATTTTTATAAGCGGTCTATAACGGTACTACTGTCTTTTTTTGTCTAGTCTATTTATAACCAGTAGCACTTAGAACTATGGATACCATGCTGCTTCGTCGTACTGATTTCTTTGACGTTTTTCAGTGATAGCCCAATCTGTATTGCACTGTCAGGCGTGTTTAGAATCGACAGCTGCAGGAGCCCATGGGCCCCTGACTGCTGGGAAAAACTCTTCTCTTTAAGGGGCCAGTCTGGTCAGATGCTGTGTTCAGTTCCCAACGTTTCAGCCCTTTTTCTTAATTACATCCTTGAGATTTCATTCAATCCAAAAATGCTTCCATAGGTTGGTATACTTGGCAGTGCGAGCCCCCATAACCTGTGAGATTTGTTCGCGATTTTCGAAGTGAAGGTAAAGAAAAAATGGCGAGAATGAATGAATTTTAACAAAATTGAAAAATATTACACGTAAGAATTTTAAGAAGTGGCCTGCGTCACAGACAGTCTACACCACCGGTAGGGACTTTTAGCCCTGGGGGAGTACTTCCCGAAGATTTGGGTGGGGGTGTGCGGCGCCCTTCTGGAAACCCTTACCCTATTTCAGACCAAGATATGTGATTTTCCCTACCCTATTTCAGACCTGACCCAAAATTGGATACCCTATTTCAGACCAAACCCTAACCCTACTTTGTTTGCGTAAAAACATTTGAGAAGGGCTTCAAATTCCCAACGTTAATCAAACCTGAGTTCTTCGTAGAAGAAAATTATTAAAAAGATAGCTTCTTGTGAGAACCATACCAGATCCCGTATCAGAGTGCACAAAGCTCACCCTATCTCAGACCAATTAAAATGGTCAAAATCTATACCCTATTTCAGACCAAAAAGGCTCAAAAACCATACCCTTTGGTGCTGCACATACCTATATAGCTTATATAAGGCAGTACCCCCCCCCCCCTGGACTAAAGCAAGGTTTTGACCGTAAGTTTCGAGTGACACGCCCGGCTGCCTGATTAAACATGATTAATTAAAATTCTAAGTTGATAATTAATAGATGGATACGATAACCTCTAAAAAATGTTGCCCTTGACTGAGTTCTCGATTCTATAGACACTCGCCGAATTACTCGCAATCGAAATCTGTAGGAACTGAAACTGCGTGATCAATGGAATTTATGTTCTTAAAACGGATGATATACGGAGGTAATCTACCTTTACAGAGAAACAATAATAAAAAGTAACCATTACTAATTTACGAACAATTACCTAATCTAATGGTGGAACAGTGGATTACGTAACGGCCTTCTTTAAAATCATTCAGAAAGCTAACTTACAACGAGAATGAAATAATAAGACAAGGGAAGAATAAACATAGAGAAGTACCTAATAGTTTCAATGTTATCTTGTGGGCTTCGAAATCGTTCATTTCATAACAAGTAGGGAAGGGCTCAGACAGGCAGATGGAACGTCAGATAAGAGTCTCTATGGAGTGCTGTGCTGCGTTGCGGGCAAATAGGAAGCAATTCTGGTCTTGGAACATCAGTAATGGCTTCACTTTAACGGCAAGAGAGTATGATGAATTGTTTTCGGTTTGTTGGGTTGATCAACTTTAATTTTCCAGCACTAGGCTCGGTTGAACATGTTGAACTTATCGCTCATAATTATCAACGTGTTCTATTGAAACACTTAAAACAAGTCAAATTTCAAATCCCACCTGGGCGGTCGATGTTTATCTACTCTCAAACCTAAGTAGCTGTAGTTTGATGAGAAAGCATGAAACCTTGATTGCTGCAGAGCTGAGTCTTCTAGAACATCACTATCTCAAGTTGATTAACGAAACGATGCACCACACCTACCTGAGATATCTACAGGCAAGCACAAACTGGCCAGATATTTGAGATTGGTGGAAAATGTTGAGAAGGCTTCTGCTAGTCGAGAGACTGGTTATAAAACCTTGCAAGTTTCAAAGGCCAAAACAAAGGCGTCTCATTTTATGTTTAACGTACCTAGACGGTGCGCAGTCTTTTGTTTTGCGTTCACACATGGCTGAATAACTAAACAGAACCATTTCTATTGGTTAGTTGCTCCAATACAGTTCAGAACGTATCATGGTTTTTGCACGGTCAAGGTTAATTAAAACAGTAACAAAAACTTAAGACAAAGAAATCTGTCGGGATTCATGAACCATTTTCTCAGTTTTATTTCCCATGAGTGCGGTACCACAGCGGACTGGCTGTTCCGTTACTTTGCTGGGCCGCGCCTCGCAAAGTCTTTAGAAAGTTTTCAAAGAGTTTTATTTCCCGGCTAGATCTCAACTTCTGTCCATTCATGTTTGTCCTTATCCGTAGAAATTTACTTCAAATACTATATTACTTTCATACATTTCTGAGGCACTTCGAATTAAGCAAATGACCTTTTAATCGTAAGCTCAAGGTTCGATAATAGTAAAACTTCACAGTTTCACTCAAACTGAACTTTATAGAATTTTAAGCCTTGTTCTCTTCAGCCATACAATGAATTGAGTTCCACGTCTTACTTAGGCAGTCAGCGGGGAAAATCCTACGTTTAGGACGAAGTAGAAGCGATTACCGCTGTCTGAGAATTGTTTGAGTTTTTGTGCCTGATTATGACCAACTGTTGTTTTATTTGGAGGTGATAGTATTACAGCAGTCTTGCTTAGCAAATCCCACTGTGAGCTCTCAGAGGCCTAAATGGGCATCAACACTGCAGATAACGCTGGGTGGTCTTACACATATGCGAATTTAGCCAAATCCACACTCTAGAGTAATATGGCGCGAAACAAACGAAAGGCCGGTAAGAAAAGTGACGTGAGCCAAGGGAAAACTAGTTGCTTTGATTCCGCTTACCTTCTTTTTGCCCTGTCACTAGTAAAAAGCTTCGTCACTGGTTACGATCCCTGGGTTATGATATCGACAGTGTGTTAGGAGGGCCAACCGGTGCAAGCGTTCAGAGTTTTTATGTCCCTGACTGTTTACGCACTGCGTTTAGTGAGAGAACATGCATGAATACTAATCTGCTCAAGCAGCTCTGAAAAAGCGGCCGACTTTCGAACCGATAACATTGGCATGTGTTACGTAATGGTTCTAATCAGTCTTGGGAATGGGCTTATGTAATATGTTATCCCAGTTTAGAAACTGTCCAAATAAAAAACAGACAGACAGCAACAGTTTAAAAGATTACTGAATTAAGCTTCGATTTGTCTCAAATAGCGCTACTTTCCCAGCAAATTACCGATTGTCCATTCCATCTCCGATTAGGTGCTTTTCAGAATGGCCCTCGAGAACTGTTCGAGGGACTGTTACTGTTTTAACAAAAATCTTGTCACGTTTCTAATCAGTCAGATCACGTTTGTGCAACACGTGCACGTGCCATAGAGGTTAGAGAGCCTGTACAGCCTCTTGCGTATCATGCATACAGGTAGATAGGAGGACCTTCGAACCTTCTGCGGCATGCCAGATCTGCGCGACAAGTCAGTAAAATTTGTAACATTTCGACTTCTATGTGTGTACAGCAAAATCTAAGCAGCTTGCTGCGTTTTTATAAATGTTTGAGGACTATTTCCCGACAAACCCAAACTGGCTTTGCTGCCTGATCCATAGATTACCGGCGCTAAAGGGAGGTTGTGGCCGGAAATGGAGAGTTTTTGTGTTGCTTAGTTTGGAGCTGACTTGTTATCCGGTTTTCCGAAATAACGGATTACCTCAGTTAAGCCGTTTGGGAAATGACAGAATCGTCCGTGGACAATTTTGTTTGCCTTATGGGAATCTCGTGAGATCGCGAGAGATAAGACTGGTTTTCCACGATTTACTTGAGAACCAATCTACATGGAAAAGTGTTTCCAATCAACCACACCATCCCTCCTTCTCTTGCAACCCCGGTACTTTGTATTACTATTCTTGCTTTAGACTATAAAATGCCGTGAAGCTCGAGGTAGTTCTCACTTACTATAAGTTGCTCACTTAGAACTGGGGGACTGTGGGTAGAATTGGATGCTTTCATAAAACCAAACAGAGATACAAGGAAGCAACCTTATTTATTTCAGCATAGTGCACACAAATTTTAAACTGCAGCAACCTTATGAAAACAGGACAGTCTGCTTATGTCGTCAGGACCAGTGAGTCGAAATCAATGATGTTTCCAACAGTTTTGCGCTCAGCAAACTGTGATACTGACTTCAAAATTTGCACAACTTGCCTTACTGAAAACAGTTGGAACGAGAGGCTTTAATCAGGAAAAGAAGGAACAAAACTACTCGTTGGCACCGATTGGGTTACTTCCAATTCTCATTGGATTTTAAATGCACGGCTTAATAGTTGGTGTGATGTCTAGGATTATAACCGACTCAATAAATATTTGATGTTGATGTAATCACTAGCAATAACATAATTATATAATTGGCTGCTTTCAGCTTTAGATCACTCATTTAAAAATCCCGTTCTGGGTGTAAAAATTAAAGCTTAGTACAGTCATTCATGTCATGACGTATCATAAAGGCTTTTGATGTGTCTTGAGTACTTAGTTGGAGCTGTCAGCCAGTTGTTTGCGATCCACTTCTCTCCTTTAATGACGTCACACCCTCCATGCAGCGAGTACCTGTCCACCGAACCAAGAAGACCGCTGTCCGGGTCAATAAAGTTGTTGTACCACATGATAGCAGTGCCTTTCTTGGGAGGTACAACGAGGTTTGCCATGTGGCAGTTGACGCTCAAGTTAAATTCGTCCGTGGTGGCGTTCTCATTTTCTAGCTCCTGCGTGATGAGAAATTTTGTTGGGTCAAAAGAAAAAAGCTTTAAAACCTGATTAATAATATCTTGCCTTCATTACTTTAGTTTCCTTGGTGACGGCCACACGTGGAGTTGGTCCATGTCGTTCATCGGGGCAGCCTTAGTTTTGTCCATCCCCCCCCAACCCCCCATGAAGGAAACAGTTATAGGTGGTCCCAAGTAACTTTGTCCCGGAGGCAATGAGCCGCATAGCGTTAACTACTGGTATTTTAAAAGTTTTCTTGAAAAATCCTGCCGATCGCTACTAGTAATTAGATTAAATAGCCCTTTTCACAGTTAACTTCTCTCATTTGCATTACAATGTGTTTGAACGTGGATGTGAGGCAATTTCGGGCAATTTTGGCGTTTCTGCCCGAAATTGCCTCACATCCACGTTTAAATACATTGTAATGCAAATGAGAAAAGTTAACTGGGAAAAGGGCTATTGCTTTTGCATAACCCGCGAAATTAGACAAATTGGCACTACCAGACACTAATTTCAGAGTCAATTTAATAGATGGTTTACATTTGAGTTTGGGGATGACATTCCTAATGTACCACTGATGTACGGCTATTCAGTTGAACTGGGCTTTCTTAAGAGTGATTCTGTGTGATGTCCTCTGTTGAATCAGAAACTGGATATTCTGTCAAACCTCCCATAAATGTACAGCCCTGGGAACCATTTTCATACGTTTACCTAGAAAAGGACACAGTGTCCACCTAAGGGAAGTGAAAACTGTAATTGTGTAGATGGGACCACGACAGATCTCTGCTTAGAAGGGGTGTCCACTTATAGAGTCAAAATATTGTATTGGTTGTTGCTGTCCACGTAGAGGATGTGACAGTGATAGGGAGGAATTTTGGCGCTGATGGGATCGGAGGTTTAACTGTGTTGTGTAGAAAAATTAAATGAGGAATTGAAAAGGAAAAAAAAAAACTCGCCTCTGGTGTGATTGTAGTGTTGTCTGCTATCAGAAATGCGGTCTCTCCTCCTTCTTCCACGTCGTTTAAGTAATAAAGTATCGTTATAAACCTTTAAAAAAAAGACCAAATGCATGTTTAGTAACAATTTGCCGAAAAGATTTAGCTTTACTATTCAATTGATAGTTTGTTTATTCCTGTATTTTTGTAACCTTCAACTTGGCTTATGGCGATTTTGCAAACTCTCCTTTGGTATGGAATCCCAAAATAAAGCTAGTTTTTGCTTGTGGTGTTATAGACATAAACGCAGAGTGTGAGTAGCGACATGCGGAAACCTTCTCGCGACTCGATCACTCAGACTTGGCCTTTGTGCGAACAGTTCCGCTAGGCATGCCCCAGACAATCAGAACATAAGCCCTTGGTTTCATTCAAAAGAGTTCAGTATAGACCCCCCATCTTTTCAATTGTCTGCAAAGATAGCGGGCCCTCTCTAGTTGAGCTTCTTTATCGCCCTACTTTCTGTAAGGCATGCTGACATGCTGTGCAAAGCATTTGTATACACCTGATTGAAAAAACGTTGTCTGGGAAAAAGTAGAAACCGTGAACGATGCGACATTATGGAATTCTGGGAAAACAGCACGGCGAGATTGTTACTCTGTTCCGTTTATTCATATACAAGGTATTTTTTATTCATGGAGACATTTTGGAGCATATCTGTCAGTTTTATTTTTTCCGTCCATTACGATGTGCACGGTGTCTGAGAATCAAAGCAGGTTCTTCCGCTTCCCAGAAAACAACTAGGTCGTATAGTTCGTATAGTTCAATTTGGTGTATCTGTACCTGCACACGCGGCAGTCGGGTTTTCCAAAGTGATTCTGATGACAGCAAGGGATTGTGGGGTCTTTAGATGGGGTGGAATCCAGGTGACCGTGGTAATGGCCAAACGGATCATACTGAACAACCTGCAGAATATCATGATAAAAGGACAACCATCAGTGATTCTGTGAAAAGATGCTTGTTCCTGCTATAACCCTCTGTATGTGTGTAGTGTGAACCTTGATCGGTAAGCAAACGCAAGCGCAAACTTACAGAGATATCTAAGCAACCATAACTGGCATTTTCTTTCTAAAGTTCAATTGAAGTTCAATTATCTATGAAAGATGCGTGGTTACCCCCAATTTTGATTTCATCAACGTTTACTGAGATCTGCAGCCTTTCCAGCATAATTATAAAACGCGCAAAAAAACTTTGTAATAATAATAATAATAATAATAATGATGATAATGATGATGATGATGATGATAATAATAGTGCATTTATATAGCGCACACATCCACTACTTGCTGAGCCTTAATAAATTTATCAAAAAGAAATGTTTTAAGTTTCCTCTTATAAATACTAGCAGGTACCGTCCTCAGTAAGAAACCCGCGTTTCTCGGACCATCCCGAGATGCGTGAAACGTACACGGAGTAACAAAACGAGGTACCTTCCTTAACTTGAAGAAGAAATCTCATTTAACACTCATTCTTCTTCTGTTGGCACCGTTAAAGCATTCTGGTTTTTTTCCCTCCACTCTTTATTTCACACTCGAATTCATACATGTATTACAAAAAATGCAACACCATCAGCAACACCACTTGTGTATATCTATTATAACCAATCAGGATAATCCCAGTCAAACTGCCATAATCCCAGTCAAACTGCCATCATACTACAAGTATGGTTCCCATCCAGCCTGAAATTTTCCTTCTGTATTATTTTTTGAGACTATATATTGCTCAGTTCTAAATTTCACCTTTACGATTTCGTTGAATACGTTAAGGTTAGGATGTACACTCTGTTTTCTACCTACCTAAATGTGTAGTTTTAGAAGTACTGTTAAGTAGTTTAATAGATCAGTTCCTTCATCTAATTTACCTAATAGCACATCTTGTAACGTACGATCTACCCGTTGACGACTGAGTAAAGATTAAAATGTTTCAAATTCTTTCCAAAGCTGGCTTGTAAATGAAAATTCTTAAAATAAATGATTCATAGTTTTTTATTCAGATCCAAAAAAGTACACAGATCATTTGGAACGTAACCTATTTTGGCGAGACGATGGTTGGTTATAGTATAAAATCTTAAATTGAAAGCCTCTCCTTTAGTTTTACGGCCGAGATTTGATCACTGACCTGCATCCACTCTCCTCCTTGAATAACTTTGTCTGGTAACTGAGTGAGCCTTGTAATTCTGTAATGAGAACGATAAGAAACAAGCATTCAACCCTTTCACTCCCAGAGTCAGTTATGGAGACATTAAGGTGATTCTAACTTCTGAGTCTGTGGATGAAATCCTGTGGTGTGACCATTCAAATGAAACTCGTCAGCAGTTCTTTCACAAGGTACTATTTATATGCAAGTTTCGTTTTTCAAAACTGATTAAATTGGAGAGTTGTCTTGAATTTTGATTTTAGGCACTCTTGGGAGTAACAGGGTTAAAAAACTCTTGCAGAGGAATCAACAAAAGTCTCATCGCGTCAGTTTTTATTGGAGGCTGTCGCCACTTTGGACAGTCCATTTTCACGGTTATTCTAGTTTACGAGCACAGTAACTTGAAGTCTGCGCCCAGTTGTTCAAAATTAAATCATTTAATTGGTAACTCAGCCTTAAAAGTTAAAATGAAGAAAAAGAAACAGGAATCTTCATCATTAAGCCATAAAACTGAATACAAAATTGATTCTAACTCTGGGGTAGCTTAAAGCTGCTTTGAACGAAGCTGCTAAGGGGCACATTAATTTTGTCGTATGTATCCTGATTTATCTTGTTTCGTTTTTCCCGCGTAACAAGAGCGGCTTGTCTGATAAAATAAGTAAAATGTTTAAAATTAAGTTTCCTTGTCCAAAAAACTCTTTTTATATGAGCAGTTGTCATTAACAGAGCTTACCTCTCAAGAAGTCGCCTTAATATTGGGTCAGAATTCTTATCTTGACGTAACCAGGCCTGCTGGCTATAGCGGGGTCTGTGACGGGGACTTTTCTCTTTCAAGAAATCCATGTACCACAGAATCTTCTTTATATTAAGCTTAGCAAAAACTTGGCGACTTATTTTACCTGCACGAATGAAGACGGGAAAAAGGTGAGACAACGATCTAAACTAACAGAGGAAAGTTCTGTAAGTTAGTAATTAGACTGAATTTCTCTGCAACTCAGAGGAAAAATAATTCCAAACAACGTTATTAGCCAAGTGAACTTTGAACCAGCATGGCTGTTGCACGGGGAGGGGGAGGGGGACGGATACTCCCTTGTATGGCCTATACGAGGACGTGCCGTTGGACAAGGTATGGTTTTTGTCGGCTCTGTCCTAATGGTCAGGTCTGTCAGCGTAAAAAATGGGCGGTATC
Organism: Siderastrea radians; assembly: GCA_964017195.1. Lineage (NCBI taxonomy): Eukaryota > Metazoa > Cnidaria > Anthozoa > Scleractinia > Rhizangiidae > Siderastrea > Siderastrea radians. The sequence goes on from OZ024890.1 coordinate 19,647,725, forward strand.
GTCGTGCACTTCCGGACGATGGCATGAAAATTTGCACAAAGTGTAATTGTGGTTTGCTTTACAATTTTAGAAGGGTAGCCACGAACTCGAGGTCCCGGACAGGCGCTGAGAGGGCCTTTTAGATAAACCTAATTTGCATATTAATTTTTCAGTGGCAGTGTCACGTGCCCGTTTGAGAGAGGATTTTAAATCGCAGATAGTTTGAAACGTACCCAGATTTAACTTATCCATCCTTGGATGAATGTATGTAAGAAGTTTCTGGAAACGTTTTCGAAGCACTGAGTTGTTCACAAGAAAAAGAGGTTTTCGGCAATTCCAGTAGACCAAACTCATGAGTTGCACAACGCGCTGGTGAAGGAAGGGGGCGCGATTGGTCTTACAGAGAACCCCGACGTCTCCAGGAGTTTGAGTGTACCTTACCCTCCAGTGACAAACCAACCTGCCCGAAACATCATGAGGAAGGACTGTCTCACCAAAAGATATTCCACAAGCATGTTTGCAGCCTTTTAAACACAATCACTTCGATGGGTAATCCTTTCTGCGAGGACTGTCCAGAGCTTGTTATAATGGACACGCGCGACTGTGCAGACAAGTCCGTTGTAGCAATGGTTCGTACCATCGAAGAGCGAGGAAGAGCACAACATGAGAAGTTTGTGTATCAAAGAGCGGACTGAGAAATTAAAGATCAAATAGCGGACTGTGTTTATTAATAGCCCAATCAAGAAGAATGGTTTTCCTCTGTTCAGCGTCAGGGATTGAGGAGTACGTCCAAGGTGGCCAAGAAACTCTCAGTGCTCAAAAGTGACTGTACATTATTCAGTCGACTAGATATTGCCAACCAAAATCGCGAGGGATACCTAGATGAATTTTTCAAGTATGAGAACCTTCCTTTCCCACCTTCACTGTCCGAGTATGGGAAAATGCGCTTTTGCAAGAAGTCAGACTTGCTAGTCTGCCTTGAACTCCAGAACCGTCATTAGATCTTCCAACTACGCATGATGTTTAAGTCTTCGATGGAGCAGCCTTTAACGGCAAAAAGTAACCTATTCGGCACATCTGCCACATTTTCAGAATATACTGAGAAAGTGTTTATTTCGTTTTTCGTAAGCCAGCTGCAGAGCTGTGACAGAGTGGATGTTGTATGGGATAGTTATCGAGCACAGTGTTAAGGAAGTCATTCGAGGAAAAAGACGGAAGGGAAAGAGGAAGAAGGTTGCCGATAACACTAAGCTGCCACGCGACTGGCAGAGCTTCATTAAAGACCCGTCAAACAAAGTAGAACTGTTTTATTTTCTACCGGAGAAGACAAATGGCGTCAGGTGTCCCGAAGACAAGTGTACCTATATCACTCAAGGCGAAAATGTGCTTCCAAGCAGTCCTTTGTAAGCTGTGGAGAAATGCAACCATGAAGAGGCGGACACAAGGATCCTGGTGCATATCAAAGATGCCATCAGCAAAGCAGCATGGGAATTTTCTGGTCCGCACAATAGACACAGACGTCATTGTGTTTCTAGTGTTGGACACTTCCATGAACTGAAGTCCCTTTAGTCCTCCCTACTTGTCTGGATTGCGTTCGGCATGGGGAAGAGCTATCGACAATGTAGCACCAACACTACATGTGGCCATATCGGAGAGCAGTAATCCAAAGGGCTTTTCTTTCTTCACGCCTTCACAGGGTGCGACACCAATTCATCCTTTCATGGGAAAGGCAAAAAGTCATGCTAGGCCACGTTGAATTGCCTTCCTGATATAACAGAGACATTCGTGTTCTTGCGGGATCAGCAATTCGAGCCGCTAGAGAAGGTTAATTTCCCCTCAATTTGAGATGCTAGAAAGATTCGCCGTTGTGATCTAAAACAAAACTAGCTCATTGACATCTGTCAACGACGCCAGGCGGGAGCTATTTACCAAGCAGAACCATATGCTGGAATGCATCCCTCCAACACAGGTAGGTATCAACGGTTTTATTCGTAAGAAAAGCTGAAGCTGAAAGATGAACTCTAAGTAACTCTTCGTTCTCTCCTTGTCCAAACAGGGATCCCTGCTCCAACATTTTTATCAGGGAAGGAGCGTTGAACGGCAGTCTAAGCAGCCAGATAGACCTCCCCTCGCCATCACACTTCGGGTGGACGTAGAGAGATGAAAGCTGGCAGCCGCTATGGACTACTCTGTCAGAGGTCTCCAAAGTTTGCAGAGCCCTTCTAAAATGTGGCTTCAAGAAAGGGTGCACCAAAAGATGCAAATGTGTTAAGGCAAATGTATCGTGCACAGAGCTTTGCGCATGCTCTGCAGATTGCACAAATGTACCAAACAACATCAACTGACAACTCCATTTTTGTTACACGTCATCCAATTAGCCTTGGCTCGCTTTTACGGGCGAGAAAATCGGGAAATAGTTATGAAGACTCCCCGCTACATTGCTTGCGACATGTTGAGATAAAGATAAAGCAGTGTAAGCCCCTGAAAATTGAGAATGGCATATTAATCTGTTCCATATTCTCTTAGAAGCCTCGAGACTATGCCCTTTATTACCTAATATCGCCGATTTAACAAAGTTTTTAGGAGGATACCGCTAACCGTATCATATGCAAATTAGATATTTCAAAATGACGTCCGTACTGCTCCCCCCCCGAACTCTGATCAGGTGGCTACCCTTCAGAATCATTTGTGACACCCAGAAGACTTAACATGCCGAATTTGCACGATCAAAACGCTAACAGACCTGACTATAAACAGGGTATATAACTTCATACGAGTCTGTCCTTAACAGGGTCTGAACTTGTCCTAAACGGGGTAGAGTTGCACGATTGTCGTAGTTCGATATTTTAAATTTGGCTTATACAGTATTCAGAAATCCTACATCGGAGACGTTTGCCGGTCTTAAAAACAGTCAACAAAAATTGTGTAAAACAAGAGAGTATGTTTTTTTGTCAGTTGTCTTAACGGGGACCTAAAATGGAGGGTCTGTACATGTAGGGTCAGGGTTTGTCTAGTGCCCCCCTGGGGGTTTAAAACAAGTGAAGTAAAGGTTCGCTTTTTTGATCAACTTAATTAGCTACAGCTAGCCAGATAATTTTATATTTTATTCAGACCTTAGCTAGGAGTGGTGGTTGCGGGAAGGTAAAAATCAAAAGCGAGCGGCGAGCTAACGAGGAAGGACAGAGTGCCTCCCGTTTCCCATCGCTGAAAATGACCCCACACGCTTCGATTACCATCCAACCTAATGTTATTTCAGTCGCGCATTGTGTTAATAGTTACTCTAAACCTTCCCCGTGAAAAAAAGGTTCTTTTTTTGGTCCAGCACAGATATAAGATTTAAATCTATCTGGAGATACGTAATCGAAAAGTTTAAAGCTTCCCTTGAGCTTTTTGCATCGCTTACCATCTTCAAGAGCATGTGATAATTCCAGACGCTCAAACCTAATGGAAGAAAAATCAGATGTAAAAATTGCTGAGTCATTTTAAGGAGCTGCGGCAACCATCGTATGTCAGCAGTTGCTACATTCTCCCTCGCTTCGCTGAACAAGAATATGATGTTAGAAAGTTTCAGAAGTTATTTTAATTGTACTTACATTGCAGGGACTTCATCCTCCCTCATAAACAAAAGCTTGCGCTTTTGGGCAAAATGTCTCACCTAAAGACAAAAAAAAATGTGTTAATTTGCTAGAATAAAAAAAGAAGCCCTCCTTGTAAACGTGCTTAGATTAGCATTTTTCCAACGTTGTCAACAAAATCCATCTCGTTGCCAGAGGATCCAGGAGCCGGTGCTGGATCCTTACGAGCGTGACCTCTGGGGAACTGGAGAAGAGCTCGGGGGTATATAGAAGGATGTAGGCAAGGCTTTTGGGATCAGTTAAAATATTGTAACATTTAATGCTTCCCCTATCATATCGTGAACGCTTTCTAAATCATATCGTATGGTGTACAAATTTTATATAGTGTATGTCGAGCTTGAACCAGCTATACCTCATTTGCATCAATAAAGCCATCCTTATTGACGTCCCAAACGAAAAATCCTTTGGCGAATCTTTCATCATGATCTAGAGTCCAGTTTCCATCTACATGTAAAAAACATGCATTTAGCGTTGAACATTACTTTAATTTTGTAAGAGAAATAGACGTACTCCAAGTCGCCCGTTCCGCATTTTGAACACGAACTTTCCTCAATATATCACGGCATTCAGGAGTTAAACCAAAACTACTTAAGACAGTCCGTGTTCCCTTTACTGATTACATTTTAATGCCATTTTCATTGTAACTGCTACTAAATTTTCTTTTTCTTTCTCATTACTCGTAAACAATCCCGTTCACACTTGCATAAGCTGTAAACTATTTTACCAGCTTCAGCCATGTCCTCGTCCAAGTCCCCTTCATACGCGGCCCGATCAAATCCTGCTATACTCATACTGAGGCCACTCTCCTTTGCCAGTGAAATGATGTGCTCACATTCTTCATCCGACAAGAACTGGGGAATTTCTGTTTGAAGAAACCGAAGGTCAACAAAAACATCCATAAAATTCAAACGCTTGTGACGTAAACTGATTATTACATCTTTCTGAATATTTTTTATCTATGAATCTTATCTTACCAAAGAGCAATGGCTTCAGGGCCCTAGTGATCATCTTATAGTTCTTCCTTTCCTCCAATTCGACCCATCTCACGTGACCTTTCTACTGATGAATAACAAAACAAAAAATAGTTTGAGTGTGCAATTCTTTTATTATAACAAATTCTACAGACAACTTTATTTATCCCCCAGTGTAATCCGTCACCATTACAATAAATGTTTCTATCAATGGGAGCGACTAAAATATTGCACCTGGGTTTACATCTCTATTAAAATTAACATAATTCATTAAAAATTGTGGAACATTACTACTAATACAATCATTAACTAATTTAAGAAAAAATGTGTTTGTTCCTACGGTTTACTAAATGTGTGCCAATTATTAAATTAAATGCCGTATCACTAGTAAGAGTCTGTTTTCACTACGGTAACCATCCCAGTGGCCGCAATCTAGGGGTTCTCGATTTACAGTTATCACTTCGTGGTTATATCGTGTGCTTGTTAAAGGGGCATGCATAGTCACGCTATTTTAGTTTACTTTAAAAAGCAAAAATATGTCCTCACATCAATGAACGCCCACAAATAATGGTCTAGTTTTGTTACTTCACTGAAACTGTTTTCTGTCGTCTGTTGCTACGGATGGCACGGATGGGAATGGATTGCAATTTGAAAAAATTAGGCTAAACTTTTCAAATTCTTTCAGCGTGTTGACATTAAATCGATATTAAATGGTCATGGTTTGTTTTCTCTTAATGAAATTAAGTTAATATCTTCCTTTTTTTAATGTTCAAACACAATGTTGGGCATGGATAAAGTTAGCTACCGATAATTTTAGCACAGTTTTGAACAAAAAACTGCGAAATCCTCGTGACTATGCCCCTTTAATAAGAACAATTAGGGTTGTACGCCCTGGGCTTATACAAATTTGTAAGATATTTTTGGTGGGCAAACACAGAATATCATGTTAGTGAACCATTATTTAACTCGATTTGTCAGTAATTTTTTCACACCGAGATTTCCAAAATGGGCCTGCGTACGAGGCGGCTCGTGAATCGTACAGAATTAAAAATAGAAATAATTATGAAAAAGAAAGAAAAAAAAAGAGAAATTAAGAAAAACTGCCTAAAAATAAGGAAATTTATATCAAAACTGTTTAAGACTGAACTTTTATTTCGATGTTACTGCCATCATATAGTTGATTATTATGGGCTGTCCTAGATAGACGCGCGGGTGTTCATGTCTGACATGAGTATGAAATAAAAGGCCTGCAAAATTCGGAATTGGTCTCAATTAGAAGTCGTGGAAGTATGGACACTCATATCCTGATCATTATAATTAAAAAAAAAAATGTATGAAACAGTAAGGAAAATTACTTTTTCAATCCGGAATTATAATTGAATTTCATTACCGGTACCTGATTGTGATTGCAATGGAAAAACTGAGATAAAAGTTAGCTCCGAAATTTACAATAATACCAAACTTCCGATGTTTCAGTGCTAGCTACTGTAATTGAACGTTTCCAGGTCGTTTTAAGTAGCAAATTTAGGTCAGGATGGCGTATACATATTTCCTGGTTTATGGGCCGTCAACTTGAAGACTAAACAATCCTTTGTCTACAACACACAAAGGTCGCGCATTCGTGAAATGCGACCTGCAAGTATATATTTTACCAATTTGTTTTTTAATTTTTTTTTATAAACACAGTTTACACTATTGGACTATGTCCGTGCTGCGTGGTCGTTCTCTGGTCGTTCTCTCGGAACAGGGGCATAGCTTATTTTCCCCTAAAAGTCGAGAAAACGACCTTAGTAGCTCGCAATGCAAAGCAGCGCATATCTCCAACTTCTTTAGCATGAAGCGACTGTAAGAGCCTTACCACTTATCTTCCCTACATAAGAGCCGAGTCCATCCTTACTACGCTTGAACAAAAATCATGATACCCATTCATCAAATTACGTACCTTAACTCCCTCTATGCGCACGAGCTTTATTTCGTGTGTCCTTTCCTCGTGACAGATTTCTATGGGATCCGTACATACGTTCAGCAGCTCGTCTTCATTGAAGCATGGTTTCATAAATTTTTTCGGTTTCTGTTCAAAATCTTCGGATGTCCCTTCACATGAGAAGAAGGCGCAAAACAGAATAACAAGGAAACTTCGAACCATCCTGCTTTGCTTTCAATAGATTCATGCTATTTTTAATATATGCCAACTTGATAGCTGCGTTTAAAGAGCTGAATTATTTATTTTATCGGTCACCATTAAGAGACAAGCTAAAATCATTTTGTCTACACCAGGCTTACAACATGTGGTTGCATTGTTTTAGTGGCGGGTTTCAGGATCATTCGCTGAAGTGACACATGGCCAAGAGTTTGAGAGTTTGTCATTGAATACGACGTGCAAACCTGCACGGATTTTGGAAAATCAAAGTTTTACTGAATCGCCTCATAGATCGCAAGGCCTTGAACTTCGAGACATTTAACTTTTAATTCTGTGGAGTAACAATATGGATTTAAACGAAAGCTGTTAGTACCGTTCCTGTGGTGGTCCTTTTAACTCGCTGTTCACGGTGGTTGTACTTTTGAAGGCTGCGAAGAAAATCCTAAAGTGTGAACACAGGTTTACCATTCTCTGTTTGTGTGGTGTGCTTGCATTTATCATAATATCCGTATCGGTTTATGAACAAGCAAAACTTAAGGTGAAATTAAGGGCTTTTAAAACTGAAGAAAATGAAATAAAAACTCTTAAGATTGTTGCCATAAGGTTTTGCAGTGACCGACCGTTCTTTTAAAAACATCATTTCTACGAGCCTTTAATTACCAAAGTAAACACATGCAGAAAAAAAAAAGAAGAACCTTAAGGCAGCAATTAGAAGAGTTTTTATTTCATTTTCTTAAGTTTTAAGACTTTTAAAGGCACTAAATTTCGCTTTATTTTTCCTAGTTCATAACCCGATAAAGCCATTATAAATGCACAGCACACCACACAAACAGGGGATGGTAAGCCTGTGGTGTGGAAATTCGAATGAAAGCTCTTCAGCAGTACTTTCGTATAGAGATGTTTGTTGTGTTGCACATGATGGTTCCAACTATGAGTCTGGGGTTAAAATCCTTAAGTATTGTTTGTGACCATTCAAGGGAAGGCTTGGGAGCGGTTCTTTCCATTGGTTCTGCTCATTATACTGTATAGGGTGGCTTTTAAAGGAGCTACGTCACGGATAACGCATCTTGAAAAAACTGGCAAGTTTTTTCAAGTTTGTCATTCATAATCCATCTTAATCTTCCCCAGTCGTAACCATCCTTGTTTAGTTTTGGTTTATTCTTACTTCTTTGGTGTATTTCTACGTTAGGAAACTATTGTTGTGAGGTTTCCCTCAGTGAGAAAATAATTTTGTCAGATCAGAAAAGTGAATGAAAATACCGTGACATAGTTCCTTTAACTTGTGAGCATATGGTGTGGATAAAATCCTGAGTTACGCATGGCCATTTAAATAAAGGCAATTAAGCAGACCAGTTCCCTGCAGAGGCGTTTCTCATGCTGTACAAGGCGGCTCCAACTTGTGAGGGTGTGGATAACCTGATCCTTATTTGTCTTTCCTGTTTCTACCTTAGGCGCTCTTCGGAGAGACAAGGGCTACTAACCGATGGCGGGGCTAATAATGGCTCTCTCGTAGTCACATCAAATGAGTTTCTGTTCCTGATGTTTCTTTATTGGTGTCGTTTCTCCGGAAAAAATTCTTGTATTCGCTTAACAGGTTTTTGATACAACATCCCACGTGGTCTAGTGGTTAGGATTCGGCGCTCTCACCGCCACGGCCCGGGATCGATTCCCGGCGTGGGAAGGAACATTTTGTTTGTTTGTTCTTTTTTGTTCTTTTTTTTTTTTTTCAATAAGAGCTTAATTTGTAAGAGCTTAATTTTTTGTAAGCGGAAAGAACTCTCCTTTTGTGAGTCTTTTAGGGTATCTTAAAATCGCTAACAAGCATGTTCTCCTTCTTTGTTTTTCCTATATTTCTCATGGTACTGGTTGGGAGAATTTGAGTTAACATCAAGACATTTTATCTGTGGTAATTTTTTTCTTTATTCTCATGACCTGTATGTTTGACCAAGTAGTGATATTGTGAGGAGAACTTAGGTGCATGCTTATCACTGATTGGGGCTTAAAAAGTTAAAACCTGTCAGGTTTTCACTACAGGCGCAAGCACAAACACAATCACAGCTCTCATGTCGACCACGCGTGAAAACGAGCTCGACTCAAGCATAAACAGTGGCAAGCAAAAGCACAAGAAAAAATCCTTTTCCCTGCACTAGCGCTTATGTTTTACAATGTTTGTGTCGCAGTGATTTCTAACGAAATACTGGTGGAGCGGTTATCAGTTGAGTGTTTAAAACTGAAACCAAAGAAATTACTCTGGTCAGTCATATCACAGGCAGCCCAAGCTGACGTTAATAGCTGCGCATAAGTTAGATTGTTTCTTCACCAGCTCAGGAAGCCTCAAATAATGACCAGTACAACAAAGAAATAAGGCAATTTATTTTATTTCAAATTCTTTCTTATTTGTGGCAATTTAAGATGTTTTATAGCATTTCCATACAAACTCTTAAATATTGCCGATGTCATTGTTATGCATAGCGTGGAAGAAACAGTCTAATTTATACGCAGCTCTCAACGTTAGCTTGGGCTGCCTGTGATCATTTCAGGCACACACAACACAATGAACCAATCAGAGCTCCAGGTAAATACACGTAAATGACGCCAAGTGAGGGGAAATGCAAGCGCTGGAGCAAGTCACGATTAGTTTTGGTTTTACTTCTGATTGGTTAAGAAAGTGACCTGAGTTTTTTGGACCAATCAGAAAGCGTAGTAAAGCAAAGGTAAACGCAATTAACATTCGACCCTGAATTTTGCCCCCGATGAATATTTTTAAAAACCGCTCGTAGAAGAAGGGGTATGTTTTAGTTAAGTTCATGCTTTTGTTTATTTTTGCTTTTTAGTCGTTTTAACTTGCAAGGCCCATATGTTTGTGCTTGTGACCTTGCGTCGCTACGGAAAACTAGAGCTTTTTATATAAAAAACTTTCTGTCTTTCCCCCCTCTAATTTATTAACATTTGGTTATTTTCAATACAGTCATATTTGTAACCTAGGTATTTCCGTGTACATTTTGTTATATTCGACTACAAGGCTACTGCAACTTTTGCTGTTAACACACGCAATCTTTGCCACAGAAGTAACCAAGCACGTTCTTTGTACAGGTAACTAATTGAAATAGGTTTTTCAGTTTTTTATATTCAATAGGTTTCTTACGGCCTGTCGTATCTCCCTTATTCGCCAGCAATACACAAGTGGATTCAAACACGAGTTGATGAAAACAGCTGCTGCAACGTAGATTTAGGCAATTTTAACTGCTCTGTTGTACCCGATAAATGTCTCTACCAGTGTTGTCACACAAAATGGAAGAGAAAAGATTAATAGCAAGGCATAAAAATACAGCACAGTCACGGCAGATTTGAGTAGCCCCGCAGCTCTTAACAACCTCTAATTTCATTGGACCTTGGTATCACGCAGCTCTATTGTTTTCGGGGCTAGGGTCCATTGTTTTGTTGTTTGGTGTATTGTTTTCTCAGCAAATCAGAGAAGACCTTGTAAGAGCTGCGACATCAGATTTTCTACATTTGAGCATGTTCACCGTATTGGTGCGAAGACCGGCTGCGTTTTGGTCTACTATCTGGCGCTGATGTCTGCGAACAATCTGAAATATTTTTAAAGTGCTGAAAGCAGTAACAACGAAAGGTAAAAGAAACACTGATGGTGCATAAGTAATCCAGTTGCTCACCTAGAACCTTAACACAACACCAGTTATACAAGTCGTCCATAGGAAGTCAATAGTTATGAATACGCGAGGAACTGTGACAATCACGTTGTATCGCAAATGAAGGTTAACGCAAGAAGACGATCGATGGACACAGCAGCTAAAGTCAGACAGGATACACCAGAAGTTATCCAGCTTTCTATCACATGGACAGCATGGATTATTCTCCGCGTACAGTACGCATTGAAAGTTCGGCTCTCACATACGCCACAAAAAATGGCTGGCAAATCAGTCCAACAATAGGGTCTGAAAACGCAAGGCAACAAGGACGAACGAAAGATGGCGAATGTAGTTCACGAGTGTTTCTGATCGCCAGTAGAATAACACAGTTTCCCGAAACAGTCATCAGAGAAAACATTACGTTCAAAATGCATACGATAATGCACCTATCAATGTAAACCCCGTGGGGGGGGGGGGGGGAGTGCGGGCAAGGGGTGGGGATTTGACCAAGAAGTAAAAATTTTGGTCAATTGCCCAAGGGTGGGGAAGCATACGTTCACCAAATGTAGTTAAAAATCCCCACCCAGGGGCAAAATACCAAATAAAAGACGAGCTGTGCTCATACCTTTAATAACTGGTGACTTAAACTTGGTATGAAGCTCACAAACTTGATTTGGCCAAACTACAGAATATAGGGCCACCTTTTACACACATCTTCAAACGAGCTGGCTCGTTTGGCTCGTTTGCTCACTGCCGAGCCAAACGAGCCACCACATACATACACCAGTGTACACCCAACACTTAACGCTCAAATAATCCTTTTTCTCGTTCTTTTTAACCACTGCCGAGCCAAACAAGCCACCACATACATACACCCAACACTTAACGCTCAAATAATTCATTTCTCGTTCTTTTTATCCTCTGCCGAGCCAAACGAGCCAAACGAGCCACCACATATATACATCCAACACTTGAGCACTCAAATAATTCATTTCTCGTTCTTTTTATCTACTGACGAGCCAAACGAGCCGAAAGAGCCACCACATGTATACACCCAACACTTAACGCTCAAATAATTCATTTCTCGTTCTCGTACACAAAGACACTGCGCTGAGAATTCTACCAGCGATATCAACTATGCTCAAAGCAGTATAACAACGTTGAAGTCGTTCATGTGCTATGAAAATCAAACTAACAGCAAATAGAGGTTGTGACAAAACACCAACGAAAAGATCTGTAAGTGTTAGGCAACGAAACAGAAGTTTTGATAGCGGATGAAGGGAAGATTCCTTGCGAAGAGCAACAAAGATAAGAATATTCCCCAGTGATGCGGTGATGGAGAGAAGAACATTTAACGCTGCTAGTGAATACATGTAGAGATTGCCGTGTAGTGACACCGTACAATGCACTTCGATTGGCTCAAAGAAGTGCCCATTCTGAGAAAAATTCGCCATTACCCTTGAAGATAAGATAGTTAACGTTCTCCAGTATATTATTCCAGAATTCGTTTTTTTGTCCGAGATCGTACGTACTCTGATCCCGACGAAAAAACGCTCAAATAATTCATTTCTCGTTCTTTTCATCCACTGCCGAGCCAAACGAGTCACCAAATCTAAATGCCTTCAAAAATGGCCCTGTATCCTGTAGCTGCTCCCTTGATTTAACCTATCTCCCTTACGAGAAAACATGTGATGTACATCATCATGCCTGTAAGAGTATTTAATAAACAATGAAAACGAATTTAAACTGGAACTTTTTAATGGAACTTTTAATGTGACGATAGATCACTATCCTTATAAAAGGTGCCCTGCACTCGAGACTATGAATCTTTCAAACTTGATTTCAAGAGACAACTGGACTTTTCAAAGCCAAGAAAGAAGATGCCATGTAACCACGCTTAATCTTGGTCCCAGTTTGTCTGTCGAAAAAATCAAATGTCCCGACCCCCGAGCAAAGGTACTCGATCAAACCTCCCACTGAGGGGATGGACTTCGCCGTCAAATCCCCTCCCCTTGCCCGCACTCCCCCCCCACGGGGTTTACATTGATAGGTGCATAATATTTGAGATAAAGCCCTCTTCCGAGTTTTCCAAGTTGACATGCAAAAATGAACATGATGTTGGGCGGGTTTGGTTCATGATTACCGTGACAAATCTACTGTACTTAAAGAATCGACCATGAACAGTGAAAGCTAATAGAACAAGCAATATTGAAGAGTAAATATTTCAATGGTGGATCATGCAAAGCGAACGTTATCATTGTACGCTTTTCATTTGGTGCAGTGTTTGTTTTGAGGAGAATAGTTCACCTGTCTTTTTGCATTTGGTGAAAAATCAGAGTTTAAAAGTGTGATATACATCTCCTAAAAACAGACGTTTTTTTTTTCTTTAAGAGACTTTTTAAATTAAAAACGTCAATCCATACAGATTAATTAAACGCTGCTGATTTAAGCAGCATGGGTGCAACTGTAGTAAACGCCACTGGACAGTTGATTTGAATTTATCTTTAAGAAAGATCTTTTTATGCAATGTCGTGGTGGTTTTAATGACAAAATATCTTTTAACTTACAACACGTAATCTCGACATACTGACGTCTCCTGAGTAGATCAGTTATGCTAATTTTAGTACTACTTTAAAACGTTAAACGACAAGTCATATTAGAATAAAAAAAAGTCGAAAATAATGGTTCCGTTTTGTTGAAAATTACTCTATGACTTCTAGTTTTCTGAAACTATAAATAACTGTCTTTCGCTTGGGATGGCCAGGATACAAATAAATTGCAACTTGAAAAAATTGGCCCGATTTTTTTTTTAGTTCTTCTCTCTTGTCTTGTTGTCCCTTTGAGAAAAAACCAAGACAACTTGGGGTTCTAGGAGAATTTTCCTTTTACGAGGAAAGGACCTAAGTTTTGATTTCAGTATAGATTTGACCAAAAACGTAGAGTTCCCTAAGTCGTAGCCCCTGAATGTAATCCTTATTTGTTTTTCCTGTTTCTACCTTGGGAGCTCTTCGGAGAGACAAGGGCTACCATACGGATGCCGTAACCGATGGCGGGAATAATTTAAAATGGTTCTCTCGTAGTCACATTAAATGAGTTTCTGTTCCTCATGTTTCTTTGTTGGTGTAGTTTCTCAGGAAAAAAATTCTTGTGTTTGCTCAACGAGACTTTGATACAACATCCCACGTAGTCTAGTGGATAGGATTCGGCGCTCTCACCGCCGCGGCCTGGGTTCGATTCCCGGCGTGGGAAGGAACATTTTGTTTGTTTGTTTTTTTAAATAAGAGCTTAATTATTGTAACTTAGTTTTTACGTTTTTTATAAGCGGAAAGAATTCTCCTTTTGTTAGCGTCTTTTTTGGGTATCTTTAAATTTCTAACAAGTTCTCCCTCTTGTTTTCCATATATTTCTTATGGTACTAGTTGGGAGAATTTGATTTAACATCAAGAAATTTCATCTTTGGTGGCTCTCATGTCGACCGCGCGTGAAAAGGAGCTCGACGCAAGCATAAACAGTGGCAAGGAAAAGCACAAGAAAAAATCATTTTCCCTGTACTAGCGCTTATGTTTTGTAATGTTTGTGTCGCAGTGATTTCTAATGAAAACCTGGTGGAGCGGTTTTCAGTTGAGTGTTTAAAACTGAAACCAAAGAAATTACTCTGGTCATTCATATCACAGGCAGCCCAAGCTGACGTTAATAGCTGCGCATAAGTTGGATTGTTTCTTCACCAGCTCAGGAAGCTTCACATAATGACCAGTACAACAAAGAAAAAGGGGAATTTTTTTTTATTTCAAATTCTTTCTTATTTGTGGCAATTTAAGATGTTTTATAGCATTTCCATACAAACTCTTAAATATTGCCGATGTCATTATTGTGCATAGCGTGGAAGAAACAGTCTAATTTATACGCAGCTCTCAATGTTAGCTTGGGCTGCCTGTGATCATATCAGGCACACACAACACAACGAACCAATCAGAGCTCCAGGTAAATACACGTAAATGACGTCAAGTGAGGGGAAACGCAAGCGCCAGAGCAAGTCACGATTAGTTTTGGTTTTACTTCTGATTGGTTAAGAAAGTGAGGCGAGTTTTTTGGACTAATCAGAAAGCGTAGCAAGGCAAAAGCAAAGGCAAATAACATTCGACCCTGAATTTTGCCCCCCTGAATATTTTTGAAAACCGCCCGAAGAAGAAGGGGTGTGTTTTAGTTAAGTTCATGCTTTTGTTTATTTTTGCTTTTTAGTCTTTTTAACTTGCAAGGCTCATATGATTGCGCTTGTGACCTTGCGTCGCTACAGAAAACTTGAGCTTTTTATAGAAAAAACTTTCCGTCTTTCCCTCCTCTAATTTATTAAGATTTGTTTATTTTCAATATAGTTATATTTTTAACCCAGGTATTTTCGTATACATTTTGTTATATTCAACTACAAGGCTACTGCAACTTTCGCTGTTAACACACGCAAACTTTGCCACAGAAGTAACCAAGCACGTTCATTGTAACTTGAAATAGGTTTTTCAGTTTTTTATATTCAATAGGTTTCTTACGGCCTGTCGTATCTCCCTTATTCGCCAGCAATACACAAGTGGATTCAAACACGAGTTGATGAAAACAGCTGTTGTAACGTATATGTAGGCAATCTTAACTGCTCTGTTGTACCCGATAAATGTCTCTACCAGTGTTATCACACAAAATGGAAGATAAAAAATCAGTAGCAAGGCATAAAAATACAGCACAGTCACTGCAGATTTTCTACATTTGAGCATGTTCACCGCATTGGCGCGAAGACCGGCTGCGTTTTGGTCTACTATCTGGCGCTGATGTCTTCGAACCATCTGGAATATTTTTGATGTGCTGAAAGCAGTAACAACGAAAGTTAAAAGAAACACTGATGGGGCATAAGTAATCCAGTTCCTTAACCAGAACCTTAACACAACACCAGTTATACAAGTCGTCCATAGGATGCAAACGGTTATAAATACGCGAGAAACTGTGACGATCATGTTGTATCGCAAATGAAGGGTTAATGCAAGAAGGCGATCGATGGACACAGCAGCTAAAGTCAGATACGATACACCAGAAGTTATCCAGCTTGCTATCACATGGATTATTCTCAGCGTACAGTACGCACTAAAACTTTCCACAAGTTCAGCTATCACATACGCCACAAAAAATGGCTGGCAAATCAGTCCAACAATAAGGTCTGAAAACGCAAGGCAACACAAAAGAACGAAAGATGGCGAATGTAGTTCCCGAGTTTTTCTGATCGCCAGAAGAATAACACAGTTTCCCGAAACAGTCACTAGAGAAAACATTACGTTCAGAATGCATACGGTAATATTTGCGATAAAATCGTCTTCCGAGTTTTCCAAGTTGACATGCAAAAATAGACATGATGTTGGCCGAGTTTCGTTCATGATCATGATTACCATGACAAATCTACTGTGCCTAACGAATCGACCATGAACAGTGAACGCTGTTAGAACAAGCGATTGAAGCGATGATATTTGAATTCTGGATCATGCAAGAGAAAATTATTATTGTACAGTTATAATTTGGTACAGTGTTTGTTTTGAGAAGAAGAACTCACCTGCCTTTTTCCATTTGATAAAAAGAGCTTAAAGGCGTGATGGACATTTCCTAAAAACAAACATTACTTTTCAAGAGACTTTTTTTAATTAAAAACACCAATTCACGCAGATTAATTAAACGATACTGATCTAAGCAGCATGGGTGCAACTGTAGTAGACCCTAGCGGACGGTTCTTTTAAATTTATCTTTAAGAAAGATCTTTTTATGGTTTTTCGTGGTTGTTCTAATGAAACGATATCTTATAACTTACCAAACGTTATCTCGAGATACTGACGTCTCCTGAGTAGATCAGTTACCGTACAGTTTTCTCGAATAAGCGCCCACGCTGTAACAAGCGCCCTCCCCAGAACAAGTGCCGACCCACTCTGGCAAAATAGCAAATAAGAGCCCCCCCCTCCCATCCCCTATCTTTCTTAAATAGTAAGGATATCACAGGGAAAGCCTATTTCTGTTGTATCTGTACGTACACCGGCCGGGACTACGGTGTTCACATAAGAAAGTTTAACAAACGAAAAACATTAATGTTTATTACATTTACAGGGATAATGTTGTAGATCTTTAATTTTCTATATGAAGATTTAGCCAAAATAAAGTTACAGTTCATTGAATAAAAAAGTCAATAGGCGCCCCCCCCCCCCCATCCCCTCCCCCTCGATTGAGCGCCCTCCTCTGGACAAGTGCCCACCATAAGTCAGTGCCGTTTGAGGAAATACAGTATTTTACAGGAGATTTTTTGAATTAAAAAACACTACTTCATGCAGATTACTTAAGCGGTGCTGATTGAAAGGGACTATGGGGTGCGGAGGGTAGTGGTTAGCGCGTTGGACCTCAGAGCTGACGGTCGGTGGTTCGAGGCCCAGTCCCTGCCGTCGTGTTGTTTCCTTAGACAAGAAATTTTACCCCACGCTGTCTCTCTCCTCCCAGGTGTATAAAATGGGTACTGGCGACATACTGCTGGGAGTAACCCTGCGATGGACTGAAATCCTATCCAGGGGGGGGGGAGGGGGGAGTAGCAATACTCTCAGTTGCTTCATGCTACAGAAACCGGGTTAAGCTCCGGCCGTGTGGGCCTTCTTGGCTCGTGTGCCACTTAACCTTACCTTACTCAAAACTTTTAAAACACATAATGGAATCACGAAAGCCAAAGTAATGGTTCAGGTTTGTTTAAAATCACTCTGCTAGTTTTCTGAAACTATAAATAACTGTCTTTTGCTTCGGATGTTCAGGATGAAATTGGATTGCAACTCAAGTTAATCTTCTCTCTTGTCTTGTTCTCCCTTTGAGAAAATTACTTGCCAACTTGCTGTTGGGTCCTAGGAGAATTTTTTTACGAGAAAAGGCCCTTAGTTTTGATTATAGTATAGTTTTGACTAAAAACATAGAGTTTCCTAAGACGTAGCTTAAAGCAGGCTATATTGGATGGTTTAGTACGTACTGTCGTGGTTGTGTTAACTGACAAAAAGACATTGCAGAAATCTAGTCATAGACGCCTTTGAATGAAATACGTCAGTTATCTTTCAAGGAATTTTTAAATTAAAATATAACTCATTTTGATTTAATCTACTTGAACGGAATTGTTGTAGTTCTCTAAAAAGCATGCAGAAAGCTTTTATTTAAATAGACTTGATGTCGGGTGGTCTAGCACGTACTTTCGTGGTTGGTTTAATGTAATCTCGAGATACTGACGTCTCCAAAATATGGCATCGTTATTTTTGAAAGAGATTTTTGATTAAGAACCTTAATTCAGGCAGATTAATCAAATGATGCTGATTTGGCAGCACGAAAGCAACTGTGGAAGGTACTTGCAGACGATTTCTTGAAAATAACTGGGCTTTTTTTTCGTTTAGGGTAGACAGGCGGTCTAGGATTGTCATTTTTGGTTTAATATCCAAAAGATGCTCACACCTTATCAGGAGAGGTATTCATATTTACATTTTTATTATTAATTCACATTTACTTAATATTTCTTTTGTTTGTATTCTTAGTTCATCATTATCCTGTAATTGTATACTACCTGGGTCTCCTGGAGCCTACAGTCAGAGAGTGAGAAAATAACACGGGGTTTGTCTTGTTGGGACTTCGGGTCCGTCCTTCCCTCACCCTTGCTCACTATTCGTCTTGAGCCAAACTAATTTTCGTTTTATTGTTTTCGTTTCATTTAATTTTTGTTGTATTTCTGTAAATGAGTACTGATGGAAGTTTCTAAACAAACAAATAACGTAAACAACAACAACAATAGCAAAATCCCGACGTGATAGACGTGTTTAAAATATATGAATCATTTTTGAAGAGATATTTTATTTCGTCTTCTGTCTTTCTTTAATTGCCGTAGGAATCAGTCCGTTTCCGTTTATGTTTTTACTTCGAAAGTTTTACTGATCCAGGTCTTCAACTCTCAACGCCTTGTCGCTGTGGTCGTTCCAGTTTAAAAACTATTTCAATTTACAACGATAAGAGATATTTCAATTAACGGCAAACCAATTTGTCGTATATTTCTGAAATGTTGCCCTAAATGGTCTTGTGAAAAGAGTTCTTTTGAAAAGCACAAAGAGTTTGATCCCTTCTTATTTAAGGAATATACCACACATTTCTGTGGCTTATTGGCTCAATAAACCACGCGGGATGTTACAAGGACACGAGAAGAGATTGTAAGTTACGAGCCGAACGCAAGTGATTTACAAGCTTTTCGAATGTTATTCCAACATCCCAAGTGGTTTATTGAGCCAATAAACCATAGAAATGTGTGGTATATTGCTTTTATATAATAACCGCATTTTCGATGTGATTTACTGGTATAATAATCAATAGGTATTGACCAATCACAGCGCGTGCATTATCTTCAGTTATTGTATAAAATTGATACGGTTTAACACCCCTCCAGCTAGATAACAATTTTTTCCCTTGTAGTATAAACGAGGGACAATGCGACACAAAGGAATTCTGGGAAGATGACACTTAGAGCAGGCCTGCACCGATCCAAAGCGGCTCTGTGATTGGCTAGTTAGCAAGAACAATAGAATATTTTTTCACGAAATGATGTGGTACATGTGTCGTTGATTATTTCACATTGGCTTTGAAGTCGACTTCTTTGTTTTATTAGTAAACCAACTATTAGGTCCCCTTTCTTCAAATATCACATCATTTCGAGCAAAGTTTCCTATTCTTCTCGCTAACAAGCCAGTCACAGTGCCGCTTTCGATCGGTGCAGGGAGACCTCTTCCTTAAGAACGAAGAAGACCTCAAACCACGACAAAGGACCGTGTCAGTTGAACCTCTGGGTTCTACCGGCTGTACCGAGCGTACCGAGTGTACCGAGTGTACCGGCTGTACCGAGTGTACCGAGTGTTACGAGAGTACCGAGTGTACCGGTTGTACCGGTCGTACTGAGTGTACCGGTTGTACCGGTTGTGCCGAATGTACCGAGTGTACCGAGTGTACCGAGTGTACCGGTTGTATCTGTTGTACCGAGTGTACCGAGTGTACCGAGTGTACTGGCTGTACCGAGTGTACCGAGTGTACTGAGTGTACCGGCTGTACCGAGTGTACCGAGTGTACCGAGTGTACCGGTTGTACTGAGTGTACCGGCTGTACCGAGTGTACCGAGTGTACCGGTTCTACCGGTTGTACCGAGTGTACCGAGTGTACCGAGTGTACCGGCTGTACCGAGTGTACCGAGTGTACCGAGTGTACCGAGTGTACTGAGTGTACCGAGTGTACCGGTTGTACCGGTTGTACCGAGTGTACCGAGTGTACCGAGTGTACCGAGTGTACCGAGTGTACCGAGTGTACCGAGTGTACCGAGTGTACTGAGTGTACCGAGTGTACCGAGTGTACCGAGTGTACCGAGTGTACCGAGTGTACCGAGTGTACCGGTTGTACCGAGTGTACCGAGTGTACCGGTTGTACCGAGTGGACCGAGTGTGCCCGCTGTACTGAGTGTACCGAGTGTACCGGTTGTATCGAGTGTACCGATTGTACCGGTTGTACCGAGTGTACCGATGGACAGTAAAGAGGAATTTCTTTCTATCGTTTGAAAATTTCGATGGAAAAGAATTGCCTAAGTGCTACCCTGGAAAAGCCACAAACGTAATAATTGGTTACAAATGTAAATAAATCTTTAAATGTAAGAACGACTGACCTCAAATTTAATAAAGCCCTCAAATATGGTAAGGATTGATCACAATAAAACCGGTGCAAGACCATTAAGCGCTTTGTATGTTGTAACCTAAATTTTGAAGTCAAGCGCGATATTTGATGGGGAGTGAATGCAGATCAGGAAAAAGAGGAGTGTGCTGCTTGAACTTTCTACTATAGCGTAGTGAGCTGCGGCTACAGTAAATGATGGCGTGGACCAAGGTGGACCAAGGTCTTGTTTTCCTTTCGAATGACGTTTTGGTCCTAATTATTCCCCATTTCAAAGCACCCTCCTATGTCATGCGTAAAACCAAATGTACTAGTTTGGAAGTGATAATCATTTTCAGGAAGATCAGAGGTAAAACTCATGATCATCAATGTTCTTATTTGTTACTGTAGAGCAAGATCCAAAGGAAAATAGACCTATTAAGTCTTAGAGAACGTTTAGAGGTTTGCCTTAAAAGATGATGAATTTGGCATGACTCCACTTAACTGGTAGACTTTTCCAAATAATACTGGCCTAGTGAGTAAATGAATTGTTAAGTGCTTTAGACTCAGAACGTGTGTGTTTAAATTTCAAATTGTCTTTTAATTAATGGCTGGTTATATGTTCCGTAAAAAGACTCCTAATGCTATCTGGGTTTAAGTTTTGGTAAGCTTACAGTGGCGGATCCAGGATTTTTGAAGGAGGAGGGGGGATGACCTGATATAAAGATATCGGAACAATCCGAGACAAAATCGCCTCGGTGATAGTTTTGTTCCCTTTTATAATTTCAGGCTTAAACGACCCCAAAGAGGGGGGTGGCTAGCAACCCAATCCACCCATTCCCCCTGGATCCGCCACTTGTTTGGTAGGCAATGCAAGCAAGTCTCCTTTTGCAAATCGAAGATAAAGAGTTCCATTTAGCCTTGCTCAGTACTTGATGCTTTGGAACAGATGGACTTATGTTATGGATCAATCTAGCAACACGGATATAAAATGGGGCTGGAAGGCCTACGCGACTCCTACTTCACGTCTTTGTTCGCCGCGCCTTATCTCGTTCCCTGGTGTTGACCATGCAATTTTGCTTCTTGTGTTTTTGTAGTAGGTTTAGTTTGGAGGATTTTTATATGGTGACTGAATTGAGCCGATACAACTTAGGCGTCGCATTTTTTTAAGACTTTGATCTCGAGGTCATATCTCATAAATCTTCTAATAACCGGTGGATTCTTGTGGCTCGCGCGCACTGTTTGTTATTCTCAGTTAAATTTGACCTCTGATCGTTTGTTAAGCGACTCGACGTGGTTTCTATGTCGCTTCCGGCATATTAGGTACGTTGAATTTGGCTCGTATAGGAACTTGATCGATAGTTTTTGCCAACAATTTCATGGCAAACATCGAAACAAAAATACTGAGCCAAAGCAGAATAAAACCTACAATATGGACGTTTTATCTATGACGGGACATCTCTATGGGACATTTACAAATAAGAAATATATTTATTTCTTGAACAAGCAAACAGTTTTCATCCAACAATAAAAAATTTACAGTTAAAATTTCAGACAAGGAAATCACATTCCTTGACACAGTTGTTTATAAAGGTGAACGATTCCAAAAAGACGCTATCCTTGACATAAAAACTCACTCTAAACCGGCTGAAACATTTCAGTACACACATTACACCTCCAAAGGCGAAGCTATTAGACTTCTACGAACAAATTCCTCAGAAAAAATTTCCAGGAATCTCTCTCTAATTTCAAAACACGCCTTCTCGCGTGTGGATACCCCAAAAACTTAGTGGAGAGAATATTATCTGAAGTCTCCTTCGCCGGAAGTCAGTCGGCTTTGAAACAAAAGAAAAAAGACTCACGAGCAAATATTACCATTTGTCAGGAGTTGAAAACCTAAAAAATATATTGATGCACAAATGGAGTTTAATTCAAAATCAGCCATTGCTGAGGACCATTTTCAAAAAGCCTTCTATTACATCATACAAGAGAGGCAAATCACTAAAAGACATGCTCGTCGTGAGAGCAAAGCAGTGAAGGTACAATAAATTCCACGTCGCAAACAAAACTTCACAGTAGGGAGTCTGTGCAGGCCTGTCACGATTGTTATACCTTGGAGTTCCCCCTCGAGAAAACCTGTCATGTGATTGGCTCGGTACACCCGGTACGGAAATGCTCAAAGCAGAGCAAAGCGGACCAATCAAAGAACCGCTTTGGAACGGTGCAGGTCAACAGAGTGTTTATTGATATTGAAGATATTTTTATTCCCAGAGAGACTAAAAAGTAGATTAAGGCATGCTATGTTATTAAAATGCCATTGAAGCGAGGCGCTCGGGCACGTGTCAAGAAAGGAAAAACTGCACGTGAGTGAAGCGGGAAGAAATTCGTTTAAGATTGACAAGTCTGATAAAAGGAAGTACCCTGTTTTTCACGATCGTTTTATTGATTTCGATTTATTTTATCGTTCACTGATTGCCACTCAGTCAAATTTGTAATTGTGTATTAGAAGATAAAACTTTTTTTTAATATCTAAATCTTATTTTCATACGTCTGCTACAAAAAGACTTGCATTCAAATAACCTCTACGTGTATTTGGCTTTCCGAGGTCTGCTATTCGAGGCACGTTGTTGATTCGAACGTCGGTGCTGACAAAAAATACCACAT
This sequence comes from Siderastrea radians, assembly GCA_964017195.1. Lineage (NCBI taxonomy): Eukaryota > Metazoa > Cnidaria > Anthozoa > Scleractinia > Rhizangiidae > Siderastrea > Siderastrea radians. The sequence goes on from OZ024890.1 coordinate 19,670,472, forward strand.
CTGCAAAATAAGACACAAATTTAAAATGTTTTAACGATCAGTAATCTGGGTGTAGCCGGAACCGACGCCGAAGCTGTTTCTGATATGTAAATGACCCTCGCATATACGTAAAGGCGTCTTTAGGCGCCTTATAAGTGTCATGACTGCCTCTCGTTGCAATATTTCATTAGCCCGGAGCGGGCGTCTGTACACAGGGCAAATGTCGGTCGTAAAGAGTATATATGACTAGTCAAGTTTGTTTTTGTTTTGTTTTGCCTGATCGATCAACCGATTTTTACGAAAGAAAAAGGGCGAGTGAAAAGCAAACGTTTTATTTGGATGGCACGTAAGTACCCCTTAGTACTTGTATATTATTTTTGACGACAAGTTAGTTCTCAAGAAGCCAAAAGTACCAGCTGATTAGATGAGACAACCGCATCACTTGGCAAAAAATATTCTTGCAAGAAAATTCTTCAGGAAATTATAAGTAATACTTCTCGATTGGTGTACAAAAAACAAACCTTAAGTGTTTCCTTACAAGAACTGACCGATAAAAAACCCTGACGGGCGGATGTTAAAAGACATTTGATACTTTTCATCGGGGCTTGCTAAATATTTAGCATTAATTAGCCACGGCAAAAACAAAACCTAACTAAGATTCAGTTTGTTATTTCGGAAAAAAAACACCTGCTTGTGATCAAAATTTAAAACATAGATTAATGTTAATATTTCCATTTGGTAAAGGTACCATTAAATTTGGTGAAACAACTAAATCAGTGTGCTTCAAATTGGTAAGCATAAATTCGAGACGTGGCTGGGTCACCTCCTATATCCTTCTAAGCTGGAATACAAATTAAAGAAAAAGAATAACACCTGCTTGTGTTAAAAATTTAAAATAAATCAGTTATGGCTATTATTTCCATTAAGTAAAGTTTTTACCTATAAATTTGATGAAGCAACCTAAACAATGGGCCAAGAATTAGTGAGCATAAATTGTAGACATGGCTGGATTTCGCACACTTTAAAATTTGAATATAAATTGAGAGAAGAGTCAAGAGTATTATGATGGACAAATGAAAAACCCCGAACACTTTCTAAAGCTTGTCTTGGATTAGTCAAGAAACTCAAAAGTTGCAAATTACATCCATAGAAAATCTGATGATAATACTTTTTCATTTCATTGTGTTTAAACATGTTTAGCAGCCTAATCAAGTTTACGCAGACAGCTGCTGGCCTTCGTCATGAACACAACGCTTCTAACTTGTTTCTTTTTGGATATCAACTTGGACAAGACCCAAGAAACGTACATTGCAAACATCCTAACATGCATTCTCAATTCAATGTTTTCTCTGATAACTTGCTTGGGAAATTTTGCCATTCTACACGCGATTCGGAAAACAGAAGATCTTCATTCGCCATCCTTCGCCCTTTTGTGTTGCCTCGCCACATCGGATCTTCTTGTTGGTCTGGTTTGCCAGCCATTTTTCGTGGCATACAAAATAGCCGAGATAATGGGGAATTTTAGAGCGTACTGTACGTTACGAATGTTCCAATCCATAACAGGTTGGATAACTTCTGGCGTATCTTTACTAACTTTAACCGCTGTGTCCATTGATCGTCTTCTCGCTTTGACTCTTCATTTAAGCTACAACATGATCGTCACTGTTCCTAGAGTGTTTCAAGCTGCCCTTTCTCTCTGGATCCTTTCAATAATACTTGTTATGTCAAGGTTCTGGCTGAGCTCTACAGACTGGATATTTTTGCCTGTGGTCATTTTGCTTTTAACATTTCTTGTTACAACCTTGAGTACCTCCAAAATATTACAGATAGTTCGAAGACATCGACGCCAGATAAACGGCCAAAATGTGGCTGGTCCTCAGTCCAACACCGCTGTAAACGTGTTCAAGTGTAGAAAATCTGCTGTGACTGTGCTTTATGTTTATGGATTGTTCTTTGTTTTCTATCTTCCGTTTTGTCTGACAATGCTTGTGGAAGCTTTTATTGGATACACAAGAACGGTGAAGATTGCCTATGACTACGTTACAACTGCTGTTTTTATCAATTCCTTCTTGAATCCTCTGGTATACTGCTGGCGAATAAGAGAGATACGACGAGCTGTTAAGAATAATGCTTTGTGGAAGAAAACGAGAAGACAAATGACTCAAAGTACATCTTTCAATCTTCACCAAACAGGAACACGAAGCGATGATCGACACGAATGACTGAGTTTCTTCACTTGTCTATTTAATGAAGGCGTTGTAGATTTCTTTCAGTTTTGCATTAACCGAGTCTTCTTATTATTATTACTTGTATTTTAATTTTTAAATTTTACATTCCTAAAAGTATTGTTTTAATCATTGTAAGTTTTGTATTTCATGTTTTTTTTCCGTCATGCGTTTTATACATGAGCCTCTGGCTCGGACATGCGGGGCAATCCCATCCCACGTATGACGTTAATAAATGGATTGTTGGATTGTTGTTGTTGTTGATTAAAACTCTTTGAACAGTGACATCAATGATTCATCGGTAAGAAATTTTTTTTTTACATAGCACTATCGGAGGAGGAACTACGTTCACCCGTCTTTTTCATCTATTTCTCAAGTCACACCGAAACAACAGCTTCAAGGTAGTCAAGAGCCAAAATTTAGTTAATCGAATACTACAATGAACGATCATTATGGAAGTGGAACTCGCTTATTGCGCTATTCGTATAGGTTCCTCTCAACCTTTCTCAAACTCATTAATAATGCATAAAGAGAAAACAAAGGAAATCACTACCGTGACGGTGGTTTGGACACCGGATCGTAATTAGCATAAAGTTTTGCGAACTTTTGCTTTGAATTTCTCCAAGAATTATGAATGGTTTGAGAAGCCATATCAAAAACTCGAAAGAGTGTTTCATCATGTATCCAAACACCTCGAAGTCGGTCAAAAAACCTCGGCTGCGCCTCGTTTTTTCAACCCACTTCTCGGGGTTTGGATATCCTGATGAAACACTCTTTCTCGTGTTTGATATATTACTTCCACCACACCAGCGAAAAAGTTGCATACACTGCATAGCACTGACGCCTCAAATGAAGCACAGGTAAATACCCGTCCTTTTTGGAACAGCATCATTAACACCATCATCAACAACAACAGCAACATTAACAGAAAAAAAAAATAACAGAAACAAGAAAGACAGCAACATCAAAAACAACTGAACTGATAAAGCAGCACCACCACCGATAACGTAAAAGACCAATTTATGTTAACATAAATTGTAGTTAATGGGACAACCATGAGCGATCATGTTGGGGTTGTGTGACATACAATAAGATAGAGGGTAGGGTTTCACGTTTCACAGTTCTCGGCGACCACATGCGTAAGTAACGCAACTCGTAGGCTGAGCCAATCAGAATTCGTGTGTGTTTCACTGTCAATCAATTTAATAATAATAATAATAATAATAATAATAATAATAATAATAATAATAATAATAATATTTCGGCTTTAGGAGCACTTAACAGAGTCTCAGTGCTCTTACTTGCGGGCATTGAACATGAGTCTTGTGTTCATTCATTCCTCAGTTCGCTGCTAGCCGGCAAACTTTATCTCGCTTTGTTCGACGAAATTGCTTTACCCACCCTCCCCTCTGGCTTTAGCATGCCAGACACCCAAGAAAATAGAATGTTTTGTAAACAAACAGTAACTTACCTTATTGGATGTATTTAGTTGGGCCTTCGGCCTCCATGTTAAGAGATCAGCTCTTAGTTTCTTGGACCATGCATAGTTCGTGTACAGTTAAATATTCTTTGAGTATTTTGAGTATCCCACAATAGCTATAGGGATCTCCTTAAATAATATGTTACAGGTAGCTGTTATGTTATGTTACAGTTAGCAGCTAACGCTGCTCGGGCTTATGCGGTTTACAGGCTACATCAAAGACGTCTTACGAACTGAATATTCCTGTCTAATCTCAAGAACTGCATAATTTAAGTAAGGAGTTAATCTTAGGTTCAGAGTTGTTTCTTTCTGAAATTCTGAAATTTCTGAAAACTTTGGGTTGGGATTAAGTGTTCCTGGGTTACCATGGTAACCATGAATCTAAACTCCCTAAGGACTAAGGACCTCTCTCAGGGGATTGTGATCCCTGGAGAGGAGTAGGGATTGTGACTTATGACTAAGGACCTCTTTCAGGGTATTGTGACCTGCACCCCTGGAGAGGAGGAGGGTTTGTTACCCCTTACTTAGCTAGACTAGTGATTTTGCTTAGTGACACTGGCCTATTGGTGGAGTACTTCATTCCCAACCCCATTGCCCAGCATATCTTGTTGTGTTGTTGTTTCGCATGGGTTGGGAGCATTAATGCTGAAAGAAAGTGAGTAGAAAAACTTACGGCATTGCGCATCATAATATTACAAGAGGTCTAATTTTCGTGTGGTTGAACCGAAGCTCAGTACATAAGTTTCTGATGGAGGCTCATGCCTAGTAATCTTTTTAAATGTAAATTCAACTTTATGGTTACAAAAATAGAGCATATAACTCGCTGATATATAACTCATTAATAAATGCTTAGCTATTCTAGTTGTTCAAGATGAATAAAAAAAATGTATGAAATAACAAAAGTTGTTGCTTACTCTTGAGCATAACTGAATTGTAATAAGATGCACTGTTTTCTGGAAAACGTAACTGGACTTTGTAAATTAACTTTAGCATATCTTACAAAAACAAAGGTATATGTGCATGTGTTTACGCTGTTATTTCTCGTCCTTGTCTTGTTAAGGCCAATTACGTTTTACATAACAAGACTACTTATTTATTATCGCCTTTGAATCCGAGCTCAGTCGATGAAATTTCTCACAAGCAGTTTACTGTACGTCACAGATACTGAAGGCTGTTTTTTCGGGAAGACGAAATTTGTCAACGAGCTCACTCCCTAGCTAAGACTGCCGAAAGTGAGAAAGTGAGAATTTGTTATGCCTGCTTGGTACGGAATTAGGAAGGATCGAAAGCAATTTGGAAATTTTTGGAAAAGGAAATACTTTCGAAAAGTATTTCCCTTTCCAAGAATTTCAAAATTGCTTTCGATCCTTTCGAATTCTGTACCAAGCTGGCATGACAAATTCTCACTTTCAAACAGTTGCACATTTGGGGTACAAAATGGAGGACTGATTTAAAACCGAATTTTACTGTTCAAAACTTTTCTATCGAGTAGATCAGCATCAGTCACACAATTTAAGGCTACTCTGGACCTTCGCAGGTGTCTTCCCGTGTCCTCCGGGAAAAAAATTTGTATGCGCACCATTTTAAAGGAAAGCACGGCAAACTATATATCGTTAGAAAGCTTAATAAATGTAGATTTTGGAAAAAAATGTGAATTGCCATTTTTTTGATTCCACAAACGAAAATTGTAAAAATGACAGCGAAAATGACCATGCATCATTCAATGAGACAAATGAATTAATAGGGTACCAAACTTTGGCAGATTTCTGTGAAATTTGGCCTGAACATTCCTTAGATGTCACATTGATGTCACATGACATCACATTACGTCATGAAGACAGTAATGCATGTATAGTTATTAGAATTCATGTGTACATCACCTGGCTGTGCAAATTCGTTGACCATAAAGTTGGGTGGTTTATACAGATGAAGGGCATCTGAAGCCCTTCCCCTTCCCTTGCCGTCCTAGAAGGCCCAGACAAGGTATGGTCTGGAACAGATGAAATGAATTTTAAGAAAGCATGACTGAACGCCGTTAGCAGACAGAATCTGGTGTCCCCTGTGTGAATTGTTTTGAGTATCAAATACAGCTAATTCTTTTCGGACTGCTTAGCTGTAAACAGCGAAAGGAATGGATATCCCGTCATTGTGTCTTCAAATTACCGGTGGCCAGAATCGATTGATGTTGGTTATTGCGTTTCCATAAAGCCAATCAAAACGAACGAAGGTTGGTATCTACTGTAAAGTGGTACTATCATCAATAAAATCACTTCTGTTTTCTCTTCGGATTTCGAAACTTTGCTTACTATACACTCCCCAAGTGAAATATGAAGCCTTAATTTCGAGAAGAAGGCTGTTTATTTAAACTGCAATTTTCTGATTTAATGTCCCGCCATTATTACACAAGAAACGGTATAATGAGATCATTCACTCACGAGCTTTAGAATACAGTGTGTGTGAAAGTGGCTTATGTAGTATGTAGCACGGTAGTTTTGAGCTTTCAGACTCTCAAACTCGTGTTCTGCATAATCAATAAGCTGTGTTCACCCCGGGGGGTGTACTTTCTAGTAACAGGCTAATGGGGATGTGCCGCTGGATGGGGTCGCATTTTCACGACTAGATTGACTATAATGGGGTTGCATTTTCGTTAGGAGCTAATAGAGTTACTATAATGGGGTCACACATTTGCGGGATTTCAGGGCGGTAAGTAAATTCCGGCAAGTAGGGATTTGGGGTATATTTGCCCAAAAGTGACTAACATGGGGTCTATAGCTGGCTACAGAATAGACTATAATGGGGTAGGGGTTCGGAGAGGCCAGCGGCACATACCCAGCAAAAATTGACCCAAGTACCCCCCCCCCCCCCCGGGGTGTTCACTCACTGGATTTGTTGCGTAATGTTAGTAAGCACGTACAGAAGGTTAGATTACCTTATTTCCGCTAATTTGAATATTCACAAATGCAAACTGAACACAATCCCAAGCACTGTATAGTTTAAAAAAACCTGGCTTAGTTGGGAAAGGAACCTTTTGTTGCTAAATTATATTTTCACTGGCAACGTATTGTGTGGACAAAAGGCCTTTTTTTTGTCATGGAAAAAAAACACTAAAAACGTGCTTCTTTGTAGATATCAACCTGAGCAAAACGGTAGACGTAAACATCGCAAATATTCTGACAGGTGTTTCCAATGTAATGTTTTCTTTGATAACGTGCGCGGGAAGTTTTATTATTATGCTTGCTATCCACAAAGCCCATGGACCTTCATTCTCCATCTTTCATCTTTAAAATTTTGCTCATAGCTTCCGAAGTTCTTTTGTGCTCAATTTGTGAGCCTTTCTTGGTGGGGACACCACATTTTCACAAATTTGTAACCCGGGACTACTCTGATACAAGAACACATTAAAAGGAAAAAACACAAACACAAACACAAATTATCTTCGCTTTTTTTAACCACAACATCCGTTATTGTTAACAAATTTATTGCCGTTTTTGTGCAAGTCTGTGCCATTTTGTGCCATTATTTCAGTGACAGGTGCAGCTAGTTCTACCTTCTACAGGCTGCGCAGCTGTTAACAGTGAAAGGACCAGACATCCATTTGTCCCCAAATTATTGTTGGCCAGAACAGAATTATATAAGATATTGCAGATATTGTAGTTCTGCACAACCAATCAAAACGAGAGGATGGGTATATACTGAAAGCAGATACAAATCTTTATATAGCTGCCTCATGACAGCAACCACTTTCAGAAGCTTGAACTATCTAATTTCCTCCTTATTTGAATACTTACGAATATAAAATTAACGCAACAACCCCAAACATCGTATTGTTGCTGAAAGCTTGACTAAGTTAAAAAGGGACCTTTTTGGCGGCACAATTACATTGTACTGGTGACATACTGTTGTAGTTCCTCGCATTTGGGAGGGCAAAAGGCTTTATTTGTCATGAACGAAACACAAAAATCCTGCTTCTTTTTGGATATCAACTTAGACGAAACGGAAGACGTATTCATCGCAAATATTTTGACCTGTGTTCTTAACGTGTTGTTTTCTCTGGTAACATGTATGGGAAATCTTGTTATTCTGCGTGCCATCCGCAAAGCCCAAGAACTTCATTCGCCATCTTTCATCCTTTTGAGTTGTCTTGCAGCTTCAGATCTTCTTGTGGGTGCAATTTGTCAGCCTTTCTTTGTTGCATATAAAGTTGCTGAACTTGTTGAGAATTTTACTGCATATTGTATTTTGAGAATGTTTCAGGTCATATCAAGTTGGATAACGTCAGGTGTATCTTTGTTAATTTTGGCTGCTATTTCCATTGATCGTCTTCTCGCTCTAACACTTCACTTACGATACAATATGATCGCCACTGTTCCTAGGGTGTTTCAAACCGCCCTTATTCTCTGGATGTTTTCCATAATAGCTGTCATGTCAAGGTTTTGGATGAGCTCTACAGACTGGTTATTTTTGCCTGTGGTCATTTTGGTTCTAACATTTGTCATTACAACCTTGAGTATCTGTAAAATATTTCAAATCGTGCGAAGACACCAACGCCAGATAAACAACCAAAATGTGGCTTCGGCGAGTCCGGTGAACGTGTTTAAGTGTAGAAAATGTGCTGTAACTGTAGTTTACGTTTATGGTTTGTTCTTAATTTTCTACCTTCCGATCTGTGTAACAATATTCATGGAAGTATCTATTGGATACACAAGAACAGTGAAAATTGCATATAACTGCGCTGCAACTGCTGTCTTCATCAATTCCTTCTTGAATCCGCTTGTGTATTGTTGGCGAATAAGGGAGATACGACGAGCTGTTAAGAATGTTCTGAGGAAAGATTGAAAACACAAATGAGAACACCTGACTCTCGCCAGGCGAGGCTAGGTAAGCTGATCGACTTGATGGATCATTTTGAATACGCCGGCCGTTGCGCCCTCTTTACCGATTTTAAACCCTTTATGCCGAATTTCTTTCTTAATCTTATTTTGTGACAGTTAACGTATGTCCATAAAAATGCATTCTTTTGATGCATAAGAGAAAAGAGGCAAGTCTTAACTAATAATAATAATAATAATAATAATAATGATAATAATAATAATAATAATAATAATAATAATAATTATAGTCCGTTTATTAAACCCGTTTGCAGCTAATCTAGCTGAATTACAGAAGCTTACGACGATGACAAAAAATGAAGGAATCATCTAAGACAACTTGATACTAAGAAATTAATATCTCTTTCCAGCAATGTTTTTGTAGGTTCCTGGACGGTGAGAAATGACGATGAAACAGTTCGAAACCAATTGCGATTTTCCATTTACTACTTCTTGGAGTTCTCGCGACAATAGAGCATTTTCATCAGTGACGCTACGCACGCAAAGGTTTCTGGTAGTTGTTGGAACCTGAATCGATCAATCGCGGGGATGTGCCAAAGAGGTACTCCGCAAAAGGCCTACTCGCAAAAGCACCACGACCGCAGAGGAAAAAAAAAACAAACCAAAAAAAAATTTAGTTAATCGAATACTACAGTGAACGATCATTACAAATGGAACTCGCTTATTACGCTATTCGTAGGTCCCTCTCAACCTTTCCACCACAGCAGCGAAAACGTTGCATATACTGCATAGCATTGACGAAGCACAGGTAACTACTCGTTATTTTTGGAACAGCATCATTATCATCATCAACAACAACAACAATAACGGAAAAAAAAAAACAAGAACAACAGCAACAGCAAAAACAACTGAATACAGCAGCCCACCATCGATAACGTTAAATGCCGAAAGAAAGCGAGTAGAAAACCTTACGGCATTGCGCAAAATAAAATATCAAGAGGTCTAATTTTCGTGTGGTTGAACTGAAGCTCAGTAGATAAGTTTCTGGTGGAGGCTCATGCCTGGTAATCTTCAACTTTATGATTACAAAAATAGAGCATATAACGCACTGATATATCACTCATTAATAAATAATTAGCCATTCTAGTTGTACAAGATGCCTGAAAAGATTGTATGAATTAACACAAGTTGTTGCTTAATCTTGAGTATAATTGAATTGTCATAAAATGCGCTGTTTACTGGAAAACTTAACTGGACTTTGTAAATTAACTTAAGTGTATCTCACGAAAACAAAGGTATATGTGCATGTGTTTACGCGGTTATTTCGCGTCCTTTGTCTTGTTAAGGTCAATCCATGGTTTGTGCCTAATGTGCATAAAATTTACCCAAAAGTCATAACTCTGCGGACATCTGCCGGAAAACTCTCAAACTTGGCAACTGTGGAAAAACTGATGGCCCTAACTCAGTTCTGACTTCAAGTGTCAATCATCTGGGTCACGTGACCAGTAAAGGCTTAATAACGGTTAAAATTTCAGAGTGAAATGGGGAATATAAAATGAAATAGAATTAAATCTTTTTGGGTGCCATTCTAAATTCATCATAAATTCGCCTTTTAAACGCGTCCATACTAAGTAGAAATCCTACAAATGACGAAAATAGATCACGTGTCTTAATTAATGCTTTGATAATTTCTAATTTAAATAGAAGAGACAACCTCACAAGGCGAAAATCATAATAAACCCTTTGGATTTAAAAGAATGACACCCAAAAAGATTTAATTCTGTTTCATTTTATAGTCCCCATTTTACTCTAAAGATTTTGACCGTTAATCATCCTTCACTAGTCAGTTGACACAAGCGTTGGGCACTTAAGTCTAAACATTGAGTTAAGGCCATCAAGTTTTAAATGGGTGCCACGTTTGATAGCTTTTCAGCAAATGTCCCCAAAGTTATGATCAGTTGAGTAGATTTTATGCAAATTAGACTCTAACCATGCCTCAAGTGGCCTGAGATTACCTTTTAAATAACAAGTCCACTTATTTTCTATCGCCTTTGAATCCGAGCTCATTCGATTAATTTCTCACATGCAGTTTACTTTACGTCACAGACACTGAAGGCCGCTTTTTTCGGAACCTTAAATTTGTCAACGAGCTCACTCCCTAGCTAAGACTGCCGAAAGTGAGAAAGTGAGAATTTGTCATGCCAGCTTGGCACGGAATTAGGAAGGATCGAAAGCAATTTGAAAATTTTTGGAAAGGCAAATATCTTCGGAAAGTATTTCCCTTTACAAAATGTTCCAAATTGCTTTCGATCCTTCCTAATTCCGAACCGAGCTGGCATGACCAATTCTCACTTTCGAACAGTTGCACTTTTGGGGTACAAAATGGAGAACTGATTTAAAACCGAATTTTACAGTCGAGTAGATCAGCATCAGTCACACAACTTAAGAGCGACTTTCAATAAAAATCAAGCAAAATTTCAATTTCGCGGCAGTAGTTGAAAAATCGATTTCTTTCGTATTTTGCCTATAATCAGGTATTGGTAGAGCTAGAAAACTGATGTGGTTCATATTTTGCACATAAATGGGTAATAGTAAAACTAGAAACCTGATGTGGTTCTTTTTCCCCAGAAGCTCTTTATTTCGAAAAAAAAATGAGGAAATCGATTCTCGGGTTCGGGAGGTCAAAATCACGGAAATTAATCTTGGAAATCAGTACTATAAACTTGCATCCCGCTGGAAAACTAAAGCCAAATTCTCGATGTTTACCGAAAGTCGCTCTTAAGCTCCAGCAAAACGGATTCAAAATTTACTTTCAACACTATTCAACATTGTTGAATTCGGCAGGTTAAACGATTTTGGGCACGATGTTGAATGATGTCACGTGAGACATTCGTACGACAAAGTTGTACTGAACAATGTTAGATGAAGTTAAAAAAAAAGTGCGACTGAGTACAATGTTAGAAGACCCCCGACTCCTCTTCTTTTAGCTGGTTGAATTGTTAACAAAGATCGTTTCTCTCTGTTATTTACCTATCCCCTCTCATGTTTCCACTGTGAAACATTCTCCCATATAAGCAACTTAACTTTTGCAGTCCAACTTACTTCTTTTTTTTTAGGTTATATTATTACGAAAATAAGTAAATTTGAAAGAATTCAAGATGGATGATCCAAGATGACGGATACCAAAATGGCAAATTCATTTATAACAAAGGATCATTTCATTATATATGATGTAATGAGGACCTCATTGCTGTTGTAATGACCACCAAGGTGTTCACAGACGTCAGAATTTTATCGAACAGCTAGCTGTTGACGTTTTGTGGTTAAAGGGGCATAGTCACGAGGATTTCGCAGATTTTTGGTCAAAACTGTGCTAAAATGATCGGTAACTAACTTTATCCATTCCCAACATTGTGTTTGAACATTTAAAGGAACATATTAATTAAATCAGTCATTAAGAGAAAACAAACCATGACCATTTTTAAATGACCATTTTTAAAATATCGATTTAATGTCAACACGCTGCAAGAATTTGAAAAGTTTAGTCTAATTTTTTCAAGTTACAACCCATTTCCATCTGTGCCACCCGTAGCAACAGACGACAGAAAATAGTTTTAGTGGATTAATATAGTCTTTGACAACAAAACTAGACCCTTATTTGTGGGCATTCATTGATGTGAGGACATATTTTTTATTTTTAAATTTGAACTAAAATACCGTGACTATGCCCCTTTAAATATCAAAATTTAATGTAAATAATGCTGAAAGAAGGTTTCAGCGAATAAAATCAAATAAATGACATCACATTACGTCATGAAGACAGTAATGCATGTATAGTTATTAGAATTCATGTGTACATCACCTGGTTGTGCAAATTCGGTGACCATAAGTTGGGTGGTTTTTACAGATGAAGGGCATCTGAAGTCCTTCCCCTTCCCTTGCTGTTTAGATGAAATGAATTTTAAGAAAGGATCAGTGAACGCTGTTAGTAGACAGAATCTGCTGTCCCCTGTGTGAATTGTTTTGAGTATCAAATACAGCTAACTCTTTTCGGACTGCTTAGCTGTTAACAGCGAAAGGAATGGATATCCATTATGTCTTCAAATTACCGGTGGCCAGAATCAGTCGAATGATATTGATTATTGCGTTTCCATACAGCCAATCAAAACGAGCGAAAGTTGGTATATACCCACGAATATAAATTTAACACAACAACCGCAAGCATTTGTGAAGCTGATAAAGCTGGTCCAAGATAAAAAGGGACCTTCCTGGTACCATTACATCGTACTGGTGACCGACTGTTGCAGTTCGACGCATTTGCGAGGACAACAGACTTTATTTGTCGTGAACGAAAAACATCCTGTCAATCCTGCTTCTTTTTGGATATCAACTTGGACGAAACGGGAGACGTATTCATCGCAAATATTCTTTCATGTGTTCTCACAACAATGCTACATGTCAGGGTCACTGTCCAGCCCTCTAGAACTTAAAATAGGAGTCCCCCAAGGGTCCATATTGGGGCCTACTCTTTTCTCCATCTATATCAACGATCTGCCACTATCACTTAATAAAGCCGAAGTAGATATCTACGCAGATGACACGACAATCTGGTCAAGTGGTAATACTTGTGAGGAGATTCAACAGAAATTACAGAACACATTGAATAATACAGAAAGGTGGTTCAAAGCTAATGGTATGGTGCCAAACACAACAAAGACCAAACATCTACTAGTTGGTACAGTCCAGAACAAGCTCTGTCATGCAGATAAAGACTCTTTGGATCTGCTCCTGAACAACACAAGGCTAGACGAAGCTACCGATGAAAAGATTCTTGGAGTGAAGATTGACAAATATTTAAAATGGGACAAACACATTGACTATCTAATTAGTAAACTAAATTCTAGAATTTGTCGCTTAAAGCGAGCTAGTGGTTATTTAACAATTCACTGTAGGAAGTTGTTATACAACGCCATTATTAAACCTATCCTAGAGTATTGTTGTACTGTCCGGGGCAATTGCTCCAAAGAGAATTTAATTAGACTACTTAGAATCCAAAAACGGTGTGCACGATTAATACTTGATGCCAAGTTTTCTGATAACACTGTGAAGTTATTTACCAAATTAGGTTGGCTCCCCATTGACGATATTATATGTAGCAGAAAGCTTTATCTATTACATAAGAACAGTTATGGGCACTGCCCAGACTATTTTATTCCATATATACATTATCTAAAGGACACTCATAACTACAACACTAAAGCTACCACTAAGAACAACCTAGTTCTGCCTAAGTACAAGAGAGTTTCAGGTTGCAGGAGGTTCCATACAAGTGCAATTCGCCTTTGGAATAATGTTGATGTTTCCATTCGTAACATAACATCACATAAACAATTTATAGGAAAAATACGGCAGAAGCTACTAAACCAAAATGCTGCCTTAGAACACTTTGAAATTAGCAGCCTTTTTTAGATCTTATTAGTATAATGTTCAATTTTTTGTTATTATTATTAGACATTAGAATATAGTAAGTAGTTAATTAGGTCAAATCGCGTGAAATATCTTTTCTTTTTTCCTTGTTGTGTAAAATTAGGGAGGGCCATATTGAAAACTACTGGGCAACCAGTAAGTTATGTTACCCTCATTAAGTAAAGTATTATTATTATTATTATTATTATTATTATTATTACTTATTGTTTTCTCTTGTAACATGTATGGGAAATCTTGTTATTCTGCGTGCCATCCGCAAAGCCCAAGACCTTCATTCGCCATCTTTCATCCTTTTGAGTTGCCTCGCAGCTTCAGATCTTCTTGTGGGTGCAATTTGTCAGCCTTTCTTCGTGGCGTATAAAATCGCTGAACTTGTTGAGAATTTTACTGCATAGAATTATGTGAAGATCATTGCAGTGAAGGTGTTTCAACCTAAGCGGTTGAAAAGAAGAAACCTGAAAAAATTCAGACTTGAACGGGAATCGAACCCATGACCTCTGCGAACACCGGTGCAGCAAAGGTCATGGGTTCGATTCCCGTTCAAGCCTGGATTTTTTCAGGTTTCTTCTTTTCAACCGCTTAGGTTGAAACACTTTCACTGCGATGATCTTCACATAATTCTATCTTTATCCGCAGTTCAAATATATGAATTTCATATATTAATGTTCAATTTTACTGCATATTGTTCTTTGGGAATGTTTCAGGTCATATCAAGGTGGATAACGTCAGGTGTATCTTTGTTAATTTTGGCTGCTATTTCCATTGATCGTCTTCTCGCTCTAACACTTCACTTACGATACAATATCATCGTCACCTTTCCTAGGGTGTTTCAAACCGTCCTTATTCTCTGGATGTTTTCCATAATATTTGTCATGTCAAGGTTTTGGATGAGCTCTACAGACTGGTTATTTTTGCCTGTGGTCTAACATTTCTCATTACAACCTTGAGTATCTGTAAAATATTTCAAATTGTGCGAAGACACCAACGCCAGTTAAACGATCAAAATGTGGCTTCGGTGAGTCCGGTGAACGTGTTTAAGTGTAGAAAATATGCTGTAACTGTAGTTTACGTTTATGGTTTGTTCTTAATTTTCTACCTTCCGATCTGTGTAACAATATTCATGGAAGTATCTGTTGGATACACAAGAACAGTGAAAATTGCATATAACTGCGCTGCAACTGCTGTCTTCATCAATTCCTTCTTGAATCCGCTTGTGTATTGTTGGTGAATAAGGGAGATACGACGAGCTGTTAAGAATGTTCTGAGGAAAGATTGAAAACACAAATAAGAACACTTGACCCTCGCAGGAGAGGCAAGGTAAGCTGATCGACTTGATGGATCGTCTGAAATGTTATTTAACTTAGCTAAACGCGGAAGTCGATATCGTGTTGAATACTCTGCTCCGTCTTTCCAGATTTTTAATCCTTAGGAATTTAGTTATTCATTTTAATTTTTGTCAGTTAAAGTGCTACTATGATGAAATCCGCATCTTTCCTTTCGTAGCCGTTTTAAAATATCAACAAGAACTCTATATGAGAAGAAAAATGCCGTTTACTGTTTTCCAATATCTCTTTTCTTTGCAGAGATATTTACGTTTATAAACTATGCAAATTAGCAAAGTGATGACGTCATAGACTCAACCAAATTCTGATCAAATATGAAGAAAGTGATATCTCAGCCAATTTGTATCAGAAGTCTCTGATTCTTTGCAGCAGCACTCTGCTAGTTGTGTTTCACAATATGGACTTAGCAATTTGGTTACCATGGCAACATACTAGGTTCCAGATCCCACCGATATTAAAGGCTTTTCTGGCCAATTCTGGCATTATTTTTGGACATTTGCCAATGATGCTTTACATGCATGATCTGGCAAGCACATGAATGGATTAGGCAGACGTCTTGCCCAGGTTTCATTTTTCGGAACTGAAAAATTCTAAAATATTTAAAACAAATTGGTGGGGACTGGAAAAGAGTTAGTTGCCATGGTAACATAATTTTATTATAACTGTAAGTGCGTCATCTGTAGAACTATTAGTCTGCAAAGTTTTATTGGACTCTGCAGAAAAATGACCGAGATATCTCAACTTTTGTACTTGACATAAAATTGGATTGAGTAGATGACGTCATCAGTGCCCTAATTTGCATAATTTACGATTTTTTTAAGCTCAAATATCTCCGGAACTAAAATAGATATTTGAAAACGGTAAACGCCATTTTGAATCTTTTGTTAAATACTCTATGAAACGCCTAAAATTGCAAGGGGTGAAAATTTGATCATAGTAGCACTTTAAGGGATTTTCGTAAAGATGCATTCTTTCGATGCACAAGAGAAAGGAGACAAGTTTTAACTCAGAAGAGATGTTCTGAGGTAGAAAACATTAATAAGGAAAACTGGATAAGATATCGGGTCGGTTCATTTCTTTTCATGCATATTCAGCATCTCGTCAAATATACAAGAACCTTTTAAAGGGTCTGTCTTACAACGATCCATGACAAAAGATGAAGGATTTATCAAGCACAAATTAATACTAAGAAATAAATATCTCTTTCCGGCAATGTTTTGTAGGTTCTTGGACACCGAGAAATGACAGTGAAACAGTTCGAAACCGAACGCGATTGTCCATTTACTACTGCTTCGAGTTCTCGCGACAATAGAGCATTTTCATTATGACGTCACGCACGCAAAGGTTTCTGGTAGTTGTTGGACAGATTGTGCCCTGGATCGATCAATCGTGGGAATGTGCCAAAGAGGTACTTCACGAAAGGACTACTCGCAAAAGCACCACGACCGCTGAGAAAAAAAAAATTTGGCGGTTTGTTTGCTGGATTGCCGGAAAAATTCAAGAAAAATTGTACGGATTGTGGTTAAGAAACATTTCAATGGAAAGTTTGTTACGAATTCTGGGCACCGAGTGTGCAGGGACTTGGATTGGTAGAAAAACGTATCGTTACAATGTGCTAACAATATTCCCTCATAGGAAACCAAGAATCGGAGGAGGGGAAGACGTTTCCGAGAACAGAGGGATAGAACAAGTAGCACAGTTAATAGAACCTGATAGGCAGCTAGTCAGGTGTTGCGTGTTAGATGGGTTTATTTTGGGGCTTTCAAGTTGGAGATCGAAGCGATGGAAACATCATTCTAAAATAGTTAAAAATTTAACGTATTTGTCATCACGTTGTTGCCTTTTAATTTGACTCTGAGTTGGCATAATTTATTTTTTCATTCGCGGGCTCAAGCAGCTGTGAAAAGGGAAAAGATTCAAAATGCCTTGAAACTTGAATTAGTACTAAGTGTTTACGAAGTTTCCAAGTAAGTTTTGCAACAAGTGGAGCGACAAACCGAATTTTAAGCCAACAAAACGGTTGACTGACAGTTAGTAACTGCCATACGGGTACCCTGATATAAAAAGCTAAAATACGTTTTTACGTTTGTCTGTAACCTAGTGTTGACGACATTTTAGTGGGAATTACGCACGCGATGCAAAAGAATCTTACAACTAGGAATCGTCAGCGTGGCTCACTGATCTGTTTTCTACCACGGATCTTTTTTATCCATGATTTAACATATTAAAATAACATAAGCCCTTGATCTGTGTATTTCCACAAAGAAAGGAAGGAAGTTGTAGCCTTCAGGAGTCGAACTTGACATGAAAATGAAAGAGAAGAGTGACGTCATTAGTCATTACTATCAGTATTGTTATGACGACAATACTATATTAGGTTCTCACCAAACAGGCGTGCGTGGCAGATAACAAATATAAAAGAACAAGGGTGGGGGTGGGGGGAGGGGAAAGGCATTTTATGCTTTTAATGCACGGGTAGAAGTTACGAAACTCTAATATAACCAACACCAGAGCGAGAAACTGTTGATAAGTGCCCATCTTTTGTAAAACTGGGCGACTAAAATACTTGTTGAAATAAAATACGAATGGCAAACTTATCCTTACCTCAGTAGAAAAAAGTCGTTAGTTAATTTTTTAAAAAAACTTGGAATTAAAATGTAGAATGTACGGTTGATGAGGAAATCGTGTTAGCAAAAATACATACAAGTAATTTTCTTAATATTATTTTCTTTTGTAAATAATAAGATACACAAATGCATTCAGCACGCAATATTATATATGTTTTTAATTGCATAATTTGATTCAATGTTAATTATGTTCACGACTAGACAGGTGTCTAGTCGTGTCCATGTCTAGAATTGTCTTGCTGGAGCGAAAACTAAACATGCAAAGTGCAACTTTATATATTTAAATTCACAAAGTAATTAGTACTCAGGTTTTGTGCTAATTGTAGTCGTTACAATCATACCGCATAATAATATTCACAACCTTAATATGAACCGATACAATAACCTTTTTCACTTTCTGACTGATCTTTTCGATTAGTAACTTTCGAACTGCAGTAGAATGTCGACCGACTCGAAACGTCAGTGGAAGGCATATTTAAAGTGTTCAAGTAACAAACATTCGAGCTATAGCGGACTAAATTATTGTGTTAAAGAAAAGGCAAGCAAAGGAAATTGGTTTTTGTTCGAGTTACTGCCGGACGCGTTCGAATTAGCTGAGGTTTGAGGTATTGAGACTTTATGTATAATAAATAAATAAATAAATAAATAAATAAGTAATAAAAATATAGTGGGCGGACCTCTCCCTATGCCTACCATCGTACCATCTTACGGTACGAAACCAATATTAATGACTCATGATTGTGAAACATTGCCGGAATGTGGGTGCATCATGAACACAACTGACCTAATATGTTTTTTCCTGGGACCTGTTCATTGGCAAAAAACTCCAGAGGATATAACAGCGAGTGTTACATCGTGCGTTTTAAGCTCTATTTTTGCGCTGACTGCAGTACTGGGAAACGGCACCATAATGTTCATCATCTGGAAAACGCGAGAACTCCATTCGCCATCCTTCGCGTTACTATTTTGCCTGTCAGTTTCTGATTTTCTGGTTGGTATGGTGGGTCAGCCATCTTTCGTAGCTTTCAAGATAGCGGAGCTCAAGGAAAATTTCAGCGCCTATTGCAACTTGAGGATTGTTCGATTCTTTTGCGGTTGGATAACAGCAGGCGTATCTTTCTTAACTCTGAGCGGAGTCTGTATCGATCGACTTCTTGCTTTAACCCTTCATTTGCGATACAAAAGTATTGTCACCGTGAGGCGGGCGTTAATATTTGTAACAGCAGTGTGGATGTTGTGGACAATGTGGACAATTTCAAAGTTTTGGATCGGGGACAAATGGCATATTGTTTCAGCTACGCTGGCGTTATTGCCCGTTGTAATAACTGCATTATGCACGTTTCAAATATTCAAGATTGCTCGCAAACATCAACGCCAATTAAACCAGCAAAACCTAAGGATGGGCAACGAGCAAAACGGTACAGTTGATGTACTGAAATGCAAAAAATCAGCCGTGACTGTACTCTATATTTATGGATTGCTGCTAGTTTTTTATCTTCCATTTCTAGCAGTTATGGTCGTTGAGACGAGAACTGGCTATACGCAGTCACTGAAAATCGCTTATGATTACGTCGTAACAGTTGTTCTTATAAACTCTTCGGTTAATCCTTTTATTTATTGTTGGAGACTAAAACAAATTCGACTCTCTGTTAAAAAGATGATCGGTTTCGGTCATTGAAGTCTAATTTCTTTTGCAAGGTAAGGAATTCAAATAAGCCATGGACTTATCAGGAGATTTTTATAAAGCAGAATAAGCCCACAATAAGACTTCAGTGTTTTTGCTACTAAAGTCCTTTATTATACTGCAACTTTTTTTCTTTTTCTTGATTGAATGTATTTATTTTTAAAGTAACTCCCCCCCCCCTTCCCCCTCCAAAAAAAAAAAAAAGCCGAAAGAAAGGAAAAGAAAAAGAATAATAATAATAATAAAAAAACTTTCCTCCCCTCACGGATTTGAACCCTAGCCGCCCGAACGCTAGGGAATAGTTCTAACCAGTCGTGTTGTATGGTTGTGTTCATTATTATACTTAAACTGTTGTTTCTTGATCGCAGTTCGGTCGACTAAACAGGCGGGCGTTTTTCTGGGAAAATGTGTGTTAGTACTAAGCAGTGTCCCGCTGGAGCGAAAACAAAACATGCAACTTTATATATTTAAATTGACAAGGTAATCAGTATTCGGGTTTTGTGCTAATTGTAGTCTTTAAAATTATACATAGTAATAATCCACGACATAAATAACAACCGCTATAAACCTGTTTCACTTTCTGACTGATTTTTCCGTTTAGTCACTTTTTCAGACTGCAGTAGAATGTCGCCAACTCGAAACGTCAGTGAAAGAGAAATTCTATAAAGTGTTCGAGCAAGGAAGGTTCGAGCTATCGGAGACTAAGTTGTCTTGCTAAACAAAAAATCGGAAATTGATTTTGGTTTGAGTTACCGCCGGAGGGATTCGAGTTAACTAAGGTTTGAGCTATTGAGACTCCAATGATTCATAAATAATTAACAAGAATATAGTGGGCGGACCTTTCCCTAATATGCCTTACCACCTTGCCGTACAAAACCAAAACCAACTCACGGTTATGAAACATTGCCTCAATGCGTGTGCATCATGAACACAACCGATTTAACATGTTTTTTCTTGGCCCCGTTCATTGGGAAAAAACTCTTGAGGACATTACAGCGAGTGTTACATCGTGCGTTTTAAGCTCTATTTTTATTCTTTAAGCTTTATTTTTGCTGGGAAACGGAACCATAATGTTCGTCATTTGGAAAACGCGAGAACTCCATTCGCCATCTTTCACATTGCTGTTTTGCCTTAGCAGTTTCCGATTTTCTGGTCGGTATGGTGGGTCAGCCATCTTTCGTAGCTTTCAAGATGGCGGAGCTTAAGGAAAATTTCAGTGCGTATTGTAACTTAAGAATTGTTCGGTTCTTATGTGGTTGGATAACTGTCGGCGTATCCTCTTTAACTCTGAGCGGAGTCTGCATCGACTGACGTCTTGCTTTAACCCTTCATTTGCGATACAACAGTATTGTCACCGTGCAGCGGACGTTAACATTTGCAACAGCAGTGTGGGTGTTGTGGTCGATGTGGACAATTTCGAAGTTTTGGATCGGGGACGAATGGCATATTGTTTCAGCTACACTGGCATTAGATTTACACGTAGGGCAGAGTCTATTATCCCTTGGGATTTGTTCATATCTGCCAGTTTCGATCAATAATTTATAATTACCTATTCTAAGTTTCACTAATTCTTTCCTATTATTTAGTTTTCTTGTAAGATCTAAATAGCAGGAAGGCGAATATATTCGTCCTTAAAAGTGTTATAGAATTCTAATTTCTTAGAGTTTCGAATAGTATGTTGCCAGTGTGAAATATACTTTTGTTGCATAAGACTTACATGGTGTTTAATCTTAGCATCAGTTAAGAAAGTAGGGTCAAAAACAGGCAAATTATAATATTCAGACATCCTCATAACATTAGAGTAAAAACTATTTTTGCTGGTGTTATGAAGATCAGATGACATTAAAAAGATTTGTTTAACAATAGAGTCATTTTCCTTATTGTGGAGATATAAGGTGTAATTAATTATTTTTTGATTAATAGCTATTATAAGAGGAAACTTTCCAAGCTCAGCTCTACAAGCTACATTCGATGCCTTACTGCTTACTTCTAAGTAACGTTTACAGTACTGGAGATGAGCTTTTTCAATCTGTGAACTGTCCCAAGACTTGAAATCAGGTTTGGTATATACTCCCCAGATTTCACTGTTGTAAGTTAAAATTGGAGAGATCATAGCGTCAAAAAGTTTATTTGCAAGGAATGGGGACAGATTGCTGATATGTGTGTGTTTTCTGAGGCTGAAAAGAGCGTGGAGAGCCTTCTCTTTCAATTTGTTAAGCGCCAATGAAAAGTTTCCTGTTGAAGAGATTAATGTTCCTAAGTAGGTGTAATTCTGAACAACGTCAATGTTTTCATTGTCAATATGAAAACTATACTCAGTACATCTTTTTGCGCGTTTTTGGAAGATCATAACTTTAGTCTTTTTAGGATTGATACTTATATAAAGGGTGCAAAGGACCTACAGTGCCTCCTCTGACAAAAAATCATATGCTAATAAACCATCCGAAACCTAAGCCAAAAGATCAATACAGGCTTGTTACTTCGTGTTTTCGGACTTTCTGAGGAAGTCTAAAAAAAAGTGAAATAATGGAATGAATAAATGAATAAATAAATAAATAAATAAATAAATAAATAAATAAATAAATAAATGAACGAATCAAAGAACGAACGGATGCGGATGATGAACGAATGAATGATTGAACGAACGAATGGGTGAATGAATGAATGAAAGAATGGATGAATAAATAGATGAATTAATGATACTCACAGTTTGCATATAATTTAGAGCGCAGGTATTTGTCTTTGGTCAAAATGTCGCATGCTGTTTTCTTCTAACTTCTGTAACAATTCCTTAATTTGATCACTGTTCACAAAAGTGACAGGCGTCCGTCCTCTTCGGAAATATTAATAGGAGACCCAAATCGATAGCACAATTTGTTTTACACAGGTTTAGAAAGGGAAAAAAGTTAACGTGTCTTGAAACTTGTGCTTAGGAAATTTCCAAGAAAGTTTTGCAACAAGTGTAACGATAAACCGAATTTAAGCCAGCGAAACGGATGACTGACAGTTAATTTCATACGGGTGCCCTGATATAAAAAGCTAAAGTACGTTTTAACGTTTGTCTGAAAAACCAGTGTTGACAACATTTTAGAAGGAATTATGCACGCGACGCAAGCGGATCTTACAACTAGGAATCGTCAGAGTGGTTGTGTATTTCAACAACGAAAGGAAGGAAGTTGAGACCTTCAGGAGTCGAACTTGACACGAAAAGGGAAGAGTAGAGTGACGTCATTAGTCATAAATATCAGTATTGTTATGACGTCATTACAATATTAGGTTCTCACAAATCAGGTGTGCGTAAGCGATAACAAATACTCAAGAGGAAGGGGGGAGGGAGGGGTCACATTTTGTGCTCTTGATGCACGGGTAGAAGTTACAGAACTCTAAGAGAACCAACACCACAGCCACAAAAAGTTGATAAGTGTCCACCTTTGTAAACCTGGACGACTAAAATACTTGTTAAATTAAAATACGAATGGCAAACTTATCCTTACAACAGTAGGAGGAAATCTTGTTAGCAAACACACACACACAAAGAGAGTTGTTAACATTGTTTTCTTTTATAAATATTGTAGTTTTAAACACAAATGCATTCAGACGCAACAGTTTTTTAATTTCAGAATTTTATGCAACGTTAATTTTGTCTTGACTAGACAGGTGTGTAAGTATTAAGCATTGTCTTGCTGGAGCGAAAACAAAACATGCAACTTTATATATTTAAATTGACAAGCAGGTAATCAGTATTTGGGTTTTGTGTCTTCAAAATTATACATAATAATATTCACAACATAAATAACAACCGCTATAAACCTTTTTCACTTTTTGACTGATTTTTCCGTTAAGTTACTTTTTTGAACTGCAGTGGAACATTGAAAACTCGACACGTCACTGAATAAAAGACGAATTTTAAGTGTTCGAGTAAAGAAGGTTCGAGCTATCGGAGACTAAATTATTGTGCCAAACAAAAAAGCAGAGGAAATTGGTTTTGGTTCGAGTTACCACCGGAGGCGTTCGATTTAACAGAAGGAGGTTTGAGTTATTGCCGAGACTGCAATGTATAATAAATAATTAGTGGGCGGATCTTTCCCTTATAACTTACCTTACCACCTTACAGTACAAAACCAAAACCAACTCATGGTTGTGAAACATTGTCTCACAAATGTGTTTGCATCATGAACACAACTGACTTAACATGTTTTTCTTGGGACCCGTTCATTGGCAAAAAGCTGGCGAGGACATTACAGCGAGTGTTGCATCGTGCGTTTTCAGCTCTATTTTTGCGCTCTCTGCAGTGCTTGGAAACGGAACCATAATGTTCGTCATTTGGAAAACGCGAGAACTCCATTCGCCATCCTTCACGTTACTGTTTTGCCTAGCAGTTTCCGATTTTCTTGTCGGTATGGTTGGCCCGCCTTTCGTAGCTTTCAAGATAGCGGAACTTAAGGAAAATTTCAGTGCGCAGTGAAACTTAAGAATTGTTCGGTTCTTATGTGGTTGGATAACTGTCGGCGTATCCTCTTTAACTCTGAGCGGAGTCTGCATCGATCGACGTCTTGCTTTAACCCTTCAATTGCGATACAAAAGTATTGCTACTGTGCAGCGGTCGTTAATATTTGTAACAGCAGTGTGGATGTTGTGGTCAATGTGGACAATATCAAAGTTTTGGATCGGGGACAAATGGCATATTGTTTCAGCTACACTGGCGTTACTGCCCATTCTAATTACTGCGTTTTGCACTCTTAAAATATTCGAGATTGCTCGCAAACATCAACGCCAAGTAGACCGACAAAACCTTAGGATGGGCAACGAGCAAAACGGTACAGTTGACGTACTGAAATGCAAAAAATCAGCCCTGACTATACTTTATATTTATGGATTGCTCCTGATTCTGTATCTTCCATTTCTAGCAGTTATGGTCATTGAAACGAGAACGAGTTATACGCAGTCGGTGAAAATCGCATATGATTATACTGCAACAGTTGTTCTTATAATCTTGTCGGTTATCCTTTTATTTACTGTTGGAGACTAAAAAAATTAAGAATCCGGGTTTCGGTCACTGAAGTCTAATTCAGTTTCTCTTGCATCAAACAAGCCATTTTCTTATTGGGAAAGTTTAATAAAGCAGTATCAGGCCCACATAAAGAGATCAGTATTCCATGTAAACTGTGTCCGTGCCAGTCGATGTAAAGGGCGCAGAGGACGTACGGCTGCCTCATCTGACAAACAATCATATGCTAATAAACCATCAAACCTGAGCTACAAGATCAACTTCTGAGGAAGGTCGCAATATGTATATTATTAAAAAAAAAAGAAGAACAGAACGGAATAAATAAAAAAATTAATGAACGAATCAAAGAACGAACGTATGCGGATAATGAATCTAAATAAATGAACAAACAAATGAATGAATGGATGAATGAATGAATGGATGAATGAATGAATGAATGATTCTCGCAGTTTGCCACATGTGAATATGTATTTGTTTTTTATTAAAATGTCGCATACTGTTTTCTTCTAACCTATATACCAATTCAGTACTTTAACTGTTCACAAAAGTGAAAGGCGTCCGTGCTCGTCGGAAATATTAATAGAAGTCCAAATGGATAGCATAATTTGTCTTTCAGGCGTGGGCAAAAAGAGCTTTAAAAAGGGACAAAAGTCAAAAATAAATGCCTTGAATTAATTTAAGTGTTTATGAATTTCACAAGAACGCTTTGCAAGAAATGTAGCGACAAACCGAATTTTAAGCCAGCAAAACAGTCTACTGACAGTTAACTAGCAACTTTCATACATAAAATATTACGTTTTACGTTTAGTTAAGTGGACGTTTCTACCGATCTGTCTTTGTTTGGTTTGAAAACCTAGTTTGGATGTTGCTCATTATAATACGTCTCAGACGAATTATGCGTCTTCCAAGATAAATACTGCCTTTCTTTCTTTAGTTACTTTCCTGGCAGTCGTACATTAAATAGCCAGGTGAGTTAGTTTTTAGCAATGTCTTGCTGAAGTGAAAGGAAAACAAGTAGCTTTAAATTGACAAGCTAATCAGTATTCAGCTTCCCTTCGCACGTTGCCAGGCTATAATATCCACAGCATAAATTAAACCTTTGCAGACGCTTTTCAGTTTCTGACTTTTCCGTGTAGTCACCGTGGCGATTAATATTGCAGTTTAATCTCGGTAACCGTAAAAAAACTAATATATTTAATTATTACTAATACTACAAAAGTGAACAGTGTTTTTCGTGCCCTCTGATTGGTTATTCGATTATTTAACAGTTATTCACTTCAGTGCCGGTGAACAGTGGCGCCTCAAATTCGGAGAATAATTGTTAAATTTCTAATGAGAGTATCGGAGTTGGCGGACAAGTTCTAATATGCTTTTCATATTTCGTACTGTCTTCATTAATCACCTGACTGAAAAAAACTTTCGCCAACTCACAGTTATATGTAACATTGCCTCAATCATCGTGTGCGACTTCATCATGAACAGAAGTAACTTGTCATGTTTTTTCCTGGGATCGGTTCATTGGCAACAAACTGGAGAGCACATTACAGTGAGTGTTATATCTTGCGTTTTAAGCTCCATTTTTGCGCTCTCTGCAGTGCTAGGAAACGGCACCATTATGTTGGTTATTTGGAAAACACGAGAACTCCATTCGCCATCTTTCACCTTGCTATTTTGTTTAGCAGTTTCTGATCTTTTTGTCGGTTTGTTTGGCCAGCCATCTTTCGTTGCTTTCAAGATCGCGGAGCTTAAGGAAAATTTCAACGCATATTGTAACTCGAGAATGACTCAGTTCTTTTTTGGGTGGATAACTTGTGGCGTATCTTTTATAACATTGAGCGGTGTCTGTATTGATCGTCTTCTCGCCTTAACTCTTCATTTGCGTTACAAAACCATTGTCACTGTGCCACGAGTAATAAAAGTGATGATAGTGGTTTGGGTGTTGTGCTCAGCTTGGACATTTTCAAAGTTTTGGTTCGGCGACAAATGGATCATTCTGCCAGCTTTGATAGCGCTAGTAACTATTCTTATAACTGCATTTTGCACGTTTAAAATATTCAAGATTGCTCGCAAGCATCAACGCGAAATACATAAACAAAACCATGCAACGTTTGTGTCAAACAGCTGCGCGGTTGATGCACTGAAATGTAAAAAGTCAGCCGTGACTATGCTTTATATTTATGGATTGCTGCTTATTTTATATCTTCCTTTCCTAGCAGTTATGGTCGTCGAAGCAATAAGTGGTGTTACTCGCTCAGTTATAGTCGCATATGACCTTACAACAGCAGTTGTTTTTGTGAACTCTTCCGTGAATCCTATCATTTATTGCTGGAGACTGAAGCAAGTACGTCGCGCCGTTAAACATTATCTAAAAAGGTTAATGATTTTTGGTCAAAATTAACTTTCTTTTGATCAAATTCTCGCTTAAGCTCCTAATATAAAATGCAATTAAAAAAAGAAAACATGTTCACAGTGACACGGGTGTTAACATTGGTAACAGCAGTGTGCGCGTCAAGAAGTCAGGGCACAGGTGGCGGGATATCCGCTGCAGTGAAGAAACATTGTTCGCGGCCTCTGATTGGACGAACGAAATTTCTCACACGTTAAAACCGTCGTTTGCGGCCTCTGATTGCCCAGGACTCATTTGCGAACGAAAATTTGCGACCTTGCTTTTCAGTGAGTATGTCTCAGTATGTAAATAAAAAAAAGGTCTTAGCTTTGTATCACCGTGTGATATAGCATTAATTTATAAACTACTTATTCGTGTATTACAAAAATCACGTCAACAAAAAAAGAGGAAAGCTGGAGCTTTGAGGGGAGTCGAACTTAAGAGCGAAAAGGAAATAGTATAGTGTAGTCATTACTGCATTAATAAGAGTTATTACTATATTAGGTTCACACCAAGCAGGATTTGACTGATAACAACAAATACAGAGGGGGAAGCTAGTGTGGGTGGCATTTTATACTTTAAATGGGCGGAAGTTACAAAACTCTAAGATAATAGTCCAGCCATATGTTGCAAAAAAATTGCCCAATTGTGCACTTCGGGGTAAAAGCACCAAACTTGGCACAATGATACTACTAGATGAACTGATCATTTTTAGCTATGAACCCCATCCAAATACACACGTGGGGAGGCACAATGTGCCCTTGGGGGGAGGGGTTTGGTCGTTTTGTTCTATAGTCCATCTATATGGTAAAATAATTGTACACTTAGGGGTAAAAGCACCACATTTGGCATGGTAATAGTACTTACGTTGCTGAACAAAACTGACTATGGGCCTGCGCAGGTTTCTGTTAGGGGGGGTATATTGCACTTAGGGGGGTGGGGTAACTGCAATTTCCAAAGAAATTGCTGCAATTTAACTGTAATTTAAGAGAAAGCTGTAACGTTAACCCGAATTTGCCATGCTAGTAGGGTATGTGTTGCTATCACATTTAAAATATTCAAGATTGCTCGCAAACATCAACGCCAAATACATGAACAAATCCAAACAACGCCCGTTCTAAACGACTCGGTTGATACACTGAAATGTAAAAAGTCAGCCTTTACTGTGCTTTGTATTTATGGATTACTGCTTATTTTATATCTTCCTTTTCTAGCAGTTATGGTCGTTGAAACAATAACTGGTGTTACACGGTCAGTTAAAGTCGCATATGACCTTACGACAGCAGTTGTCTTTATAAACTCTTCGGTGAATCCTATTATTTATTGCTGGAGAATGAAGCAAGTACGACGTGCCGTTAAGCATTATTTAAAGAACTTGATGTTTCACGATCAAAATTAGCTTTTTATTGACTCAGCTCTCGCTTCAGCTTTTTATTTGCGATAAAATAACATGTTCACAGAGGCATAGCGGTGTGGGTGTTGTGGTCGATTTGGAAAATTTCAAAGTTTTGGATCTCAGCGGCTGTGACAAATGGCCGGGCACATTCTTGCAGCTACCATGTCATTTAGTGCCCATTC
The DNA here is from genome assembly GCA_964017195.1 of Siderastrea radians. Classification (NCBI taxonomy): domain Eukaryota; kingdom Metazoa; phylum Cnidaria; class Anthozoa; order Scleractinia; family Rhizangiidae; genus Siderastrea; species Siderastrea radians. The sequence goes on from OZ024890.1 coordinate 19,699,098, forward strand.
CAGTAACTGCTCTCTTCATATTTGAAATAATTAGGATAAAAGAACGAAACCTAGCGATGGTTTCGCTGTGGTTTGAAGTGTAAGATTACGGTGCTACTGATGTACTGGAATGCCAAAAAAAAAAAAAGATAGCCACGACTGTGCTTTCTATATATTTAGATCAATGCTGCTTTTTCATCAACAGTTGTTTTTATAAACTCAACGGTCAATGTTGTTATTTACTGTTACAAAGTTAATTAACACCACTCGTAGTTAAAAATTATATTAAGAACTTGAACACAGTTTAGTCATTGAAGCCAAAATTTCTTTTTCGCATCGTCCTATTTAAGGTTACTCCGGACCTTCGCGGGTGTCCTCGGGGAAAAATTCGTATGTGCGCCATTTTAAAGGAAAACACGGCAAGCTATATATCGTTGGAAAGCTTATTAGATGTAGATTTCGGAAAAAATATAAATTTCCCGTTTCTAAAATTCCGGAAAAGAAAATCGCAAACAACCACGAAAATGACCATCAAAAGTGTGTCAGCATTTTTCGATATTCTGCCGGACTGGTTATTTTTTAATTAATCTGTCAAGTTCGAGCTCCAAAGAATGCGCAATGGGCATTGCATTGAAGATCGCTACGGGTGAAATATTATAAATTTCAAAAATCCCCGACACACTTTTGTTTCACAACATCTAAGGAATGTTCAGGCCAAATTTCACAGAAATCTGCCGAATTTTTGGAATAACGCATGGTCATTTTCGCGGTCATTTTTGCAATTTTCTTTCGTGGAATTTAAAAACTGGCAATTTATATTTTTTTCCGAAATCTACATTCATTAAGCTTTCCAACGATATATAGTTTGTCATGCTTTCCTTTAAAATGGCGCGCATGCGAATTTTTTCCCGGAGGACACGGGAGGACACCCGCGAAGGTCCGTAGTAACCTTAAGTATAAGTTAGCCTTGGCCTCACTCGAAAGGTTTTCTGAAGTAGTATAATAGGCGGGCCACTTTAAGACTTCAGTATTTTTGTTATTTAAGTCATATTAAGCTGTGTTCCTGCCAGCTAATGTTAAGGGTTCAAGGTGCTACAGCTGCTTCATCTGACAAACATTTATATGCTAATTACCCATCAAACCTATTAGCCACAAGATCAATACAAGCCTTACAGTATTTCCTATTTGCACCCTTTTTTCAAGGTAGGCCGAATGATATAAGATGAAAAATAAATAAACAAATGAATAAATAAATAATTAAATAAATAAATAAACTAACTAACGAATTAAGGAAGGAAGGAAGGAAGGGATGAAGGAGGGATGATCGAAGGAAGGAAGAAATAAATGATTAAAGCGACAGGGGGAGTGCTCGTTGGAAATTTTTACATTTAATTTCCAATTTGCAATTAAAACATTGAACGGGAACCCCTAAAAGGTAGCATTCCTTTTACTTCGTTTGTGCGAAATGGGCTAATGAAAGAAAAAAATACGGCCTAATTGTCTTGACAATTGTTTCAGCAGTTTCCAGGAAAACTTTGCAATAAACCGGTGGCTGAGTAGCGACCTACAGACCAGACCACGAGTACGACTTTCGATTTTCAAAACGGCTATGCTCTCAGAACCCTAGTTCCTCCATGTTGTTGACCAGTTGAGAATGATGAAATTTAGTAGCAACAACGTTAGCGTCTCTGATATGGCGGGATATCCGCTGCAGTGAAGAAACATTGTTTGCGACCTCTGATTGGGCGAAAAATATTTCTCACACGTGAAAAGCGTCGTTTGCAGCCTCTGATTGGCCAGGATTTATTTGCGAACAAAAATTTACGACCTTGTTTTTCAGTGAGTATGTCTCAGTATGTAAATAATAATAAAAACTGTTGGCTCTGTATCACTGTGTGATATAGCATTTATAAACTACTTATTCGTGTATTTCGGCAAAAATCACGTCAGCACAAAAAGGAGGAAAGTTGGAGCTTTGAGGGGAGTCGAACGTAAGAGCGAAAAGGAAATAGTATAGTGAAGCCATTACTGCATTAATACGAAGTTATTACTATATTAGGTTCACACCAAGCAGGATTTGACTGATAACAACAAATACTGAGGGGGAAGCTAGTCTGGGTGGCATTTTATCCTTTAAATGGGCGGAAGTTACAAAACTCTAAGATAACCAACACCACAGCGTCAAACCGTTGAGGAGTGCCAGATCTTTGTAAACCTAGATCACTAAAATACTTTTTTACTTGCCAGTGAAATACGTGACAAAATAAAATACGAATGACAAACTGATCCTTACGACAGTAATAGGAAATTGAAAGCAAATAAAAAACAAATCTTGGAGCTAAACCATATCACGATATAATTCATTTTTTTACAAGGCCATTCTATTAGCAAAAATTCACAGAAATCTTGTTTCATCTTTAATTTCCTTTATGAAACATTAAAAATCACAAACAAATTTAGCACGTAGTGTTTTTATTATTCCACAAATGTTATTCAACAATATTTAATGTTCAAAATTTGTCAGATGTGTAAGTATCAGAAGCAGTGTCTTGCTGGAGCGAAAACAAAATAAGCAGCTAAAAATAATTCAGTTGACAAGCTAATCTTGTATTCAGCTTTTTGTGCCAATTGTATTCATTGCATAATAACATCCACAACGCAAACAAAAACCGCCAAAACCTTTTCACTTTCTGACTTATCCATTTTTTCACTATTCTGAAGTACAGTGGAAACACGACAACTCAAACCATCAGTGGAACGAAAGTGTTTGAGTTACAGAGGTTCCACGGAAAGTAAGAATTATCGGAGGCTTAAGTTATGGTAATAAAGAAAAAGTAAGGAGAGAAAGCTATCTTTGGTTCAAGTTAGCGTGGCTCAAGTTACGAAAACTCTAATGTATATTGAATAATTAATGCATGAGAATATAGGGGGCGGACCAGTTTCTAATTTGATTGTTCGCTCCACCTGCAATACGAAACCAAAACCAACCTAAAATTGTGAACCTTTCCCTAAAATGAGATTGCATGGTGAACACAACTAATTTAACATGTTTTTTTCTGGGTCCTGTCCATTGGGAAGCAACTCGAGAGCACATTATAGTGAGTGTTGTATCGTGCGTTTTAAGCTCCATTTTTGCGCTCTCTGCAGTACTAGGAAATGGCACCATCATGTTGGTCATTTGGAAAACGCAAGAACTCCATTCGCCATCCAACACGTTGCTATTTTGTCTAGCAGTTTCTGATCTTCTTGTCGGTTTGTTTGGCCAGCCATCTTTCGTTTCCTTCAAGATAGCGGAGCTAAATGAAAATTTCAACGCATACTGTAACTCAAGAATGACTCAGTTCTTTTTTGGGTGGATAACTGGTAGCGTATCTTTTATAATTCTGTGTGGAGTCTGTATTGATCGTCTTCTCACCTTAATTCTTCATTTGCGTTACAATCATATTGTAACTGTGCCACGAGTTTTAAAAGTGGTGATAGCAGTTTGGGTGTTGTGCTCAGCCTGGACATTTTCGAAATTTTGGTTGGGCGACAAATGGATCATTCTGCCGGCTGTACTAGCATTAGTCACTGTTCTAATATCTGCTATCTGCACATTTAAAATATTCAAGATTGCTCGCAAACATCAACGCCAAATACATGAACAAACCCAAACAACGCCCGTGCTAAACGACTCGGTTGATGCACTGAAATGTAAAAAATCAGCCGTGACTGTGCTTTATATTTATGGATTGCTGCTTATTTTATATGTTCCTTTTCTAGCAGTTATGGTCGTTGAAACAATAAGTGGTGTTACACGGTCAGTTAAAGTCGCATATGACCTTACGACAGCAGTTGTCTTAATAAACTCTTCGGTGAATCCTATCATTTATTGCTGGAGACTGAAGCAAGTACGACGCGCCGTAAAGCATTATGTAAAGAACTTGATGTTTCACGATCAAAACAGCTCTCGCTTCAGCTTTTTATTTGCGATAAAATAACAGTTTTGGTTGTCAGTGGCTGTGAAAAATGGCCGGGCACATGCAGCTATCATGACATTTAGTGTCCATTCCAGTAACTGCTCTCTTCACATTTGAAATATTTAGGATAAAAGAATGAAACCTAGCGATGGTTTCGCTGTGATTTGAAGTGTAAGATTACGGTGCTACTGACGTACTGAAATGCCAAAAAAAAAAAAAAAATATATATATATATATATATATATATACACCCGTTTTCAAAAACATTGTAACTTGAAAAATATATATACATATATACATCTTTTGTCTTCACAACGCGAAAACAAAAGAATAAATATGAAAACAAAAGGTATATATATGTATATATATTTTTCAAGTAGCAATGTTCTTGAAAACGGGTGTGTATATATATATATATATATATATATATATATATGTATATATATATACACAAGAGGGGTTGTCCGGGTAGGCCGGTTATTTCGGGCTGTGGTACGTGTACAGAAAGGATCTCGGAGTTCGTTGATTACCATATTAAGCCCTTGGTTCCAAGAATACCATCTTACATTAAGGATAATAAGCATTTTCTACAAGAACTTAACAAATTAGGTACGCTGCCTGAGGGGGCGATATTGGTTACAGCGGATGTGGTAGGCTTGTATCCCCATATTCCACACGAGGAAGGTTTAAGGGCCATGAGGGCGGCTTTGAGTGGTAATAACACTACATCCATTCCTACGGAGGATTTGGTTGATTTAGCGAGAATAGTTCTTACTCACAACAATCTTACCTTTAATGGTAAGCACTATTTACAATTCTTGGGTACTGCAATAGGGACTAAAATGGCGCCATCGTATGCTAACATTTTTATGGGGAAACTAGAGGCGGACTTGCTTGAACAGTCACCAGTTAAGCCACACACGTGGCGTAGATTTATTGACGACATCTTTATGATTTGGACGGAGGGCGAGGAAAGACTTAAGACGTTTATGGAGTATATGAATTCTTTTCATGATATTATTAAGTTTACCTTTGAGTGGTCGTATACACGGGTTAGTTTTTTGGATGTCAGTGTTATGTTGGACAACGGAGTAATCTCCACGGACTTATATAGCAAACCTACAGATAAACACCAGTATCTGTTTCACACTTCCTGTCATCCTAACTCTTGCAAGAAAGGTATACCCTTTGGACAGGCACTAAGATTACGCCGTATATGTTCTTCAGATGCTTTCTTTGAGAAACGAGCTGGGGAACTGTGCAATTATCTTGTTTGTAGGGGCTATAACAGAGATTTTGTCGAGAAAGAAATTGAGAGAGCACGAAGGATTCCTAGGGTGGATACCCTTAGCAATAAACAATCTGCTGGTAACGAACGTATTCCTTTTGTTGTTACCTTCCACCCGGTACTTCCAAACATTGGGGAAATATTGCATAGATTACATCCTATCTTGCAGTCCTCTAGCCGTTGTAGGGAAGCTATAGGAGGGGTACCCATGGTGGCCTTTAGAAGGCCGAAATGTCTTAAGGACATTTTGGTTCACTCAGAACTTAAGACACCGGTTAAGGATAAGGGTTGTGTTAAGTGTACAGATAAAAGATGCAGGGTGTGTGATTATCTTGTTGAAGGTACCAGATTTATTAGTGGAGTTACTGGCAAGAGTTACATAATTAATTTTGACATGGGGTGTAATTCTGATCATGTGATTTACCTTATATCATGCGCCAGGTGTGCAATGCAATATGTAGGATCCACTATTAATAAATTTAGAATTAGGTTCAACAACCATAAATCTAGGCTCAATAGTCACGTTAAACTTACTGCTGAGAATAGGGTTAAGGACGACATCATATACAAGCACTTTAATCAGCCAGATCATAGAGGTCTTAAAGTGTATATGACACGAAAATTTTTTCTTCGGTTTTTGATTGTTGTTTGTGTATAAAAAACGATTCTAAGCTTTAAACCGGCATCAAACTTTTCAAACGTACTTTTTTCGCGGTGAAAATAGCGCAAATTTGACTTCACAAGTGTCGCCGTCTCGCGCGGCCAAAATATCACGTGATTAGCTAATGTGACGTCAATCGACTTGACAACAAAACCAACATGGCGTCAAAGTGGAAGCAACTTGGGAGAGTTGGCAAAGGTTTCTCGTAGCTGAAGCGCCTAATAAGCGGTAGTTTGCGTATTTCTTTTGACGAAATGGAGGGGAAGTACCCAGCATTCCTCGGATCCAGCATTTTGGGACAAGGGAATCGAAATAATTGTGTTGAAGGAGATGCAAGGTCGAAGCACTCAGGCTACTCGAGATTTTGATGTTTGCTTTGTTTTTAACTTGAAGATATGGTTACGAACGAGCATTGTTTTGTAAGGATCTGTCTCGGTAAGCAAAGAAGTTTTACTGCAAAGCTCAGAGATGCTTTTCATTCGAAAAGCAGGACAGGTACGATAGCGTGGTCTGACTTTCGATTGTACAGGCGAACAGAGCTACCAGTACGGTCTTAAATGAAATTTGTTTTTATTCTTCTCTGGACTTCAGTAAGACATTATGATATCAATATAATTTCAACGACGATCGCCTACTCATAACAGTTTTACACTGGACTGTACATACACTGTCTTAACCTGACTGCACTGGATGAAGGATTTTAACTCAAATAAATCACCTTTTTAGCAAGACAAGAGTTCAGGATTTTGTTTTACTCTTCCTGTGAGGAGACTGTAAATGCCTCGTTGTTAGAGAGTGAAAATAGAAAGAAAATCAAGAGGTTGCTGAAAGAATTCCAGGAAAATGTCTCACTCGGTTATATTTGTTTATGAAGACAAACATTTTCTCGGAGTTTGTTTAATCCTATGTGTACACATATCAAGGTTTTTGCCAATCAGGCTGAAATAAATTCCCTGCCTTTTCACTGATGACCACGGCCTGACCTGACCTGATTTACATCAGCTTGCCAACAACAAAAATCCCTGTTTTTACCAACAGCTGTAACTAAGCTAGACCCATCCAGGCCTCGAGTGATCTAGGTTGGGTGGTTGTTGATACTGACATAGGGCAGTCAGACCCCCCCCCCCCCTCCCTTGCTTTTTGGTCAGATGAAGCAACATGGAATCATTATTTCTACTTTATGTTTGGTGGTGGTTCTGATGGATCAATAAATGTCAACTATCAAAATTGAAGATCAAGTGATGATGACAGAAGGACATTCCTTCTGTTGCAATGATTGTGACCTATTGTCAACAAGAATGATACATTACATTGTATTTAATTTACTATTTTAGAAACTTCCCATATAGGAATACTTAGATAAATTGTTGCTGTTGTTGTTGTTGTGCTGCCACTCTTTGTTGGCTGTGACGAAACAGGTACACTATGACATGATGTTACAAACAATAATTATTCCTAAGTAAAAACTGACTGGTGATTTACAATGTTGTTAAGGATGCCACAAATGCCCCAAGCTTTAACTCTGTCTCCATTTATTAGGAATTATGGTATTAATTTAGGTGCTCCATACAGGGCCTCCACCTCTCTCCATCAGAATCAGGTGTAAGCAGATTAAGCTTGTGGGGCCAGCCCTGTGTCAGGAACCTGTGTGTGTGTGTGTGTGGGGGGGGGGGGGGGGGAGTGAGCTGCTGTAAATAATATCTACAAGTATCTACAAGGGATGTATGGATCCTCATCACTGTGTCTGAGTGATACATATGCTTTGGTAATTGACCACTTAATAACGATTATTATTGATGAAGATCGATGTTGATTCCCATTGTTCATAGGAAATTGTTTGAGAAGGAGTCAATCTGGAGACCCACTGTTGATTTGCAAAATTACTCGTCAATTGTCAATTCTTGTTGGTTTATTTATAATTAACTGTTAGTTTTAGAAGAGTTTGATATGCTGCGCTCCCCTTCTGTGGTATTAGAAACACCAAAAGCTATTTAAGAAGCTCAAGGAGACCAGTTATTATAAAAGTTAATGAACATGGTTATGATTCAATAACAGTTCTGCAATATTGGAAAACCATACCCACTGCAAAACAAAACAAAATTAACTGTATTTTAATGCGAAATGTGACATTGCATAAGCTTCATGGTACTGAGTTGTTTGAAAAATTACTGAGCCAAGATTAGTGTTAATACCCTAATATTGATACTCTAGATAGCAACAGTCTTAAACTGCAATATTTGCTGAATCAGCCAGTGATATGGCAAGTAGCATGCGAGCTGAAGTTAGTTTCAGTGCCGTTTTTAAAGTAAAGCGTATATAGATTCTAATTGCAGAATAACACGACAGTGGAAATAAATGTCATTTCTGGCCTGGAAGTACATTGCTTACTGCCAATATATATTATCAACAAAACGAATTCGTCATTGGCTTTTCTCTACACTCTGTAAAAACACTTTTGCTTGCTGCAGAAACCACTGAAACTAATGCCAGGCTGGGAATAAACTCTGGGAACTCGTTCTTATATCGAAATGAATCGAAAATCCAGCGCACTCTCTATAAGAACGACGACATTCTTGCGGTATTAAAACATCAAAACAATCGGCACTTTCGGTTCTCCTTAGGTTGATGGAAACAGTATTAAAGCTGTTTGTGTGAACACAAGGGCTTTGATGTTCTTAATAAACCATAAAAAAACTTAACAAAGAAATCCCACAACTGAGGTGCTTCCACTGACGTACAGTCAGGATATCATCGACTTTGAGATCAACATCCTCACCACAGTACGAAAGAAGCACTCTCTCTAAGAACGAAGACATTCTTGCGGTATTAAAACATCAAAACAATCGGCACTTTCGGTTTTCCTTAGGTTGATGGAAACAGTATTAAAGCTGTTTGTGTGAACACAAGGGCTTTGATGTTCTTAATAAACCCTAAAAGAACTCAACAAAGAAATCTCACAACTGAGGTGCTTCCATTGATGTACAGTCAGGATAAATCATCGACTTTGAGATCAACATCCTCGCCACAGTACGAAAGAAGAGAAGACATCGCAAATGTTCATCGTCGTCTGGTTTAATAAGACCTAAGACAGCTCTATTTTTTCTCAAACTTGTTCTTTCTCACTGTAGGTCTTGGAAGTTTCGAAAAGATCCCCGATACTGCTGAACAATGTCAACATTTTGAGGCGATTTGTAACAAAAACACTGCGTTCGCGGGAACGCAATCAAGTCAATTGACGTCACAATGCGGTAAATTCGGTCCCAGTCCCCGGGACAGTTTTTAAGTGAAAAATAGGGTCTTTTGCCCGCGAAAAAAGAGGTTTTTAACAATTTTAGACAGGTTTTAAGTTTAGAATCGTTTTTTATACACATCAGACTCTCGAAAACCGAAGAAAAAAATTTCGTGTCATATACACTTTAAGGATGTAAGAATTCAATTAGTTGACAAAGGTTCGAATGAAAGATCGCTTAGGGAAAGGGAGGCCCAGTGGGCTTATCGTCTCAGGACAATTTACCCTTCGGGGCTTAACAGCGATGACTTTTTCTGTAGCAGAAATCCTAGGAGGGATCTGTTTTAAAATTTTAATTGTATTGAGTTTTAATCCCTATGCTTTGAATTATTGTATCTTAATTTGCTGTATATTTAGTTGTACAGAAGAGCACGCGCTTGCGAGCGCGCGTGCCTCAGCTATTTAGCGTTATACGTTTATTTTATTTGGTGCGAATATTGTAATGGTTGTAACCGCCCACATGTGCTCGCGTATTTTTACTGTTGAGCGTCTTACGTTACCTATAAGCGTATATATTGTAACGGCTCTAGCCGCTTGATCAGTTGCCCTGACGAAGTCTTTTACTAATAAAGACGAAATATCGGCAAGTCTTATTTCCAGTATTTTTGTGGTTTTATATGCTTATTTCTGGAGAAAAGATCTAGACAAATGATGTTTTTGATGGACTATATATATATATATATATATATTATAACGAAAATTATTCCAGGCTTCAGATGTATTTCATCGCTTTATTGCTACAGCTCTGTTTCGTATGGCCAAAGGATGACCACACTCTTCAGGCAATATTGGCGAATGGCCGTTAAATTCGAATGCTGACGTCTATATACAGATGGTTGCTAGGTAGTTGCGTTATGTTATTCTAAAGTTCTTAAGGACATATCTATTACGATGAGGGCATGAACTCGCTAATTCGTTTCGCTTATTTAGGGTACATAGATCTTTTCTACAGATTATTACAAACTTTTCGTGAAGACACAGATTACATTTCTTGCTAAGATTATTGTATGGTCGGCATCTTTTCAGAACTTTCCATTTAATTTCGAAGGGTTTCTTTGCATCTTTGAGAGTCCAAATGTGTTTTGATAGTTCAGTTTCGTTTCTTCTGTTTGTGTGACGGAAAGAGGTCTGGATGTTCCTGTACCGTTCCTTGAAGTTCGTTGCCAGTCCCACGTAGGATTCAGTTGCTGTGTCAGTCGTAATTGTTGCTTGGTAAACCACATTTTGTTGAAGGCATTTTCCATCGAGTGGGCACTCTGTTTTGTTTCGGCAGTTGCACCCTTTTGGTTGCCGCGGTGTCGTCGTTGGGACATTTAAAAGGATGTTTTTGTTGTGTGACGCGATGATGGTTTTCATATTAGGCATACATGAGTAGCTGAGCTTAAGTGTATGTCGGTTGAAGATCTTGTTTAGAGGGTGGTTTTGGGAAAAACATTTGTCTACGATACCCAGAAACTTTTTTCCAAGGTTTGTTTTTACGTTTGCGTCCCATGGGGGGTTGTACCACGTGATGTTTCTTTTTCTGTTCTTGCTGTTTCTATCTGTTTGGTTTGCTTCTGGATTGTAGGTAAGCTTAAAATTGTATCCGCTCAGTTTCATCGATTGCTTTTTGGTAGGGGGTGATGGCTGCATCGAAGACTTCTTTGATGCAGCCAAACACACAAACGAATAAATAAGTTCATGAATGAATGAATGAATGAATGAATGAATGAACCGACGAAGGAATGAATGAATGAATGATTGAATGAATGAACGAGGGAAGGAAGGAATGAATAAATATAAGAATGACTGAATGAACGAAGGAAAAAAATGAAAGAATGGGGAAATGAATGAATGGCTGTGGACAGAAAAAACAGAAGGCACAAGCTCTGCTATATTTAAATAAATAAATAGACAATCAATAAATAAATAAATAAATAAACAAACACACAAACGAATAAATAAGTTAATGAATGAATGAATGAATGAATGAACGAAGGAAGGAAGGAATGAATGAATGAATGAATGAATGAATGAATGAATGAATGGATGGATGGATGAATGAATGAATGAATGAATGAATGAATGAATGAATGAATGAGGGAAGGAAGGAATGAATAAATAAAAGAATGACTGAATGAACGAAGGAAAAAAATGAAAGAATGGGGAAATGAATGAATGGCTATGGACAGAAAAAACAGAAGGCACAAGCTCTGCTATATTTATTTGGGTCGGAACCGCTGCGAAATACTGCGAACTCAAGCGTTGTGCCGACCGAGTTTGCAGCAGAACCGACAACAAAGGTGAAGTCGCCGAAGGCAAATTTAGTAACTTGTCTTGGAATGAACTTTTTGCCCTCCACTTAAAAGACATCTGAGTATTCTTTCCATTTATAGATATTTGATATTTTTTGTCAAGTTCTGACCCTTACTTCTATCGAACTGAATCGTTTTGCTAAACAGGCTAAGCTTTTAAAAAAACCTCTTTTTCAAAAGCGATGGTGGTCATCCGATTTCCCGCCAAGAAAAACACAGGTTGCCCAAAAGCACTACGCGGTTTCCCGCCAAGAAAAGATGGCATTCTTCACCCCTCCCCCCCCCCGTCGGGTTGTCTTGCAACTCCCTGCCCCCTCCCTCAGAGTCTGTACGGGTGTACGGACGTACGCTGACGTGATAACCAAATTTCTCGGATCAATAGGTTACCAAATTTGCTTAGCAATGGTGCTTCGCTATAAATGGCGCAAAGGACCTACAGGTGCTTCATCCATGCTAATAAACCATCAAACCTAACCCACAAGATCAATACAGGCTTCTTACTCCGTGTTTTCGGTCTTTCTGAGGAAGGTCTAAATGTAGAGTATGAAAAAGAAAAAAAGATGAAGTAAACAAGAAGCTGAAAGAACCGGAATGATACACGTAGATTGTACACTATGTAAAGCGCATGGGAATATAAATTTGTGTTTGCAAGGGGATCTTACAAATGTGAGTCGTCAGCGTCGTTCAGATTATCCTTAAACCTTTCAGCCATTTGTTTTACGTAGGTCAGTATGACATAAGCTCTTGATTTGGTGTGTATTTCAAAATTCACATCAACAAATAAATAACGGCAGTTGCAGCTTTGACGGAAGTCAAAGTTAACAGCGAAAAGGAAAGAGTTGAGTCGGAAATGAATACTTTCAGTTAGTATTGGTATGAGGTCATTACTATTTAAACAATAGAGTTCTTCTGTCGAAGGTACTATCGTGTGATAAGTTACCCGAGGAAATTTGATGTTCACAACAAATAATTATTAGCCCGAGAGCGTAGTTCGGGGCCTTATATGAAGTTTGAACATCAAATTTCCAAGGGAACCTATCATACATAGGGCCTGAGACAGAAGAACTCTATTGTTTTTATTGTACAACACTAAATTTTCAGTGAAAATTGCCCAGACGGGCACTTTTCGCTGGTAGGCGCCCGCTGAGGACAGGCACCATCGCATCACGTGATCGATTTCGACCAATGGGAGCACAAATTTAGCGTTGTACTATAAATTAGGATCTCACCAAGTAGGTTTGACTGATAACAAATACATAAGAGTGGGGGTAGGGGGTAGGGGTAGAGAGGTGACATTTTTTGCTTTCAATGCGTAAAAGTTACAAAACGCCAAGATAACCAACCCCACAGCGACTAACTGTTGGCAAGTTCCCATCTTTTGTAAGCCTGGACCAGCAAAGTACTTGTTAGAATAAAATACGAATGGCAAACTTATCGTTACAACAGTATTTGAAAGTTGTACGCAAATAAACTGAAAAAGAAAGCTTGTATTCAAAATATAGAATACACGTTTTCAAAGGCCATTTTTTTTAGCAAAGATCTACAAACCCTAAGTGCGTAATATTAATACAAACAAAAATCACATTCAGCACGCAAGATTTTGCTGGTTTGTTTGAGAAGTTTATTCAACCTTAATTTTTCGAGGACTAGACAGGTGTGTTAGTATTAAGCAGTGTCTTGCTGAAGCGAAAACAAAACATACAACTTTATATATTTAAATTGACAAGGTAATCAGTATTCGGGTTTTGTGTTAACTGTAGTCTTTAAAATTATACATAGTAATAGCCACAGCATAAATAACAACTGCTGTAGGCCGGTTTCACTTTCTGACTGACTTTTCCGTTTAGTCCCTTTTTCAGACTACAATAGATTGTCGCCAACTCGAAACGTCAGTGAAAGACAAATTCTATAAAGTGTTCGAGCAAAGGAGGTTCGAACTATCGGAGACAAAGTCATCTTGCTAAACAAAAAAGCGGAAATTGATTTTGGTTTGAGTTACCGCCGGAGGGATTCGAGTTAACTAAGGTTTGAGCTATTGAGACTCCAATGATTCATAAATAATTAATAAGAATATAGTGGGCGGACCTTTCCCTAATTTGCCTTACCAGCTTGCCGTACAAAACCAAAACCAACTCACGGTTATGAAACATTGCCTCAATGCGTGTGCATCATGAACACAACCGATTTAACATGTTCTTTCTTGGGACCCGTTCATTGGGAAAACACTCGAGAGGACATTACAGCGAGTGTTACATCGTGCGTTTTAAGCTCCATTTTTGCGCTGACTGCAGTGCTGGGAAACGGAACCATAATGTTCGTCATTTGGAAAACGCGAGAACTCCATTCGCCATCCTTCACATTGCTGTTTTACCTAGCAGTTTCCGATTTTCTTGTCGGTATGGTGGGTCAGCCATCTTTCGTAGCTTTCAAGATAGCGGAGCTTAAGGAAAATTTCAGTGCGTATTGTAACTCAAGAATTGCTCGATTCTTGTGCGGTTGGATAACTGTCGGCGTATCTTCTTTAACTCTGAGCGGAGTCTGCATCGATCGACTTCTTGCTTTAACCCTTCATTTGCGATACAAAAGTATTGTCACCGTGCAGGGGACGTTAATATTGGTAACAGCAGTGTGGGTATTGTGGTCACTGTGGACAATTTCAAAGTTTTGGATCGGGGACAAATGGCATATTGTTTCAGCTACCCTAGCATTAGTGCCCATTCTAGTTACTGCGTTTTGCACGTTTCAAATCTTCAAGATTGCTCGCAAACATCAACGTCAAGTAGACCAACAAAACCTTAGGATGGGCAACGAGCAAAACGGGACAGTTGACGTACTGAAATGCAAAAAATCAGCCGTGACTGTACTTTATATTTATGGATTGCTGCTAGTTTTTTATCTTCCATTTCTAGCTGTTATGGTCGTTGAAACGAGAACTGGCTATACGCAGTCGTTGAAAATTGCATATGATTACACTGCAACAGTTGTTCTTATAAACTCGTCGGTTAATCCTTTTATATACTGTTGGAGATCAAAACAAATGCGACACGCTGTTAAAAACTTGATGGGTTTCGGACATTGAAGTCTAATTTTCTCTTGTATGCTAATGTTCAAATAAGCTGTTATCTTATTAAAAAGGTTTTATAAGGCAGTAAAAGGCCCACATGAGGACTTAAGTGTTCTTAAACTGTGCCTGTATCAGCCGGGTGCAAAGGACCTACAGCTGCCGCATCTGACAAATAATCATTACGCTAATAAACCAGCTAACCTAAGCCACACTGAGTAAAGCCGCTCTGAGCATGTATTTGACGTTAATTAAAATGTCGCTTGCTGTTTTCCTCTAACCTCTATAACCATTTAGTATTTTAACTATTCACAGAAGTGAAAGCGTTTGAAACCCAAATAAACAGCATAATTAGTTTTTCAGGCGTAGGCGTAAACAGCTTATAAAAAGGGGAAAAATCTAAATAAAAAAAATGTCTTGAAACTTGAAAAAAACATCAATATTCCCTGTAAACTGTGCCCGTGTCAGTCGATATAAAGGGTGCAAAGGACCTACATCTCATCTGACAAACAATCATATGCTAATAAACCATCCGAAACCTAAGGCAAAAGATCAGCAGTGTGGGTGCTGTGGTCAATGTGGACAATTTCAAAGTTTTGGATCGGGGACAAATGGCATGTTGTTTCAGCTACTAAGAACTGCGTTTTGCACGTTTAAAATCTTCAAGATTGCTCGCAAACATCAACGCCAAGTAGACCAACAAAAAACGAGCAAAATGGCACAGTTGACGTACTGAAATGCAAAAAATCAGCCGTGACTGTGCTTTATGGATTGCTGCTGGTTTTGTATCTTTTCCATTTCTAGCAGTTCATGGTCGTTGAAACGAGAACTGGCTGAAAATCGCTTATGATTACACTGCAGCAGTTATTCTTATAAACTCGTCGGTTAATCCTTTTATTTACTGTTGGCAACTAAAACAAATACGACTCGGTTAAAAACTTGATCAGTTTCGGTCAATGAAGTCTAGTTCAGTTTCTCCTGCATCAAACAAACCATTTTCTTATTGGGAAGGCTTGGGAAGGTCCGTTCCAGTCGATATAAAGGGTGCAGGGGACGTCCAGCTGCCTCATCTGACAAACAATCATGTGCTAATATGAACCATCAAACCTGAGCTACAAGATCGACTTCTGATGTAGGTCTATGTATATATATTATATATATATATATATATATATATATATATATATATATATATATATATATATATATATATATATATATATATAAATAAAAGAAAGGAACAAATAAATAAATAAATTAACGAACGAATCAAAGAACGAACGTATGCGGACAATAAATGAATAACTGAACAAAAGAACAAACGAATGAATGAATGTATGTATGTATGTATGAATGAATGAATGAATGAATGAATGTAAGTAAGTAAGTAAGTAAGTAAACCTTTATTTAACCACGATCTGTTTTAAAGCAAATACATGCTTGAGGGGTCGTGTATACGTGTGACTAACTACCTACCTAAGAAAAATTAATATTACATTGTAATAAACTAAAATAAACGATATTATGTTTTAATAAGATTAAGATTTAAAATTGAATGAATGAATGAATGAATGAATGAATGAATGAATGAATGAATGAATGAATGAATGAATGAATGAATGAATGAATGATTCTTCTCACAGTTTGCCGCATGGAAATATGTATTAATTTGTTTTTTTATTAAAATGTCGCATGCTGTTTGCTTCTTACCTATATACCAGTTTAGTATTTTAACTGTTCACAAAAGTGAAAGGCGTCCGTGCTCGTCGGAAATATTAATAGAAATCCAAATAGATAGCATAATTTGTCCTTCAGGAGTGGGCAAAAGGAGCTTTAAAAATGGAAAAAAGTAAAAAAAAATGTCTTAAATTGATAAATTGTTTTTTAAAACAATTTATCAATTTATCAGTTTCACAAGAACGCTTTGCAAGAAATGTAGCGACAAACCAAATTTTAAGCCAACAAAACGGTTTACTGACAGTTAACTGTCAACTTTCATAGATAATATATTACGTTTTACGTTTAGTTAATTGGACGTTTCCATATCTGTCTTTGTTTGGTTTGAAAACCTAGTTTGGATGTTGCTCATTATAATACGTCTCAGACGAATTACGCGTCTTCCAAAGTAAATACTGCCTTTCTTTCTTTAGTTACTTTCCCAGACGTACATTAAATAGCCAGGTGAGTTAGTTTTTAGCAATGTCTTGCTGAAGTGAAAGGAAAATAAGTAGCTTTAAATTGTCAAGCTAATCAGTATTCAGCTTCCCTTCGCATGTTCCCAGGCTATGATAATAATATCCACAGCATAAATTAAACCTTTGCAGACGCTTTTCAATTTCTGACTTTTCCGTGTAGTCACCGTGGCGATTAATATTGCAGTTTAATCTCGGTAACCGTCAAAAAACCTAATATATTTAATTAGTACAATGCTACAAAAGTGAACAGTGTTTTTCGTGCTCTCTGATTGGTTATTCGATTATTTAACAGTTATTCACCTCAGTGTCGGTGAGCAGTGGCGCCTCAAATTCGGAGAATAATTGTTTTAAAAATTTCTAATGAGAGTATAGTTGGCGGACAAGTTCTAATATGCTTTTCATATTTCGTACTGTCTTCATTAATCACCTGACTGAAAAAAACTTTCGCCAACTCACAGTTATGTAACATTGCCTCAATCATCGTGTGCGACTTCATCATGAACAGACAGAAGTAACTTGTCATGTTTTTTCCTGGGATCTGTTCATTGGCAACAAACAGGAGAGCACATTACAGTGAGTGTTATATCTTGCGTTTTAAGCTCCATTTTTGCGCTCTCTGCAGTCTTAGGAAACGGCACCACCATGTTGGTTATTTGGAAAACACGAGAACTGTATTCGCCATCTTTCACCGTGCTATTTTGTTTAGCAGTTTCTGATCTTCTTGTCGAATTGTTTGGCCAGCCATCTTTCGTTACTTTCAAGATCGCGGAGCTTCAGGAAAATTTCAACGCATATTGTAACTCGAGAATGACTCAGTTCTTTTTTGGGTGGATAACTTGTGGCGTATCTTTTATAACATTGAGCGGTGCCTGTATTGATCGTCTTCTTGCTTTAACTCTTCATTTGCGTTACAAAACTGTTGTCACTGTGCCACGAGTAATAAAAGTGGTGATAGTAGTTTGGGTGGTATGCTCAGCTTGGACATTTTCAAAGTTTTGGTTCGGCGACAAATGGATCATTCTGCCAGCTTTGATAGCACTAGTGACTGTTCTTATAACTGCATTTTGCACGTTAAAAATATTCCAAGACTGCTCTTAAACATCAACGCCATATAAATGAACAAAACCATGCAACGTTTGTGTCAAACAGCTGCGCGGTTGATGCACTGAAATGTAAAAAATCAGCCGTGACTGTGCTTTATATTTATGGATTGCTGCTTATTTGATACCTTCCTTTCCTAGCAGTTATGGTCGTCGAAGCAATAAGTGGACGTGTTACTCGCTCAGTTAAAGTCGCATATGACCTTACAGCAGCAGTTGTTCTTATAAACTCTTCCGTGAATCCTATCATTTATTGCTGGAGACTGAAGCAAGTACGTCGCGCCGTTAAACATTATCTTTCTATTATTGAACAAACTCTCGCTTCAGCTCCTAATATAAATTGCAATTAAAAAAAGAAAACATGTTCACATTGACACACGTGTTAACATTGGTAACAAACAGCAGTGTGGGCGACAAGAAGTCAGGGCACAGGTGGCGGGATATCCGCTGCAGTGAAGAGACATTGTTTGCGACCTCTGATTGGGCGAAAAATATTTCTTACACGTGAAAAGCGTCGTTTGCAGCTTCTGATTGGCCAGGATTTATTTGCGAACAAAAATTTACGACCTTGCTTTTCAGTGAGTACGTCTCAGTATGTAAATAATAATAAAAAGTGTTAACTCTGTTTTGCTGTGTGATATAGCATTTATAAACTACTTATTCGTGTATTACAAAAATCACGTCAGCACAAAAAGGAGGAAAGTTGGAACTTTGAGGGGAGTCGAACTTAAGAGCGAAAAGGAAATAGTATAGTGAAGTCATTACTGCATTAATAGGAAGTTATTACTATATTAGGTTCACACCAGGCAGGATTTGGCTGATAACAACAAATACTGAGGGGAGAGCTAGTGTGGGTGGCATTTCATACTTTAAATGGGCGGAAGTTACGAAACTCTAAGATAACCAACACCACAGCGTCAAACCGTTGAGGAGTGCCAGATCTTTGTAAACCTAGATCACTAAAATACTTTTTTACTTGCCAGTGAAATACGTGACAAAATAAAATACGAATGACAAACTGATCCTTACGACAGTAATAGGAAATTGAAAGCAAATAAAAAACAAATCTTGGAGCTAAACCATATCACGATATAATTCATTTTTTTACAAGGCCATTCTATTAGCAAAAATTCACAGAAATTTTGTTTTTTCTTAAATTTCTTTTATGAAACATTAAAAATCACAATCAATGTTCAAAATTTGTTTGATGTGTAAGTACTCAGAAGCAGTGTCTTGCTGAAGCGAAAACAGAACAAGCAGCTAAAAATAATTCAATTGAAAAGCTAATCTTGTATTCAGCTTTTTGTGCCAATTGTATTCATTGCATAATAACACCCACCACGCAAACAAAAACCGCCAAAACCTTTTCACTTTCTGACTTTTCCATTTGTTCACCCCTCTGAAGTGCAGTGGAATCACGACAACTCAAACCATCAGGGGAACAAAAGCGTTTGAGTTACAGAGGTTCCACAGAAAGTTAGAATTATCGGAGGCTTAAGTTATGGTAATAAAGAAAAAGTAAGGAGAGAAAGCTATCTTTGGTTCAAGTACGTTAGCGTGGCTCAAGTTACGAAAACTCTAATGTATATTGAATAATTAATGCATGAGAATATAGGGGGCGGACCAGTTTCTAATTTGCTTGTTCGCTCCACCTGCAATACGAAACTAAACCAACCTAAAATTGTGAACCGTTCCCTAAAATGAGATTGCGTGATGAACACAACTAATTTAACATGTTTTTTTCTGGGTCCTGTCCATTGGGAAGCAACT
Source organism: Siderastrea radians (assembly GCA_964017195.1). NCBI lineage: Eukaryota > Metazoa > Cnidaria > Anthozoa > Scleractinia > Rhizangiidae > Siderastrea > Siderastrea radians. The sequence goes on from OZ024890.1 coordinate 19,718,694, forward strand.
CGAGAGGACATTACAGTGAGTGTTATATCGTGCGTTTTAAGCTCCATTTTTGCGGTCTCTGCAGTACTAGGAAATGGCACCATCATGTTGGTCATTTGGAAAACGCAAGAACTCCATTCGCCATCTTTCACGTTGCTATTTTGTCTAGCAGTTTCTGATCTTCTTGTCGGTTTGTTTGGCCAGCCATCTTTCGTTTCCTTCAAGATAGCGGAGCTAAATGAAAATTTCAACGCATACTGTAACTCAAGAATGACCCAGTTCTTTTTTGGGTGGATAACTGGTAGCGTATCTTTTATAACTCTGTGTGGAGTCTGTATTGATCGTCTTCTCACCTTAACTCTTCATTTGCGTTACAATCATATTGTAACTGTGCCACGAGTTTTAAAAGTGGTGATAGTGGTTTGGGTGTTCTGCTCAGCTTGGACATTTTCGAAATTTTGGTTGGGCGACAAATGGATCATTCTGCCGGCTGTAGTAGCATTAGTCACTGTTCTAATATCTGCTATCTGCACATTTAAAATATTCAAGATTGCTCGCAAACATCAACGCCAAATAAATGAACAAATCCGAACAACGCCTGTGGTAAACTACTCGGTTGATGCACTAAAATGTAAAAAATCAGCCGTGACTGTGCTCTATATTTATGGATTGCTGATAATTTTATATCTTCCTTTTCTAGCAGTTATGGTCGTTGAAACAATAAGTGGTGTTACACGGTCAGTTAAAGTCGCATATGACCTTTCGACAGCAGTTGTCTTAATAAACTCTTCCGTGAATCCTATTGTTTATTGCTGGAGACTGAAGCAAGTACGACGCGCCGTAAAGCATTATGTAAAAAAATTGATGTTTCACGATCAAAACAGCTCTCGCTTCAGCTTTTTATTTGCGATAAAATAACAATTTTGGTTCTCAGCGGCTGTCAGTGAAAAATGGCTGGGCGCATTCTTGCTCTCTTCACATTTGAAATATTCAAAGAACGAAACCCAGCGATGGTTTCGCTGTGCTTTGAAGTGCAAGATTACGGTGCTACTGACGGACTGACATGCAAAAAATATATAATTATATATATTGCCGCGACTGTGCTTTATATTTATATTACTGCTGTTTTTTCATCTTCTATTTGAGTTGACTTGTCGAACTGGTTGGCATCAAAAATCACTCATAGCTATTACGCAAAAGTTGTTTTTATAAACTCATCGGACAATGTTGTTATTTACTGTTGCAAAGCTAATTAACGCAACTTGTAGTTAAAAATTATATTAAGAACTTGAACACAGTTTGTAATTAGTCATTGAAGCCAAAATTTCTTTTTTGCATCGTAGTATTAACATTAAGTATAAGTTAGCCTTGGCCTCACTGGAAAGGTTTTCTGATGCAGTATAATAGGCGGGCCACTTTAAGACTTCAGTATTTTTGTTATTTAAGTCATATTAAGCTGTGTACCTACCAGCTAATGTTAAGGGTTCAAGGTGCATGCTACAGCTGCTTCATCTGACAAACATTCATATGCTAATTACCCATCAGATCAATACAACCCTTTTTGTATTTCCTGTTTGCAGCCTTTTTCAAGGTAGGCCGAATGATAAAAGATAAAAAAATAAATAATTAATAAATAAATAAACAAAGAAATAAATAAGTAAAAGAACGAACGAACAAATAAATGCGTTAATGAATGAATGAATGAATGAGTACAAGAAGGAAGGAGGGAAGGAATGAAAGAAGGAAGGAAGGAAAAAAATACAGTCTAATTGTCTTGAAAATTGTTTCAGTGGTTTCCAGGAAAACTTCGCAAGAAACCGGTGACTGAGTAGCGACCTACAGACCAGACCACGAGTACGACTTTTGATTTTCAAAACGGCTATGCTCTCAGAACCCTAGTTCCTCTATGTTGTTGACCAGTTGAGAGTGATAAGGTTTATTAGGCAAAACATTAGTGTCTCTGATACATAATAAACTAAGCATGCCAACAGAAGTTGAAAAGCTGTAGTTGTACTCAATCTCGTACTCGTAGTCCAATCTGAAGTTCGCTAGTAAGTTTTTTTGCTGTCAACCCGATGTGAAAAGCTGGACGAAATGAGAGTTGACAAAAGAGAGTCGGCAAGAGATCAGAAGAGAGTCTATGAGAGTTCACGAGAGTTAGAGCGGGCTAAACGGGAGCGAGAGTTTCAATTTCCATCAATCTTAATTAAGAAGTCACAATAGTCACCGAGAGCACACATGAGAAAAGGAGGCGATTTGAACTCTCGGCGACTTTTCCGTTCCCGTTTGGTCTAGTTTTAAATGTTTAAATGAAAATTACGGAGTTAAATGGGAAAAACTAAACATTGCATGGTCAAGGCCTTAAAATCATGAATATTCAACCTTTTTACGTATTTTTTTAATAGTAACAAAACGTTGCGGGGGGGGGGGGTGAAGGGGGGGGGGGAGTTAAGGCCTCTCAGCCTTACCTCCTCTGTGGTGCCTGACGATTATCAAGTTGAGTCTTGACCAACAAGAGAAATAGAAGATACCTGAGAAAGATCGTACCTGAGCAGATTGAAAACAAAATTTTGTTCGTTTCAGCGTTTTTTTTTAATCCCCAGCTACTTGTTGCAACTGAACTAAAGAGCGTATGCGGAGGATCACACCAACATACCTATACATTTTTTATTTTCGAGGGAGAGGAAGGGTCGGTAACTACCTTCAATTAGTGGAACAACGTCAGCAAAGTGCTTTACCTTTACCTGCTACAACCTACGCAAGGGAAGATGCGATTGAATTCAGACTTTAATTGGGTGGGGGAGAGGGTTGAGCAGGAGAGCAGAGGTGTTTCAATAATCTTAGAGAGCGATTCTTTCCTCCGAAGACAATATAATGCACTTTGCTTCTTTGTTTGTCTGTTTATTTGTCTATTTTCCTGTACTGAGAACTTACATGCTACTTCTGGCGGGCCAAAAAATGGAAAGCAACCGAATGTTACTGAGAGGGACTGAAATCTCTTGTTAAAGCATTTTAAAGAAAAGGACTGATGTATCCTACTGCATCCTTGTTGTATAGCCGAAAAACGATGAAAGCAAAATCATGACTTTGACAAAATCTTTGGATGAGACTTCTCTTTACAGTGAAATATTTTTGTCTGACCTTTTGATTCGGTTTGACCTACAGTAAATGAGAATACAGTAAATTTTGTTTCCTTAACAATGAATTTATCCATTTCTTTTTCCATTTTGCTCTTCGATATCTGCAACTCTGGCCATTTCACGAAGGGAGGCTTCAACATACTCGAAATAGCGTATCACATCCGTCAAATTCCTCAACCTCTCCATTTTTTAAAAGCAAAATCTTGTCACAGTTTCTAATAGTATTCAAACGATGAGCTATAGTGATGACTGTAGAGTCCTTCAGTTTCTCGTGCACTACATTCCAGATTGTTTGTTCTGTGTCTGGATCCACGTGTGCAGTGGGTTCATCCAAGATGGCGATCTTGTTCTTCTGCAGCAACACACGAGCCAAACAGATTAACTGACGTTCCCCTACACTGAAGTTTGCACCATTTTCCAAGAACTCGTGATCCAACTGCTTATCCAGACTCTCCACAAACTCTTTCAGTTGAACATCCTCTAAAGCTTGCCATAAATCTACGTCTTGGAACTGTTCGATAAGGTCGAGATTCTTCCTCAGCGATCCACTGAAAAGGACTGGGCTTTGACCAAGAACGGAAATTGATTTCCGGGATTCACGGAGATTGATCTCCCTAATTCGAACTCCATCGACTAATACATCACCATCAGGATCTGGCATGCGCAAAAGAGCTGCCACAAATGATGACTTTCCTGCACCCGTGCGGCCTACAACACCGATCTTTGCTCCTCCTGTAATGTTGAGATTGATTTTCTTCAGTACTTGTGGTCCCCCCGGATAGTATGTCATTGATACGTCTTGGAAAGTGATGCTTCCTTCACGCGGCCAGTGTTCCGGGGGAAGTCGTTCTACTTTGTATCCAGGCTCAGAGTCAAGCTTAGTGTACGCCATGACCCGTTCAACTGACGTCATCAAATTCTCGACATCTGAGATTTTTCTGACCGCGAACTGAGTCAGGATCACGCTCTCGGTGACGTAAACTAGGGCAAGTCCGGCAAAGGCTGAATAGAGAAGACGGACACTTAATCGCTAAATTTCTTTATCATCATAAAATAATACAACATAAACCCTTTTTACGACGTCTTATTTGACAATTCCAGCCTTGATTTTATTAGTATTATTGCTCCAAAATTTAACATCAGCTTCAAGCTTTTTTCCTTACGAAAGCGTAAAATTGTAGATGAGAGCTAAGTCAGCCTTACCCAATCTCTACGATCATTGGTGTTAACTACTCCCCGATACCTTGGGGAAAACAAACTGGCACTGTGGTGGGAGGATCGGAGGACAAGACAACGGTTGAGCTGATTCATTATTTGAAAGCAACGCAGTGGTCTCTCAACTAATGAAAACGCTGGAGAAAATAACGAGTTATTTTTCATATTTCTGAAAATGTACCTACAAAACACTTGTACCTTCTTTAAAGTGCCACTGGGACCAGAATTTTCGTATTCTATATTTTTGCATTTTCGAAAATAGTCTGTGGTTGTTAGTCACCATGCCAAATTTGAACTCATTACGATGACTGGAAATCGCTTTTTTCGGACGGTTTATGTCGAGATTTTACGGCCGCCATTACTGGCCCTTGTTCCGGAAGCTGGCTTGCGAATTAGCGGAAGTGACGTTAGAGGCTCACCTCAAACCAAGTCAGGCTTCATTGGGTTACTTGCCGCGGGAAATGTTACTGTTGTCGAGGGAAGATTTCGTGCCAACTGTTTGCTGTACGGCCTTGAAATTTTTGTTGCTGCAGCAGTTATGAAGGGTATTACTTGTGTTGTACAATGGTACAACAATAAATCCAACCACCGAGCTGGTATTTCGCTTCATCAAAGCCTTGCGAGCGGACCCGCAGTGGAAAAATAGATAATGTTCGTACTCGCACACAGTGCAAATTTCAACCCGAGAGGTATTTTTGTCGGCTGTTCTGATCACTTCACGGACGAGTGTTTCCAGAGGGCTGTTCATGTCGAAGGATCCCAGAGGTCGATTATTCCATTGTCCATTCCAACTACATGGAAAGAAAGATCCGGAAAAAACGAGACGAAAGGTACCTAATCTTAACGCAGTTGAAGTGATAGTTTGTTTCTTTTTCAACGCATCCACCATTGTGCAAAACTTATTTTCTGTTAAGGTATTTTAAAATTTATTTTACTTGTGGAAAACCCTTTCAGTTCTGCCGTCTGCTAGCGCGAAGATCTTCGGCGTAGTCCTCATAAAATGCATCCTGGGCGAATGCAGGACCGCCGCGATTAAGTCAATAGTTTGTATTGCTTAGCTTTTTTCCGTTTTTTTTTTTTTGATTCCGCGTGTGTTAATTTCAAAGCAGTAATCGCTTAGAAGTATGGACAGTTATTTTACAGCAAACCATCCTGAATGTCGACAAACTTTTCTCCTTATTCCCTGTCGCTGAAGAGTCGATTGACATTATTGATCGAAATATATAAAGGCTTCGATCATGTCGATAGGTCTGCTCGTCTTGCGTGGAAATTTAAGTTCGGAAAAAATATCACATGCCACTATTTGTCTAAGGGTTTTACAATGTTATTTCTTTAACTGTCATAGCAATCTTAGTAAATGAACTACCAAGAAAAATGATTAGATATCAAGTTATTTTTACGTAGTGAATAAAGCAAGTGAAAGCTTCGTTTCCTTGGCGGTCCGCATGTTGTTGTTGAGCAGCAGAAAATTTTCCTTGTGGCTTTGATTTGCACTACAAATATTTAGATTCCGGTCACACAAAGCCTCCAGTTGTTAAAAGAAGGTCTTGGTATATTTCATTTTTTTCGGCTCAATTTAAGAATTCTACAAAAACTGTTCGAAATATTTAAAAACGTGAAGCACTTGTGTTTCAATGTATTAAGCGACCACTGTACCATGGTAGACACGATACTGACTGCCAGATGACTACAGCATTACGGCTCTTCAAGAAAGCTTCCCATACTATGCTAAGAATGGCCAAAAATCTCAATGCTTTACAATATATGATGAATATAAACAACGGCAAACAAAAGATAGCTTCTTTTATTTCTCCAGCGAAGCGAACAATAAAATCGACCAACCGATGCTTGAGAATTCGGGAGCATCAAATTCTAGAGTTTTTATAGGTGTTTTGTCTAAATTTCCAAAGCTTAGAACACCAATTTTTGGAATAGCTGGACAGCCTTTTATCCGTTGGATAAGAGTTAGCCGCTCTTTGAGCAACTTGTGCCTGAACTGTAATCACTGTATAAGCATTATTTCGCGCATATTTTGAACTCCCGCCAATAAGGCGAGAAAAACAACTTTCAACAGTTTGTTTACAAACTTATAAGCTGAAATCTCCTGACATCAGTTCTTACATCGTACGGTAAGAACAATTCTTCATTTGCCGAATTAAATGAATCCTCTGATGCTTCGGAAGCTAAAGACTGTTCCGAATCGTAGAAATACTCTTCGGGGGTTTCGCAATCGACGGTATCATCTTGAGTCAAAATTCTCAAGGAAACGCGACTGAGGTGAGCCTCTGACGTCACAAGCTATTAAATTGCGTAATCACCCAGGAACACATTTTCAGTAATGGCGGACACATTTTACGCAACTTTGGAGCTAAAAAATATTAGGATGGACGGTTTCTTGTTAAGTTTTCTGGGTAAATATAGACACAACGCGATATTCTGCGACAGAATTTGGCGGAAATAAACCTACGAATTTTCGTCTCAGTGGCACTTTAAGTATTTTTAAATACAAATTAAACAATTTGTTTCACAGAAGACCAAAAAATGGTTTAAAATTCAACATGATTGGTTTATCTTTCTGAGCCTTGTATATGTAAGGACACGCGAACTTGAGAACTTCAGTGACGATTGCATCGTCCACTGCTATCAATCATAAAAAAACGTCGAGAACCAGCGGAATTAAACCGACAAAGTGGATCGAACTACAACCTGATTACAGCGAACGACGAAAGTCTCTTTTTGGACCCGTTAACTAAAATGTCTTTGTTTCCTGAGACTTCAGGAACGGTGAAAGTAAGCTAAAGTAGGGAGAAAAGCAATGGGTAGTTGAGGCTTGAGATGCCTACCACTGATTTAGCCGAAAAATATAAAGGAAATTTCCGTTGGAAATCGAATTGTTCAAAAACTTTTTGCCTGGCTGCCTCGGAGGTACTCCTCGGAAAATTCCTTACTGGCTGGGAAAATACTGTATTTAACCTCCAAAATTGAGGCACGGCCTGACTTCTTCGGGAAATAAACCCTCAAGAAGAAACGTTACAATATCAGTACCTACCAGCATCTTGAGAGACCAAAACCGCAGCAAGAGCCACTGCACCAGTTAACAGTGAAGAAAGGAGATCCAGGTGAACACCAAGCCATCTACCACTAGCTATCACCATAATGTATGACTGAATATGAATATCTTGGCATCTATAACGAGAAGAATGCAGTCAATTCGGACTATAAAACTCTTTACTTAAAACAGTTTGGTGGAAAGCGAGTGTACGGGACATTTGATAGGAACGTGGTTGCTACAAAAAATACGAGCTCAGAATCAATTCATAAGACTGTGGAGCTATCAAATGAGCTAGGCGATATCTGCTGAATACCCCGGCGACCTCGCATATCCTTTAACCCATTAACTCAGCACCTTTTTCAGAAAAACCATTATTTTAAGTTTTGGAACACACTTCCTTTAAATATATGAAATTCCAGCACAGTTTCAGTATTTAAGAGGAAACTTAGTTTTAATTTGCTTTCTCAGTTTTGTGAAGCGCCTCGAGCAAGTAATGGATGTGTGCACTATATAAATGCACTATTATTATTATTATTATTATTATTATTATTATTTAAGCCATAAAGGCTTTAATATGGCTCTTGTCTGTTCAGATCCCGGTCCAAACGTCTACAACTTACTCTACAGCATGGAAACTGAACTTTACTTCCATTTCCGAAGTTGTTTGGCAAATTTTATTTCGGGCATGCGCACAATTAAAAATTTGGACAATTTGGCCGTTTTTGAACGAGAAAAACATAGTACCAGGCCAACTCTTCGGGTTTTAGCGCTTAATCCCGTTGTTTTTGGTCCTCAGTTGGGATTTTTTTAGCTTGTAGACTATTTGATAGTCTTTCCTTGAACTAGAAAAGATTTCACCTTATTTTTCAGGAAAGAGGAAATTTTCAACTGAAAGTGTCAACCTCTGCCACAACCTCGTCCCCAGGGTCTTCTCGCTTTTCAATATGGCGATGGCTCGGGAGAAGACCCTGGCACACAGCAGATCACGTGTCTCCAAAGAGGATGGAGATGTATTCAAAATGGCGGCTACGGCGAAAAGGGTGAGAAGAACTGGGTACGAGATGTGGCTAAGGTGAAGATAAACAAAATGGCGGAAAAAGCTGAAGTTCAGTTCAAGAAAAAATAGGAAAAACAGACTTGTTTTGCATGTAAGAGTCTTAGGAATACGGCAAAGTGTTGGAAGTCTTGTTTTTGCTGTTCATTGTTTCTTTTTTGTTATTTTAAAGTTAAGAGTAATGGGTTTGAGCGTACTCTACTGCTTAACTCCGTACCGCTATTTGATTCAATGTTGCTCAAGTGAACATATTATATTTTTGTTTCATGAGGCTTTAGGCAATAAATTGTCTTATCGTTACATTGTTACAAATCTGCCCTTCTTAAATATTGTTATAAATCCGTCCTTCTTAACATTATATGCTTCAGCTTAAGACTTTTCGAATATATCAGGCTCAGATTAAGCTTGAAATATAAATATTATGGAGTGAGCTTAGGCCTTTAATAGAAAATGACTCATTTATTTATTTATTTACTTACTTATTTATTTAAGCTTATTTACAGTGCAACCTCGATTTAACGAAGTGCAAGAGAATGGGAAAAGAGCAGTGTTGTATGGACTGGTTAAACTAAGTTTTGATCTGGCATATTCCAGGTGCTGCTTTGGAGGCAGTGATAATCATTTTGGCTTTCTTGAATTTATTTGTGCCCATTCCTTGTGCTACAGGTTTGCTTGTACAGTTGCAGATCTCCAGGCTTTGTCGCTTTCAATATTGTTTTCTACACTTTAGTTTCAGTAAGTCTCATTAAATACTAGAACTGAGGAGATTGTGAGACTGTAAATAATGGAGAAATAAAGCATTTTAACAGTGGATAGATGAAGTCCTCTTTGCATGTTAGACCAGTTCCAGGGATGATATTCCCAGGTTTGAAAAATTTTCTGCTTAACAACTTCAATCAATTGAGTTGTCTGGGTGTAGTTTGAAAGTGTTTGAAAAATTTAAATCAATGGGAAAGAGAGGATTCAGGAAAAAAAAAGGAGAGAAAAAGATTTCATGAAGTTTTGAAATTGGAATTTGTAGTTAGGCCTTTAAGCCCCAGTAGTGACAAACAAACATCTAATTTCTCCTTACAATATCACTACTTGTTCAAACACAGGCCCTGAGAATAAAGGAAATGATCACCAAAAATAAAATGTCTGGATGTTTATGTGAATTCTCTCAAGTAGTACCATAAGACATTTACGGAGAATAGTGAGGAGAACATGTTTGTTGATATCGGGGCTTAAAGTTAAGAACAAGGAAAGGAATATCATAATTGACTGCTATCAACCTAGGGTGCTGTTATGTGGATATCAGTTTTTTATGGTCTCTTAAAATGATTTCCCATCTCATGTCTCTACTTTAAAACTATTCTCATGTCAATCTAAGCCAAATAAAAAGGGTTTGCAGATCCAATTAGGACACCACAAAAATTCACTAAAAGTTACAACAGAGGTTCAAAGAAATAACGAGTCATCCTAAAAAGTGGGATTTGTAACTTAAGGTTATGTGCTGATCAATTCGAATCTTCAACATCCCCCCCTCCCATCCGGGCATACCTCAGACATTTGGCTACATGTATTTTCCTTGCCCGAGGAGTAGGGAATTTGATGCAAAGGTCCTTTGTGTATCACTCGGTCAGTTGTACGATAATTCTATCAGTTGTGTATTACCCCGTCAGTTGTACGTTACTTGGTCACTTGTGTAACCTTTCTGTCAGTTGCATGTTACAAGTTGCAGTTGGAAGTTGTGCATCACTTGGTCAGTTGTGCATTTTTCTGCCAGTTCTGTGTCATTCAGTGGGTTGCATGATAACGCTGTCAGTTATGTATTACTCGGTCAGTTGTGTACTTCCCCATCAGTTGTGCATTACTCGGTCATCAGTTGTGTACTTCTCTGTCAGTTGTGCATTAGACGATCAGTTGTGTATTACCCAGTCAGTTGTCTCAGACTCGGTCAGTTGTGTTACACTCAGTCAGTTGTTTATTACTCCGTCAGTTGTGTACTATTCCATCACTTGTGTATTACTCCTTCAGGTGAGGTCAATCCTCTCTTTCCCATTTCTATTTTTGGAACACTTTCAAACTTCACCCAGCTGCAGGTTACTCAATTGATTGACGTTGTTTAGCAGGAAATTTTTTCAAACCTGGGAATATTATCCACAGAACTGTTAAAATGCTTTATTTTTCCATTGTTTACAGTCTCACAATCGCCTCAGTTCTAGTGTTTATGTGACTCACTGAAGCTAAAGTGTAGAAAACAATATTGAAAGTGACAAAGCCCTGGGGATCTACAACTGTACAAGCAAAACTGTAGCGCAAAGAATGGGCACAAATAAATTCAACAAAGGCAAAATGATTATCACTGCCTCCAAAGCAGCACCTGGAATATGCCAGATCAAAAATTAATGAGTCATTTCCCTAAATGAGTCATTTCCACTGAACTCACAGAGATGTAAGCCATGTAGAATAAATATTTTGTAGCACTAGTTTTATTTAAGGCCTAAGCTCACTCCATAAGATTTATATTTTAAGCTTAATCTGAGCCTGATATATTTTAAAAGTCTAAAGCTGAAGCATATATTTTTAAGAAGGACGGATTTATAACAATATTTAAGAAGGACGGATTTGTAACAATGTAACGATAAGACAATTTATTGCCTAAAGCCTCATGAATCAAAAATATAATATGAGTTCATTTGAGCTACGGAGTTCGGCAGTCGAGTACGCTCAAACCCATTATGCTTCACTTTAAAATAACAAAAAAGAAACAATGAACAGCAAAAACAAGACCTCTAACACTTTGCCGTATTCCTAAGACTCTTACATGCAAAACGTGCCTGTTTTTCCTATTTTTTCTTGAACTGAGCTTCAGCTTTTTCCGCCATTTTGTTTATCTTCACCTTAGCCACATCTCGTACCCAGTTCTTCTCACCCTTTTCGCCGTAGCCGCCATTTTGAATACATCTCCATCCTCGTTGGAGACACGTGATCTGCTGTGTGCCAGGGTCTTCTCCCGAGCCATCGCCATATTGAAAAGCGAGAAGACCCTGGGGACGAGGTTGCCTGTGCCAAGGCCAAGTTTTGCACCAATTTCACAGGGAAATCTTTTTCCTTCTTCTTTGTGTATCTCTGGTCTATTTTAAGTGAGCGTTTCAGTTTAGGCACCATTAATTGGCTATCAAAAACATCTGCTGTCACTCAAAGTAATGACGTCACAAACTGAACCGAACACGATGGTCCTTTACGGATGGTTTTAGGCGGCACAGGAGGATGTTAATTTACAAGGTGGTTATGGGATAATAAAATTCATGTGTGTTTTTGGCTCTCATGGACTGGCCCTCATGGACTGGCCAGTAGTATCTGCATCGAGAATGCGTTAAGACGTTTTCTAAGATAGTATGCTTTACTGAACCTCAGATTCTAGCCATGCAAGCTTCATTTAAGAAACAAATCAAAGGAAATTAATCTTGTATGTTTTATGGTACTGAACAATTTAGCTCCTAGCCTGCGAGCAGGCTCACTTAGTGTGTAATCAGGTAATTCGCGCGAGTATCTTGGCGGCGGAAGTCGGCGAGTGAAGCCGCGAGAAGAATGGATCGAGGTAAAGTGAGCCTGGACGAAAGCCATTGAATTTTGAATTGCGCCCCTGCGAGGTGACAAGTCTTAACTGTCAAGGTATCAAATATCTAACCAATACAAGCGAAGCAAAGTGTAACTCCACTATGGCAAGCTGTCACTGCCAAAAGCCTATCGACTTGTACCCGCCCAAACAGCTTCCAATATCATCGAGTTAGAGAAATTGTATGGTCGGGTTTGGAAACGTATGGACGAGTTTCAAAAATTATATGGTCAGTTTTACTGAAATGTATGGTCGAGTTCTGGAAAGCTATGGTTGAGTTGCTTTAGAAATGTTTCAGTTTTCGCTAGCGAGTTTTCATTTTCTTGCTAGTGAACTCGCTAGCTGGCGAGTTTTCATTTTCTCACCAGTGAACTCGGCATCTGTGCAGATAACTCGGAATCGATGCACGAGAGCGCATAAGAAGTTAAAATATCAAAAAATATCGAACTCCAGGGACATGAAATTTGCAGTTACAAAGAGTATCAAGCCGCTACCGCAGAAGATTTCACCAGGAACAAGTGATACCATCTTCCCACAATAACAAATAACCGAAGACTGCAAGATAATGGGCTTTCGTTTACGACCAGGGGCTTTCGTTACGATAGCCAGATAATGCCCATTGCATGGTAAATAAAGTCTTACAGATCCTGACATTACGGAGATCCCAAGAAGCGAGGCTTGAAAACTACCACGCACTAAAACCAGGCTGCAATAACCGAAACAAACGTGGCCGATATTCCAAAAAATGACACAAAACCGCAACGCTAACCAGACGCAACTAGCCGAGTCACGTTAAGAAATTGAATCCGGATTGAAAGACCGATAGACTGTGAGCAGTCGTCCTATTTTCCTTCTCGCTAAAATTATGACAGGAAAGAGACTGCTCGCAGTTTAAAAATCTGAGAAAGGCCACAAACAATAACATACACCACTTGTCACAATAATAAAGTCTGTCATCGCCTGTCATTTCAAACCAATATGAATGCTGCGTTCGCGGACGAACGCAGAGAATTCAAAATTCAATGGCTCTCGTGCAGGCTCACTTTACCTCGCCCCATTCTTCTCGCGGCTTCACTCGCCGACTTCCGCCGCCAAGATACTCGCGCGAATTACACACTAAGTGAGCCTGCTCGCAGGCTCTTTAGCTCCTAGCTATCTGACAGAACTGTTGCGCGTTTATGAACCTGCCAGACGCCCCCGCTCATCTTCTGACAAGTGGCGGTTTGCTATTGAACCCTACAACCTAAAGACATATGGACTCAGAGCTTTTTCAGTCATTGCCCCCCGACTGTGGAACGATCTGCCCACGGCAATTAGATCTATTGATAGTATAATAATGTTTTTAAATCTAAGTTAAAGACCTTCCTTTTTAAGCAAGCTTATGATTTATCTTAGGATTTTAGAAAGCAATGTATCTTCGTAGCAATGTTCAATGTAATTTTTTTTATTTTATTATTAATATTTTTTTATTTATCCAATATATATATTTTTAAAGCATTGTAAAGCGCTTAGCACTTAAACGGATAAGTGCTATATAAATATCACTGTATTATTGTATTGTATTGTATTGTATTGTATTGTATTGTATTGTATTGTATTGTATTGTATTGTATTGTATTGTATTGTAAATGTGGATGGACACGGATTAGTTAATATTAATGAAAACAAATTTGCCCATTCCTTTCTTGGAAGAGAAAGTCTATCCAGGTTATAAATACACAACAAGTTCTAAACCTGGTTAGGTCCATTTTACAGGGTGGTAAAGGGGGTACCCGATCACGAATCACAAGCCTATTTTCGTTCAAATCACGAATCACCATTGCAAAAAAATTATCCCTAATTGACTAATTATTTGCTTTGCGTTTGGTTTTCAATACACAGACAGTCTTTTAGGGGAGCTTCGAGTATGGGAAAAGAGCCTCGAACGCATAAAATGAGTCAAGAGAACGCTTTCTTCAACAAAATCAGTCTTTGAAGTGTCCTTTAAGAAACGCAAACGAAGTGTCTCTCCTAGGCTGATTGTCGTAGACATTTTAGTTTGTTGAACTGTTCTTAGCTTCATTGGTAGGACGACAATGCTCTATTTGACAAGCTGATTGCCCTCCCTGATCACGTGCGAATTGGTTTGGAAAGAAAATTTATTGCAACCTCATTCGTTTCTGCTTCTCTCCTAGGCTGTTCATTGAATTTAGACCAATTCCCATTCCTATTAATAAAAGTTGGAAACTCGTGTTTCCACGCCTCCTGGATTCGTAAAGAATAGGTCTCAATCCCACTAACACTGACAATTTTACTACACGGGAAATTGTAATGTCGACGTTTTTCCTTAAACCTTTGCTAAACGCAGTGTCAGTAAGACCGGTAAACTGAATCAAATGCTGCTTGAAATTGCGGAACTTTTTTATTATCCCTTTCGGATATGTAGAAGGTGGCTGGAGGTTTCTCCAGACTCCGTTGCCAAGAAGAATGACGCTAGAACTCTGTTTTAGCTATAGCGTTGTCGCACTCCACTTGCTGGCCTCTGAAGACATGTAGACACGTATAGAGTTAATGAGTTAACATTAAGCTAGATGTCATTTAAAATGTATTTGATTGACTTGTCACATGTTACAGAAAAGGATAAACGACATTCATCACGTTTATTTACATATTTATTGTTTTACTGGCTCACTGTTGTAAATTGATTTATGAGTAACTAAGTTAGTTTCGGTTTTCACGAATAAATCGGCCGGAATCACGAATCACAGTCTTTAAAATAAGGACATCACGCATCACGCTAGACTGCAAATTCAGGATCACGGCGATATTTGAGCTGCTTTCACGTGTCACGCGCTAATTTTTGCTCGAATCACGCGTCACGCATAACCCCTTTACCACCCTGATTTTAGGTTTTTCTTGATTAAGAATTATAATTGAGAACAGGTGGTTTATTCTGCACCATTCTATTAAGTTGAAACAAATGTCAAACTGTCCTCTAAGAATAGCGAACAAATTACTTCAATGGAACATGCATTAATTTCGAACTCTCGATGGCAGTTACCGCGTTTACTCTACTTTCATAGAAACAGAGACATAAAGTTATAGTCCAAAAGATAGGCATTGTCATTTAATCCAATTCTGCAGTTGTACATACCTTTGGAACCCATCCACGAAATTTCTTTGGCTTCCCCTTGTCCGTATCGTCTCCAGTCCGTCCAGGGTCTCTGAGATGTGAGAGAACACGGGGCTCCGACAAATCGACTCCAACCTTTTTAGCTCCCTCGATGTCTTCGAGTAATAATGCGAAATGATGGCGGCTACCACAGCTGTCGGTATGACAACAAACAGAAGCCAAGGATTTGTGAAAGTCGGCACAAATATTGATGTAAACAACAGCAAAATACATTGGATCGCCAACAGGAATGTTTTAGGCAAGACTTCGTCCATACAGCCTACATCTTTAGAGAACCGATTCATGATTCTTCCAACAGGATTTGAATCAAAGAACAGGACGGGTGCTTGTAAAACAGCCACAACCATTCTGTCATGAAGACGCTCAGAACATCGTAGGGAAACGGAAAGAAACCAATATGTTCGAATGACGATAAATATGACAGATGCACCGACCAGACAACCGTAGATACAAAGATTGATTTCATCTCGCTGATCTTGTGGGCGCTTCTTCGTCAAAAATAAGAGCCACACGTCAGAAGAGACTAGCAGTGCTAAAAAGAGACGTAAAATTAATAATAATAATAATAATAATAATAATAATAATAATAATAATAACCTTATTTTGTGGAGCACACATTTCAGGCTAGCTATTCAAAGGGAAAATCTTTTCGAGATAATTATTGTAACACAGCAAAAATCCAGGGGGAGTTCCATCAATCCCCCTTAGACCACAGCACGCGGGAATATGGGTTTGTTTGTACAAAAAGCTCTTTGTAGTTTAATTTTTTTGGTCACTTTTGAAGAGCTATGTTGGGTACCATACGAAACATCAAGGTCTCAGCAAAGTGCGTGGTTTTTTTATGTTTGTCACTACTGTTTGTGTTCTGTACCTACTCAAGATAGATCGCGGAAAGAGAAGAGTGTCTATCCCTGGAGGAAATCTTAGAAAGATCTGCATGAGGATCTGGAGGGGGAACCTTGAAAATCTCTACCTATAATCGTCAGGGATCTTCATTAATCTTGCAAAGATCCTTGAGGTCTCTGCAACGATCCTTGAGGATTCTGCAACGATTTCTGAGGCTCCTGCAAAGATCGTTAAATTCCTTGCAAAGATCATCAAGGATCCTTGTGCAGGATCTTGTGCAGGTTCCTAGGTAAGTTGCTATCAAATGTGAGGATCCTGTGTTATCCTGCAGAATCCCGTAGAATCTTACACGATCCTAGAAAATCCTGTAGGATCCTAAGGATCCTACTACTGGGATGAATATTATTGCGATTCTGTCAGTCGGCTGCCATGAATTGCGAAATAAAACAATTACCTTGAGTGATAAGAAACCAAATAGTTAAGGCGAAGATCATCAGCAAAGCCAGTCCGCTTCTAAAGTAGTCCCAGTAAAGCTTAGATGACACCACTCCAACTGTGCGGTCTTCTTGCGATATTTGGAGACCCTTGCCTTCACAGTCTTGGGGGAAAGTTTTATTACAGCTGTCAGAAAATTCATTTTTGCTTTCATTCTCCCCATGGAAAATTTTAACTGGCTTTTCTTCTTCCATTTCCTTAACAACTGGGTCAACAGCTGCTTTCAGAACACCTTTTGCTTTTAGGTCCAGAAGACGTCCATTTCCCAGCACACGACCTTTGTACAATACAATCAGGTTATCGGCTTCTTTCATGTGACGCTCTTCATGAGAAGTGATCACTCGGGTTTTCTGACCCAGTAGGCCTTTGATGCACTTTTCAAAGATATGTTGGCCAACTTTAAAATCCACAGCACTCAGAGGGTCATCCAACAGGAAGATGTCTGCATCGGAGTAAACTGCGCGTGCTAAGCTTACTCTCGCCCGCTGGCCTCCGCTTAGAACCTCGCCGCGTTGTCCCACAACCGTCTTGTCACCGCTGGGTAACTGCCGAATGTCTTGTGTTAGGGCGCATGCTTCAATGATTCTGTTGTACTTAGCTTCATCAAATGGTTCAGCAAACAAAATGTTTTCTCTTACAGTTCCAGAGAATACCCAGGCTATCTGAGGCACATAAACAAGAGTCCCTCGGTAGTCTATTGTCCCGCTCGTGTCTGAGACTTCACCCGCAATTGCTGAGAGAAGAGTAGATTTTCCACTTCCTACTGGTCCGTAGATCACTGTCAAACTTTCTAATTCAGCGGTGAAATTGACATCTTGCAGTATAAATTCACCTTTTCGCTTAACTTGATTATGTGTTAAATTCCTCACAATCAAAGTCAACGGTTTGCTCAGATTTTTTACCCTATCAGGAAGGGAAACGAAGTGTATTTCTTCCTGGTCATCCATCTTACCATTTTCCATGGAATTTGAACAGATTGAAGGAAGATCATCTAAAAGAAGAAACTTTTCTAATCTTCTGAGGGAAACATAGGCGTCGTATGTACCCAGCAATCCGTAGGCCAATTCTATGCACACGCTGGTTCTAAGTAGATTCATAAAACCGAGGAGCATGAAGACATTGACAGGTGTGAGGGGCTGACCAGTTAGGACAAGGGTGATGACCGACAGTAGGGTCGCTATTAAGGTTGAAATGTATTCAAAAGAAGCAATACCTGACAAAACAGCACTCTTCTTACGGATGATGTTGATTTCTTGTCTGTAAAGAATGCAAATGCCAAGGGTTAATTTTACTTACCTTAAAAGTACTTAAGTCCGAGAATTGCATCTGGTTGACTTCATAAGAACTGAGTCCCATTTCTCAAACAAAATTGCTCTAATTTTAACTAGCAATACCAAGTACACAGGATCACCATCAATTGCAATATGCGGACTTTTTTTGCTTACCTTCGTATATTCTTTATCTTTTCTCGGTGTTGATCTTCCCACGCATGCGTTTTGATGGCGCGGATTCCAAAGACCACCTGGGTCATCAAGGAAAGGCGACGGTCTGATTCCTCGGCTGTGCGCAGACGCAGTTCAGCACCACCATAGGACAGCATAAAGAAATACGGTAGTAGAAAGCACAGGAAAATTACTCCCATTAGAGACTGCCACCCAATGAAATAAACCAGTAAGAAAGTTGCCACTACGAGCTCAAGGAACCCGAACATTCCGTAGAAAAACCCCCTTATTGTGTCCTCCTCCAATCGCTGTACATCGTTTGATACCAGGTCAATTACACGTCCAGTTGAAAACTCAAGGAGTGCATTCTTGCTGAGAAGAAGCGTCTGAAAATCGAAAAATGTTAAATTAAACCCAGTGTGTTGCCAAGTGACAAAGAAAGTGGTTGTGATAGCCACCTCTGTCAGTGATGTGTCCTTGATGGCAAGTCCAGGACTGCCGGAGTGGCGTGATATTAACAATCATTGTATAATCTTCGTGATATTCAGACCATTTACAAATCTTAAATCAGTGTCACAAGCTATTGGAACTAAGGTTGCACTCAACCCGAGAAACTCAGTAAATTTTTACCAGGGAGACATAAAATCTCACTAGTGACTTTTCAAGTATTTTCCAGGGAGTACTAAAATTCACCTGGGTGGGTCTCAGCATGTATATTACAGAGGTTGCGCTGCTTAGTCACCAATAAAATTAGCTCAGTAAATTGAGTGCTTGCAACGCTATTTTAGAGGGTGATGGGTAGAAATGAAGATAATATTTTCCCTTTTTTAATTTCATTTTTATTTTCTACCTCTTAACGGCTTCAGGAGTAAGATCCTTACTTTAAGGACGTTGTTATGAAGCTATAATTTTTGTGCTTACCTTGAGGTAAACAAGTCCTTTTAGGGCACTGCTAACTCTGATACCCAACATTTCACATCTGTAGCTAAAGTGATGCATACTTAGGGACCCGATCAAGGCGGTGATACCCATAGCTAGTACACATCCGTAGAGAAAATAATTATCCCGTGACTCCGGTGGTGCCGTCAGGGATACTACAAGATATCCGAGAATCAGTGGTCGAAGAACGCGACAAAGTGTGCAAAAGACGCCGGTTGAGATGAGAAACATAGCGTCCTTAACAGTGAGCATCTTTATGACGCTTTTCCAAAGTTTTGGCTTTCTGTCATTTTTTTGGCACTTCGTTTTTTCATTGTTCCATTTTGTCTGAAGCTGTTCCATCAAAAAGCAGGAAGTGTTTTCTCTCGCAAGAGGTAAAAAGTCAGTTTGCTCTAGGGCTCGTTTACTTCCCGTCTTGAAGACGATGTTCATCCATTGGAAGAAGAGGAGAGAAAACAAGCTGACTTTTTCCTTTTCGGCATCGCTGGGGATCTTCTCGTATCCAGGTTTTCTTGCCATGACTTTACATCTAAAATGTAATAGAAGAAAACAATTACCGTTGAAATCTGATATAAAATAACAATAAAAAAACAAACAAATATTCTGTTTTAGCTCGCTCACAATTCATACGAACTGGCAGGTTACATTATGCTATAAACTTAATTATATGGTACATGAGTTCAGTGTTTTGCTTTGCAAACAAACTAGCGTAGGATCGTAACTTAAGGCTGGTTTCCATATGATCGCTACGATCGCTGGAGTTTAGCAATCCTGGCGGTCTTATGGAAACCACCCTTCAGTGATCGTTTTAAAATGCTGCTCGATCACTACGATCGCTGAAGTGTGCTTTCCATATAATCACAGTGATTGCTGGACGTTTTTTCCGACGATTGCAGCGATCGTAGCGATCATATGGATACCAGCCTTGAGAAAGAGAACAAACTTGGGTGGCATACATAGCGAAGCTGGTGGCAAGAAAGGCACGTGCGATCTTTTCAAATAAATCAACCGAGAGAACAGTGATAATCCTTTTAAAGTGTGCAAAGACACCAGTTATCTGCTAAAGTTAACAGCTGTTGAACAATATTACTGGCTCTTTCAGCCTCCTTAAAACACATCTCCATTCTCTCCCCAGTAATCTCACTATCAGCTGTGTCACTTTATTCTGTAGCATGTATTTTTTCATTCATTCATTCATTCATTCATTCATTCATTCATTCATTCATTCATTCATTCATTCATTCATTCATTCATTCATTCATTCATTTAGTGAACGTTTTATAACTAACCGGAGATATAACCGCCTTATAGCAGGAAAAAAATGGGAACATGGCACAACAGTAGAAGTCAAATTGATCGCAAAAATGGCACAAGAGCTACTGGAAGTATAAAGGGCTAATATTTCTAAAAAGAAAGCTCTGAATTGAAAGTAAACAACGAAAGAATCTTTGCTTTTGAATGTTCGTTGGATGTCTTTGACCTCTGAACTCCCGAGAAAACGCAAACGGCTGGATTGATAAAAAGGAGCAATTGTTATCCTACATTCCACAGTGCTTGTGTACACAAACCTATTCGATTCGCATAATTTTGGGAAGTTGCTTTTCAGTAGACTGAAAGGTTTTACGTCAAAAGCAACGTAATCTGCAGACGTAATTTTCAACTCTATCGTGGATGTAAGACACGAAGAAAAGCGAGACACGTTTAAAAAATACGGAAGACATTGATCCCTCAGCCATTTTTTAAAAGTATGGAAAATTTTAAGCCAGTCTAATGCTATCAACCAGGTATTCCTCAGTTCTTTTAGTGGTGTACGGTTTGGTGTTAGTTTTTTTTTACGAAAAAGATCGAAATATGATACTAACAGAACTAAACATCTTTGTTTTAAAATTGTTGGATTCTCTGACTTCATAATTCAGTATGGCGACAACAACTTTGCGGAGGTATAAAATTAAAATTGATTAGACACGGGGCTATACAGGTTAACATTAACAGAGACCGAGACGCGCGACCGACAAATTAAAAAATTCATGGGCAATCAACGAATCTTCTAGGACTAAAAAGTTACGAGAAGAAAGAGACTGCTCACAGTCTAGGAATGTTAGTGCCCCACCAACAGCTTAGCCGAACATTCACCCATCTGATATGCTCTATAACCTGAACACGCGGTGTAACAATTGCGTCACCGCACTGAGCGACAACTGTCTACCTTTGGATTCAGTCAAATAGGACATGTAAGCTTACATTGACATCAGCTTTCATCCAGCGACCATCAATGCAAAAAACGTTTGAAAAGTTTTATTAGATTACATCATAGGCCCTTGTCACGCGGCAGCCATATTGAGTCCCCCGGAGAGTAAAAAGCTTTGTTTTTCCACGGGTAAACTCGTTCTCAAGTTTTTCACTGCGAGGCTAGGCGTGCAAAATGATTTGTTTTTATGCTAAATAGTAGCCGCGTGAAAAAGGTCTATTGCGTAAATCAACTAAAGTGAAACTTTCAACAGCAGTTGGACTCTCTTGTGAAGTACTTTCAGATTTAATTGGCACAAAGCTTTTTCTCTCTTGAGACTAATTCTACTGAATAATGAGCAGAATCTAGCTCAGAAATAAAGATAATAACATCTTATTGAACAATATGCTCAGCTTTTCTATTTTAAAACTGAGTGACCTTTAATGTCTTTCAAGTTTTTTAATCAGTTTTGGAGTTGTGACTATACACTTTTTTTTTGGACAAAACAAGTCTTTTAATTGTTTGTCCACACAATAGGTGGAGTGCCATTGGTTGTTCCGTTTTGGTATTGTGCTTATCTTTGCTCCCGGCAGCTAGCACACGAAAAACCTTACCGAATTGGCCTTGATTTACTCAGATTAACTAAACCTGAAAATAGATTGATAGCAAGGAAAGCGGCCCGTGGGTCAGATGATGTAAGTCAGCGAGGAGTAACATTTCATCAACTGTGGCTCAACGTTATTATAATAACAAAACAATGTTGCGCTACGAATGGATGGTACACAAGTTGAACTTGTGCAAAGATGTATACATCTTATTTTTATTTTTTACTGTGATATTAAGCTTCGCCAATTTTGAAGCATTACGATGGACGCAAAATGGAGCTGGAGGCCGCATATCAGTAATTTCAATAAAGAAGCTGTACGGATTTTCTGTGTTCCTTCGTAATATTTGATTGGGAAAGCAGTCATGTAGAAAAAAAAGAAAACAATACGCTGCCTTCATTGCATCGCATTCAAAGTCACTCAGTCGAAACTAGCGTCTACACAACAAATGGCGTCCCCACGCGGCCTCGAGGCCGGCCAACCCAAAACTAACATCGTTTGGATTACATAATCAGCAGCCACTTATAATTAGATGTTTTGGTTGCAATATGCCTTGCCTATTGAAAATTGTTTTTGGGTTGTAGACATGCAAATTCGTTGTTCGCTTGCGAACAATGGTATGGCGCGTAATGTTAAAGGGCTTTTAAAGACAATTTCACCAAAAACAAACTTTTTCTCCTGTTTTTAATTTTAGTTTATTTTCTTAAATTCTAACTTTTAGACGTTAGCTAAATTCAAGCGATGTCGGAAGATCTATCCCATGCGAATTTTCCTGTTGAATTGACACCTTACATGTAGTTGCATGTTCATTTTACATGTCAGTCAGTCTCTGCTCAAAGGAATTTAAGCTAATTTAAGCTATGTCGGAAGATATATCCCGTGCGAATTTCCCTGCTGAACTGCCACCTTACATGTAGTTCCATGTTCATTTTACACGCTAGTCAGTCTCTGCTCACAGTAATTTATCATTGAGAAAATTAAACTAACCTTATACTTTTTGCAGCCTGAAGGTTACGAAAAGAGCAAATGATTCAAGCTGGGTTTGATGTTTCTCCTCTAACTAGGATTTTGCGTATATTTTCAACTGATAAGTGGCCAGCCGTGATATGGGAAGTAAAACAGTTTACTGTTCCGACACGTTTCTTGAACGTTCCCAATGTTTGCAAGTGGGTTAATCAATTGGGTCTTTCAGTGAGGTAGATAAAAAGAAAACACGCACACTGAAATAGGGAAGAAAAGAGAAAACAGAGGGAAGCCGTGTTTAATATTGGCTGTGATATTTCAACTAACACTTGCCATATCCCAGGGAAATCAAGACCATTACATTTAGCTCAAGCTGTAATACATTTGAGGTTGGGCAGTCTAAGCATTGCAATGTACATACTACATTTACGGTTAGATAAGTTATAATATTTAGTGTTAATCTGTGTTACGTTTACGGTTGGTGTTTACCTTCAACGTTATTACATTGAGCAGTGATACAGTATAACTAAAGAGCGGAAACTTAAATGGACTTACCTTTGGAGTTTTCGAGCAGTGCTTAAATACGAGTTCAACAAACACCGGCTGAGCAAACGATTAAATGTGCTCGATGCTCATAAATTATTGCTTATGTAAATTGTTGAGCCTCTTTCATTTCTCAAACAATACGGAATAATTAAGAATTGAACCGAAAAAAACTTTTTGATCAACAACTGAACCGTATCCGTGGAATGCTTTTGTCGGTTTCAAAGAACAAAAGAGCTAATTTTTTCGTATCACCAAACATGATAGAGTATTGATAGAACAAAACGATATTAGATATTAATTATCGTTATGTTCTGTTCGGTAGTTAAAAGCAAACTCTGGTATCAAATTCTTGCCACGAGCAAACGAGTCTCTAGCAACCTGCGAGTAGGTGCATGTATTGAGTTATTTGGCGGCAGAGTTACGATTTGTGAGCCGGAACAATGGTGCCCCATCATTTCGCCGGCTCGGAAGTCACGGGTCCGCCGCCAAGTTACTCACTGAAATAACTCAATAACTGATCCCGATTGAGACCTTCTGGGAGTTGAGTGAACTCTTTTGATATGAGGAATAAATTGGCCCCATATTACGGTTTTAGTCTCGGTCTTGCCACTCTTTATACACTACTATCGACACTTTAAGTACTGATGAAACTTAACACAAGCCACACTGTAAATCAAACGCTTAAGCGGCTCCGGACTCAAATTAATTTTCACCTTCGTTCCAAGGGCATCAAACCCTTAATGCAAAAGTGTACGAGTAGACTTGCCAAAAAAAAATTTTTCAACGAAACCAGTTTGTTTACTTTTCGCTCGCCAACTCTTTTGAATTGCTTTTTGTTTACAAACTGCACGATACTGGAGTGTTCTCTGGCCCTCGTGGCATTCTAACCCAGAAACGAAAAATGATTGGAAGCCCAGTTCCTTGTTCATGCGCAGTGCTTTTTGCAGAACAGTACCGGTTTTGACTACGGCTTGTACTGAGAGCGCGGCCCTGTACGAAAGGGGGAACATCTAAAGAAATAAACAAACAGAGAAGCCTTTGGTATGTTGCTCGTCAAGTTATTGGTATCGTAAGCTTAACGATTTCGAACTGTATCTCCGTCATTCTTATTTATTTCTTACTGGCACATGCCATATTTAATTATTTTATTTTTAACTCAACGGTCCATGATGACGGAGAAAAATAAATAAATAAATAAATTGTAAAAAAAGTGCTTTTTCCTCATGCAATTTTTTCTAAGCACCTTAATACAGAGACGGGCTTCTGAGTATGCGTTTCCTTGGCCTGCGGTTACTGTGAAAATTAAAGGCTCACGGTCAAACAAATAAATTCACTAACATCGATGCTGGAAGAAAAGATTGTCATGGACAAAATATGAGGCTTCTTGAATTGCTTTTCATCTTTGTGATTCATAGTTCTTCACATGTTTCTGCTTATATCGATGGGGTACAATTTAAGAAATTCAGGAAGCCATGTTTTATTGGTGATGAAATTGAAAACACGTGTTCAGACCCCGACGACTCTTGTCATGAGCAACTGGGGACGGAGTTAAAGCTCGTCAAGATAGACGGCGTCAAGGTAAATTACATATTATTTTAGCGATTTTAGAAGATTGTCTGTTTTCGAATGTAAGTATTGTATACACCACAATTGTTTCAAAAAATCCTATACTTTTGAACCAGCAAAACTTGTAGACAATGGAATAAACTGGTGGCGTAGCAGAGTTGCAGGTTTCTGTTGTAAAAGCCAAGGAAGGGTGACAACACCGAGCTATCTGTGTGGACGCGGTTTATGCGGGCCTGTAAGCTAGCTTTATTTTCTCGCTCAGGTATTTTTGACCGAATTGGGGACTACTGAATTGAGGAAATAAAGGTAATTGACGGTTAGTTGGGTTAAGATTAGTATTTAACCGCTCTATTTGACTAAAATACCAACAGCAATATGTTTATTTTGGTTTTCGTTTGGCGGTTGTAGTGGTAACGTGGCCTGTTCCGGAGAAACTACATAAGAAATATAGTTTGAAAAAAATAGGAATCAAAATCCCTGTGTCCCTTTATCATAAGTATTATAAATGAACCAGCTTTGTATGTTTTTTTTTTACTACTGACATCATTTATCAAGTCGCGGATCTTTTGCCCACTTCTCTTTTTTTCTATGATTTTTTTAACTTCATCTTTTTCGTTCTTTTCAGACAGGTCACGTGCGGTGGGTGGAGCTCAGTGAGAAGAGATCTGTAAAGCTCATCACACGAGCAATGACACCTGTGGTGTTCGGTAAGTCTTAGACCACTTTGCATTTAAGGTCGTATTCTATTGGGATCAACCGTTTCAACCGAAATCTTTGATTGAAACGGTTGAGATTTCCAATAGAACACTTTTTCAACCGTTCTTGGTTGATACGCGGTTGTGACTGGGCATAGTCATTTCCAGACTTTTCCTCAACTTTGTCTGCCAAGGTTGGCAAGAT
This sequence comes from Siderastrea radians, assembly GCA_964017195.1. Classification (NCBI taxonomy): domain Eukaryota; kingdom Metazoa; phylum Cnidaria; class Anthozoa; order Scleractinia; family Rhizangiidae; genus Siderastrea; species Siderastrea radians. Next base: position 19,744,436 of record OZ024890.1, read on the forward strand.
CTGATGGTGGAAGTGCAACTCGTAGCATCGGTTGTCTTTTAAGAACTGTTAGAAGAATTGGTTCCACCACGTTGTGAATCAGATGATGAATCGGAACTGATATGGCAACATTGTTACTGGAAACGGAGAGGAAACCTGCCACTCGTATTACAGGCTATTTTGAGAGTTTATCAGACAGCAAGTTTCAAAAAAATTTCGAAAGGGGAGAAATGCGTTTGTGGCAGACAGTTTACACGTGATTACGCTCAAATTATAATGACGCAATGCCAGTGAAAACCGATGCTTGCTAACATGTCAGCGGACGCTACCCATCGTTCACTAGCTCGCCGTCGCCGCGTTCTCATGCACTCTGTTTCTCCAGTCTCATGCATTTCCTTCGAGTTCATATTGTTGTTTGCGCCTTTGGTGATTGGTCAGAATGACTAATTTGGTTTTGGCGTTACGATCCTCACTTGAAAGTGCGCTATGTGAAGTTTCATTGTTTTTGCAATTTTTTTATGCTTCATAGTTCTGTTCTTATCGCCTTGGAAAATGCGATTTAAGTGTTATCTTGTCTCTACTTAAAGAAATCCCAGAATTCTTATCACCTGAGGAGTGTGATCACATCATCACTCTGGCCAAAGGCAGTGGACTCAGGACCAGTACCTCAGGTTTATTCAGCTACGATGGAGACTTGGACGAGGACCTGGCGATAGCTGGTGAGGGAGACGGTTGTAAGAAAAAAATATATTTATTAAGGTGATTGTTAGACAGGAATAAAATAAACAATGGATCGGTCAATCATGATACATCTGGCCGGCGTTTCTAGCAATCTTCACTAGTGCTGAAGTACATAATCTTTCTTGCAGACACTAATTGGACCCTCTCTCACCAACAATCATTCGCCGGAAAATTTGAAGTCTGGGATACCAACGGAGATGGGTTTGTTGACGCTCATGAGGTATTTTAAGCAGCAGGCGTTTCAGTGCCAATATTCCTGCAAGTTGTTTCACAATATATATATGTGCTTATAGACTGACACTGCTACCCACTGTCCTGTGCTATTTTTTTTAACTCCCAATTCAAGATAGCCAACATTTGCGTTTTCAATTTTTTTGAAAAAGCTATTACGTTTTCAATTCGTAATACGTCAAACATATAAAATTAAGCACTGTTATAATGTTTTGCTTTAGTAATCGGTCGCAATTTGTGTTTAGACAAATATTTCACTGATCATTATTAGAAAACGGCGGAGTTTGCATAATGCAAGGTGTTACGATAGAACGTCCAAAAAAAGCCTAGTTCGAGAAATTAACATTTTGGCAGTGTAAAGTTGGAGAAGCTGCGGAAAATTGGTTTAAATTTAACCAACTTTTGACAAACACAGTTGTTCTCTTTTTCTCTGCTAAAAACGTTCATCGGCCGTCACCTTGAAGAGGGCGTAAAGAGAAAACTAACCCGTACCGTTACCACTCGATGGCTTCCGTCTTAACTGACTAATCAAAATCAGGAACTCTGATAAAGCGTCAGGAATCGCGAGTCACGGAAGCCATTAATTCTAAAATTCGCAACAAAGATGCCAAAACTTTTTCAAGAGACTAATAAAAAACAGCGCAAGTTGCAATAACACGTTGTACAGCACTATAATAAGAGGCATTTATGTGACTTGTTATTTCTTCTTTTCTAGAGCCAATATGTACCTTGTTCAAATGGATAGTGGACGACCTGTCGTGTGTTAATTCTATTCAAGAAAAAAAAAACTAAAAGAAAAAAACCACCCCGAACAGCTTGACTCACCAATATTATCCCACATACTAACTATAATTTTCATGATAAGTTTCTACTTTTGCATGGGTGGAAGTTCTATAATTGCCACATTACAGGCATAAGACATTTGGCGACTCGCAGACACGTAGCTGAATATTGACAGTGTACGAGGAGGAAAGACGTTTTCTGGACCTGAAAATAGAGAACACGACGCGGCATGATCTCTTGATGGTATACATGGGCCACATGGACTCATAGACCCTGCTGGTTTTGTGCCACCGTCATTTTTAACAGTGGTACAAATCGTCTCTTGAGATAGTGGTCCTGCAATTAACAGTGACGTCAAGTAATTCCCTAAGAGAAAGTTTTTTTTGTTTCCCTGAAGGTGAAGGAATTTGCCGGGACTTACAAGCAGCTCTATCTGCAAAACGATGAAGTGCAAGAAATGTAAGACGGTATTATCGATTTTAATTTTTTGGTCAAAAGTTACGATATTAGATCTCATCAGTTTACAGTGGTTTAAGACCGGCCAAAAGGTCCTAAAACCGTATCTAGTAGATACCTTAAAAATAGCCGGTGACAGGAGAGAAGGGACAACTAGTGTAGCTGTCCTTTCCCTGTAGCTGGAAAGCTAAGATAATTCAGTACCCCGCTTCTAAAAGCAGTGGACACAAAACACACCTTTGTGGTTCTACCATGGCCAGAACAAGGTTGGTTTGTGTTTTAATAAAACCATACTGCTTCGCTGCGATTGCTAACCAGGACGAGTCCTAATTGACCAGAAAGAAATGGACAAGTTCTTAGCTACCACTCTAAAGCTAATTTGTCTTTGCACATGCGTTAGCCTCGCGCAGTATTTTTATTGCCAAGATGTTATGCTAACTTCTTGCAAGAGGGGCGTTCGGGTTTCTTGCAGCTATTTGTCTTGAGAAATGCTCTACGATTTTCTAATCTTTAGGTTTCAACGCCTAGAAATCGACAAAAGACTTCAAGATGGTGAGTGTATACATGAATGCGTAGGTAAAGAAACAATTACACTCAAACGAAGAAAACCGTGAACGCTGAAAATATTCCTGGAATGTTTGTTTTGACCAATCGCGCAAGAGACCTTATAACCGCAGAAAACGAACGGGTTTCTCAGTCACGGAATCGAGTTGGTTCTCGAATTGTTTTGAAAGGCCTCAAGATTTAATCTTCGTCTTTATCTTACAGGAATTGAAATTACTATTCCTTTCTATCTGAGAGCCACATGCACTACGCAAGCGAAAATATGTTTGAGCGTTTTTGGAGAATAAAATTTTTCGACATGGCGGCCCAACGATTAGCCGTTCCAAATAAAAGCAAATCAAGCGGCAGTTATTTCACCTTGATGTAAAAATTGCAAAGTCCTCCCTTAAAATTCGCCCAAAGCTGCTATTATTTCTGATTACACAGCTGACTCCATTTATTTAGGCCGAAATCGTTAAATCTTGAGGTCTTTCGAAACAAATTGAGAACCAAATCCTTTCCGTGACTGAGTAACCCATTCGTTTTCTGCGGTTACAAGGTATCGCACGTGATTGGTCAAAACACAATGAACATTCCAGAAATATTTTCAGTGTTCACGGTTTTCTTCGTTTGAGTGTAAATGTAGCACAAAACACAGAAATCTCTCGATCCCTTCCCAAGGAATGATCACTGCCGCGGCGCCAGAGAGTATTGGCGCAGCAGTTTTAACAACATAAGTCCTCCTAAAAAGAAACTTTATCTGAGCTTAACCTTCCCCTAAAGTGGAAATTAATTTTATTTGAACAGCAAAAATGACACCACAAGAATTTAGCAGGCTGAATATTAAGAAGATTCTCCGGTATATGGACTTCTTGAAGAATAAAAGTCCACGACACAGATATCGCTTTAGCCAGCAGGCCTGGTTACCACAGGACAGAACCGCTGACCCTGTTTTGAGACGTCTTCATGAAAGGTTAGTTTCATATGATATGCAACACACTCTGCAACAATAAAAACAACAAAAATAACAGAAACAACAACAATAAAAAGTTTGTTCGAACACCTTGTTTCAAGATCTCGACATCGATAACAATTATTCTCATGTAGCAATGCTTTTGCCGTAGCAGGTAAGGTTCGACTTGATCATGAGGCAGACACACAGTAATATCAAAATTCGTCCACAATAAATTAAATCAACCCAGAGTAGATTTAACCGTCAATTTCTTCTCCATTTGTGTTGACATTTTGCGTTTTTATAAACTAGAACGACTGACGCTTAAATGAAAGTAATTGCTCACTTCACCTATTCACTATGGGCGGTTGCCATTGCTTTGAACAGCGATATTTAAGAATTTAACCGAAAACCAAGCCAATAATTTAACAGCAAACCCTGTTCTTTACAGAGTCATAAGCTTAACCAGGCTTCCGAGAAAGATCGTCCAGGGTGGAGAACCTATGCAGGTGAATTATTTGTGAGCTCATGCGCGGGTCCCAACTTGACTAAAGAATAAAACAGAAACCTCTCGGACTCTTCTTTTTGTCTCCTCCGTTCTCGTTTTGACGACACGAAGAGAAAAGAAACTTATCCCCACGCAGGGCTGGCTTGGTGCATTTGAAAGGATGCATATAAATCGTTTTCCAATTATTTTTAAGACATAATTCCCGATGACATATGCACTTTGTAAAGTATGCTCAATAGTTAACTTCTCTTCGTGGACGCTAGTTTATTTATTTTAAGTCTAGAGGGTATTTAATCGAGTGGAGTGAAAGTCAAACCAAAGCTATTCGGCACTCTGGCCAGTCACATAAAGCTGACAATACGGGTATCGAAACAATCAAAACATGCCGCCTAGACGCGGAAAAACGCAGCGGGCGAGTGACGATTGGCTTTGGCATCATACATCTGTTTGTTTGAGAAACGTAAACATTAATACCAATTTCTTTTAACAAAACCGCTCTAAGGCACACGGTTATGAATTCCTTTTTGACAGGTTGTTCGATATGAAAAGTTTGGTCATTATCACGGGCATCTAGACTCCACCATTAAAGATCTCACAGTTCCTTGCTGTCATCAAAATTACCTACGAGCTCCTGATTGCAGAGTCTGCAGGTTAGTTATCTAGAAATTCCTCAGCTAGGATGCTTTCCACCCATGATTTTTCTATCGAGCACAGTACAATACATCAGTCAGTGGAACAAGTCGTTTGTTAAAGTAATTCGTGGGCTTGCAGCAATAAAGCAGTGTGAATCCTTTGCTGTATGAGGAGGGATATCGCAAAACTGTCAACAGGCTCCGCGGTGGGGAAAAAGCGTCAAAATATATCAGCGAGCGGAGTGAGCCGAGCGCAGACTGGGGAAGAGGACGGGGCACCCCCTTCCCGTCTCTTCGCTCGTTCTTGCCTTTGTTTTCTTCACTCTTTCCTTTTCTTAGCTCTTTCCCCGACCAGAGAGCCTGTTCACAGGCTAGGATATCGCAAAACTGTGATCTGTCATAGGCATTTTGCTTAAGTTGCGAGTTTTGCATACAATAAACTGAACCTGCAATACATTAAAATACAGCAGCGATGGTTATGAAAAGACGTGGGACGGAATACAATATTGATGAGTCATTTGGTTCATTTTCGATCGTGCCATTCCAACAGAAATTAAACAGTTGCCGCTCATTTAAGGGTGGACTACTACAACAGCTTTTGATCAGTTTTGTGTATTGGTTCGATGAACTTTCACTTTTTCAGGTTTGTGACAATCCTGTATTACCTCAATGACGTGGAAGAAGGAGGTGAAACGGCGTTTTTGATCGCGGATAACACCACAACCACTGCAGATGTAAGTATCAAATGTTTTAAGAATGATGATAAGATTATTTTATGACGATGTGGATAAAATAAACAAAAATGGTAAGAAATCAACATTAAGATTTAAATCAAATGATTTGGTATGTATAACGTAGAGACGATAACACAGGTCCGTTATGTAAAACGCAAGATCCCAGTATACCGTGTAAGATAGGCTACCTAGCTATTTTTCGAACAATCACTGAAGTGAAGACCGCACGAGTCCCCTTGATTGTGCGCATTTTTTGTGGTGCATGCGTGAGTTGCCTGTGAGGGAAAAATCTAAATGTAGAATTTATCTAAAATCTAGGCAGTCTGGATCAGTAAGGATCATTTTGCAGTTTCATTTTTCGTCTGCTCCGTTTCGAGGGTTTTTCGTTATTGATCCGACACCACTTCCTGGTTTCTTGTCGTGGCTGTGCTGCTCAGAATTTCTAGCGGAGCCAGCGCGCTAGCGCGTCAGCGGAGCTCCATTGCTAAGAAAACTTTAGTAGCCTATCAAGTGTATTGGTAACCCCACAGGGATACGAATACACTTCATACACTGGATATAACCCTGTGCTGAATCTCGTGTGTTTTTGTATATGTAATCGCATGAGGCCGAGTAGAATTAAGGATAAATTTTCACGCGTATTTTCAAAGTTTTCACAAAATTGCCCGAGTCGCGTAGCGACGAGGGCAATTTGTGAAAACTTTGAAAATACAAGTGAAAATTTATCCTTAATTCTACGAGGGCTTAATGCGATTACTTGTTTATAACATAGAGGGCAAAATTTTCTGAAAACTTTTCATTGCACGTCGAAACACAATCCGCCGCCGGCACTCAGAATAAACAATTCTCCACACAAGCAGTTTATTAAACTGCTACTCAGCGTCCAGAACAAAAAAAGAAACTGTCTTTTATGCATATGTTCATCTTTTGAGATAATTACAATTCTAGTTCGTTGACAAACTCACACTCAAAACTCAAACTAAGTAAATCTATTTAAGCTCACCTGAGTTGCGAAGCGACCTCTCGCTCGCTGAATTAACCAAGGTTTTCGGTAGTTTTAGAACAAATAACCATTTGCTGTTTCCCGTAAAACGTTCAGGTTCACCTTCTAGAATTTCTCTTCGAACTATCAGCCGATTACCATACCATTTTTGCCAACCAGCTCGGCTAAATTTAAACTCTGAAACTATATTCTTGAGTTGAACAACTCAAATCCAATTCAAAATCTGCTTTCGTTCCAAGACGCTTACAAAATGCAAATGCCGCGCTCTCGCGCTCAGCCAATCAAATGCGAGTATTTTTGGCGCTTGCCCAATCAGGAGTCAGTAATTTTGCCCTCGTTGGAAAGAAAATTAAGAAAAAATGCCCCCTGTCTCAACCAATCAGCAATCAGTAATTTTGCCCTCTATGTTATAAGGCGCGAAATCGCATGTTGGACCGCGTTGTAGCAACACAAGCAAAGACAACAAAAGTCAAAAACAAATTTGTTAATGGAAAAAAGTTCAAAAGAATACTCAGTTGTGTTTTTGGTGGAAGGGGAAAAGTTTAATTTAGGGAAAAAAAATAGGCGATACAGTTCAGGCGAAAAGTTCAAATTTGCCTCGTCGGTTCTGTTCGAACTCGGTCAGCACACCGTTTGAGTTCGCAGCTTTTCGCAGCGGTTTCGACGCCAAATATAGCAGAGCTAGTGCTTTTTGGTTTTATCTGTCCACAACCATGGTTTATACGGCGTTCCGAACACATTTTGCCAGGAAAAACACCAGCATTTTCATGCTGATAGGCAGCTTGTCATGAAGAAAGAACTAAGTATTAAAATTAACTTCAGAAAAGCCAATTTATAAGTATTATAAATTAAAGTTAATGGGACAACCATGAGGTTAATGTCCTAGCGTTACTATATCGGCAATGTGATATGTCATCAAGATAAGACCTTTCAATCATCATGCCTAAAGGTCATGCCGCATTCACGTGCAAAGATCAGGATATTTATATTTGACCAATGACGTTTGGCTGCTCACGTGAAATCAAGCACCCTCAATCTGCCTTTGTTCATTTCAGCCTTCCAGTCTAGTAATCATTCTGGTTGAGTACCTTTGTTAACCAGCTCTTTCTTACGTCCTTTTGCGTATTGTTTTTACGGATTCCGACAGCTTCCTCAATTATTTTCATTGAGCATATGCTTCTTGAGCCTGGCAATTTGAAATTATGCCGCCCATTGCACCTCGAAGACGTTCCCGTTCGCAGACAGCTCCGACTAATGCTTGACATCTCCGACTGAACACCGCCGTTCTTCAGGCTTTCTCGCTTTTCGACTACCTGCGATTTCTGCCATAGTAACAACCTCTTAGCCACTGACAACCGTTTGACGCTATCAAAGCGATTGGAAGACGCTGGCTTTCCCTTTAGAGGGTCCCGAAGGCCGAAGAGCGGAGAAATGCTCCAAATGTTCGACCACAACAGACCATTGAACGACACGCCAGCAGGTTCCCAACGGCAAGAAAACCACACATTCTCTGAAGAATAGACGGCCGAGATCAAGCCTTTGGTCCAAGAACGCCCTCCTGCCGTTACCGCAGCTTGAACAAGATAAGTACTTTTAATTTGTGTTATAAAAATTCAATCCCATTTTCAGTGTTTAAAAGTGTGACGGGCCTGCGTGACTCCAACGCACGTGTTTTTAGCCTTTCTAGACTGGAAGAGTTTTGTTCGCACGAATATATCTTTAAGGGAAAGGCTTCTTTTGCACAATATTACCGTAGTGACGTAGAGATAAGAGGTTCATTTCTGTGGAATGCTTTGTATGCGTTGCATACAACCGTGGTATATTTGCATATAAGCTTGTAATGTCCACTGAACAAAGATTATGTTTTCTGAAACCTCGATTTCCCTACGAAGTCAATGAAGAGAGTCGTATCTTTCAGTTACGACTTTTATTGTTGTGTCATAGACTGAGGGAAATTATTAACGCATGTTGATAGTGTCTCTCTATCTTAGGGATATATTTGTTCACAAAATTGGGATACGGATTATTTCCAAAATTTACCCTGGATTAGGGATTATTCAGAACCCTCCTAGCAGGACCTCTTATTTGTAAGATTGCGTATTAAATATTCAGCCTTACATGTATACATTAGCTGTAATGTGGACAACCTCTCCAGGATTCGCTTTTTTCTATCTATATGAGAGTAAATCCGTCAAATAATCACTTATTGTTGGTCTGCGTGGGTGGTAATTGTTTCGCCCTTTTGTACACACCTGGGAAATGCTCATACTTGGTGCTTTTCATTTACTAAAGACAGTTCCATGCAACCTGCAATTTTTGTTATGTAGTTTTACAAGTATCATGCTACAGAACTTCCTTGGGTTTCTTTGATGGTAGTTTATACCAGGAATAGGATGATAGATGTTTTAGTCTGCTTATGTGGCAGGCAATCATTTTATCGGCAAATCAGTGCCCTAAACAGTCTATTGTGTCTATTGTGAATCTGGCAAATTCAAGCCTGTCGGTTATCTGGCAGGCACTGAAGGTTGCTGTTTCTTATTTAGATTCCCCTGAGGGGCTACCAGCCAAACAAGCAGCCTTCCTCTCAGGCCTTCCAAGCTCGGATTACCTCGCGGCCTCGGCGAACACTAACGCCCCTGAGCTCCCACCCTGACCCTCTCCAGTCAAGCAGTGTTCTTGCTACACCCCTTGTTGTCCTCACTGGCACCATTGTTTTTTGCAATGTACCAACCTGTGCTACCAAGGTTTTACTCTGGATCAGAGATGCGGGAGCCATCACCAATCTGCTTGAGTCTATCCCGGAGTGGGCCTGGATCATCACACTATGTGTTATCAACGATATGCAGATTTCCTCCATAGATGCCTGGCTATTACAACCTAGTACTGCAGTCATGAACTTTACTTCACAGAATAACCTATGCTTTGATTCACAAGCTTTATTTATTTGTTTATATATCTATTTATTTATTTAGTTATTTTTCTGGTATGTGATTGCCCCTATTTTCAGGGTTTGTGTGGTCTGCAGTGATCTGGAAGACAACATTCCCCTATTTTTCCCCACAGTTACTCACCAGTCCATGCTAGAATTTCCACAGTTAATTCATGTGGACTCTCACTGTGCAGGTCACCTGATAGTTCTTTCATGGCAGCCGGACCAGTCATTTATTTTCACATATACATCCATTCCTTGCATTGATATGGCAAATTTTCACTAATGCAAACAAACCTTAAGACTTTCATCTCATTAACCAGTATTGTATTGTCCCCATTCTGTATTAATTCTGTGCATGGGAAAGTTCCAGTTCTCAGCATCATAACATGCCCCAATTACACTATGCAATTTCTCGTCAGAACAGGAGCTATCATGAGAAATATGGGCATTCTGATTTAAGGTGAACAGGGGACTAAGGCCACGGGGGTTTGGGGTTCGTCATGGGGAATACACTTCGTGTATTTGTGGGAGGAAGTGCTCCCAATACAGGTCACACTTTTCCCCATGGACTCACAGTCTCAGTTACTTCTATATTCTGCGCCATTCACAACTGGTTACTATGGTAACCTTAGGGTATAGGCTCGGATAGGATAAGGACCTCGCTCATGGGGGATTTTAGCCCTCTGGGGAGGATAAGGACCTCGCTCTGAGGGGATTGTTAGCCCCCTGGGGAGGATCGGATAAGGACCTCGCTCATGGGGGATTTTAGCCCTCTGGGGAGGTTACCGTCCTCGCTCATGGGGGATAGCCCTCAGGGGAGGACTTTTTGGGACCTCACTCATTGCGGAACTCAGCCCTCTGGGGAGGCCCATTGCCAATCTAGACTAGCCTGACCTGTATGCAATCTATGCTTCACTGGAGCACTTCCTCCCCTACCCCTTTATCCCACAAACTGTCGTCGTCTCACTTACTCTCATGGGTTGGAACATTAAAGCCAATTTATAAGTATTATAAATTAAAGTTAATGGGACAACCATGAGGTTAATGTCCTAGCGTTACTATATCGGCAATGTGATATGTCATCAAGATAAGACCTTTCAATCATCATGCCTAAAGGTCATGCCGCATTCACGTGCAAAGATCAGGATATTTATATTTGACCAATGACGTTTGGCTGCTCACGTGAAATCAAGCACCCTCAATCTGCCTTTGTTCATTTCAGCCTTCCAGTCTAGTAATCATTCTGGTTGAGTACCTTTGTTAACCAGCTCCCCTCCCTCCCTCCCACGTGTTGTCTCAGTTTCTATGGGCATGGCTTTGCACAGTTTCATAACCGTTGCCCCAAACGTTATAAACACCTGTATCTGGTTGTATGCAATAGTACCTTATCTACAGTATACATCTTGTTCTGTCAGCATATAGATGTAAAATTAATGTACCAGCTAATTGTATATTACCATAGTTTCTAGTCTAAATGTAGTTTATTGTTCATTCTTTACCACAGCGCAAAGCTGTGATGAGACTGCGAACTCTGGCTTTATAGCCTTTTTCTTAGCCTCATTTACTACTGACTTGCTTTTCATTATTGGCATTGTTTTATTTATTTATTTTTATTTCCTAATTTTTGATCAGTTCTTTGAATAGCGTGATCAATGTAAGGGCATGATAGTTATTACTCTGGCCTTCGTACACTGCTGTAGTTGTTAGTCTTATTTTAGTAACTGTTAATTTCAATAAACATGGGTAAGGGAGGAAGTGCTCCCAATACAGGTCACACTTTTCCCCATGGACTCACAGTCTCAGTTACTTCTATATTCTGCGCCATTCACAACTGGTTACTATGGTAACCTTAGGGTATAGGCTCGGATAGGATAAGGACCTCGCTCATGGGGGATTTTAGCCCTCTGGGGAGGATAAGGACCTCGCTCTGAGGGGATTGTTAGCCCCCTGGGGAGGATCGGATAAGGACCTCGCTCATGGGGGATTTTAGCCCTCTGGGGAGGTTACCGTCCTCGCTCATGGGGGATAGCCCTCAGGGGAGGACTTTTTGGGACCTCACTCATTGCGGAACTCAGCCCTCTGGGGAGGCCCATTGCCAATCTAGACTAGCCTGACCTGTATGCAATCTATGCTTCACTGGAGTACTTCCTCCCCTACCCCTTTATCCCACAAACTGTCGTCGTCTCACTTACTCTCATGGGTTGGAACATTAATGTCACTAATCGCTCATGGCTTAGTGGATTAACATCTAGCTTCAGACGCCGACGACCCGAGTTCGGTTCTCAGCGAGGGTAGAAATTTTTTCTTCTGTTTTTTCCTTTCTTTCTTTTATTTTAATTTAACGACTTGAATAAGAGTAATTTTACTAATTAATAACTGCCAGCAAAAAAAAAACAAAAAACAAAAACAAAAACAAAACAAAACAAAAAGGGGGGGCTCCGCTTTTAGGCTTGGCTAAATCTGTATATTAGCATTCTTATGAAAGTTTATTATTAACATTATCATAACACTGACGATCGATATGTCTCTGTCTGTCTGTCTGTCTGTCTGTCTGTCTGTCTGTCTGTCTATTTTCGTATTTTCCAGGAAATAGAAAATTCCAAAGCAGCCACAGATGAGTTTAACCTGAGCATCAATTGCCACTCTGCCAATCTTGTTCTTCCACCCAAGAAGGGCACTGCCATTATGTGGTACAACAACTTCATTGACCCGGACAGCGGTTTCCTTGGTTCGGTTGACCGCTTTACGTATCATGGCGGCTGTGAAGTCATTAAAGGAGAGAAGTGGATCGCCAACAACTGGCTAACAGCCCCGACTAAATACTCGAGGCATATTGAAAGCATGTTTGACGTTGGATTTGACTGAAAAATGTAATTTCTGAGGGTCGAGTGACCTGGGAACGAATTAGTCAGAAATTAATATTCTGAGGGCACGATTGAGAGGCTCGGGTGTTGTCATGTGACCTTCGGACTATTTAATCTTTTGTGGGAGATATTTTGTCATTTTACCTCAGTTAGTCTTTTCCTGTTGAGTTCCATTTTCTTCTTAATTTTATTTTTGGAAGGGTGTTTTAGGATACCGGACCTCTTCCTCGATATCTGGTGCTACTGTACAAATAAGGAGTGGTTTTTAAAGTGGTTTTTCGTGTCTGGAGTGGTACATTATTGTAACTTTTCATACCTTAATACTTTGACATGCAACTTTGTGTGTATTATTTCGAACGATTAACTATAGCTCGTGTAATCATCAGATGACTAACTGCAAATTCCTCAATAAACTATGTCACTTTGAATGCTCCTGTTAGCGTACTTAGAGTCTAGTTTTTCTATGAGGACAGTTGTAGGTTTAATCTTTGACCTAGTTCTTTGAAGACGAATAAAACGCTTTCGTTTAGAGTGGTTTTCAATTGCGTGTCATTAAAGCAAACTGAGTATACTCACTCTGACCAATCAAAATAGACCGGAAAAGTGGCAACCTAATGAACCAATCAGAACACAAAATAAATTTACGTAACAGACGACATGCGCAGGAAACCGCGTGTGCAAAGAAACGATTGTTGTTGGTTTTATTTAAAACTGAATGGGGTAAGTTATCCAACAAGTCATACAGACGGTTGGAAAGCAACACCCACCAATGCCACACGAATTACATTCAACAGTAGATGAAAAACCGCTCTTTATGATTTCAAATAGTCTGAGTTGGCAAAAGCGATATTTGCCATTTTGTATGTTCACTTTTGATCTTATTCCAAAAAAAAAACCTCTCGGTAACACAGGCAACAAATTGTTCTGCATTGTCTATTAGAAATAAACCTTAATCGCATCAGGTTTACTAAATGTCTAAATGGTGCCTGTACAACTTGAGACCTGTGCGGAGCCAACTGAAATCGTACCTGCAGTAGTTGTGGGGTTTGAGGGAGGGGGGGGGGGCAGTGAAGGGGTATCATATCCTGAGCAAATGTGAACGCTTTGGAGGTCAGTTATTTTTAAACACAAGCAAGCTCGGAATTAAGCGTGGTTTGTTCATTTTAGCTTCATTTATTAACAGATAGTTAAATTAACATCATTTCACTGTTTGACTTTACGATACACATACACAGTTGGTTACTAAAATACGGTTAATACCAGCGATATACTGCTTGACGGGTTTACACCTGTTAAACACGGGCGCTGTCGAACTACACGCAGTCATAGAATGCATTTTACAGTCGTACTCCGTATAAACGGTGCCACCAGTTACCCACTTCTTAATGCTCTTCACGCATGGCGGAAGAGAAAGCACGCCTCTGTCACAGGCTGAAGTAGGGCTGCCTGCCTGTCTCTTTCTTTTCTCGATGAAGCTTTCAGGCTCACTCAGAGAGTGGTCAGCGGTGTCCTCTTCCTTGAATTTGATATGTGTTGCATCACTTATGAAATCTTCCTCATCTGTTTCGCTCCGCAATGATGACATTTCCGGTTTGAAAACTGCAGATTTCCCATTACTCGGAAAAGCAAACTGAAGAGAATTTGTCATTTATCATTGTGTTTGTTTAAATTTTCTTAGCAGTTGTAAAACTCAAAAACAAACTTAGATACATGGTTCAATTCCTACTGTAACTATCCGGCCTCCTCCCCGGCCTCCTCCCCGGCCTCCTCCCCGGCCTCCTCCCCGGCCTCCTCCCTGGCCTCCTCCCCGGCCTCCTCCCCGGCCTCCTCCCTGAAGCACACCAAGGAGATTTAAAATTTTGTAATCATAAGTAGGTAAAGCATGATTGTCCGAGTGATTGTAGTCCTGAGAAGGACTGTTTGTGGTGAATGTCACCACAAACAGTCTTTCCTAGGACTACGCTCGCCCAGACGATATGATGTGACTCCTGGGTTCAACCCTTTACAGATTTTCAAATGTTGTAATGTCTTTTTTTCTCGTTGTGCTATTTCCCACCCCGGGCATACAGAAAGTAAACTGGAATTCCCCACCCTGTGGACACTTGATAACACCTGAAAACGAGCAATTACTTGTTCCTTACAACTAGTGAACGGTTATGTACTCGGTAAGAAACGAAATTAAATTATATTTACCAAAGTCACCAAACATAAAACGACTGTTCCTAGCTTCATGGTTTCTTCGTCTTCGTCCTAAGAAAGATAAGTAAAATCCTTTTCAACTCAATGATCACAACGCTTTTATGCTCATGTAGGCTTAGAGTACGTTATGAACGCAAGCGGCAACTTTGACAAATTGAAGTTCGCTTGTACTTAGTAAAGAAAAGTTTCCCCGGCATTGGAAAGCGTAACTTCATCTCTTCGAGCCAAGGTTAACTCTATCTTTTTGCCCACGCATGGCGCCATTTGAAGAGACTCGACATTGTCCGAAAAAAAGACTACATTTCAAATCAGTGATCGACAACACTTCAATTAATGCTCCGTGTACGCCTTTAGAGAGAGATGCATGTATGAGACAACTTTTAATAAAGAAGGGCTTCAATGGAAAGCGCAACTTCATTTCCTCTCGTCAAGGCGACCTTTTGAAGATTCGAAGATGGAAATAAATACAAAAAAATGTATTCGTGTCAAGTTTTGGCAATGATACTGGATTAAAACGTTCACTTCAGACAAGGGTTTTCCGTTTTTTCCGAATTTCGCTAACCGAAAGAATGTCGGCACGTTCCTAGCCCTTCCCACAATTAGCTTTTCTCATTTACATTACAACGTTTTTGAACGTATATGCTTGTGAGGAATTTTACCCGAAATTGCCTTACAGCCATGTTAAAAAACATTGTAACGCAAATGAAAAAAGCTAATTGTGGAAAGGGTTGTTAGCCGAAAACTCCTGCATATGTACATGTCATATTTAATCGTACAAGTCAATCATCACGCAGCATTCCTCGCAATGCGTTGCGAGACAAAAAACGGTTGATTAGGAGTCTATTGTCGACTATTGCAAATGGCCCAATATAGTTAATCGATAAAAATTGGTACCGATTTATCAATCGACATTAATCGGTAAGAATTAATGACACACTGAAAAGAAGTATCAATTTGATTGATTGGTTTCCGTTTTTTTCAATTTCTAACGAGCGAAACTTTTGCCTCTGCGTTCTATTAAAGAAACACTTTTATGCACGATATAGCTATTAGCGCTAACATAATAGCGTCCCATTTCCGCGTGAAGCAAAGGAAATAGGAGACGTCTGCACGCAGGTTATAACATAATTGAGAGACGACCCGTGTTATTTAGTGGTAAAATGCTTTTGTGTTTTAAACAAATACATCACTGGGATCACGAGTTTAATTCTGCGTAGGTTTGTAAGTACCGCTCTGTTCTCTGTTGTAGTGCTTTTGAATCACCCTGCCACCCATAAGAGTACTTGAAGGACATCAAGGAGCATCAATGCAACTGTTTAGTTTCGGTTAAATGTAAACTTAAGAACAATCTACCTGTGAGAACTGCGTGTTGCGTGCCCGCAAAAATAAGAGCAGAAGGCGAAAGAAAACCTAGTCACTGGGTAAAATCCTTTAAAATAATAAATACTTTTTTGAAATAAAGAGACTTCAGAAGCAGGAAAACTAAAAAGTTATCATGCATCATCATATACATAACTACATTGTAAATGATCAATGGCGTAAGTGCTGAACAGTAACTAAAAAACAAAAATTAAGTTCACTTGCACTCACCCTTACTTAGGATCTCCCCGTTTTCTGGTTATGTTTCTCACCAAAACGTTGAGCTCCCAATATAAGCAGAACTACAAGCCTCGGGGCGAACTTCCATTTTCGTTTCCCGTTTTCCCACGTCCTCGGAAAATGGAATTAGAACTTCCATTTTAGTTTCCCGTTTTCCTATGATATTGAAAAACGGAATTCGAACTTCTATTTTCATCAGTTTGTTTCCTACGACATTGGAAAACGGAATTCCAATTTCTATTACTGTTTTTCTTCTTCCGTATTCGTAAGACTTTGAAAAACGGAATTCGAACTTCCATTTTCCTTTTCCCTTTCTTTTTCTAATTTTGCTAACCGAAAGAATGTCGGCACTTCCTGCCGCCGCTAGAAGGCCTGGGCGAAGGTTAAGTCCGTGAGAGGCCTGGATTCAAGCGTAGACGAACAGTCGGTTCATTTTGTGCATGGGGAGAAAACCAATCGAAAGAAAGATAAAACGTCAACAAATAAATGTGGAAAGGCTTCCTGAGCAGCTGATTGTACACAAGGGATTGTGATTAAAGAAAAATCAGACAAAACAATAAAACGCCTTTGCTGCTAGATGTATAAAAAATCAATTTAAGGATTTTCCAGCTCGAGACAAATCGTGCCTGTGTGGAGCCACCCGCTTTCCTCAAGAAACAAAACAATAAAACACCTTCGTAATCAACATTATATTTGGATTATTACTAGCAGTAGACAATCATTAGGAAGTGCGGGCGGAGATGTGGGTTGGGAGATGCGATTAATGATGAGAACCGTTGCTTAGTAATTGAAAGGTAGGTGTATGTTGTTGTGTTGTGTGGTAAATGCGAGTAACCCTTTTAGGTCCATTATCAACAGAGGAAATCGTAGCGTGCGAACGCAGACGTATTTTCGAAAATAAATTGGCTTTGAAAATAAATTCTAAAGCGACGGAATCATTCGATTCAGTAGTCGTATAAAACAGTTCTTTAAGGATACACGGAAGAGAAAAAAATCGAATTTTTCTGGATTTCGACAAAAAATCATATGTATTAGAGGAAAAAAAGAGCTATCAGAAGGTAAAAGTTTTAGGTTACAATCTTATTTAGTTCAAGAGATATACACGCAGAAAGTAAAGGAAAGTCTAAGATTGATGACAGGTGAAGTCAAACATTTTTCGTCGGTTCATTATAATAATAATAATAATCAACTTTGTTTTACGAGAGTGACACTTGACAGTACTGTATGTCAACTGAGAAACTAGTGGTCCTCGATCCTATCACGCTATTTTTTTAAAAAGCTAAAAAGTGTAGACCTACGCATCAATTGAATTCCAAAAATAATAGTCTAGCTTTGCTACCTTACGGCAATGAAACTGTTTCCTGTCATCTGTTACTACGGATGCCGGAAATGGATTGAAACTTGAAAGAATTGGGCCAATTTTTTCAACAGTTTGATGCTGTATCTTCAAAAATCACCAAAAAAACTTATCATGGTTAGCTCTCCCTGACAAAATTCATTCAATATCTTTCTCGTAGTTTTATAGGAGCATTTTGTGAATGAGTAAAGGCACTGAGTAATGTTTTCAGCAGGGAATTGACCTAAAATAGCAAAATCCTCGTGACGTAGCCACTTTAACGACTGCAACATGTCAAATGTTGCACGCGATGTTTTTTTTTTTGCAAACTTGCGGAATTGCAGTACTCTCCACTAAGTTAGCGTCTTTCAAGTTGGTGTTTTAACTGTTTTGTTATTCAAATGTTAAATTTATTATTTCAAAACAAAATCTATCGGAAATCGCTCAGGAAAAAAGGAAAATGAAACGTAACATTGATTAGGTTTCAATTGGACCGGACGATGCGAGACAAAGGTTCCTTCAACGATCAATTTGCCCAGAATACATGGACTACATGGTAACAAAAGGGGCTAGTTCAAGAAAAAATACCAAAGAACAGCCACAAAAAGACAGCAGAGCTTCAAGTAGCGGTCATGCGATTTGTTTAAAACGGATAACCGAAGCGGCCGCATGCATGTTAACTTTGTAATGACAACCGTCCGTTTATTGTGGTAGAACGATATGGTAACTTTGCGTACCTGTACAGATTAAATAGGTTGAAGGAAAATTATTTAGCTGTCTTTTTTATTCACCCCGGAAATGTCTATTGCCATTTGTAGCCTCAAAGAGAGATACGACTTGAAGGCGTTTCCACAGCTTGAACTGAACAAATTAACTCACGAGCTTTGTTTTGTGAGGGCATTCTTTCCTCCCCCTTTGTTTTCCTTTTCTGTCTCTCTACAACAATTCAGTCCACTAGTTGAAGCTTCCCCCATCGAGGTCGGTGAAAAAAATAGATCGATGATCAGTGAGTTTCTGCAGCACGTGTCTGCTTGTTGTACTTGATGCACACATTCCGCCGACAATCAATGATAGGTCTAATTAGCTGGTTCCGTGAATCGGAAACGCCATTGCAATCTCTAATCCCCAGAAATCCAAAAATCGCTTTTTCTCGAATTCAATTTTGAGCACACAAAAGAGGTTTGGAGAGTTTATTCTCGCTTAGTATGCGACTAATTTACGTGAAAATTGGCAGGAAGCTTGCAGATAACCTGAATTTAAAACCGTTTCTCAGAATTTTTGATTTCGCTTTAGTTTTTGACATATGGCCTTTTCTTTCGAAAATATCGCAAAAACTACCATGCTGATCTTCGAAAATTTATACCAAAAAAAAAAAACAAAACAAGAAACGCTTAAATCGAAATCCGAGGCACCCATTTTAGTTTTGGTTCAATGTCTGTATTTTAAGTTCCACCGAAAACGATAAGTCAAGGTTAAGCGTCTGCAAATAAACTTCGCGTGTAAAAAGTCTTCTCTCAAAACAATAAGGTGTAGCTTAATTTCTAAGGAGATTTAAGCAAAAGTGGCACAAAAATATATTAAGGTTTCAGAAAATGTATAATTTATTTGTAATTACGCGAATTTTCGACGCACTAAGCACGAATAAATGAAACCACTGTTTTTACTTCTGTGTATCCTTAACTTGAATTTTTTGTTTCATTCAGATCGAGACATATTCGCTGAGATATTAACTAATCAGGGAACAGCATTAAATTGACGGCTTTCGGCGCAGAAAATTTCCCTTTCGTAAGCGGTCGTTGCCAATTCTAAGACACTTAAAAAATTTTTGAACTGCATTGAAAGTTTTTTCTACTAAAAAGAAAGACATTCGCAACCCAGAATCGAACCCGTTTCTTTCGTATGCTAATCTCTCTCCCTTACCACTACACTACCACGCTAATCCGCCACAATTCCGAAAAATTAAAGTATGTATTATAATTAACTGTCTTTCATAACTGATACATCTATAATAGGTGACCCTGACCCTTTCCCGAACTTTTAACGTAAATTCAATGTGGGCTTAAACTTCGTTCTTGTATTATTGCGATACTGTACTTAATCCTAATTACCTAACTTTCTTCTGCACCGCATTCAGTGCGTTCAATTTTCTGCAGCCAGTTTTGTCACTGGAAGATAGGTAAATGACTGTAGTGCTATCCAAAAATTAGGCTGGCTACCTATAAAGCAGCAGAGAGATTTTAACCACTTAAAACTTGTACATAAGGCAATTTATAATTATGACTGGCCTTCCTACCTCCGTTTAAATATTGCACAAAATGTAAGATGTCTTAGATCAAGTAATGCGATCAGAATTGTTACTCCTATTGAAACGAAAACATTTCAAGACACCTCCGCCAAGTTATTCAATGAATTGCCCAGTAGCATTAGACAATGCCAAGATTTTTCTACATTTATTAGATTGCTTAAAGGATACTTTGCCACTTCAAAGGACACTCAGAACTAGATGAACGTTCATAAGTAGTATGTACACATAATATATTTATAAATTTTTTTTCCTTAGTCATGTTTTTAAATACTTTTATATCACAATTTGTTTAGTGTAAATAGCGTGTAGTTTTAACGAAGGAAGAGCCACCCTGTGGATTTCGCTAATAAACCATTATCATTATTATTATTATTATTATTATTATTATTATTATTATTCTTTCTAAGACTATTTAACAATGTATTTGTTGCCTTATTGTAACTTAATCCAGAGCATATATTACATCTACCATAATTAAAGGCTTGGTTACCAATGATGGCATCGGACGTCAAAAATGGCAACGACCGTATACGAAAGGGAAATAGGCTTCGGCGCATGTGACCTGTAAAATATACCTGTCCTTTTCGGAGGACAAGTGTAATTAGTTCATGAGCGAGCGAACATTCGTTTACAGTGGACTCTGGCGTTGTAAATTCTCTTATTAAACCAAATCCAACTCGGCATTTCGGTAGAGCAATTTTTTACCTTCAATTCAGCGTTTGTTTGAGCTAAAGCCAGAGCTAAAACCATGCAATATTCCTTGAGAAATTAATTTTCACGAACTAGTAAATTCATCGCGTTCAAATTATAAATTGCCGTTTCGGTCAAAACAACCAGTTGACTCGCCAAAGGTGAGTTTCCTTTGAAAGTTAGCATTGAAAATAAATACTAAAGGGACGGAATAATTAGGTAGTCGTATAGAGTAATTCTTTAACTTGAATTATTCATTTCTTCCAGATCGATAGAGTGGAGATATTAATTTTCACGGCACAATTGTTGAAAGTTTATGAGCGAACGAAAACGCTTAATTTACTGACATCTCCTGGACATATGCATTCGTTTACGCTGCACTCTGGCGTCGTAAATTCTCTTTTTACAACAAAACTATTCTTTAGTTTCAATGCAGCGTTTGTTTGAGCTTCAAGCTCAGCAAGCTTACCATATTCCTACGGGCCGGATAAAGTAAATTCATGCTGCTGAAATTATAAGTTCACCGCTCGATGGAAACAACCACTTGACTCGGCAAAACCGAGCTTTCTTTGTACGCTGGCGCTGAAAATAAATTATAGAGGGACGGATTAATTCAGTTATTCTGTACAACAGTTCTTTAACATTCGGTATAAAGGAAAACCTTTCACGTCAGTTCCGCGCGATGCTCTCGCATGCTACTCACAACGGAACTTGAACTCAACACCAGGGCCTTCGCTAACATACCATTCATACCAGTTAGAAGTCCAAAGGAATGCCAAGAATTTGCCCACATTTTGCTCCAACTCGACTACACAGTTTAAGTAAATGCCACTGACCATCACCTCCAAGATTTTGTCTGCGGGCTCGCTTTTGCTCGCCCGCAATTAGGAATCTGTTATTCTAATTTTACTATCAATCAGTGTAGATTTTTAAAACGTAATAGCAATTTTGTAAAGCTCCATTGGACCCTTGGGAAATGGTGCTATCAGGAAATCTATTTATTTATTATTATTATTATTATTATTATTATTATTATTATCATTATTACTATTATTATTATTATTATTATTATTATTATTATTATTATTATTACAAGTGAGACCGGAAAACAATATTATAATTATAAGTTAATTATCAGTAATCCACATCTAATAAAATTTGATCCTTTTTTTATAATTTTTAAATAAGCCCCTGTTGTAGGTAATGTAAACTTAAATATTTAAGTATTTTAAATGCTTTATTCAATAAGCGATTTGAAACCGGGGTGCTACAGTGCAATACGCTCTCACATTTTTCTCCTTATATGGTAAAATGATGCTATAGTTGAATAATTGTGTAACTTATTTACTTGTATTAATTCCCCGGGACGTTTAATTAATAATAGGAAGTAGTGCACTCTAAAACATCCTAGGGCATTGCTTTGTTTCTCACGGACTGCCCAATAGTGGTACGGTAGTGACTCAGAGGGAGTCGCTTATTGGAGTAAATATGACATGTTATTACTGTAAAAGCTCTAATAAATCCTGCTCTCTAATACGCCTTCTTTCCTAATACTAAATTATTTGTTATTAAATATGTCAGGACATTAGAGCTTGCAAATTATTTTATGTTTTGACTGATGCCAGGGATTACTTTACTGCCAGCAGAGGAAGATGCGAACAGTGCAGCATGATACATGTAATTTCGCTCTGGTAGAAGGCGAAAAGTTACGAAAGCTGCCTTTGAAGGACTTCATCGCTTTGTTTTCTTCACGGTGGAGAGCTTGCCCTCACACAACCGAGTTAGTGAAGTTTTTAAAGGGTTTAAGGTACATGATTTTGAGTAAATGGAAATTTAACTGATGTCATTAGAAATGTGTCATTTACTTTTGACTTTAAAAAATTATTAGAAAACGCGCTCAGATTTGTGACAGATGTAGTCTTGAATATTTTGCCATGCATAGCCGATTTCACTTGCGTGGACGGACCCCCACGATGCTGGAAGTGTAACGCGAATTGCATTTAAGTATAAACTTACGGGATTTCGAATAAAGTTTTTCAAAAATGATTTCTCTATCCATTATTTTGTGATTGTTTATTCATAACAGTAGGTCAAAGCACAGTCGCAAGACAACTGCACAAGCATCACTTCAGTGAGACTACGGCGAATAATTGCTTTGAATTTTAACTGTCGGGTCCATCTCTTTTTGCAATTGTCGATTTTCTTGTCCTAGAAGATTTCAATAGTAATAATCTTCTAAGCGAAGCAATTGTCGGTTTATAGCTATTTTATCCGAAAATTTTCCGAAGACAGTTTTGTACGGTCCTCACTGAGCGCCTAACTTTGTATAGGCTTACTTCGCATTATTATCAATATACGCGGCCAAATAAGAAACTGCCTTCGCGAAAACACACGTGAGTGGCGGGTGATATTGAATTTGACGGGCTGCAAACGAATTTACTGCCCTGTTTCTGATTGGTTCACGGTTCATCATCCGATGACGTTTATTGACGCGGGAAAACCATTCAGGTGAGAACAGCTTGCGTAGTGAACGTTTCCCGTTTGAAAATTTTATTTTAAAATGGAAGAAGTCCCAAATTTTTAGCTTTTTTCTAGTCAAAACCCGGACTTAGACAATGAGCAACTGGATGAAATTGAGCACAAAGCTCAAGCGAAAAACACCAAGAGAGCAACTGAATGGGATCTCAAAATAGTAAGTGCAACGGACTTGGGTGAAATTCTGCGAAAGTTCTTCGCTGAAGTGAAAACAGGGAAAGGCCAAGCGTTAACTCCAAGTGCATTGACTGGAATTAGAGCGGCCATTCATCGCCATCTAGCTTGTTGAATTCACGTCTGCTAACAAAATGTTTGAAGCGAAGGCCAAGCTATTTACGAAAACAATGCGAAACCAAAACACAAATCATCCATTCAGTCAGGAGACATGCAGAAATTGAATCGATACTTAAACCCACAGTCTCTTCTCTAAAACCAATTTATTTCCTTGGCACAGCCGTACCAAAATTGCACCCAACATATTCAGATTGGAACAATGAAGATTTATCACGAAAAGTATGAAGAACCGTCGCCATCGACCCGCAAACGCCGCCGAATAATCGAGAGCGATGATAGCGACTAAAAGCTGTAACTTATTTAATGAAATTAGCAAAGACAGTCTGAGTCCATTTCCTGTGGACGGGAAGACTATTATTTTTTAAATATAAACTGTCTTTTTGCTAATCATTGTTACCAATCGTTTTAAAACTAGATTATATTTGACTTTTATTGTAAACAAAAAGGAATTTTATTTGGCTCTTGTTTAGCTGAGCGTATTGTAGCAACAACTTTCCATACCATAGTTTCATGCTACATCTCTGTTAAACATTTTTTCCTTATTAAATGAATTTGTGCGATTTGGCCTTGTGTTTTGATAATAATGTAGCATCATTTGCACCCTCGCTCTGCTCGGGCGCAAATGATGCTACTCGGGCGCAAATAAACTATATGCCCTCCAAAAGTCATGTGTTTGTCCTATTCGCAAAACTTATGCCATAATCAGTAAGCGTGTTTGGTGTTTGTTTGTTTTCAATCTTGATAGTCTCTAGTTAGAGAACGAAATATAAAAGTTATTCAAAGAAACTATAAGCGAAGCAGTTGTCGGTTTAAACCTATTTTATCCGAAAAGAGTTCCAAAAACAGTTCCGTGCATTTCTAAAAGCGCCCGAATTTCAAACTATTCGCAGCCGCAAAACTTATGCCATAGAGTTAAACATGTTTCAGTGTTTGTTTGTTTTCAATCTCGATTGTCTCAAGTTAGAGAACGAGATATAAGGGTTACGTAAGTAACTATAAGCGAAGCAGTTTTGGGTTAAAGCTATTTTACCCGGTAAGTAATATGTGTTCCTCAAAGTGTTCGAGTTTCTTCGCGGCCGCTCAAACCTACTCGACATTTCTTCGACATGTTTATTACAGGTGCTTCGAATAGGCTTGGATAAATTCTGCTCGTAAAATGGCTTATTCTGCCTGCCGGCAGTGCTCGTAAAAATCGCTTATTCTGCTCGAAATTCTGCTTGGACACCTTTATTCTACTAGAATTCTCCTCGGTACCTAAAAACTTTTCGGCCCTTCGGGCCTTATGCATTTTTACAAATATGGAAGGGAGCCTGGGCCTAACCCCTAAATACTAGATTGGATTTTAGATTTTCATTATGGGTAGCAAAATTGTAATTCATCTCACTTTATATCACAGTGAATTTTTTATTAGCATCTTACAAAAAGGAACATCAAACTGCATAAAGACTGTGTAATTAGTTTTTTGTATTTGTTTAGCTTTCATTTTTTCTTACAGCTATTACGCATATCATTAGCGTCACTGATTTTCCGTTATTCGGCTAAAATTCTGCTCGAAAATGCCTTATTCTGCCGGCGGAATGCTAGCCTGCGAAAGCAGACGTATTTCCGGCTGTCGTTTCTCTCCGCCGAGAGAGAAACGACAGCCGGAAAAACGTCTGCGTTCGCAGGCTAGCAGAATGCTCGCCTAAAAAATCGCTTATTATGCTCGAAATTCTGCTGGCAGAATTTATCCAAGCCTAGCTTCGAAGCTCCACAAATCATTTCTTTTGGGTAATCCCAGTAAAATGCCGGTGAAGTGCCAGTATAAATTTTTGACCAGACTAATAGTGGCAGTTCATGTTATTTGTTAACATCCGATCGCGATGAAGATAACCCATTTACTTCAGAATAAGTTTTATTTTGTTGTTGTAAATGAGCGCCGTTTCAAGTTCATTCAAGCGAACAGCCAATAATCCAAGGAGATTTGACAAGCCTTGACAGTTAATGACAGGATATGGAAACATTGCAAAAACAAAGCAAGAAGGCTCGTGAGTAAAATAGGTGTTCAGTTTCATACCCCCCAAAAAATAATAATCAAGCTGTGCTCAGCCTCTAGAATGACCTTTCGAGTTTGTTTTTACAGAACAGATCCCCAAAATATTGGAGGAGTATTCGGAACACTTTCGGGCTTTTTGAAAAACACTTTTCGAAAGAAAACGAGCCATAAAAAGCCCGAAAGATATTTCAGATCGAAAAGTTTCAGGACTATTTTTGAGAAACGAACGCCAGTGTATTGTTTGGCGGCGCTCCGTTTTAGGCTTGGCTAAATCTACGTATTAATGTTGTAATGTCCTCTTTTCTTGGGGTGCTAGGGACACTTAACAACACCTGAAAACGAGCAATTCCTTGTTACTTAAAACTAATGAATGGTTTTGTATTCGGTAAGAAACGAAATTAAATTATATTTGCCAAATATAAAACGACTGTTCATAGCTTCATTGTCTCTCCGTCTTCTTCCTCAGAAAGATAATCCTTTTCAACTCAATGTTCACAACGCCTTTATGCTCACGTAGGCTTAGAGTACGTGATGCACGCAAGAGGCAACTTTGACAAATTGAAGTTCGCTTGTACGTAGTAAAGAAGGGTTTCATTGGAAAGCTCAACATCATCTCTTCTGGCCAAGGTTAACTCTCTCTTTTTTTCCCCCACGCATAGCGCGATTTGAAACGACTCGTCTTAGCTGTAGGGTCTCTCCCAGTCATTGTCATTTCAAATCAATGATCGACAACGCTTCAATTTATGTTCATGTACGCTTTTAAAGAGATGCATGTACGAGACAGCTTTTACGATTTTAAGTTCACTGCTGTCTTTGTCGTTATGTTACTAACACAGGAGAAAAGCGGGCTGGGAAGGCTAGAAAAAATGCAAATTAAAACTTTTAATTGAATCGACTCAGTGATATTTCAAAGCCGCCATGTTGTGACGTCACGCTATTGTTTCGCACATTTCCAAAAGTGGAAATGCTCTGAACTGTTAAACGCAGGACTGTTTTCGCGAAATCAAACTACAGGCGACTGCCTTGCTAAAATAACTGACCAACAAAAAAGAGGAAATGGAGGTCTTTAAAGCGACGAAAAGCCGTTTCGTGTTGAGATTCATTCGATTTGCAAATGACAACCTAAAGTTTGCTCCAAAAATTAAACTGAACCGCGGACTTAAAAAAACACTACAGTACGGTAAATGTTGTTTTGAATGTTGATTTGCTTTTCAAAAATTGTTTAAATGATTGTTTGCTCCAGATTCGTATAATTTTTGTAACTTTGTTCGCAAAGCCGCGCAACTTCCGATCAAGCCATCGCCATAAACACAGCTGAAGTGTCTCCAATAATTACATGCGTGTGTGCACGCACGCAAGAAAATCGAAAATGTTTTGCTTCTTAAAGCCAATGTTTTGTTTATCTGAATAAACGTTTTGGCTAGAAAAGCTTTTTTTCGACTATTCTTTCCTTCTTAATTGATAGTTGGGTTCAGGAAGCAGTTTTTGTAAACACGGACTAATTTGCATAACCGGGTTGAAATTCGATAAACAAGCGGCTTGTTATGCATTCTCGTACGATTGTGGTCATGTTACGCAGAAATTATACATGTAACAAATTCATTCCACCATTTCCACCACACTTTATATTCCTGATCATTCCCTAAATTTCCAAATATTTCGTCAAACTTACCACAAAAACCATATTTACGTAGTGTACCTTGAACCTCTTTGCTATATTGATCAGTGCTGGAACAGTAGATACGTGGATCTATTCGGGGCCCTATTTTTCGCCACCACTTTGCAGTTTGTTGTCGTCGTTGTGCTGCTCAGAATTTTTAACATTCTTATGAACGCTTTTTATCAAAACACTGACGATCGATATGTCTGTCTATGTTTCGTATTTTCCAAAAGTTGGTCCGGTTGACCGCTTTACGTATCATGGCGGCTGTGACGTCATTAAAACAAAGAAAAGGATTGCCAACAACTGGGTTACAGCTCCATCTAAGTACTCGAGGCACATTAAAAGCATGTTTGACGTTGGATTTTTTGTGACGACTAAGTTGTAGCTTGAATCTTTGACCTAGTTCTCTGAAGACGAATGAAACGCTTTCGTTTAGAGTGGTTTTCAAGTGCGTGTCGCAAAACCAAACTCACTCTGACCAATTACAATAGACCGGAAAAGCGGCAACCTAATGAACCAGTCAAAACGCAAACTAAATACATATAACAGGCGACATGCGCGAGAAAACGCGTGCGGCAGAGACACGATTGGTGTTGGTTTTATTTAAGACTGCATGGGGTAAGTGATCCAACAAGCCACACAGAGGGTTGGAAGCAAAACCCACCAAAGCCACACAAATTACGTTCAACGAGAAATAGAAAACCGCTCTTTATGATTTCAAATTAGTCTGCACTAGTAAAGGTGATATTTGCCATTTTGTGTGTTCACCTTTTATCTTATCCCAAATAAAATTAGATTTGCGTCCTGCTTGAGTTAAATTTTGAAGTTGTGGGTTACATGTAGGCAGCAGTTTTAAATTCCAAGCTGGTAGAGCTCGAACTTTGCTCTTCTTCTCATGGCCCTCAACATGTTCAGTCCACTACGGTAATTGTAAACGGTCAAAATACCAGAGGAGATAAGGGATTGAGTCTTTTGTTGAAACCCTTTCAGGAGCGTTCCTCTCTTTAAGACGGTAACACGGGTTACAACATAATTGTTTCACACCGCTTAATGGCATAAGGTTGTCTTAAATTTTGTGTCTTTTGAACGCAATTCCTGGCCGTTTTAGGCGAGTTTTTGGTTCGGTGTCGTTCGCCGTGTTGTTTGCTCCACATAAAACAAAGATGTGGAGAAACAACAAATGTATGAAAAAATAGGTATACTGAGGTAAGGGTAAAAAGTCAGATGTTTAAATGGTGCCTGTACAACTTGAGACCTGTGCGGATCCAACTAAAAATCGTACCAGCAGTAGTTGTGGGGTGGGAGGGGATGGAGGCAGTGGAGGGGTATCAGGTCCTGAGCAGATGTAAACGCTTTGGAGATCAGATATTCTATACACAGACAAGCTCGGAATTCCGCTTGGTTTATTAATGTTAGCTTCATTCATTAACAGATAGTAGCCACCGGAATAACAATGTTGTTAACGCCATTTCAGTTTGACTTTGCGCATTCACAGTCGGTCACTACAATACGTTCAATACCAGCCACATACGTTTTAACCGGTTGACACCTGTTATATACCGGTGGTGCCGAACTACACGAGGTCATAGAATGCGTTTTGCATTCGTACTCCGTATAAACGGTGCCACCAACTACCCACTTCGTAATGCTCCTCACGCATTTGGGAAGAGAAAGCACGCTGCGGTCACAGGCTGATTGGCTGCCTGCCCGTCTCACCCTTTCCTCCATGAAGCTTTCAGGCTCACTCAGAGAGTGGTCAGCGATATCCTCTTCCTTGAATTTGTCATGCGCTACACCAGTTATGAATTCCTCCTCATCTGTTCCGCTTGGCAACGATGACATTTCCGGTTTGAAAACTGCAGATTTCCCATTACTTGAAAAAGCAAACTGAAGAGAATTTCTTATTTATCATTGTGTTTGTTTAAATTTCTTTAACTGCTGTAAACCTCAAAAACAAACTTTGATGCAGGGTTCAATTCCTACTGTAACTCCCCAGCCTCCTCCCCGGCCTCCTCCCCAGCCTCCTCCCCAGCCTCCCCGGAACACATCAAGGAGATTTAGTAATCATAAGTCGGTAAAGTATGATCGTCCGAGTAAGTTTTGTCCTGAGAAGGACTGCACTTGTGTGGCGAATGTCACCACAAACAGCTCTTCTCAGGAGTACACGCACCCAGACGATCATACTTTATTTACTTATGGTATGACTCCTTGGTTCAAACCATTTACAGACTTTGTAAAGTTGTATTGTCTTCTTTCTTAGCGTCCTATTTCCCACCCTGGGCATAGAGAAAGTGAACTGAAATTCCACCCTCCTGGGGACACTTACTAAAACCTACAAAAAGGGCAATACTTTGTTCCTTACAACTAATGAACGATTTTGTACTCGGTAAGAAACGAAATTAAATTATATTTACCAAAGTCACCAAACATAAAACGACTGTTCCCAGCTTCATGGCCTCTTCGTCTTGGTGCCGAGAAAGAGAATACATTTCAACTCAATGTCCACAACGCTTTTATGCTCATGTAGCCTTAGAGTACGTGATGCACACAAGAGGCAACTTTGACAAACTGAAGTTTGCTTGTCCTTAGTAAAGAAGGGTTTCATTAGATTTCATTAGAAAGCTCAACTTTATCTCTTCTGGCCAAGGTTAACTTTTCCTTTTTTTTTTCCACGCATGGCGCCATTTCAAAGGACTCATCTCAGCTGTAGGGTCTCTCCCGGTTATTGTCAAATCAGTGATCCACAACACTTCAATTTATGCTCATGTACGCCTTTAGAGAGATGCATGTAAGAGACAACTTTTACGATTTTTCACTTACACTTATAAAGAAGGGCTTTTAAGCTCATGTAGAACTTCAGAGTGACGCACGCAAAGAGGCTACTTTGAGAAATTGAAGTTTGCTTGTACTTGGTTAGGTAGGGTTTCGTTGGAAAGCTCAACTTCATCTCTTCTGGCCAAGGTTAACTCTCTCTTTTTTCCCCACGAATGGTGCCATTTGAAACGACTCTTCTCAGCTCTAGGGTCTCTCCCGGTTATTGCCAAATCAATGATCGACAACGCTTCAATTTATGCTCATGTACCCCTTTAGAGAGAGGCATGTGAGAGACAACTTTTACGATTTTAAGTTCACTTGCACTTAATAAAGAAGGGCTTTAATGGAAGGCGCAACTCCATTTCCCCTCGTCAAGGACTTTGTTTTCACATTCCAATTGTTGCAAAGAGCATTACTCCACATGAAATGCAAAAATCAAGGCAAGTCGACGTCTGTGTATATCAAACAACATTATCAATGCAAAGCTAGTAAACAAAGAGATTCAAGATGAAAATAAATATAACAAAAAAGTATTCCTGCCAGATCTTGAGATTAGGGAACTTAAGCAAATAGGGCGGCGACGGCTGAAGAGAACGTCACAAAACAAAAGGTCTAATTAGCAAAACAATGACTGCACGTGCGATACAGATTTTGGTACATTTCTTTGCCTTCCTCACTTACACGGAATCAAAACGTTCTTTTCGGACAATGATTTGCGTTTGTTTTTTAATCTAATAAATTATTCGATCTTCTTTAAACATTTTTAAAATTTTAAGAAGTAGGCTGATAATTAGTATAAATGAAGCATGCCATCGTTAAAAATACACCTCACAACTTAACTCTCCCCTTCCTCCCCACCAAAATTAATTATACCAGGAGACTCCTGATTATACCTACTTAGGAGTTTGCATGCTGCTCTTAATGAACTGTTTCAGTTCGCTAGGGTGTTGAGAAGATAAAGATAAAAGGATTAACATGGGGCTAAAACGTCAAACGAGCATGAGTTAGTTGGGTACAAGACTCTCCACTCTTTAAGATTTAACCATGTACCGACATAAACATAAGTGATTCGACTTGAGCTCCCGAGACTTGCGGGCGATTCTCAAAGATGAGCGTGGGCTGCAATTGTGGTAGATGTCGCAAATTAGGAGTAGTTTTTTTTAGAACAAACTAAAAGGTCAGTGAATTAGTGGTCCTTCTAGCAGCATCAGATTTTATGGCGTGTTAGCTTACTCTCAGTACCTTTCAGAGCATTGGGCTTCAGGGATATCTTACTTTACTAATTTTTAAGTGTTTAAAAGCTTTTTCTTATTAATATTAGCAAGGTGTTTGTATTAACTCTAGACTTAGTGTGCGACGGACATCCAGTTTATTCTCGTTTCCCCCAGAACTGATGCTTTCCCTTTTTAGTCCGCTTCCAGACAAAACTTGAACTTAAAAATATGCAACATCACGTTATTTTTTGCCCCAAATACCACATGCTAACGCCCAAACGCTCGACTCTCCTTACCCCCTCCCCCGAAAAAATTCAGAGGACGTAGAGCAGGCAATCCAACACTATCTGTTATTTTGTTTTTAATAAAAAGACTGTGCTTATAACTAAATATTAAATTCCCGATCAGTAAAACTCCGCCCAGTTTGTAAAGCAGCTGGTGAAGTTGCTGTTATTTGATCTCCTAATTACCGACCATTTACCTTGCTGAAACTTTAAGTTATTTGTGACATCTCGCACATTTGTAGCCCAGGTCCTTTTTCGAAAGTCTCAGACAAGTCTAGCCAACTGAAGTGTCTCTTGTGGTTTTGTCTACAAGTGGTAAAATTGTCATCAAATGGATGTAACCTCATGGTTAATCAATTAACCTTACTGTCTTTTTGATCCTTAGAAGAATAGCCCTTCGCCACACCAACACGCTCGTAAGCTGACAATAAAGCGCGACTGGCCTTAAACTCTTCGTTAAGACCGGGTATAGAAATTGTCCTTCGTGTTCAGAATACTTTGTGGTTTGCTTGAGCTGATTAAACAACAGATACGATATAAAAAAAGTTTCTGCGTGAAGTCACCCGTTTCGATGCTAGTTTGCTCATTTTTACTCAAATTGGTCAGAAACGTCCCACGGTTATATTAACAATCTCTCTTTCGTAACCCCAGTCTCTTCAATGTGAAGGTATTTACAGATTGAAGTGATATGTTAGTTGAGCCTGAAACAAATTAAGAAAAAAAGCATTTACGTCAACAACAAGAACAAAAATTAAAAGAAAATTAAAAGACAACTCAGAATGGTCTTTCTGTGGAAACGAATAGCAGATTGGCTGCGACATCTCTTTTGGGAATGCTCAGAGAAATGGGAGTTTTTGAAGATGTTATTCTAAAAAGTGCTTTCCGCAATTCCCCAGATAGATATATCCTTTATTGTCTTGCCACTGTCTGTTACAAGCCTTGCAATTTCTGTTACTTTCACTATGTATTTAATTATTCACTGTCTTTTTTATCCTAGCACTTTGTTGTATACTGCGTTTTTTTGCCTTTGTTTCCTTGCATAATGTAGCTCATGTGATCTTTCTATTTTACTTTTTTTTTTGCACCTTGTAATTGTTTTCTTTTATTTTGCATTTTACTTGTGGTGACTTTTTTTTGTAAATATTCTGTGTATCTCAATAAAAATAAATAAATAAACAAATAAATAAATGAATAAATAACAAAAATTAACATTTTGAAACTGTAGGGAAGGATAGTGGTCAAAACGTCAAAGGTGTTAAGATGTTTAGGGCCCGGAAAACTTATCCTTAATGACCAACTGGTACTTTGCTGAAGGTTTGACCGTTAGAGAAAGGTTTGCAAAGTCTTTAACAGGGGCCGATTACATGAGCAGGGAATTATATTTTGAAACTACTAAAAGTCACATAGTTTGCGTGGGGGGGCCCTGTGAACAGACTTGCCAGAATCTCGGCAAACTAGGGTATATGGCAATACCAAAACATCCCTATTAACATGGAATATTGACTTTTGAGTTCAGTTAAATGGAATCACTTCAATGGTTGTCTGTTTGGTCCTTGTGGCTCTAAATGGTGAATTTTTACAATTTGAAGGGTTTTACAACTCATTCTACTGTACATAATAAGAGAAGAACAAGGGAGGAAAACTGCATTTCAGACCGGCCCAGAAATTCCCATCGCTCAGTTTTTAAACCACAAAGGCAAGTTCAGTGGTTAAAGATTCCTCTCCTACCATTCAATTGGACATTTGTCAAAAACTTGAGGCACGAGCTGCTGAATATTATGTTTATTTTAAACTCAAGGGTAAGTATTCTTTGCAATATTTCATGTTAATAGGGACATTTCAATAATATCCAGGGCTATACATTGCATTTTGAAACTACATACAATATACCACTGGCCACAAAGTTTGTGTGGGAAGCCTGTGGACTGTTAAACATACCAAAAGTAAAATTGGGCCAAGCAATTATATGGGAAAATCTCAGGCCAGTTTGCAAGGCTCCCAGCATTGTGATGCCAGAATCCCAGCTGGAGTACCAGGGTGAACAGTCATCTTGGCCTGAACCAGCCTGGCTAACCATGGGCCAGCCCAGCTAATGTAATTGGCCCTAAATATTGGGTTTCAAAGAAAAGAAACGATATTATTGAAAGTACCAGGTGAGCAAGCATCCCTAATTTGCCAAAAAGGTTACCAGTTTGCATGTACTTTTGTGTTTCACCCCTTGTTTGTTTGTCTTCCTGTTGTTGCAGTCTTATCAGGTCTGAGTCAAACATTAAACCAGTAACTTTATTATGACTTAATACATCACCTGGAAACAGCATTCCCTGAGGGCTATTCTTCCAAGAGGAAAAAATGATTGTACATATTGGACACCTTGCCACATAATGTCAAGTCACACCCTGCAGAGTCTCTCCCTCACAACATTTAACATCAATAACTTGTATTCAAACATACCTGTGATGTACAACTGCTGTTGTGTTATGTTATCAAATGATACATGGGGCCTTACTTTTAAAGTAGACCAGATGATGATTTAAACTAACATTACTTTTTTGTTAAGTTTTCAAACTAAGAATATAACACTGTAAATGAGGTGTAAAGGCTAGAAACAATTCAGAATAACTCAGTTGGCTACACAAAATATTCTAAAAAGTCCTATGGACACTTGCAGCTATTGATAATTATTAATAGTCGTCAAAAACTATCACCCATTTGTCACGATAAATTAGCATATAGCCAATGCGCATGCGCGTGTGTAGTTTTACGGACCTCGTGCTTTAGTGTGTGCCGTTGCTCGAGTTTCATGTTGTTGTAGTTTCGCTAAAGTAGAAACGAATTTGAAGATTAAAGTTGTGTTTATTACCTTGACATGGTGGCAGCGGTAAAAACGACAGCTAAACGATGTTGAAGCTTGATCCACCGGAAAAGCTCGACTTTTCAAAGCCGCAAGAGTGGCCAAACTGGAAGCAGCGTTTCGATCGCTTCAGATGTGCGACGAAGCTGAACAAAGAAACCGAGGAGCTTCAAATCAATGCTCTGATCTACACAATGGGCAAGGAGGCTGAACATATATTTAATGCATTTACGCTCGAAGAAGGCGATGAGAAGAAGTACGGCGTGGTGTTAAACAAATTCGAGGAACATTTCGTGCCGAAGCGAAATACTATTCATGAGCGAGCATGTTTTCATCGGCGAGTACAGAAGGATGGAGAAACTGTCGAAGCCTTTATTCGAAACCTCTACGAATTAGCAGAACATTGCGAATTTGGTCTACAGAGGGACGAACAAATTCGAGACAGGATAGTGATTGGAATTTTGGACAAATCACTCTCGCAAAAGCTACAGATGAAATCCGATTTGAACCTTGACACGGCTATACAAATGGCGCGTCAAACAGAGCAGGTGAAAGTTCAAGACGCAGGCCAAGTAGACGACAAACACCTTGGAGAAGTAAATCGAAAGAATCGGAGGCCGAATGCAAATAGAAGACAAGGTCCTACTCAGCGTGGCAAGAATTTTCGACGACCTGGCGTTCCTTCGCTTCAGCCATGTTCTAGATGCAACCGTGCTCATAGGCCTGACGAGACATGCCCGGCGATGGGAGCCAAATGTTCTAAATGCAAGAAAAAGGGACACTTCGCTGTAGTTTGCCGTACGGTGGTGGGAGAAGTAACACGTGCTCCCGACCAAACCAGCCAACATTTCTTTCTTGGAGCTATTCAATCGGGTGACAATGCCGAAGAACCGTGGAGTGTCATGTTACACATCAACAAGAAGCCTGTGCAGTTCAAAATTGACACTGGAGCTGATATCTCCGTGATGTCAGAATCAACATATCAAGCTCTTCCACAGCGCCCTCAGCTTCAAACTTCGAATGCGGTCTTATCTAGCCCAGGAGGAAAGCTTAACTGTAAAGGCCTGTTCACTGCTAACATCACTTTAAAAGAAAACACCTACAGTGAAGATATGTACATAATTGAAGGTCCATGTGTGAACAACCTTCTTAGTCGACAAGCAGCATGTCGCATGGGTTTAGTCCAACGTGTCAATGAAACAACCGCAGATGTCTACGGAGACATTGGCCTCATGGACTGTGATGTAGCAAAAATTGAACTATCAGTTGATGCACAGCCCTATTGTATTAATGCGGCAAGGAAAATTCCCTTTCCACTTCTTCCCAAAGTAAAAGAGGAACTTACACGTATGCTTGAAGCTGGAATTATTGAAGAAGTCACAGAACCAACCGATTGGTGTGCTCCTATGGTTCCAGTTGTGAAACCCAGTGGAAAAATCAGAATCTGTGTTGACCTGAGGAAACTAAATGAAGCTGTGAAGCGAGAGAGATACATTCTCCCTACCTTGGAAGATGTAGCACCAAAACTAGCTGGTGCAAAAGTATTCTCTAAATTGGATGCATCAAGTGGTTATTGGCAGATACCCTTGCACCCTGACAGCACAAAGCTCACAACGTTCATCACTCCAATGGGTCGCTTCTGTTTCCGCCGCCTGCCATTCGGGATAACCTCAGCACCCGAAATTTTTCAGCACAGAATGACAATTATACTTAAAGACCAAGAAGGCACAGCAGCTATCCAAGACGATATCATAGTCTATGGGAGAAGTGTAGCAGAACATGACAAGAGACTGCAGGAAGTATTCGAGATCATTGCCAAGTCGGGATTGAAGCTCAATGAAAAGAAATGTGAAATCCGCAAGCCCAAAATCTGCTACTTTGGAAGTGTTATCAGCGAGCAAGGAGTCAGCCCAGATCCAGAGAAAGTACGAGCAATTCAGGAACTTCCGCCACCACAGAACGTATCCCAATTGCGACAAGTACTGGGCATGATCAATTACCTTGGCAGGTTCCTTCCAAACTTATCAACAGTGATAAGTCCTATGAGTGAGTTACTGAAATTAGATACTGCATGGACTTGGTCCCATAGGCAGCAACAAGCCTTTGAGAAAGTAAAGGCCATGGTGACCACTACACCAGTATTAGCCTTCTATGATGTCAACAAACCAACTGTAGTCAGTGCAGATGCCAGCAGCTATGGCCTGGGTGGTGTCCTTCTTCAGAAACATGGCGATCAACTACGCCCTGTAGCATTTGCCTCACGCACGATGACAGATGCAGAAAAGAGATATGCACAGATTGAGAAGGAGTGCTTGGCATCAGTATGGGCCTGTGAAAAGTTCTCGCGTTATCTTTGTGGTCTGGAGTCGTTCAGGCTGTTGACAGATCACAAGCCACTAGTACCCCTGTTCAACCGCCAAGACCTGGAAAAAGTACCTTTACGATGCCAACGTCTTCTCATGCGAATGATGAGATTCAAACCTAAAGCAGAACATGTGCCAGGAAAGGAACTTGTAGTTGCTGATACCCTGTCCAGAAATCCGCTTGTAAATGTCACAGAGGCATCAGACTCGGAAGAGGATGTCAAAGCTTATGTCGATGCAGCCATGATGTCACAACCAGCGTCACTTGAGAAACTTGCTCAAGTTTCTCAAGTGACGCTGACCACAACTCAGTCTTGTACTGAATTACACAATTAATGGATGGCCAAAGTATGCAAAGGATGTCCCAGAACAGATTCGTCAGTACTACACAGTTCGTGGTGACTTGTCTGTAGTAAATGGCAAAATCATCTATTGCAACCGAATTGTTGTACCTTCAGCTCTACGATCAGAAGTCTTGGACCGTATCCATGATGGTCATCAGGGTGTGACTAAGTCCCGTGAAAGAGCCAACATGGCTGTATGGTGGCAGGCATTAGCCGTGACATTCAAAACAAAGTGTCCACATGCGAATTCTGCCAAAAGAATCTACCCAACCAGAGGAAAGAGCCGTTAGTCACTACACCTCTCCCTGAAAGACCATGGAAGAAGATTTGTGCAGATCTCTGTGAACATGAAGGAAAACAGTTTCTAGTCGTTATTGACTATTACTCAAGATTTCCCGAAATTGCCTATATGTCCAGTACCACAAGTGATCACGTGATCAACAAACTGAAAGACTTTTTTTCCCGATGGGGAATACCTGAGGAAATTGTGAGTGACAATGGGCCACAATTTTCTTCTGAACTGTTCCATACATTCAGCCAAGAGTATGACTTCAAAACATACCACATCAAGCCCACATCACCCGCAAGCAAATGGTGAAGCCGAAAGTGGCGTCCGTATCGCCAAGAAGATCCTCAAGCAGAGTGATCCATTTGTTGCTTTGATGAGCTATAGAGCTACACCCCACACAGCCACTGGTGTAAGCCCTAGTCAGCTAATGATGGGAAGAGAAATCCGGACTCTCCTTCCTACATTGGAGTCTAACCTGAAGCCAATCTCAGTAAGTTACGAAGCCGTTGCTGAAAGAGACGAGAAAAGCAAGACAGCCTACCGACAGTCCTTTGACAAGCGACATGGTGTGCGAACGCTGCCAGAACTGCAACCTGGAGATGCTGTCCACATGAAACTAGATCAGCAGAAGGGATGGAAAACCCCAGGTGTAGTCATCGCCAAAAGTTCTACGCCTAGATCCTATGTTATCGAAACACCCCAAAGTATTGTGCGTCGAAACAGGAGGCACCTGCGCCCGACGACAAGCCCTATTGAAATTGAGAAGTTCGCCGAACTTGAACCAGATATAGAACCGGAACGGGATCCTAGTCCTAAGTCTGCAACCGCTGATGTGCAAGAGTTACCTCCAACTGTGACTCAGTGCAAAGCGCCACTAGTTACACAGCCACACCCTGATCTGAAGAGTTCTCATGGAACACTTACTAAGTCGTCTGGAGCAAAAGTCAAAACCTCGAGCGGTCGCGTTGTGAGAAAACCAATCCGCTTTCGAGAGGACTCTTGATTTGACATTTGATTTATTGATCAACATTTGATTCATTAGAGACATTGACAGTTTCACACAAGTGTTGTAATTGTTCAGTTTATTTCTATAAGTTAATACATCAGTTTCATTATTTTTCTAAAAAAAAAAACTCATAGAGGGAGATGTCACGAGAAATTAGCATATAGCCAATGCGCATGCGCGTGTGTAGTTTTACGGACCTCGTGCTTTAGTGTGTGCCGTTGCTCGAGTTTCATGTTGTTGTAGTTTCGCTAAAGTAGAAACGAATTTGAAGATTAAAGTTGTGTTTATTACCTTGACACCATTCAGCTATGTTTTGACTTGACCAATAATTTGCGAGCTTTTTTGATTGTTGTTTTAGTTGTTTCGTGATTACTGAATGAACTTCCTAGATGTCGGTGAGCTCACATTGAGCCATTCTTGATTGCTGAACAGTTGAAACATGACCATATATTCACTGATTTCTTGTTACTTGTACGTGTTAGTACAGTCATAGCCTTGGGGCAGAGAAACTTCAAAAGAACAAAGTTTTGTTTCATGGTAACCTGAATATCAGGCTTTTTGGGCAGGGGGGGGGGATTCGCTCCCCAGAAAAGGCCTGATACTCAGGTTAGTTTCATGGCATTTAAAACAATTTTTGTGTATAGCCAGTACTTTATTAGTTTAGTTAAGTATTGATAAGCTCATCATCGACAATCACTGAAAATAAACACTTGTCTATAATCAGTGATAGACTATAACAAAGTGAGCTTACTGGTACTTACCTAGGTGAAAGATACTGGACGGTGACATCCAATATGGCAGCCAATATGGCTATCAGAGGATGAACGCAAACAGAGTATGTTTGGATTTTAAATGAATCCATGCTTTTAACTTCATCTTGCATTCTTAAGTTTTGAATTAGTTTCTGACTAGAAATTGTCATTTATCAAGCTGACACTTTCAGACAGACTAACAAGACTACTGAGGCTAATTTCATTCGCCCACTGGGCTACCAAACTTCTATATTTTTACTTGCCCAAGAGCAAAATTTACTTGCCTCGGGCAATCGGACCTGGGTTTTTCCCTACCCTGTCCTGGCCTGTCATTTAATTTACAGCATTAAACTTCCGTTATTTTTAAAATCTTTGTGAAAAAAGCGGCCATGTGGAAAATAACCGTGGTTACTAATGGTTATTTTCCAGTGAATCTTGCATGTCTCAGTGATCCCAAGAGCTAGCTGGATGGGGCCTTGGCCCCTGCTACAGTGTATGTTCAGCAATGTCCAATTGGTCGAAATTGGAGAGGCTGAACAAAGTACTGCCCCAGACCCTCCAGGATGGGGTTTGAGTATGGGCCCAATCATTCCATGCCCACCCCATAGAACTGGCCATGGTTATGAAAACCAGAAACATTCTAGTGCTTATTATGGCCTTACAGCTTTACAAGTGCAGCCTTATGATAACCACATATATGTATAGAGTGCAACATTGATTTATTTAAGCAATTCTATTTCAGTTTGTCTTAAAGCTGTGTCTACCAAAACCCATATAAACCTCTATAATTCACACATTAATGTAATTCACATACCAGTTTCTGCACATTTTAATCATTACCTGGGTCAGTGTCTATAGGAATAATTTGTACTTAAGTGGGTAATAGTAAATTTAATACTGTCGTTTCATTCGTTGCAACAGATCAGACATATGTATACATAATCTGAAGTGGATCAACAAGTTCAATCCCCATTAAGGGAAGCCTTAAAGAAGACCTAATATCACAGATCAGAAACACTCCCAAATATCAGGGTGTCTGTAAAACCCGGAACACCCCGGAACAACCCCGGAACACCCTGGAACATCCCGGGAACACCCCCAGAACTTGTATGGAACAGCCTGGAACAACCCCGGAACGCCCCTGGAACATCCCATAATACCCCGGAACACCTTCGAAACAGCAAGGAACACCTCCGGAACACCAAAAATAGTGGTCAGCGGTCAGACTGCTCACGAATTGACTAAGCCGAAGACCTCCGAAGATTCCCAATTCTTCCTAAGACTTTTGCGGATCACCCTGAGATTTCTGAGCATTTCAAGAATGCTTAGATATTGCTTCAAAGAATCCTTCAAGGCCAGTGTTAAACTTAATGGTAAAACTTTGTTCATTGGTTTCATTACTAAATGAAATGAAAGGCAATTTGGGAATCAAAAGTTTGCTTTGAAAAAAATGTCCTTTCTACAGAGTTCAATGTTTTGCGTTTGGGTGAACTACATTGTAAAGACTGTACGAAAAGAGGAATCTGTCCTGGATTAACATTGCAGCAATGCCTATAAGCAACAAATGAACTTAAGTGCTATTTACTCATCATTAAGAGGCTGTCTCCCTAAGAGCGGTCTGGTCGATCTGGGTTGAAAAAAGATTTCGCTCATTTCGTGTTTGTTGAAAGACTTTCATGTACCTATACTAAAACCACAATCCGCTTGATCGGATCTTTTAATTTTTTGGAGTTTTAAGGGGTTTTCGGTTCACCCGAGGGAACGCTTGTGACGGCCCATATCGAGGCTAAAATTTTACCCAACTTTGAAGATCAATTTAACAAGAACTAACAAACCCTGTACAAAACAAACACCACAGCCAGTTAAAATAAGTCTTTTTAATTCACTAAAGCGACTTTTGTGACCGTTGAGTTTGAATCCAGCTAGCGGTGAGACTTTAACGACACCTCCATTGCACAGCTTAATCAAACCTGCGAAGACCGACCAATTTCAAAACGTATTTTTGAAAAAGTGAGGCGGCCTGTTTCAACCAAACTAACACAGCTGAAAAGTAGGCACCATAGGAAATGTCATCACCGAGAAAAACCTTGCGGCCAGTCCTTGATGAAAAATATGTAACTTTGTGAACTTGCCCAGTTTCGACGATCTCCAAGTTTTGCCTCGGCATGTACTTAAACCCGGAACGGCGGAAAGCTGGAACGCCGGAACGCCGGAATACTTAAACCCGGAACACCGTAATACTTAAACCCGGAACGCCGGAATACTTAAACCCGGAACACCGGAATACTTAAATCCGGAATGCTGGAATACTTCAACTCTAAATAACGATTTAATATACACAAGTTCGCTGAAAAGACGAAAAATTAAGGTTAATTTCACCTTCTGACCCCCGCCAAAACCATTCTCCTCAATATCCCCATCCCAACTGGGCTTTTTCGCGCTGGCATCGACATGGAGGACTCTCCTGCAAGGTAAGCGTATGTAGCTGAAATTTTCTCTCTTTAACTTTACGCGTTTAAAGTATCATTTACAAAGTAATGAACTGTTATTCCCTTCCTTTAGTCCCAGCCAAAGCCAAGAGAAAAAGAGGTAAGTTATTGAATCTTAACCAGTTTTATATTAAACTCAGTTGACAAATGTCAGGCACATGGTGTGGCTTCACGTAATGACAGCAATACTGAAAATATCCAAGCAGTATAAATGCTCTAAGTGACGAATAAACTGTCTCAAAAACACGTAGTCCAAGAACCTGGCATGCACTTAAATCCAGAACGCCGGAACGCCGGAACGCCGGAACGCCGGAACGCCGGAATACTTAAACCCGGAACGCCGGAATTCTTAAACCCTGAACACCGGAATACTTAGACCCGAAATGCCGGAATACCCCAACTCTAAATGACGATTTAATATACACAAGATCGCTGAAAAGACGAACAATTAGGGTTAAGCCACGCTACCACATTCATTATTAACGTTACCTTCTGACTCCCGCCAAAACCATTCTCCTCACTATCCCCTCCCCAACCCCCTGCCTTACGTTTTCCCGCCAACCATAATCATTATAATTTATTTGATTGCTGGGCTGTTTCGCGCTGGCATCGACATGGAGGACTCTCCAGCGAGGTAAGCTTATGAAGCTGAAATTTTCTCTTTGACTTAAAGCGTTTAAAGTAGCATTTAGAAAGTGATAAACTGTTATTCCCTTCCTTTAGTCCCAGCCAAAGTCCATAGAAAAAGAGGTAAGACACTGAATCTTAACTAACCTGCGCGCAGGTTTTGGCGCCGGGAGACAGAAGGTAACGTTAATAGTGTAGCGTGGCTTAACCTTAATTGTTCATCTTTTCAGCGATCTTTTGTATATTTTAAAAATCGTCATTTAGAGTTGAAGTATTCTAGCGTTCCGGGTTTTAGTATTCCGGCGTTCCGGCGTTCCGGGTTTACGTACATGCCGGCCTGCAAGGTTTTTCTCGGTGATGACATTTCCTATGGTGCCTACTTTTCAGCTGTGTTAGTTTGGTTGAAACAGGCCGCCTCACTTTTTCAAAAATACGTTTTGAAATTGGTCAACCTTCGCGTGTTGGATTAAGCTGTGCAATGGAGGTGTCGTTAAAGTCTCACCGCTAGCTGGATTCAAACTTAACGGTGAATTAAAAAGACTTATTATAACTGGCTGTGGTGTTTGTTTTGCACAGGGTTTGTTAGTTCTTGTTAAATTGATCTTCAAATTGGGTAAAATTTTAGCCTCGATATGGGCCGTCACAAGCGTTCCCCCGGGTGAACCGAAAATCCCTTAAAACTCCAAAAATTTAAAAGATACGATCAAGCAGATTGTGGTTTTAGTATAAGTACATGAAAGTCTTTCAACACACACTAAATGGGCGAAATCTATTTTTCAACCCAGATCGACCAGACCGCTCTTAGAGAGACAGCCTCTTAATTAGCATCCAAACAAAACAGCTTGTACAGTACAACTGTAGGCGCAAGTACTAGTTAGTCATCAGATGCTCTGAAAGAGAATGCGTTCTAGTACCGGTTTCACTAAGAGATTTTTTTTTTTGCTAAGGTCAAACATTTTAACATTCATACCATCCAGGGCAGAATTCTCTTTTCTGTGTGTTTCTCAGTTCAGCGAATATGTAGGAAAAGACAACAGTCCCAAATGAAGATGTGTTTGAACTTTAATTTGAGCAAAATATGTGAAATTGTCATTGGTTGCTTTCTAGTAGTTAATTACTCCCTGCATAATAAAACTTCATTGTGAAACCAGCTTTCATGGCAGAACGTATTATAAGAAGTAATGACAAGATTCGAGAAATGACTTTAATTGCTCACAAGACTTGAAATGCCATGACTGTGTCGGATGACAAGTCACGGCCACTTTTTGACGCTGATAGAAGCATATTTAATTACGATATTTAAGATCACGAAAATTTCTCTGTTTGAGGTGGTTGTGAATATAAATATAGCCTTCGCGAGTCTTACCATCCGTAAAGACTGTTTGAAAATGTGCACTTTACGGAAGTCGTAAACGTAAAGCGTTTTCATGGTTTTCACGATATCCGTAAAGACGTACTTAGAGAACGCGTAAACATTTCCATTCTGGTAACCTTATGGAAGTCGTAAATTATTGTAAATGAAAGCTTTAAGAGTTTTTGCGATATCCGCAAAGACAGCGTTTAAAGTCTCTCTAAGACGTCTTTACTCACTATCGTTTCTATTGCGTAAAGACCTTCTAAACGGAAATGTAAAGAAGTCCGTAAAGATGCGTTAACAGAGACAATAGGCTTTCTTTGCGTAGTCATTACGGATGCGTAAATTTAAGATTTCATGCTGTGTTATTTGTAAACAGAAAATTAGACAACCATTTCTTGTTCTGTCTGAAGTTGTAATACTGGTGTATTATGTACGAAATCTAAATAAACAGATAACTTGCAATTGATTACAATTTGTTTCCTCTCTGTAGAAAAACGATAAGATCCTTTCTTCATCACTTCTGTTTGTTGTCAAGATTCAATACAGAATTGCCAATATTTAAAGCATCATCGTTTCACAGCTTAGTATGTCCAATGATCAGCCGATTGAATTCACAGAATTTTGCAGCTTCCTCTCCCCCCCCCTCCCCCCTCATATTTTCTCTTTTCCCCTCCCAGCCTAGCAACCCCTTCTCTTCATTATTGTTAAGACTGGGTGTATTTCAGTTGCCAATTGACCAAGACACTTTTATGCGAATGGGACTCAGTCAATCCTGTCATCGTCATTGTCATTGTCAATGTCTTATCTAGCTTTTTCAACACCATACATTTCAAGGAAAGGGATGTAATGGCTCTCAGTCGTCAAAACCAACGTCATATATACTCTTGATGTATCGAGTATCCTTCGTCGGTGCCGTCAACCAGTTGTTAGCTATCCACTTCTCTCCTCTAATGACGTTACATCCACCATGTAGTGAGTTTAAATCTATCCTTCCAAGAAGACCGCTGTCAGTGTCAATGAAGTTGTTGTACCACATGATGGCGGTGCCTTTCTTGGGAGGAATAACCAGGTTGGCTGAGTGACAGCTTATGCTGAGATTAAATTCCTCTGCCTCTGGATTTTCTACATCCTGAATAACATGGAAACAAAGAGTATTATGGAAGCCAAGAAACAACAATTAAAACACATTTCTGTCCAAGCACACTCAGACAGCTGGTTGAGTTTTTCGAGGTGACTTAACATGCATCTTTATGGCGCTTGCTGAGTTCGGTCATTGATCATGTATTACTGTTTAATTGTCCAGGTCCATTTACTCTTATGTTTGGAATTCTGCCTGATCAGTAATACCACGAAGTATTTTGAACAGTGTAGTTGAAGAAACAAAAGTATACATCTATAGCCAAAGGTTTAACGATACCTTCCACTGGACGCTGCAATTATCTGCGACGGGAAATGCTGTTTCTCCTCCTTCTTCGACGTCATTGAGATAATAAAGAATAGTGATAAACCTGTGAATACAAATAAGTCACTGACTCAACAAAATGTTATGCCAAAATAGAAAAATACTTGATATTTCG
Organism: Siderastrea radians; assembly: GCA_964017195.1. Taxonomy (NCBI): domain Eukaryota; kingdom Metazoa; phylum Cnidaria; class Anthozoa; order Scleractinia; family Rhizangiidae; genus Siderastrea; species Siderastrea radians. The sequence continues at coordinate 19,789,417 of OZ024890.1, forward strand.
TCCGGTAATAAGCGTTCTACCAACAGAAAGCATTGCCACGTGACAGGCTATTGGAAATTTATGATCTGACTGGCTTAGCCGACTGGCAGTCAGTGGTTCAATCGCCCTGATACTTTACGTGAGGGGAATTAAACACGAAATTAAAACAAGACGAAATTAGTCACCTAAATCAGAATTCTTTCTTGGGAATACCGGTCACTTAACAATAAGATTGCTCGCTCTCGGTTATATTGACGCTGGTATTAACCATGGCGTATATTTCGAAAACGCGCGAATGTGATTGATCCAATCGCCGTTGTCTTTTCGCTGAGAGACAACGATCCTCAAAACGATCTTGATGACCAAAAGGTATTTTGGCATTTTCTTGTAAATAAGCTTAGACCTAAATATTATTTTAACCAGAACAAATCAGGTTTCTTTTCAGGATCGAAAATTTTTGTGTAAAGCACAAGCTTTCGATCCCGTCGCGGAATCCTTATCACGTGATGGAGTTTGACGTCTTGTCACGTAATTTAGGGTGTTTAAAACACTTGACCAAACACCCCGGTATATCAGTGGGTGCTCGTAACCACTGTCAGTCGATTCATCGATTCATTGTTGGGGCTTAGCGGTTTATTTCGATGGCCTCTCTAATTCGGCGTCTCTTGAGAGTGTCCTCTTCCCTTGCAATGATCAAAGAGGATGAGAAGTCAAGTGTCCCGTGTCCCTGAGGTGATCACCCACAGCAGTTGTCGATCTCTTCTATTAAAAATGTTGTTGTGCTCCTTGAGTCTGATCCCAAACGGTCTAGCCGTCTCACCGATGTAGTCCTTTTCGCAATCCTTGCACTGAATTTTGTAGAACACCCCGCACTTCTTTTGCTTGGCTGTTAGAGCTGAAGAGTCTTTTGGGTGTAGCACTTGTTGTCTTCTGGTGTTAACAGAAGACAAGACTCATTATAGGGAATACCCTTGACTTCTCATCCTCCTTGATCATTGCATGGTCAAATTCGGCTGTGCCTTCTTGACTTATTTATTGTTTTCATATAGACAGTCCCTGGTCGCTGCTTATGACGTAATGTACGACCTAATTTCGCTGTAAACAGAAAACTCTAATGAGTTCCAGTTATAGAATCTATTATAGAATCAGTCTAGAAGCTTACCTACAAAGCCCGCACTGTGGTGGCTTTATGGAGGGAGACTGGTGACAGCATGGGACGTTGAAATCAAGACTGGAGTCGTAGTGAGCATGATAATGACCGAATGTTTGATACCGAACAACCTGCAAAGAAAATAACTTGCCATTTTGGACTTGGAAACATGACTTACCAGCTCAAACCGAAATGAAATTTCCAAAATTAGATTACAAAACCCTCGCATATTTCGGCGATTTAAAATCTTCTTGGGATCTTAAGTCGAGCGAGAGCAATAACTTAGCAAGTATTTAAGAGAAGGCGTGAATTGGTGGACTGTCTGATGACTAGCTTTGAAGGTAAATGTAAACAAAACAAAAGTGATTTATTTTAAACCTTACCTGCATTGATTCGCTTCCTTGAATGAGCTTTCTTGGAAGCCTTGTCAACTTAATAATCCTGTAAACAACAGTTCATTACATCATCGGGTTGCAAACCGGACACGTTTATTTGCATGGGTAAAGATTTCAGCACACAAAACCGTACCAGAAGTATAGAAAAAGAGACAAGGCAATTGCAATATTGTCTGTGTTTCAGTAGCCCTAGCATTTGATCCTAATTCCTAAAGTGGTTTAATTCCAAAAGTTAATTTCTCCTTAATAATACATTAACAAACACTACTACTGTAAAAGAAAAATATGAGAAATGTTCATTAATTGGAGCTTTTTGTATTACTGTTATCATTAACAATTACTCAACCCGCTTTTTGTACGTAATTTTATGCAAATAAACTAATGGATTGGTATGATTAAAAGGCGTAAAAGGAAATAGGTCAGCAAGCGTTTTACAATTTCATGTCTCTGGTAAAAATTACGTGGAAATTCGACCACGCTTAAAAAAGTCACGAGAATCTATCAAGTAATTAATAAAAACGATAATAGTAACAATAATGATGATAATAATAATAATAATAATAATAATAATAATAATAATAACAATAATAAAAAAAATAATAATAAATTAAGCTTTAAGTTAGGGGAATGTTCACCAAAGATGAACTGTCTTGATGTATAAACAAGTTCTCCCAACTGGTATTCAACAAAATGTATGGAGACCAGTAACGAGAATTTGCAGACTGATATTGGGGCTGAAAGGGTTAAACCAGCTGACGGCTGCGGCGGTTACAGTATACGTTTAAACAGGTGTGAGAACTACTTGCCTTTCGTGTAACCGCTTTAAAACGTGGTCAGCAGTTTTGTCTTGTCGTAGCCAGGTCTGGTCGCTGAAGCGAAATTTATGATTGGGACTTGATGATTTCAAAACAGCCATATACGAAAGAACCTTCTTCAAGTTCCACTGACGGAAAAGTGTAGCTGTTATCTTCTCTAGCAACAAATACATTCAAGGTCGTAGACATAATTAGTATTACTCATACAGAGCTCGTATTAATTTGTAGATGTGTCAGGTTGTTGTGAACAAAAAGAAGTGCCATTTAGCTTCCCGCGATTTTCCAAGACAACTTCAAAAGTCAATTGAAACAAAATAATAAGTCATAAAAAGTATAATAGCATAATTTGTATTTAATGCATTGAGCTAATACAGTAAATTGTGTTAAAATTTCGCCAAAGCTAATCTAATCTATTTTTGATTTTACCTTCTATAAGATTGTCAGCCATCCCTGAGAGCCTCAACCTTCGAAAACGAAAGTATATGTTTCAGCGTTCTTTTAGAATATAAATATACAGAGCCATTTTATTTTGGCGGTACTCACATTTCTTTTATTTCTTTATCGTTTAAACGTAAAGCTTTATATTTCTTGGCAAACGTCTTTATCTGAAAAAAAAAGGAAGTTTGGTCCTTAAATTACTGGAGAGTGGAGGTCATTTTTGTCATTCTATTGGTGATAAAACAGATTTGCGAACAGAGAATCGTACTCTTGACCTCTATGTTTACATATCATTGTAAAATGTTCAGAAATCCTAAATTCTCAATTGTACTTTACATACTTTAAAAATTAACTGAAATCAATGCGAATTGCTTTATAACCCAATTTTCTTACGTTTTCCTACCTCTAGGATATCAATTCTACCATCTTTGTTGGCATCCCATATGTTGAAGTCTTGAGCAAAGTCATCTCTGAAGTCAAGGGTTGTATTCCTGTCTAAACAACATCAGATTCAAAAAGCCGTATTCAGAACATTGAAACTCAACAACGGTATGTTAACTGACATTTGGTGTTAAATCATAAGACATTTCAGTCCTAAAATAAGAGGTTAAACGAGTCGACCCGCACGCAAGGATTTTGTTTTGTAATTTAAAGGTCTGCTATTTATTGACTGTTGTAATAGATTATAATCTACACAACGTTGATTTTAGTAACATTCAAGGCACCTTTAGACTGCGAGTAGTCTCTAATTTTGGCGATGGCCATTGTGGGGCGGGCGAAATACACAAGCGCACGCGCGAAATTTCGAGGAGACGCGACGCGAGGGGAGCGCCAAAAATTAGAAAACTGCATTTAGGTGGCAGAGCTAATGAGTGAGGGTCTCGTGGAAAACTAGTAAGTTTATTAAGTACTAGGTTCAGGTGTGACACACACCCTGAATATTTATTGTGGAGGGAGATAGGGGCTGAAACCCTGGAGAAGAAGAGGCGGAGAGGAAGAAAAAGAGGGGATGGATAACAGGAATTGAATTCCCAAGGAGGCAGGAAGCAGCAGAAACTGGAATAAATTACACAACATTGTTTAATGCTTTGAAATCGAACAAAAGACAAAACAGGGCGAAAACCGAGATTGACTGACAGGAGGGGAAAAGGTTAAACTTCGCTGTCCCCTCTCCATCTCACCATGTTGCTACGATCAGTTTCGTCAAAAGGATCCTAGGCCGGCCTGTGTCATGGAATAGAGAAAGAAGGTAGATCTGAAGGACGGTCACGTGATTATTTTTCAATAATATTTCAAACTTTTTACTCGTCTTGACTTATGTTAGTACGCACCAGCTTCTGTCATTGCCTCGTCCAGATCTCTTCCATAAAGCTCATCTCGTCCGATGACACTCGTACTCAGTCCCATTTCTTTAGCAAGTGAGATGATGTGGTCGCACTCTTCGTCTGAGAGAAAATCAGGGATTTCTGGCCGAAAAAAGGGCCAAATTAGTGAAAACAAGTAGAAATATCACTAATTTAGCAAAGTACCGATACTTTGCCTTTGGGGTTTGCGTGTTCTACGACACTTTTAAGTTATCCATGGCCATTCTAACAGAGTTCTGCTTGGGAAAAGGACGACGTTAAATTTTACTTACCGAACAACAATGGCCTCATGGCTCTTGTGATTAACTTGTAGCTTCTCCCTTCTTCTAGCTCTAACCATCTCACGTGACCCTTCTGCAACACAGTATATAATTCTAACTGTCATACGTTTCTGAATAATCATGATAGTCGAGCGATTTTTTAATTGCAAAGATTTTGAACAAGACATTAGAACATCAGTTAAAAGTTCACCTAATACGTTCAGGGTAGCCGTTTTGTTTTAATTTAGGTGGTACTCTAGAAGACATTACAACCAGTTATAACGACCGTTTCCTCTTTCTATAGCTGCTATTCATGATTTTGTTTTGAAATTTTCTTTGCTTCGAACTGTTAGAGTTTGCAACTAAAATCACGTTATCATTTTCATGTTTAATCGAACGCTGTTAATGAGCTAGTTGTTTCCACTGGATAATATAATACAAGGCAAACCCGGAAGGAGAGGTACTGCTTGAAGGCGCGCGCTTTATCTCCACTTGGCAAAGCAAATGTCCTTATTTTTTATCTTTTGTGTGAACTGTGGCAAAATATATATACTCAGCACTTAACAAACCAATTGTTTACCGTTTAAAGCTGTGTTAGGTCTACATTTATCCAAAGCCGTATTAAGCCTGTGAATGGCCACTTTTAACAAAATAAATGGTGGTTCGTCTTTTTTGTAAAACAAATGTCTTTCAGTGCAATATTAAGCTCTTAGAAGTTACAGCAAATATTTCACTCACCCGTATTCCTGGCAATCGAAAAAGCTTAAATTCATCCGTTTTTGCTATATTGTCACATGAGTCGTCTGAGCTTGAACATTTGCCGAGAATCTCGTCTTCCTCAAAACAAGGTTCCAAAAACTTGTTCTTAGTTTGAGAAGTGATTTCGAAAATGAGCAAAAAGAAAAAGAGACGGGAAAGAAAAATATGTCGGAGATTCATAAGCATTAGAGCAATAAAGCGTTCCACGAATATCGCTGTTGCAAATTTCCTGACAAATTTATCAATTATAAACTTTAATGTTTCAGCCTACAGGTGCGAGATCCTAGCGCGGTGGTTGCTATTTTGTACTTTACTTGTGGTCATGTTAAAAACAAAGGAACTTGTCCGGGTGGCCTATCCGATTTACTAAAAAAAACAAAAACTGAGCGTGTTAATGTAGACAGAGTTAAGAAGCTATGATCAAATATACAGTTTCTTAATTCCACAGCACTTTCTCCATTCCGAATCAATTTATGCTTATAAGAAGACAATCACAAAGGTAGACCTCCAATTCACAATTACAGAGGGCTGTAAGAATTGTTTCCTGTGTTCTAGCTAATTCAGTCGACACTACCTAATAATTTTATCTAGGGTTGTTTAATATATTTTAGAGTAGTACTATTATTCTTAAGAGGAGGGTATATTTATTTACATCTTGGACATTTTAATATATTTTAATTTATAAAGTAATTATATTATATAGATTACGTAATTCAAGTATATAGGTAGTTAGGTGTCCCCAATTAGTTTACAACTGTGAAGCTAGATAATAATTACGTTAATAAAGTTATTATTATTATTATTATTATTATTATTATTATTATTATTACTATATATCAAGACCTTTTGTTGCCTCTTCTGCAGGTTAGTGCAAAAGACCTCTTACCTGAGATCTCTTACCTGATCTCTTATTTGAGACAAGGTTTTCTTTCATCTTTCATCTTAGGAAAATTCTATGTGCTGAGCTCAATAGTGAGGCTTAAAACCAAGACAAAGGACAGTGAATAAACAGGTTGGCATAAAATAGTCGTGTTTACTACTTCTGCTGTTTTTGTCCCCTGATATCACCATCGAGCTGTAATAATTAGATCGAAATTGCCCAATTACGTACCTGTTTTTTTGAATGCAAGTACTTCTCCAAGGACTGCTATGTCAGTGTTCCTCAAAGCCAGCTCATTTTTTCCCACAGTGTCCCCCGCACAAAATAAATCTGATATTATCATAATCATGATGCATCCTTTAAACTCAAATCACGATATTTGAAGTTTATCGCTGTCCTGGAGCTCTTCAATGACTTCTTATTCGGTATACTGGTTTGGAAGAAGTCGATTTTTTTATATGATGACTTTTTTATACGATTATACTCTGTTTTGTTTCTCAGGTTATATCCCAAAGAGTTAACCTAAGAAATGCATGTACACAGATTATAATATTCCACGTTTTCGATCAATACATTATGGAAAACACTCTCTAGATCTGTCCCACCTTCTGGATAAATTCAATAAAAAAGATCGGGAAAAACAAACTGTAAAAGTTTCAGAAACAAGCCTAACACTATTAATAGATAACTGCAATTTTTTGTTCTTTTCTGACTATATTAAAATTCCTTATATACTAGCGCTCTTAAAAGTATTTTTGTGTGTGTGTGTGTTATAAGTTTCAAATTGTAAATTTTATTTTAGTACTTGATTAGTGCCCCAAATTAGTTTATCAAAAACCCCTACATTCATTCATTCATTCATTCATGGTGAGTAGCTATTCAGTTATTTCTCCATGCGACTGTGCAGAGTGTACGGATATATCTTCCCAGCCACATAATCGCTGTGCAAGCTCTTTTTGGTGCTCGATAGCCAGATTGGTGTCCTGGCAATGAACTAAGGGTTGGAAGGATCGTCATCCTTGCCCCGTTTTCATACGAGAAACAGGAGAAATAAAAGGTGATTTAGTCTGACTAAGGTGATTTTATTTCATGCTTTTTCGCATAAAGGAGGTGGAGTTTGGCTTTTCAATTTGGCAGAACCATGCGTCCTATATGTTTTACCACTAAAAAAAATTGATTACTTTTTCATAGCCTAAGCCGTTTGTAGAGGGTCCCGGAGATAATCTTAAACACACAGCTGTATTAAACAATCAGCCATCTTACCGGCTCATTTGGAGTGAAATTATGAGAGACAATGAAAGCTGTTTCTCCTCCCTCGTGGACATCGTTTAACCGGATATGGTAAGCTATAGTCACCATCACGATTAAAAGAAGCACATATATATGTTAAAAAGCGTCAACTTTACTTCCGAAGGGACAGGATCGAATGGCGGATAGGTTAACATGACGCAAAGTCGACACACGAGGAAACGTTTTTGTGTAACACGGAAAACACGACCAGCAAGAATGGCCTTGTGATTCCAAGCTGTATTTCACTGTATTGTTGCTTCGAGGCAAGCTAGAATACACATCAACATGGCGAAAAAAACTACTCACGTACAATTCACGTGACAACATTACGTCACCTTAATTTCGGTCCAGTCCTTCGCATCGATTTTTATATAACAAGTACAATTTCCGTTCCTTACATCTCCTCCCTTCTTAAAGAAATGTGTCATCCCTGACATAAAAGCAATACAGAATGTCCTTGGTCCTAGGCTCCTCCATCTGGATTCCTTGTTCATCGGAGTCCTGAAGTGGGGTGATCAGGCCCATCTTCAAGGGTGCCACTAAATATCAAGAGTTCTCTGGCCCTAACTTACGATTACATGCCCTTCAATCTGTATTGTGAAAACTAGCTTAAGTAGTTTCTAAAACGGTTCAGAATGCTGAACTCTCGAAATACACACTTGAAAACTAGCTTACATTCTGCGAAACAAACATGCTTATAAGTAATGAAATCAAGACTGTCAATATAGAGGTAACTGGTTGGGTGCTCCCCAATGCTGTAACGGTAATCCTTGAAAGCACATGCCTGGTGCCATAGTTGAGAACATCACTGGTGCCAAACCTGGGGGTGTCCAAAACATCGCTGGCGGTGATATGCTGTATGGGTTGACTACAGGCTCGAATGCACGAGTATGTACTGGTGTTGTCATACCGAATTGGTTAACACCCGCAGCTGGTTGTACTTCAACTGGTCTCGCGTAAGTTGGGTTCCCTACAGTTGGGTAGGTCAGCCGTTTTGGAGCTTGCGTCACACGGTGGGGACGATTTTGGTTGCCACTAGCTTGAGTTTCACCTGGTTGTCCAAAATTTCCATGCACGTCTTCTTCAGCCTGTACAGTAGGTGCTGGATCAGGGTGGCTCTCCCCCTCTGTCGAGTCATTGACTAGGTCAATATTGCTGCCTGGGGACTGCTCCTCTTGATTTGTCGGTTCACCTGTAGTCGTTGCTAAATCCTGAGGTGGGTTGTTCCCAGCGGTTGTAGGTAGAGATTGACTGTGGCAAGTAAATGTTGGTAATTCATCATCACTGTCACTTTCGTCGCTGTCCCTGTTCTGTTCCAGTAGTTCGTCATTTGTACGGGGGTGTGGCGTAGGTGGTCGATACCTCTTGATTTGAGGGAGTTCTTCCCAAGGTTTGGAGGGAAGGTAATCGCAAGGTAGGAGAAGATTACGGTGTAAAGTACGACTGCGTCCTTTTGAAGATTCTGGTCGCACCTCATATACTGGGCTGCCCTCTCCTTTACGTGCCACTACGACATGAATTTCGTCTTCCCAAAAGTTCTTTAGTTTTCCAGGTCCACCTCTTGGGGTCAGGTTGCGGACTAGGACACGATCGCCTGCTTGTAAAACCGAAGACCGTACTCGTTTGTCATAGTGTTTCTTTCCACGTGAAGCACTTTCTCTGGCTGCCTTTGAGGCGAGTGAATAGGCCTCTTGCATTGCGCTCTTCCATTTGGACGCGTACTCCGTGTGTGATGTGGACCCCGGTTTTGCTGGCAAGTCGAAGATGAGATCAATCGGTAGACGAGGGCTTCTTCCGAATAGCAGGTGGAAGGGCGAAAATCCGGTGGACTCATGGACTGTGCAATTATACGCATGCACCAACTTATTCACGTGGTCTTTCCAGTTCGACTTGTGGGTGTCAGGGAGGGTCCGCAACATACAAAGAAGCGTACGATTCATCCTCTCAACCAAACCATTCCCTTGAGGATGATAAGGGGTAGTACGTGAATGCGTTACTCCAGATAGTTCCTCTAATCGCTTGAACAGACGGTTTTCAAACTCTCCCCCCATGTCATGGTGCAGTTTTTCCGGAAATCCGAAGCGTGGAATAAAGTCATTAAAGATCTTATCTGCGGCTGTGACTGCAGTTTTATTCCGTGTTGGATAAGCCTGAGCGTATTTGGTGAAATGGTCTACCAAAACCAAGATGTATTCGTAGCCCCCGGAGCTCCGTTCTAAATGAACAAAGTCAATTGAAAGCATCTGCAGTGGACCTGTCGTGACAATGGGCTGAAGAGACTCTCTTGTGTGGAGGCTAGGTGGTCGTTGCTTCAAGCATTTACATATGTGGTGAATGAAGTGCTCTATGTCTTTCCTCATGTACGGCCAATAAAACCTTTCACGGGCTAAGGCTAATACCCGCTCTACACCGTGGTGGCCCATTTCCTCATGGAGTTCACGGTACACAGTTCGCCGAAATTTTTGTGGTAGAACCACTTGCTGGTTACGGTAGAGAATGCCACTCTTTTTGTCAATGTGAAGCTTGTGCCAGTCATTTAAGTACTTGCGGACTGGCGGCGGTTCACGGCGTTACTGTGTCACTGTGGGTTTCCGTGTGGCTTTGATGAACTTTAACACTCGACCAATACTAGGATCTTCCTATTGACCCTTCACTAGATCAATTACTCTTACTTGATTGCAGGTGGGAGGAAACAAAACATCATCTTGCGGGAGTTCCTCTTCCTTATCCGTCAAAGACGTCAACCAGATTGAGTCTCCATTGGCTAAGGCATTAACTGCTGAGATAGAAGCTTGCAGGCTTTCTGGAGAGATTATTTCACTGCAGCTGTCCATATATACCTTGAAATCAGCGGGAAGCCTTGACAGGCTGTCAGCGTCTGTGTTTGACTTCCCAGGTCTATACCGTATTTCAAAGTTAAATTCAGCAAGCTCTCCAACCCACCTCAGTCCGGTAGCATTCAGCTTCGCGGTTGTTAAAACATATGTCAGGGGGTTATTGTCCGTGTAGACGACGAACTCCGGTGCGTAGTAAACGTAGTCTCGGAACTGTTCCGTGACTGCCCATTTCAATGCTAAGAATTCCAATTTACCAGAGTGCAGATGATACTTGCGTTCCGATGGGGTGAGGGTCTTTGATGCAAAGGCAATGACTCGCATAATGCCGTTTTGTGTCTGGTAAAGGACAGCGCCTAAGCCTTCTTGAGAAGCATCCGTGTGCACGATGAATGGTGAACTGTATTCTGGATATGCCAATAGAGGTGGAGTGGTAACTTGATCTATCAAAGTATTTAAAGCTGTCTGGTGCTTAGGCTCCCAGTTTACTGATGCTGAAGATGGTAACTGTCCACTGGATTTGCTGATATTACGACTAGTCACTGTGCGTCCCTCATGAATTGATGAGTTACGCGTCAAAAGATCATAGATGGGCTTCGCTGTCTGAGCAAAGTTCGGAATATGACGACGGTATACACCAAGCAAACCCATGATTCTTCTCACTTCTCCGACTGTCTTTGGTTTCACGCCTTTTAGAGTTGTCACTGCATTCGTAGCTTTAGGATCCATTCGGTATCCATCTCTCGAGATGATTCTACCGAGGAAGGACACTTCAGGCTTGAACAATTTACACTTTTTCGCTTTCAATTTCACTCCATGATTCTTCAAACGTCGCAAGACTTTGCGGAGATGTTCAATGTGCTCGTCAAAAGACTGTGAAAACACTATCACATCATCCAGGTACGGGATACAAATCTCATCGCGAAGCTCTCCAAGACAGTTTTCCATAAATCGTTGGAAATTGGCTGGTGCGTTCATCAAGCCGAAGGGGACTCTAACCCATTCATATAAACCCCATAGGGTAGTTCTTTTGAACTGGTTGACTATCCGTTAAGTTGATGTCCATCTGTAGCTCTGGGATACATCCAATGTCATTGTCGTTCCTAGCGAATGCATCTGCTTCTTCACGCAGTAGCTGTTCAGCTTGTTCTCGTTGTTTGATAGTCAGCCCACTCAAGTCCACCTCAGGCATTTCACAGCTGATGCTCCCACTTTGTTTGGGTACTGAATTCTCCTCACATGGATTCTCTTGCTCATAAGATTCTTTCACTGGATCTTTAAGCTTCACTGCAACAGGGGTCACAGAACGAACTTGTTGAAGCCGTCCTAGAGTCACTCTCCCAGGCAGTACAATGTCATGGTCCGAGTCATTGGTGACGGTGACATTTAGGATGGTTGAATTACCTTCTTTTACTACAGTCAACCCCTCGTGTACTTCTAGACCTGGAGGCCACTGCGCTAGCTCGTCTGGTTCAAAGAGAACAGGTGTTTTACGCTGAATTGGACCAGTATTTGCACGACACGGCACCGGAACCGTTTCTCCCGCAGGGATAATGCACGTGGTCTCTGTTGACTTTACGACACATAGTTCATCACAATCACTACTTCGAATGAAGTTGACCAAGGCCGGTATGTTCTTTCTCTCACAGTGTATAAAGGAATTCTCCAATTTCTCCACTAATTTATCGTCTCTTTTCCCATGATCCTCTTTGACGATTAACTCTATAACGTTGAAACCAATCAGGGGCTGATCAATATTCTCCTTGGTCACTAAGAATGGCACTTTAATCTTAGTTCCAGTATCGGCTGCTAATTCCAAATCAATTTCTGCCCATCCACTATAAGAGATATCTGTCCCATTCGCTGCTTGCAAACTAATACTGCCTTGTGTATCGAGCAACTGACAAATGTCTCTTACTTGAACAGATGGCAGCTGACTTTTCAAAACATCCTCAGAGATCCTCAGAGACACTTGTGCGCCGGTATCCCATAATACTTCCATCAGTTTATCATTAAGGTAGCACTGCACAGAACACTTTCTACCCACCAGCTTTGCTACGTCATCTTGTTGCTTTGGGGTCATGTGACTACTGAACACACCCATATCTTGAGCATCTCCTAAGCCCTTTTCGGTATTTTGTGTCCTCTCGGAAAGTTCCTTGATAGCCTTACACAGGACCTTGTGTCTAGGCCGGTGATTCTTCTGGCAGTCCACTGAACAATAAAGAACTGACTGGCACGATGAACATCGTCGTAACTCCGTGTACGATGCAAACTTCAGGCAATTAGCACAGTGATGGGACTTTTGCTCTTTGGGTAAGGCTACTCCCTGTCCCGCGGGGGCAGCCTGCGGCCGTTTCCCTGCTGATTGTTGAACTTGGTTCGGCAATATCTTGCAATATGATTTAAACCACCACAGAGATAGCAGTGTGAGGACTTGTCTCCTTCTCCTTTTTCTCTGCACACTCTGCAACCCACTTGTCTCGGTTCTACTCTGTTCCCATTGTGATTGAATCCAGTTGGGGGTTTACTTGACGCTGTTACTGTACTACGAAGTGTTTTCATTTCAGACTGCACTGTAGCCAAGTCAGCTTGAACGGCTTTGAGTGTAGCTAGTAGCTCTTGATCCTTCTTCACTCTGGCGTCGACCCCTCCCTCCACTGTGAACACCTTGACAGACTTCGTCTTACTCGATAAGCCGAACTTGTGACTCCTCTCGGTCTCCGCTGACATGGCAAAGCTCATTGCCGCAATCAAATCTTCGTCTGCTACTGAGGGGTTTTGTGTAAGCGGCCTTATCTTAGCGCGGATCGTTTCATCGGCCAAGCCGGTCTCTAGAGCATGGAGGAACAAGCTCTGAACTGAGGAGGCATCATACTTGATTCCAGTTCCTGACTCCTTAGATGCACTGATAATCTTTTGACGAATGGTCAATGCTCTCATCAAGAAAGACGGGGGATCTTCTTTAGGTTCCTGGGCCAAGTTTGTAAGTAGTTGATATAACTCGGTGGCGTTTTTCTCATGGAAATGAAAGCTCGTAATTTGTCGTAATTTGGCAGGGTCAGTTCCACCATGTTTTCCAGGTAACTTCGAAGTTGCAGGCCTGGCTGCACAGCTCGAACTACCGCACTCACTACTTCTTTATCGCTGTACCCCTTCGCAATCCCTGCTTCTATTTGAGACATTAACGCCTGATATCCTAGTTTATCTTTCAACAGTTTCACTGAGCGAGGCCAGCCAAAGAAAATGTTTGTTTGGGTGTTAGACAAAACCAACAACATCCCACGTGGTCTAGTGGTTAGGATTCGGCGCTCTCACCGCCGCGGCCCGGGTTCGATTGCCCGGGTTCGATTCCCCGGGTTCGATTCCCGGCGTGGGAATAAAATTCCACAAGGTGTTTTTTTGTGGATTGACCACTTTGTGGATTTTTGTTTTTGGGAAAGACTCATAGCCAAGATTTTATTTTTCTATAACGTGAAATTATTTTTAATTGGCAAGATGGGATTCTGCTAGAAGACAAGGCTGCAGTACATGAGTGCATTTATTAGACTGACAAAGCATTTGCAGAGGCACCTGGAAATTTCTGAGTTCATACCTCTGCTTGGAGCCTGTTCATGACAAGTAACTTAAACCAGGAATATGTCCCTGAGCGCATGTCAGGTGCCATGAAAAGTGGTACTACTACTTTGTTGCCTGACAGCGAAGAACGTTAAGAGTTGGGTGGGACTGAACCCTAATTGGCAAAAAAGGTTAAGAATGTGAACTGAATGAGCGCGCGCAAAAGTCAGTGATAATGTATGAGAGATAAGACAGAAAAAAAAAGATCGAGAGTAAAAACTCTGTAAATGGTTTGACTGACGTTTGGACAAATTGAGTGGAACTCTCCTGAATCTGCAAAAGAGTTATTCATTCATTCATTCGTTCGTTCGTTCGTTCGTTCATTCATTCATTCATTCATGATGAGTAGCTATTCAGTTATTTCTCCATGCGACACCGTGCAGAGTGTACGGATATATCTTCCCAGCCACATGATCGCTGTGCCAGCTCTTTCTGGCGACAATAAAGGCCGTTTCTCCTCCCTCGTGGACATCGTTTAGCCGGATATGGTAAGCTGTAGTCACCACCACGATTAAAAGAAGCACATATGTTAAAAAGCGTCAACTTTACTTCCGAACGGACAGGATCGAATGACGGATAGGTTAACATGACGCAAAGTCGACACACGAGGAAACGTTATTGCATGCTCCTAAATCAACATTTTCACTGAGCAAGGCCGACCAAAGAAAATGTTTGTTTTAAGAAATTTAGAGTTGGGTGTTAGACAAAACCAACAACATCCCACGTGGTCTAGTGGTTAGGATTCGGCGCTCTCACCGCCGCGGCCCGGGTTCGATTCCCGGCGTGGGAATAAAATTCCACAAGGTGTTTTTTTTGTGGATTGACCACTTTGTGGATTTTTGTTTTTGGGAAAGTCTCATAGCCAAGATTTTATTTTTCTATAACGCGAAATTATTTTTAATTGGCAAGATCGGATTCCGCTAGAAGACAAGGCTGCAGTACATGAGTGCATTTTTAGACTGACAAAGATTTGAGTAGCCCCGCAGCTCTTTACAACCTCTAATTTCATTGGACCTTGGTATCACGCAGCTCTATTGTTTTCGGTGCTAGGGTCCATTGTTTTGTTGTTTGGTGTATTGTTTTCTCAGCAAATCAGAGAAGACCTTGTAAGAGCTGCGACATCGCCCAAACATTTGCAGAGGCACCTGGAAATTTCTGAGTTCATACCACTGCTTGGAGCCTGTTCATAACAAGTAACTTAAACTGGGAATATGTCCCTGAGCGCATGTCAGGTGTCATGAAAAGTGGTATTGGTAACCACTACTTTGTTGCCTGACAGCGAAGAACGTTAAGAGTTGGGTGGGACTGAACCCTAATTGGCAAAAAAGGTTAAGAATGTGAACTGAATGGGTGTGCGCAAAAGTCAGTGATAATGTATGAGAGATAAGATTGAAAAAAAGATCGAGACTATAAACGCTGTTAATGGTTTGACTGACGTTTCGACAACCTGAGTGCAACTCTACTGAATCCGCAAAAGTTTCAACAAGGAATTTATGAAAGACAGATGAGGAAAAGAGGTAGAGAGTATTAACTCATATAGACTGTACACTAGGACCCGGCCACAAAAATGCAAAAGAGACAGGTGAGAGAATGAGATTGAGTTTGCTAACTCATTGAGTGTGTACAAGACTCAGTAAGAATGTACGAGAGATAAGCGAAAAATGAAAGATTTTCAGAGTGAAAGAGTCGGAGAGAGTGTATGAATGTAAGAATGTATGACAGATAAGGGAGGAAAACAATTTGGAGAAAAAACTCATTGATCCAGTGCGGCAAGAGTTCATGACAGGTGCAGGTTGAAAGATATCGAGAGTATAAACGGATTGAAGAACATGTATGAGAGACAAGGATCAAAAGAGACAAACGGTAATACACTATTATTATATAAACTGGAGTGTTTTAAAGAGATTTCCACCACTGAGAAAAATCGTAATTGGCACATGTAAAATTACGATAATTTTACATGTGAAAATACGGCCAATCAGCTGTCGCGAAGTCACGCCCCTTCTTTCGCGCCACTTTTGACAACGGTTTGCCCATCGATTTCGTAGTTCTCTGTTCGCTCTGCTCGTTCAGATGAAAGAAATAACTACTAAAAGTTTACGATAGCCTCGAACAATACACCAGAAAAAACAGCCAAAAATTCAGCAAGTGAAAGGTTCGTGTCCCTCACCGACGAAGATGTTGAAAGATTTGTCGAAGCTGAAGCCAACAAAAACACTCAAAGAAAGATGCACAGCGAAGTAGTATTGATGACGTCACTTTTGCCAAATGACAAGACATACCGCCACCAGAATCAGACGCCTACCTCAGCAGATTTCTATTGTCTGTGAGAAAAAAGATTGTTGATGAATATGAGCCAACAACACTCGGAGGAATTATCGCTCTTGGGGAAATGGAGTTATCTGAAAAGCCTACGCTACAACGAGTCTACTGAGTATCGAAGGACAACGTTCGACAGTTGAATTGTGCGAGAGGCACTTGTCTAATCAAATTTTTTCAAGCTGGAGACGAGACTGTGGGTCAGTTTGTGTGTAGGCTTTGACAAGGAGCGGCGAGTTGCGACTTTGCCGGATTTGAGTCAGGACGATCGTATTAGTGACCAGTTAATCGATAAATGCTATTCCAGTCATATACGTCGCAAGATTAATCTGGAGCAAGAAGGTACGGTGACTTTAGATTGCCTACTAATAAATACGGACAAATAAAATAAAGAGATGTAATTATAAAATGAAAATAAAATAACAGTGAAAAGTTTTCTACTGTGTTGATGAATGTATTTGAAAACTGTCTGTTTGAATCAGTTGAACTGGAATTACTTTCATCTTCTGCCTTGACGCTTACTGCTGTTGCCTTTAAATAAAAATTGTTTCAGTAATATTGTGGGCTTTTGTGTTTATATAATAAACAAAATAACACATGGTTGCTTGGAGATATGGAATTTCTTCTCGTGTGGAATTCGATATCTCACTCGTTCGCGATCGTGTTGAACACTCGAAGAGAAATTCCATATCTCCGCGCGCCCGTGTATTATTCTCTATTTATTAACCCTCGAGCGTACCGGAAGCGGGGTGGATGCCACGCCACCCCCTCTATCTATACGGTTTTTTTCAGAATTTTTCCAAGACGAGTATTCATCTACACCTGCTGTTTACAATAGCTGTGCGCATATCCCTTAGACATATTTTAACATAAGTTTGGTGAGAATTGGTTACTATGTTTACGAGATATGACGTCATAAGAAGCAGGTGGTCAAGCCATTTTGGACGAAAATGCGTCTTTTTTATGCTTTTTATGTGAAAAATCCACAAAACGTTCACAACAAGCAGCGAAGTGTTTAATTATATCATCATTATACATGTCCAGCATCAAAAATTTCCAATTTGTAACGTTTTTTGACAGTTTCTATATTTTCGTAAA
Organism: Siderastrea radians; assembly: GCA_964017195.1. NCBI lineage: Eukaryota > Metazoa > Cnidaria > Anthozoa > Scleractinia > Rhizangiidae > Siderastrea > Siderastrea radians. The sequence continues at coordinate 19,806,616 of OZ024890.1, forward strand.
TACCCAAGATAGCGTTCAAAAAGGCGGCCATCTTGAATGACGTCACAGGCCCCCCAGCAGCGCTGCGACCTATAATATGTACCTCATCTTGTAGAGCAAATCATAGGCTTTTTAATAAAGGTGAAATCTTTTCGAAATATTGGGGTCCATCAACCCAACCATCAAGCCAGCCCCCCGTCCCCCCTTGTACCACGGTGGGAACGTGACTTTCCTTGTACACCCGAGGGTTAATGAATACACATAGTACATGGTCTAACTGAAAAAGTTTTCTCCAGTTAGTTTAGCTTTTCAGCATTCAACGAAGTGTGAAATTGACAGTTGACATCAAGTTCTCCAAAAGAACAAACGCCAAACTAGAAAATACTCTAACTTAGTCATGTTTAATTAACCGGCTGTGGTTCGTGGATCCATAACATTTTGACAATGTCATGACGCAATTTATCATCAATAAGAGGACAGACGCAAAAAAATTAATCAAACTGACGTCAATTTGTTGATTCGACTATCCCCACGTCTACACCTCAGTTTGTGTTGATAAAAATGTACGCTCTCTTTTTCCATTCTTTGTGCGGCCGAAATTTAGTAATACTACAAAATATACTCACCAAAGGCCACAACGATCAATGAAAGAGGGACCTGAAGAAACTACAAACAAACAAACCTAAAGAGTATTGAATGCTGAGTGCCTTGCAACTTTTTGACGAGGTTTGTAGGAACAACACAAATTTTATATACGTCATGTATAAACGTGGAACAGTATTTTTTAGTCCAGTTTTTTTTTATTAAACTGAAAGTCCCCTCATAAAAAAATTTACAAAATGTTGTAATATATTTTTAAGTCTTCTCTATAGGTCTTTACAAATCAAGAAGTAATTCACGTCCTTCGTGTTCAAATTTTAGTATGAAGTTTTAATTCCCGCCAATTTACTATCTAGCTCCTAAACTTTGATGGCTTTTGATGAACAGCAGAATATCAAACAGAATGTCTAGCTCACGATATGGTCTAGCCCCAGGCACGTCTTGGGCGTTTTAAGGCTATATCCTGTTTCCTCTCACATTAAATCAGGTATTTGGAACCTGCAGTGGGTAGGTATTTCCCTTCTTTCTAAATAAATGAATACATGGATGAATGACAAGAGCCCATGGCTCATGAGCTGCTGTCGTGCACTCATCATCATTCTCCATCTAATAGCTTACCGATATAATGAAAAGTTTCAATGTATATTATAGTCCTTTAAATGATTTCGTCTTCGATATATGCTTGGAAGATGCCGATATTTTTTATACGGTGCTGGTATCCAGTGATTGGCTATCCATTTATTTCCCCTTATGACATCACAACCTCCATGCAAAGTGTACGGATCTCTGTCCCCAAGCCACTCGCTGTCGGAGTCGAGCAAGTGATTGTACCACATGATCGCTGTACCTCGTTTTGGTGCTATAACCAGATTGGCGTCTTGGCAGTAGTTACTGAGATTGAAAGGATCGCCATCCTTGCCTCGCTTTGAAATGAGCAACTGGAGAAATACGACTCCAGTTAGCTTGGTTAAGGTGATTTATACCACACTTTGCACAAAGAGGAGTTTGACATTACAGTTGACGAAGTTAAGAATTTGGCTGATGCCACCTAACATGCTTTACCCCTGACAATCTGAGTACCAGTTTATAACCTCAACCGGATATAGAGGAAACTAATTGAGGCACGTTTCAAACGTCGAACTTTTCGTGTGCTATACCTAACACAAATGAGCAAAGTTCAAAGTTTGAAACGGGCCTTTAACACATTGTGACATATATTCAAGTATAAGAAAACATCTGCATCTTACCGACTCATTTAGAGTGGAATTATCAGCGACTATAAAAGCTGTTTCGCCTCCTTCTTCTACATCGTTTAGATAATAGAGAATAGTCACCAACCTGATGAAAACAAACAGATATTAGAAATTGTCACTTATTACTTGCAAATGCATTGCACGGGAATCAAGCATAGGTTAACATGGCGCGAGGTTGAGACACGAGCACACGAGTGAAGTTTTCGTAAGCTATGAAATCTCAACCTCGTTCCCAGGACTTTTTTCCTTTTTTAAATTAGCAGTTTCGAGCAGGCCAGTTTAATAAGAAGTCTTTCAACGTCCCACGTGGTCTAGTGGTTAGGATTCGGCGCTCTCACCGCCGCGGCCCGGGTTCGATTCCCGGCGTGGGAAAATCGTAATGTTTTGGACCTGTTTTAAAGACTCAAGTTCTGTGACACCGGCTTTTACTCCCAAGTCTTGCGTAATTTCTACAATATGAATATTTTCTTTATACAGTTATTTTTAACTTTTTAAATATGCACTTTTATTTTAATTCTTGTTTGCTCTATTTTAGGGCAAGGGTTGTTTTGTTTGTTTTTTTTTTACCTGGCCATGGCACAGGCAAAGACCCCCCAATTCCGGAGCTGTATGCAGTAAACTGATTGAATAGCAGGTTAATTAATTGTTATGAATTTTCCTTAACAATCTATTATTAATCCACGTTTGACTAGCGTTGACTAGCGACATCCCACGTGGTCTAGTGGCTAGGATTCGGCGCTCTCACCGCCGCGGCCCGGGTTCGATTCCCGGCGTGGGAAACCCTTTTAATTTTTTTTTTAGATGAGGGTTTCTTAACCAAAGTTTCATATTTTAAAGCGTAAAAATTATCCGCCAGGCTCAGATTCTGGTGGTGGACATGGATGTATAACGTAAGAGTACTGTACTTATTAGAAGTTCTTATTTTCAAAAACACCTGGAAATTCCTTTGTACCACACAAAAGTCTGGATTGCTCATCAGTAGTAAGTTGATAAAATCGGATTTATGTCCCAGCTGCGCACAACGTCCGGTGTCATTCCCATTATTAACCACTACTTTTTACGTGCAAAGTATTGAAGAGGGTTAAGAGGTGGAAAAATAATCCTAAATCTGATTGGGGCTAGTAACAACGTGGTTAAGAAACAATCAGATTATTCATTTATTTAATTTGCTTTGTATGTATCTGCATTTACCTGCACAGCCGACATGGTTTGGAATTGTCACTCGTCTGATGACAACATATCATATCAACTTTCCCAGTGTGGGAGGAGTCATAATGGGCGTGGTAATGGCCATATTTGTCATATTTGACAACCTATGAAACAAAAATGTGCATTAAGTTAATAGCTTTTTATCCGAGTTATTATTATTACTACTACTTATTTTTCTTCCCGGTAGATGGGGTAGGAACGCTTAATACCAGTCTTTTAAGGTGTCATAATTGTCGTTTTTATGCTTATTTTTGTTGGTTAAAAGTCTGTAACAGCCAATCGGATTTATTCCAACTTGTTCAACATTCCCAATATGACCGAATTCCACAGGAACCAAAATGGAAGGGACGACGTTCAAGTTGAGAACGAAAAAGAAAAAAAAACAGTGTCGTGTGTTAATGTTCTCCAAGAAATCTTGAATTTGGCCATTTCACGCCGTTGTTTTGCAGAGCACGGCAAAAAACGTACCAAATGAATAAGGTACGTGAAGAGTTACTGTTTTGCTAATTAGACCTTTTTTGTATAGCCTTTTCGATGCCGTCGTCCTCGTGATGCTTGCTTAAGGTCCTTCTTTTCTAAATAGGACTAAGATAACCTTGGACTTGTAAGGTGCCATTAGAAATTGTAAGAAATACTAATAAGATGCAGTAAGAAATCAGTTTACGAAAAACTCCATTACGTTAAAAATATGACAAACCTCCAAAGTTTTCTACTCTTTGCCTGAAAATGTTTTATTTGTTTTATTCGATGTTGTATCGTTAGTTTGTCACGACTCACCTGAAGAGATTCAGCCCCTTCAACTATTTCTCGCGGAAGCTGAGTTAACTTCTCTATCCTAAAAAAGAACGTAACAGATATAGCACGAATTAACATACAGACGTGGGTACTATTTATTGAGACAAACATTTCCATTTGCAGATGTCACGTCACCAAGAAAGGGGTTGTCTTCTGATACACTGATAGTCGGTTGAAAATAGAAGCCAGTGTATAATGGCTTTCGCATTCAGGCGAAACAATTTTTTTGTGTGTTATTGTAAATTATAAACAAAACATTTTCAAAACGGCTCTTCAGGAGAATGCGAAGATTACTGGAAGTTTGTGTGTATTTACAATAGCAACTTAATTGAGATACAGAAATGAGCATTGTGAATCTAAGCCAAGTTCAATTGCATGTCAGTTTCGTACCTGTCAATCATCCTATTCTGTATTGGATCTGGTATTGTGCTGTGTAGCCAGGCCGTATGGCTATAACGCGCTCTGTGTTTGGGATGTTTTCTTTCCATTGTCTTCAAGTACTTGAAAATGTCGTTGGTATTCATGTTTTGGTATGTATCGTTGTTAATGGCTCCTGTGGAAAAAGAAACGAAAACGATCACATAAAAGTTTTAAATTCAACCTGTTTTGCAGCCGCTCTTTGTGACTTCGTAGGAAAGTTAAGGTAGCGTTTTGTCATCATTACGGAATTTTTTCGCCTGACTGTTATGGAGACGTCTTTTTTGCAGAGGGAGGAGACAAGAAGGAATATTAGTTTTCTTGTCAGCTACTACTTAACCACTATAAGTGATTTAAAATAAACCTTGTGAAATGACTATTAAATCGTGCTAGTTTCTACAAATTTATTTTAAAAAAATACGAAACTTGTTAACGTTTTTTTTTCACATTGGCAAACCCAGGCACGCAATGCTCTCACCTAGACAAACTTTACAACTTCTTCGGCAGTTTCTCAGCATCCATTCAAGATAATCATCATCCAGGCATTTTTCCTCCTTAGCAAGCGATGAGCAATTCTCAGCCAAGTCGTTACATCCGCAATTTCCACACGACTTCCTGCAAGTCAGTAACATCCACGTGGGAAAGAACTCGCATGCCCCTTCTCTTGCGAGCTGTGAACAGGAAGCTTCATTATCTTCACACATGGGGCCTTAAAATAAGGAAAAACTATATCTGTTGAGCGTGCTAAATTAATAGAGAAGTATTAGACCATCTCATCTGAATTATATATGGGAGTATTTTCTTATAACAGGATGGCAGCTAGAGATGTTAATAAAAATTCTCGATATAATGCTTTTCACTGCCAATACAGTACCCTTTCATACTCATCATAACCATAATCATCATCATCGTCATCATCATCGTCATTTATTTGCCAGGTCAAAATGTATAAAGGAAGGTAAAGGAAGTCAGCACATTGCCCTTACCTGGACCAAACTGGGTGACGTTCAAAACTAGAAACCTGTTTAAGATATAGGAAAGGAAATTACTTTTATCTTTACAAAGAAATTTGCCAAGCAAAATCCTCTTTTCAGAGCCTTCTCACCTGACTTAAGCAGGCGTGTGTCTCTCCCACCCTGCGACTTGACCAGCGGGTTTGTCTCCCCCCTCCCACCCCCCACACCCTGAGGTCTCTAGATATACAAATTATAGCCTGCGTAGCAAGCGTTTCCGTAAGCTTTTTCCGTCCGTTCGAGAGGCATTTTTCGCTTTTTGGCCGCGCGAAAATTACGCACATTTTTGCGCTCGCCCCAATTTTTGCGCGTCCAAAAAAGCGAAAAATGCCTCCAACGTTCGGAACGGCCTTACGGAAACGCTTGCTACGCAGGCTATACAAATTATAATGAGATGCACACGTCTAAGACTGGTATCTTTCCCCAGGGAGTGTTACAAGTTGGCGTCTTTTTTTTGGACATTCCGCTTCGCAGAGTCTAACTAGGAACCTAGGTTGCCTCAGGAGCCCATAACCTGGAGCTCGCAACTGCCCTATATTCGTGTCACGGCGTTTTCACGGATCAACTTATTTTTAGACTGAATTTTCCGCGAATTAAGATTCCCAAAGGAGCCTCGCTAACCAATCACAAGCTTCGTTTGAAGGAGAAAGAACGGTCTATGCCGCTATTTTTGGAGGGATAAGGACCTGTGCGCATTTTCGCGGAAAATAGTAATTGTAAACCTGTCTAAAAACAACCTGGTCTGTAAAAACGCCGTGACATAGGCTTAGTATGGGAGTTGCACGCTCCGGGTTATGGGCTCCTGGTTTTGGTGAGAGGAGGTTTATTTTTCCTCGTCTCAAAGGTGGAAAATAAACTTTTTTCTGGTGAAAGGTTAATCAAAATTGTTTGTTTGTTTAACAGCAATAATTTTAAAAAAGTATTGTTTGAAATCCTTACATTTCGCGGACGTCGTCTTCATCAGCATACAAGAAATAAAGCATTTCCGCCGCCTTTATGAACTGAAAATGGAAAATAAAAGGCCAAGTTGATTCGTGAATATAGTTTCAGCTTTTAATTTCTCTTGCTCTTAGTTTTTGGATTAAATGAACAATATAATAGCTTAATGATAATATGTCAAGACAGGTCAAAAGATGATGGCGATTAAAAATGGGAAATGGAGAACCAACGATCCAATTAACGATTAATCTTTGACTTTCAGGAGTTTTTTTTTTTCTCTATTTGATCAATTTCTGTTTTCCATTTCAACTTATACTGGATGAAATTCATTATGTCATTAAATAAAGTATTTCCAGCTGATGTAACTCAGCCCAATACTCAGGGGCAGATCCGGGGGGAATGGATTGGGTGGCTGGCCACCCCCCTCTTTGGGATCGTTTAAGCTTGAAATTATGAAAGGGAACAGAGCTATCGCTGAGGCGATTTTGTCTTGGATCGTTCCGAGATCGTTCTGTAAGATCAGTCACCCCCTTTCAAAAATCCTGGATCCGCCACTGTTACTGATGATACAAAGCAAAATGTACATATATCTTACAACTGTTAGGTTTACCTCGTATCCAGTGAGAACACCATCTTTATCAAGATCCCAGTTATCAAAATCAAAAATTCGTTCATCTGAAAATATTAAGCGCGTTTAGCGGTGAACCAAAAGTTGATGAAAGGCAATAGACTGTAATTAATCAACCGGTCAGTACAAAATGCAGACTGCAGACTGCAGACTGCAGACTGCAGACCGGGTACAAAATGCAGACTAGGTACAAAATGCAGACTGCAGACTGCAGACTGCAGACTGGGTACAAAATGCAGACTGACATTTGAAACCGTTTTTTTTTTCTTTTTTTTTTTTTAATAATTTCATTTTATAACTTACCTGTTGTCACGCAATCCCTTTCCGATGTCATATTCCACGAAAACTCGCATTACCGGGGAATGATCTTGCTCCATTACTCGAAATATACTTTTTAAACGAAGTCTCGAAGATCAATTCGTTCTTAAACATGATTTAAACCTTCTTAGTCTTCTTACTTCAAGCGCGAGATCGCATAACATAAAATAACAACACTCGTTGCAACATGATACCGAGAAACCAGCAGACACGACCTTCCGTGCACGTGGTCGCTTTCTTTGCCCCTTCGCCGGTTCGTCATGGATGCCTTTCGGAGGTCGGTTAATGCGGTAAGTAGCAGTTAAATCACCTTCCTTTTAACCAATGTGTGTTAATATAAAAATACTTATACCTCGTGAGAGAATTTAGATCTTGCATGTGAAGTAGGAGCACAGATGTCGTGTTGTATTTTACCATTTCTTTGTAGCTTTTTGATCGGATTGTATTTTTACAAGCGGTCAGTACAAAATGCAGACTGCAGACTGCAGACTGCAGACTGCAGACCGGGTACAAAATGCAGACTAGGTACAAAATGCAGACTGCAGACTGCAGACTGGGTACAAAATGCAGACTGACATTTGAAACTGTTTTTTTTTTTCACATTATTACCGGTTGTCACGCAATCCCTTTTCCGATGTCATATTCCACGAAAACTTGCATTGCCGGGGAATGATCTTGCTCCATTACTCGAAACGAAAACGCTGAGTCATGGTTTCATTTTGTGTAGCAATTGTGTGGTCATTCATGATCCGAAGCGATAAAACCACAACAAATGGTTAAAAGGTCGCGGGTTGACCTCACTTAGTCACTATGTCGAGTGACAGTGGTGAAGAAGAAGTGCCTTCGTCCCCTTGCTCGTTATGGTTGGTTAGCAAAAATATATTTTGCAGAAAATTAAAGAAAGTTTAAGTTTCCTACATTTGCAATGTGTTTTATCTGTACTTATTAATTAATAAACCAGGAAGATAACAAAAGTCAAATCGGGGGAATTTTTCGAGGACAAGATTCCGTGACTGACTGTTTGTTTACATTTGTTGTGGTTTTATCGCTTCGGATCATGAATGACCACACAATTGCTACACAAAATGAAACCATGACTCAGCGTTTTCGTTTCGAGTAATGGAGCAAGATCATTCCCCGGCAATGCAAGTTTTCGTGGAATATGACATCGGAAAAGGGATTGCGTGACAACCGGTAATAATATGAAAAAAAAAACAGTTTCAAATGTCAGTCTGCATTTTGTACCCAGTCTGCAGTCTGCAGTCTGCATTTTGTACCTAGTCTGCATTTTGTACCCGGTCTGCAGTCTGCAGTCTACAGTCTGCAGTCTGCATTTTGTACTGACCGATTAATCAACTAACTGAAGGAAACGTTTTTGATTAGTTGTTTAAGATAATAAGGATTACACTTGGTTGCTGCGCGTTCAACGAAAATTGACAGGGTCCCAAAGGAGGGGTGGGGTGGGGGTCTTCGGAGCCCTAGAGCCTTGAAATTTTTCTCGTGGAGCCCGGAGCCCAAAGCTTCTCTGGACTTGGAGCCCCAACAAAAATGCTGTTTTTGGCTAAATGGAGTCCTGGAGCAAAGTAATGGAGCCCTAGAGCCCCGAATTTTCCATCTTGGAGCCCTGGAGTCCTGCATTTTTTAGGCTGGAGCCCTGCAGCCCTATACCCCTTTGGGACCCTGAATTGAGGAGCTTCTGTTATGCTCTTTGAAGGCTGCAAGATTTCATAACGATAGCTAGTCCCTAATCAAGCTATAGTTAACTTAACGCACGAGAGAGGGAGTTACAGTTAATAAAATTTATGGAAAGGAGGATCGTTAAGGAAGAACCAGAACTCATTTTAAGAGACATAACCTCTCAAAAGAGCTAAAATTGTGCATACTGAAGAGCCGGCGGGCGACTGACCCTTTGCACAAGGAACCAAATGACGTAGTAAGTAACATAACGTTTACCTTTACACACTTCACAACTCTGCCTACAGTTCTTTAACATATAGTCGGGATTTTTTTCGCATTCTCCATTCTTTGCCCATTTGATACATCTGTAATCATCGTCATAGCAATTGGCTAAAGAGAGAGTAAACAGTTAGGCGATTTGTTACTGAACATAGTGAAGGCGATGTCACAATGAATCCTTTGAAAAACGAATACATCGAAGAGATCCTAGTAACATTACAACTTAAATATAAACATTCGAAAATCCCATCTCTGGCTTAGGAAGCTGACCACTTAGCTATTTACTTCTAGCGCGGTCTGGTAGTAGCCCCCGGTGTAGCTGACGAGGTTGTTCTCGTTAAGACAGAGGTTTGTCGGCAGAGCCGCGAGGAATAGCGCTGGTTTTTGCGGCTTGGGATTGGAGTCAAAACATGGGCGACTCTGAGGATCAAAGGACGAGTACTTTCAACCCAGTGATGTTCTCCTTGTTGCCTTTTACTATAGGACGATGCTCTAGAATGCTTTAGGAGTAAAAACATGATAATCTAAGAGAAAGTGTCGTTAGCAGTTAACTTTCTCGGAATCCTGTCTTTGAGAATTACAAGCTCGACATGATCAAAGAATAAAGAACGCATTTTCCTATCCTGTTTCTTTTTCAAGCTTCCTTTTCGAAATTGTGTAATTATAGGTAAGTTGCATGCGTTCATAACTGCAATGGTCTTTCACATATAAATCTTTCACCCGATTCGAAGTTCACATGTATTATATTTCATATATTCCACTTCAGTCTAGTTTCTAATTCAGTTCCATACTAAAGAGCTAGGACTGAAAGTTGCATCTCGATAAGTGCAATGCGTAGTGACATGCCTCTCAACACAACACGGGAAATCAGAGCAGGTGCCCTTTTCTCGAAACTTCCGCTATCTTGCCAGGCCCGCAGAACTATTTATATGCACAATATTCTTTAATAGATATTAAAATTTATTGATTTTAAAAAGCTGGATCTTAAAATCTTTAGAACTTTGTGGAACACATTGGCAAGTTTGCACTAATATTTACCACAAACAATAAGAAACAGATTTATATTTATCGTGTCCGGAAGGTGAACGGAAGTTTCGAGTAACGAGCCCCAGGGACTGGCTCGAATGGTCATCAATTGCAAGTGAGTTTAGATCTCATGCCCGACATAACAATAACGCGATTTCAAAAGCGTTCAATGACTGCTTACTTGCAAACTTGTCCACGTGAGTGCTATTTTCTTCAGGTAGTCCCACCTCACTCAAAGTAAGTCCAGTTTCTTCTGCTTTTTTGATGAGATGCTTGCATTCCTCTTGTGTCAGAAAGTCTGGGATTTCTTTAAATGATCAATAAGAAAATTCTCTTAGGATGCTTTTTCCAACGGTACAACGGCGATGTCCAACCACTGTCTGTTGAAACTTGAACTTCTGCACGGACGATTGCATGCTACTATTCTAGGGGCGCACGCCCTGTGCGTGTAATATAGAAATTTCGAGCAATGTTGAGTTGCAATGCTGCACCTTGTTTCAAGGCTTAATACTAGCCAAAAAATTTGCATTAATATTTATCAACCGGGTTGATCAGGTAAATTAACCACAATACTGAAATTCAAACGCTGACGGAGACTAAAATAACCCACGAAACGTCAGCTTTTGAATTACTTTACGTGGTCAATTAAGCCGAACTTTATCAACGTAATGGCCCCAGCTGCTGCACCACAGTTTCTTTAGAACCTAACTCCTTTATTCATTTAATACTAACTCAGTCGTCCATAAGTTGCGGTGCACAAAGCGGTCATTCGTTTCTTATTAACATGTTCGTGCATTTGCGATTTCGAATCTTCTTTCACTTGGTCAGTTGCAGTTAATCAGGTAGCCAGTAACTTCGGTCACTCACCAAAAACAGGAGGCTTGAGTGATCGAGTAATGATTTCATGAGTTTTTCCTGCAACCAAGTTCACATATCGTATCGTTCCAACCTATCGATCAAAAGTAAAATACAAGCGAAACTCTTTTGCCTTCACCCTTAACACAGTAACACAAACAGGTGATTGTTAAGTAAACGTGAGTGGACGGCAATCTTCGAATTTACACCGATGGCAAAGTAGCTGAGAAAATCGTTAAGGAGAGGATGTATTGGTCGAGAATTTAAATAAGCAAGTGGCAAGTCAGGCGGGTTTAATTGGATTGCATATTGAAGATTGTAAGTTACGAAATAAATGAGCATTCAGTAAAACGCCTTTATTTCCTCCCAGAATAAAACCTCTGTTCAACAAGAAGCATGACTAAGAAGGCTCAGTTGCTTTCTTAAACATACCATTTGAAATCAGCGGTTTATTTGACATGCAAGCAAGATTTGAGAGTTAAGTTGTTAAGTTACACTACCAGCGGAGATAAGAGTTGTCCCCAGTCTACAAGCAAAATTAGTTTGACCGGCTGGTTGCAGTTTTCTTAAAATATTGTATTTTTTTACCGTTGTTTAAGTTATCTGAAAGTTATCTGAAACAAGGCAGTTACTTACAACGTAAAACAGTTTTCCAGCCTACAGTCCTGGTAAGCAGCACGAATAGCAGTAGACAATAAACTTATAGCTTTGCCAATATAAAATGGATGACAAATGAATGCACTATATATATGTGAAAATAGTCTGTTCTAAGTGGTTAGTTTGTGGTGAGAGAAGGAAAACAAAGGAAGGAAGAAAGGGGCACGCGAACAAAAAATTTGGCGAGCGGAAATAACGAAAGGGGACAGGCAGCGCCCGCGATATTATTTTCATGTTTGCGCTCTGTCCTTTTCCTTTCCACTTTTCTCACACGCTGAAATTACGGAACAGGGTAATGTGAAGTTAACTTTCAGAAAGATTAAAGACAGGCAAAAAAAAAACGTGTTGGAAAGAAAATTACCTTTTTTCCATCAAGGCGAACGAGGTTACGTCTACTGGCTGGCCGAATTCTTGAGTCGGAGAAAGCGGCTTCAATTGTCCAATCCAAGGAGCAGAATTTTTCATCGCTTACAATCCTCGGGGGGTAGTAAGTTCCTAAAGCAAAAACACCATGATAACAAGAGCTTATAAAAACGAACGTCGAAAACAAATTAAGGATATCCATGACGGCTGGTTGACGAATTGTTAAACAGCTAACCAACTGAGTGAACTTGATTTGAATACTTCTGTCATTGGAATAATTGCGATTGTCGAAACAATACTTGAACCTGTTTGGTTCGTCTCTTTTAGCAGGTTTCTTACATGTTACAGGCAATCATGTTGCATTCTTTATGTCATTCTCTCAATAGAAACGATTCCTTTGACTATTCAAGTATGAATTGCGAATCAAATTGAGTGTATCGATCGGAACCGAACAACTTTGAAAACAAATTGCACACCTGTGTTGCGTTTCAGGCCGTGACAATTCATTTCAAAAGCGCACACTGAAAATTAACTGGAAAAGTGGTCACCATCTTCGTAGAAGCAAAATAGTCTTGAGGTACAAGTTTTTAAGGTTCGTTCCTTTTTCGATCTATAACTAACAAAAATTCTTGTTGAAGTGTTCTAAAAGTAATTTTGAAGGTATATTAACTGTTTCGCAGTAACTCCGTCAATTTCCAACTGATAAATATGTTGTCTTGCCGACGTTCAAGAAAAGTAAGTTTAGACTTCACGACTGGGTTCGAACGCGACCTTAACAAAAGATCTGGAGCGAGTTTGAACTCGCTCCAGTCCTCCCGCCCACAAAGTGGGACTCGCGTAGTAGTATTGTGCTAGCTTTGAGTCGTCCCCAGAACAAGCTTTGGTCAACCTTTAGTCGGCAGAAAGCGTCTCTTTCCACAGTAATCCTTTTCTTTGCCTTTGTACTTTTTTTTCTGCTTTTACTAAACTAGTTTTCTAGAACAAGGGCGAATCCAAATTATTACTGGCACTAATAAAATGAAAGCAAACAAATATAATTGAAAATTGAACTCGTGTTAATACACAAATAACTTTTAGAAAATGCATCGCAGTTTGAAACACTATTTTATAAATCCATAGCCACAGTTGTTTCCAGGTAAAACTGTATATTTTATATTTTATGCGCGGGAGGGCCTCATGATTTCATTACTGAAACTTCGAAACAATGCAAGAAAACATGTAATCCTTAATTAAAAAATTCAAAAGTCCACATAATACAATGGCGTTTTTGATACCGTAGATAAACACATCCAGGCTGATTAAATAAGTCTAAACTACCAAATGGCAGATGATCTGCGGCGATATTAATTGCATAAAATATTGCAAACAGCGCCAGTAAGTTACCGCTTTAACAGCGAAGTTTAGCTATAAACCCATAAGATCTTTCAGTTGAGTTCTTGTGTAGGCTCCAAGCTATCAAGGGAAAATAACGTCGGTAAGTAACTGTTATATTTGTTTTATCATTGTATGGTGTGCGCTTCGCGGAAAAAAAATTTGACAACTAATTTTGAATGAGGGATAAAAAAAAAACAACTTTATATGTTTCAGCTCCAGGTGTAAGGAACCGGACTCTCAGCAAAAGTTGTTATTTTACATACAAATAACGTATAGCTTGTCTCTGAATGTCAATATCTCAACTGGTTTTGTACCTGCCATGCAAGCACTGGACCGTAGCCTACTTGTCTCGCTAGGTAAGAGACCAGTCCTTCATAGTTGACAACTTACATTAACCTTCAGATTAGTCTCATCGGCAATCGCCTCCTTCTTCTATAAAGTAAACGTTGTGCGTTCGGTCTTTTAAACATTTCTGGATCTTTTCATGCATTGGACAGGTTAAAAAAATCGCGGTGAACCTACTAGACCTTCATTTGGCGTATTTTCCAATACAACCTCAAGTATGTTAAGGCTTGACCAGGCTGGTAATTTGACATATTTTTATTTGAAGGTGAAATATTTGTCCATTCTTCTTGAAACTTGGCGAGTAGTTTGGTATCGTTATTATTAGTAATTTATGAACTTATTCACCGGAAGTTTTTGTCACGTGACTTGAAAATGACTTATAACGGTAAAAATCTTTACTTGAAAATGGGGAACAGAAAGCTTCCTGATAGTCATGTTTTTGCTCCCTTGTTCAATGACTTTTAGTATGGGCTTCATCACTCCGCCTTTTAATCGTGTCCATGTGTTAAAGGAAACGGTCAATTTTTGAAAACAGGTCACGTGACATGCTAAACGTCAAAATATCTTCAAATATAAATGACGTATACCACCTTAAAAGGCGGAGATACATTGGAATGGTACTACTGGGCATTTTAACGACATAAGTTCTCCAAATTTCTGAGTGCTAACGTTCCCCATTTCGAAAAACACAGTTTGTGACGTCATCAACCAAGAAATGTCACGTAATACTTAGAAAGACTTTCATTTGATCAGAAAAGTCAAACAATTATTAACTGAAACTGGCATGGTCGGGATAAGTTATTTTAACTACAGAAAACGAAAGGTCTCAAAAATCTCTGCTGGGGGTCGTTTAAGGAAAAACAACCAAGCCTTAACTTACTTGAGACGTGAAACCATTTGATCACAAATCTAACATTTTTCTTGCTTTTCACTTTTTGTGTCGGCGAAAAATCTTTGGATTGCCAGGCTTTCTGATGTTTTGAAACGTTTCAGTTCAAAATGAAGTGTTGAGGATCGATGTTGCATCTTTTTTGGCCTCGGCAAACAGAAATGCTATTAAAGCTTGTCAGTCTATCTAAGAAATGTTGATCAAACTCGTGAATTTACCAAAATAATTCTAGGTTTTACCTTTCCAAGATCGTTCTTCAGTCTGGTGATGATTAGCCTAATAACAACTAACCTCAATTCTTGATTATCTGCCTTGATCTTGTTAGTGTAAAGCGACTGGTTTTCTTCGGCTGTTGATACTTCTTTTGTCGGCTTACAACCAAAATATATAACTGCAAAAAGAAATGTGCTGTTTTTCAGATTACACTTACTTTTAAATTTCAGTGTCCGCAATCGATGGATGTTACTAAAACGGGAATGGGGAATGGGGAATGGGGAATGGGGAATGGGGAATGGGGAATGGGGAATGAGAAATAGTGGTCAGCGGTAATACCTGAAAAATTAAGTTGGAGTCTCCGCAGTACGGCAAAGAAACGAGGATTGCACGTGGAGAGCGAAAGATGGAAGGTAAGAATATTTATCTGTCAGTTTTTCCCGAGTTTTGGGGATTATTGAGTTTCTGTTTATTAAAATTAACCAAAAATATTGATTTGCAGGTAATGAGAGTAACGATGATGTTTAGGATCACGAGGTTATCGTTATCGACAGGTTGGAATAAAAAGATTCGTAACACTTTGAGTACAGTCGCTTCGAGTGTTACAGTGAAACCCACTAAACCATGAACGCCTAAATTATTTCTGGAATGTTTATTGTTCTGCGACAAATCAGATTCGAGAAGTAACTGCAACAAACCGCAAGAGTAATTAGCTGAAAGGTTTCGATCACGAAACGAGTCGGTGGCTTTTGCGTCCACGATAAATTCTCAGTTTCACCGCCGATTAACAAACACTCTGAAATTGTTATTTTTTTTTTCTATTTCAGAGTTTATGCATAAGCAAAGAATAACTATAAACGATATTTTACTGAAAAGAGATAAATAATCGAACAGACACGGCTAGGAGCGCGTCTGGGAGCAGAATCGAGAGCAGAATAATTGTATTCAGTCTTTGATTTTTTTAAAAAACGGCCTCTCCGGTGGTGTCAGTTTTCCCTGTTTGACCAAAACAGTTTACTGAATAACTTTGCAAAAGTTTCTCTTTACCCTACTATGGTGAGGAGAACAGTGTATCAAGCTCATTCACGGCAAAACTCTTCCGTCCAAGATGTCACGAAGTTTCACCGCCGATTATTGCAGTAGAGCAATAATTACTGTAGTTTCTGTTAGACCCGAGTTTTCACGGCAAACACAAACACGCCTGCCGTTGCAGATACAAACATGCGTGCAACTTGCGTACCGTTGCAATAATTTCGAAAAATTACACTCGCTTTTGATGGCTATTTAGGTCTCAGTTCGGTAGTTGTGTTACTTTGGACCAACGGAATCGAAAACATCAAATGAGGGCCAAAAACAAGCACGTTTTGAGGCAAAACCAAAGAAGTGATAAATGGGATGTTTATGCAAACACCGAAGGAAACGTATCTTTTTTAAAATATACTAAACGCACGAATCGCTTCTACTAGAACTGGACATTTGTTCACTTGTGCCGTCTGTCCTTCGCTCATACAGAAGCTATCTGAAATAGAAAAGAATAACAACTGCAGTATTTGCAAAGGGTATAAAAAAATTGAGAATCGTGGAAGAAAAATCCAGCTCGTTGTTTCATGTCCATAACGTAAAATGTTCGGCTAACGGCTTGCGTGACATCTTGGACGGAAGAGTTTTGCCGTGAATGAGCTTGATGCACTGTTCTCCTCATCATAGTAGGGTAAAGGAAAACTTTTGCAAAGTTATTCAGTAAACTGTTTTGGTCAAACAGGGAAAAGGCTGAAACCTACAAATGATTATGACTGACACCACCGGAGAGGCCGTTTTTCAAAAAATTAAAAAAACTGAATACAATTATCCTGCTCTCGATTCTGCTCCCAGACGCGCTCCTAGCCGTGTCTGTTCGATTATTTATCTCTTTTCAGTAAAATATCGTTTTTAGTTATTCTTTGGTTATGCATAAACTCTGAAATAGAAAAAAAAAATAACAATTTCAGAGTGTTTGTTAATCGGCAGTGAAACTGAGAATTTATCGTGGACGCAAAAGCCACCGACTCGTTTCGTGATTGAAACCTTTCAGCTAATTACTCTTGCGGTTTGTTGCAGTTACGTCTCGAATCTGATTTGTCGCAGAACAATAAACATTCCAGAAATAATCTAGGCGTTCATGGTTTAATGGGCTTCACTGTAACACTCGAAGCGACTGTACTCAAAGTGATACGAATCTTTTTATTCCAACCTGTCGATAACGATAACCTCGTGATCCTAAACATCATCGTTACTCTCATTACCTGCAAATCAATATTTTTGGTTAATTTTAATAAACAGAAACTCAATAATCCCCAAAACTCGGGAAAAACTGACAGATAAATATTCTTACCTTCCATCTTTCGCTCTCCACGTGCAATCCTCGTTTCTTTGCCGTACTGCGGAGACTCCAACTTAATTTTTTAGGTATTACCGCTGACCACTATTTCTCATTCCCCATTCCCCATTCCCCATTCCCCATTCCCCATTCCCCATTCCCCATTCCCCATTCCCCATTCCCCATTCCCCATTCCCCATTCCTCGTTTTAGTAACATCCGCAATCGATTGTAAATCTGGTTATAAGATCGCAAAACTAACTAGTTAACAAGATAAGGATTTGACACAAAAATCTTTTCCTTTTTTTTTTGGCTGGATTTTTTTTGCCGGCTTACCAGAATTTTTTGCAAAAAGAAATATGTTTCGGCTTTTCAAATTACAATTCCCTTCTAAATTTCGGTGTCTGCAATCGTTTGTAAATTTGGTTATCAGATCATGAAACTAATTAATTAACAAGACAAGGATTTGACGCAAAAACTTTTTCTGTTTGCTGGATTTTTTCACTTTAAAAGACTGAATACTACTACTGATCTAGTTTACATGATAACACATACAAACAACATATTTTTTGTAATTTTTCTAAGAGTTCGGAGTAAGGGTTTGTTCATATTTACATCTTCATCGTCACTGCGAATAGAATTCAAATCAGAAAGGATTTTTATGTCTATTTTCCCTATCCTACGTCAAGAATTTTATTAGTAAACTTCAGCGCAAATTTGGAGACCAAAGGCCAGTGGTCAAAGGAATTGTATTATTGCTCAGTTCAAACGTGCAATAAAACACTTATTAACAGCGCAGGAGAAAATGATATCTTCAGCGGAACAAAATGCTTTTTTTCTTTTTAGTTGCATGCTTAAGCTTAAACTTGCAAAAAACACCAATCAATCAAATAGGAAATTTAATTAAATACTTTTTCAGTGACTGCTTATCCGTTAAGTAACCAACACCACCTCTATACTTGACCATCTTTTCAACTCGATCAACGAGCCCTACGTAACTCATCCTTATTTTTCGTTAATTCAAATTTGTTTGGCTAGTGGATTAACATATTTATGGCTAGGGCTGAGATTAAATTAGATTGCAAATAAGTAAAGTTGATCGTTTTAACTACGTAATCAATTAAAACTCTTGCGTCCGACTGCGTTAATAATAATAAAAATTGTCTGGTAAAATTTAATTTGCAGTATTTATGACCGTTTCGCGTTGAATAAATTTACACTTTCGCGGCTCTTTGTAAGAAATCTGACAATTTGGGGTGATTTGGTACATTGGGGTGATTTGTTTTAGGTAAATACTTTTCAAGATGTTAAACGTTGCCAGTTAGTGTTGAAAAAAGGTTTAGGCACGACATTTTTTACATGCCATTGTGCTGGGCTGGTAGAGGTAACGTTGATTATTTCGCGAAAAATAGTCCAAGTTGAATTATTAAGGATGGGCTAATTTTAATGACGTACGTACGCTTTCCTGCCCATTTATCTTTTTATCCGAGCGTTTTGAAGCAAGTCAAATGTTTTAAACTTCATGTTAACTTGATTTTGGTTTCAAAATGAAATCAAATGGACTGATTATCTGGAATCGCTAATACAGATATCTTAAGTTTGAAGCTTTCCTATTTTGTAACTTAATCAATAATAATAAAACCTACAGAAATTAGAATACCTAAGGGAGTGGGCCTGCGCAGTGTATATCCATTTTCTGAAAGGTCTAAAAATAGCCGTGCGTTACTCTTTATAAATCTGAACAGCCCTCAGAAACTCTTGAACTTTAAAGCCCAAAAAAACGCACAACTCACAAACAGAAAAACGCACAAAAAGAAAACGTTCCCACCAAAAAATATTTAATCAAACCTATAATCTTTCGGTTTTTAGTAATAATATGATGATTTTATGTTCCTTTACCCCAACACAAGAAAACTTGTCATAAAATGCTTTTCGCAGATGACTGTCATGAACTGCTAGAGCAAAGAAAACTGACAGCAAATATTCAATTCACCAGATTATTAAAATTCACTGTCACTTTTTCATGACAGCTAGAGCACTTTACAGCGACTCTTTAAGGCTCGACAGCAGTTTGTTTGCTTATTTTTGACGGACATGAATTTGCAAAACAGTGTTCGTTTTAAATAGTATGGAATTTGATTTAAAAAATTTGCATGGTTCCTTCGAGCCATTCGCAGCGCTGCCAACCCGGGAGTAGAAGACAAGTAGGTGAACCATTCAAGACCGTAACTCAAGTCCAATTAATAGCAATTTGTCGCAGGTACGTACTGCTACCAAACTGTTTCTAGCAGGATAATGGACGTTACGCAGGCCAGTTGATTTCGAGGCTTTTTTACCTTTGTTTGAGTAACGACAAAATGTCTTCCGTTGTCACCGATAAAACAGAAGACAATAATTTCTTATCCTAATGCGTTTTCAGTTGATTTCGTTAAAAAAGCTGTAAGCCGCAGTTCTTTACTTTTTCGCGAGTAAGAACAATAATGCTGACATCTTCGTGGAACACTAAAAAGGTGTTACGTTGTTTACTAACAATGCTATCTTGTAGACGATTAATGCTGGCGTATAAAATGGAAGAAAGGCGAAATTTAACCTCGACAACACAGTATTCGTTTTTTCTCCACTTTGAGGATTACTTGTCATTGATTGATTTATTTTCAATCTTGGTAAAAAAAAAACCTGATCATGGCCAAACTCTGAACCATTTCTAAAGGCGACTTATACTGTGAAAACCGATTCGCTTTCAATTCCCCCCTTCGCCACCTCCACTTATCTCCACGCCCTTTGTTCTTAAAGCACAGGCAATTGCATCATTGATAAAGTACGCGCGTAATTAACAAAAGGAAAAGTGAATTACAAACAGCTTATCGTTCTCACACAGAATTTATTGAATAAATAGAGAGCGTTTTCCTAGAACGGATAATCCTCTACACTACGCACGTTTGCTTTTAAAATTAAATTCTTACCATGAATTTTTTTAAATTTTTTTAAAACAGGAAGTACGCGCAGAGCAGAGCTGCGACGTTATTATGTCAGCGGACTCCGACAACAATATAGAATCCAAGAAACTGGAGTTTTTCTCGGGTACAGTCCCATTATATTACTGGGTTCTGAGCGCCATTAATGGCCTTATTACTTTGGTATGTAACGGAGTGGTTATCTTCATCATATTCAAACGCGAACGACTTTATAGAAATACTTCAAACTGGTTACTGTTATCGCTGGCATTCTCAGACTTAGCAGTTGGAATTATTATGATTCCGTCGCTATTCATCTGCTATTTTTCGACCATTCCCTGCGACTGGGATGTGAATAAGAAAGTCTACGATTTGTTTCTTTACATTTCGGTCACCAATCTCTGTTTTTTGACCATGGACAGATATATCGCCGTGGTGTTTCCACTAAAATACGCGCTCCTCGTTCCTAGAAAGTTGACCATCAAGTTGCTACTGACCGCCTGGCTCTTGCCCTTGTTTGTATGCATTATTCCTTTCATTCTACAATTACTCCCTATAGCTGAGGCCAACAAACAGGAAACTGAGAAAGTACTAGTGGCACTAAAGCTTGGCATATTCGAGTTGCTTCCCTGTGTTTTCATGTCACTGGCGTACATGCATATCTTCCGAATTAGCCGAAAACATGCGCGGCATATAAACTCAATTAACAGAAGCATGTTAAGGAGGGAAAGAAGTTCAACTAATGAAAGAAAATGGCGCGCAAGATCGACTGTTAAGGTGTTTTGTGTTGTCATCCCTTTATTTGTTGTTTGCTGGACTCTAGCTTCATGGAGAGAGATTTGCTCAGTTTTTCACCTCTGCTCAGTTCCTACAACCGCTGTCCATGTTTCGCGGCTTCTTCTAAAGGGTCATTCAATGATCGATCCTATCGTTTACGCGCTACACAAAAAAGACATACGGAAAGAACTCTTGAAGACCGCTGGCCTCTCACAACTGCTGGCCCTTAACTTGCGACCGAGAAGGAGTGGTACTGACTGCTCTTACACAATTTCGTATGAAAGAGATCAGGCACGAAAAGAAGACCATGTGGGCATATACAGGACAAAATTATGAAATTAATGATTTTCCTTCTTTGAGAAACATTTTAAAATTAAAGGAAAAAGAACTACAAACTATGACATCACTATATATCAAATAAGAAAGGTAAACACAGGGGTATGTAAACAAAAATTGGCCAATTTAGTTTTTGGGTGTGGAACAGATGCCAAAGTCGTCTACAAGAACCCGCAAAGTTGTGTACTGGCTACCGTAATATTAGAAACGATTAAACGCAGCGGAGCACGAAACGTGTTAGCTGGTACATGAACCGTTTGTTGTTGTAGATCTTTTGTAATGATAAGCCCTGAAGCACTAGAGAATAATAAGAGAGTCTATCCCTTATAGATGCCTAAGGATGAGGGCACTAATGGCGGATAAACTCGACATCTCTTTATCTTCTCTTGCCCTGAAAAAGATTAGTTATTGCCAAGTTGAATTATAGGCAGCCAAAAATTAATTATAAAATCTGCTCTTTTGCCGTAGTGCGAGCCGTGCAAATACGTCTAACAGGCGTTCCAGGTAACTATAACTTGTTTACTGCTCATCCTCTCAGTCAAAGGGAAAGCACACCTACATGTAAGACTCTAGAATAAGGTTGTGTGAGCTGACTGGCTCACTCAGTGCGCGATCTTAGATCACAAGGCCTCCATGGGACACAAGCATGTAATGAATTGCCTAAACTGAACTGACTTCTTAACACGATGCCGGAGCTAAGAGGATCCTGATGTATGCCCAACCTGCGTTGCCGGTGCTGTTATTCGTGCGAAAGGATCGCTTACATGTTTTTTGTTTTGTTTTGTTTTTGTTTTTTTGCCGCTTACTTGAGCAGCGATCGAAGCGCTGCCCGTTCCCCTTGCGGGGAGCCCTCCCCATTTCCCTTGTGGCGAAGACCTCCCCATTCTCCTCGCGGCGGATGGGCGATTTTTGTGTTTTGATGGAGCTAATTTTTGCGATTGGGAAAAACTGGGTTTTTTTGCTGGGGATTAATTTTTGCGATTTTCAGGAGGTCGCGTTCATTGGAATTATAGCATTTTAATTTCGTTTTTTATTTAAGTACATGCAATCGAAATATTGAATTACATTCAGACGACCCTTTTCTGGAAACCTGTTAGCAGCTAAGGGACCGTGCAATAATTATCAGGAAGGGGCTGTAAAACCAGAGGGGGGGGCACCATGTAAACTCATTGCCTAAGGAAGGAGGGGGTAACATGTAAATTTCTATATGAAAATCAGGGGGGTGTTATCTAATTTTCTTATGGGCAAGTTGACTTAAAGATTCAAATACCACTTATGTCTTAATAACAATGATACTCATTTCTTTCTAAGGGCGATTTAATATGAATAAGACATGATTTATATGTGTTCAAAAACACAAAGGTTAACAAAGAACTAACAGTAATTAGTACCAGAGCTACGAGCAGTTTACCTATCTGGTCACATGGCATTGTAGCTTATTTATAATTAACACAACAGGGGGGGATCCAGGATCTCAAGAAGCCGGAGGTTTTAAATTATAAGAAATAACGAACAGAGGGAGAGTCCCCTCCTTAGGAATTAACATTAAATGTATGTAAATTCGTTTGCGAACCCTCTTGTGGTGGTTCAGCGGGGGTTCCCCGATCTCAGTGATACCAGAGCATCCTCGCGCGGATGCATTCCTAGCATTAGTGATCAAATCGACCGGCTTCTTCCTTCTTCTTCGAGCTACAATCCAGTGATTCAAAAGACCAACCAGACGACTCACAAGACGATGCGCAATAAGACTATTCGAAAATGGACGGATTTGTCTAAGGTTTGTCCCAGACGATGATGTCGAACGCGTTACAGTACAAAGCAAGTAGTGAATTCAGGTATATTTAAAGCTTTTACTACAAATTTAGGTAGAAGGAAGGGGGGGGGGCTGGTCATAATTTTTGGGAGATCGGGAGGGGCGTCAGAGCTAACTTGCCTTGGTTGGCAGGGGAGCACTACATAATATTTCTCTATGTACGCCCCCCCCCCTTCCCGATAATTATTGCACAGTCCCTGAATACGTAAGAAAAACCGCCAAAACCGCAAAAAATTAGAACCGCAAAAATTTTAGTACCACACGGTATGAGCTGATAGTCTTGTAATAGGGAGCCAATCAGCGAGCATTACTGATAACATCTGAACTTTGATGGCCGACAATGCAAAAAGGTAGCGTTTATAGACAGTTACATGCTGAAGGTTCTAATTACATTACTGTATATGTTACGTTAATACGATTTCTTACAATTTTGGTAATTTTTTTAAGCTACGATAAATATCGCCTTGGTGTGTTTTCCTTTTGCTGTTTTCAATCTAATCAAGGATATTTATAGTGTAATATATTGCGACTGAGATAAAAAGCAAACAATATAGTAACCTAATCAAGCACCCATCGAGTTGACATGGTTGACGTCATCTGACATATAGGTGCCAAAGGGATTTAGGGATCCATGGCTTAGGCCTAAAATATGCAGGGCTCCGGGACCGGGCTCTAAGACAAAAAGGATTATTCCAGGGCTCCATCCATGTGCGGGCTCCATCAAGGAGACTAATTCCTTCGGCCAGGGGGCTCCTGGTGGAAATTTTAGCTCCAGAGCCCTACGGCTACAGGGAACTCAGACCCCCTTCACAACCTTGTCTCAAAATGGTCAACAGTTCTAGGGGAACAAGGCACCAACACCTCCTGGATAGATGAAGGTGAGAATACAAAGCCATTTCCATTTTCCTCTAGAACAAAAGTAACTTGACAAACGTGTGAGACCGATAATTGCGAGTGTCGGCTTGAGCGCAAACCTCAAACTGTGAGACATCTCTCCAGGTCTTACTCTCACTCTTTGGGTCTTTGTGTTGCTTGCAAAATAATTTACAATCCAGAATGCGGTATCTTTTCTATAAAGCCCGCCTCTCAGGTCTTAAAAATAAATAAGCTCCCTACCTCTATTAAGCTTCCTTCCCTTCCCTCCCCTTCCCCCCCCAAGAAAACAAAGATTCATGATATTCAGTGCTTGCGTTCTTTTGACTCAAGGAAATTTTGACCAAAACTTTGCTGTCGTTTTTGTAATCCTGATCCTTTCCTTTTACGTTGTGGTGGAATTTACAAGCGTTAAAATTCCAGTCATCATGCTCTTTTTAATATTGAAACGGTAGTTGTCATATGATGCGTGATGATGTGTTCAACCAGTGTCCTTCGACTTGTTATGAGCCCCCCCCCCCCCCTCCTCTTTCCCCTTTAGTGAAACTGACTGAAACTAATAACTCCTCACAAGGGGGAGGGGAGGGCTGAACGGAGGAAGTAGGGAACTTAAGCAAACACGACGGCGACGGCTGACGAGAACGTCAGAAAACAAAAGCTTAAATTAGCAAAACAATGACTCTGCACGTGCATTATACTTTTTGGTACGTTTCTTTACCGTTCTGTGCACAACTACAACGTGAGATGACCACGTGAACACACGACGGTGATCATGAATTTTCCTTTTCTACCTGAACTGCTACGCTGTTGGGATAATCGCGAGGAAGTTTAAATTATTGGGAACTGTAATTTCTTTTAAAGTGACGTTTTCCTTTGCGCTGCCTTTGTAGTTGTAGCCTGCGAACGCAGACGTATTTCCGGCCGTCGTTTCTCTCGTTATTTTCGGGGGAGAGAAACGACAGCCGAAAGTACGTCTGCGTTCGCAGGCTATTGTTGTTGCTTAAAGGGGAACTTGAAGTCAAAAATCAAGTAATTTTTTTACTTAAAGCTTAGGCCATAAAAATTAACGTTTGAAACTTTTTTTTCTGTGTACTGGCTTACCATCGGTCTCAAAAAATAATTTTAGTGCGAGTTTGGGCCATCAGCATTGCGGCGCAGAATGGGTGTGTCAGCGGTCATTTTGGTAGCCTATGACGTAAGTGATGGGAAAGGAATGCAAGATTTTACAAAGAGAAGTGCTGAGTTGACCTATGTAGAACTTGTACTTTGGGTGTTTATTAGTACAATTGCGACGGAAACGCCAAAGAAATACCCGTTTGGAACGTTCTTCTCTTCTGCTTTCTCTACTGGAATCTTTCCACTTGTCCTTGAACGCGTGAGTTACATTTTCACCGCGGATCGATGGCGCGTCTTTAATAACAACACCCGCGCAAATTTCCCCAAAATGTCAACTCTGTTTAAAGTAAGTTATGTCTAATTAACTGATTTGCCTAAAATTACCGATAGCCTTTTAAACGGCACTGGAGTTCACTGGAAACTTGATGACTGTAGCCAGTTCATGTATATCTAGTGAATAAACAATCACAGATACTGAAAAGCATCAGTATATTTTTGTGTTACAAGTTTCTGTAGCCTACTCTACTGCATGAACCTGCATAATCTTGTACTCATTTATCGAAAACCTTGCTATTTTATTTTCGAACATAAACATTTAGCGCTTGGCTCTTCGGTTATCAAATACCTGCCGTAATCCATAAAGTCCATACAGCTTCAAATTATATCCCTTTGTGTTGACATGTCATGTTTTCATTACACTGCGAATTACCTTAGCTTCGTAATTTTTCAACTGAAAGCAGCAAAATTTTGCGTTCTTGCATTAGGTATTTGAAATGATAGGATAAAATAACTGATTCATAAAAATAAAGCTACAATATGTACCTTGCTTTCTACGCACTCACCGACCATTACGATTATTTATCGGTTTTTATACTGCTTTTTCACACCATTTTTCTCCGTAAGTTCGATTCAGAATATCTTCACAATCGACACTGGAGTTAGTCACTAGTTTATTCCGCCCGGCACGAAGTTCTAAGTGCTGTATTCTAGAAAAGCTGGAAGCCAGGCGAAAATATCGCAATAACAGGAAATAATTACAAAACGTGAAATTCAATATGCAATAAGCGACTGTTGTATGCATATGACCTTGGTGTCAAAACAATGCTGGATCTGTTGGGATAGATTATTTATTTGCAGCACAGGAACGGTTCAGAAGAATTCTTAACATAGCATGCTCAGTGGTGGTTATACTGCTGCATGGAGGAGAAGGAATTCGCATGCAAACGTGAACATGTGCCCCGGCTGTTACACGCAAGACCTAACGCAACTGATAGGGATAGCCGGGCATATGGCATAGAGCGGGCGCGATCGTTCGATTCTAAATTCAGCTCACTCATTAACAAAATAATAGAAATACCACACGAATGGAAACAAACCTGATTGATCACACTTTTAATTGAGCTCCTCCAGTTCTTGATGAATTAATTGTCTGCCCTCAACATAGCTTGAATTATCCTCGCCTACATGGTCTTCGCAATTGAGCGCAAATCCTTCCTAATTCAGCGTTCCCGATTCTCTCAAGATTTGGGTCACAGAGTCCTTCTTTCGAGTCAATTAGTTATTCACAAGGAAAATATAATATTCCAAACTGGAAAGGGTGTACACAATTCATGATGGGAAGCAATATTTGTGAAATAGCAAAGCCTTGGATTTGAAGCAGCCACTGGCATTCTTTGGACAAACGGAGCATCTTCCCCATCACTTACGTAACAACGTGCCGCTGGCAATAGTTGCGAGCCCACAATGGCAAAGCCCAAAAAGCGGGAAAATCCCAACTTCAAACCCAATTTTTTCTAAAATCACAAGTCGGACGTGAAAATAATTGCCAAAACTTGATTCTATGTGTCACAAAGCTTCGAAAAAGAGTAATAAAAACAAACATGAGTTTTGGACTTCAGTTCTCCTTTAAGCTCCTTGATACGGTAGGCATGTCGGGTCTGGTATTGTCCGGAACCGGCTTTTCAAAACAAACACGAAAGTGCGTGACCTGGCCACCTCTGGAAACAAAACCGGGATGGCGATGACAACAAGACGAAAGCATGTGATTTTTTTCCTGGTGAAACACAACACGGATTCGACCTTTGTGAAAAATAATACCGTCACAAGATTACTTAAAACAAGAACGAACACGGGATACATGACAAAGCACTGAGTTTGGCCAAATGCAACACATCGCCGCAAACATGTTGGGAGTTTTGATGTTCAACCTTATTTGCCTTTCGTCTGGTTTTTCGTCAAGTTTATCAGCCGATGCACCTAAAGTAGCGGTAGCTTTGTATTTCGAAAGTCTGTGTCCTGATTGCCAGCTGTTTATCCGCCAGCAGCTTTACCCAACTTATCTCAAGGTCGGCGAGATCTTCAATTTGACTCTTGTCCCTTACGGCAACGCCAGAGAAACACGCAAAGGAGACAAATGGGTCTTTGAATGCCAGCACGGGCCGAAGGAGTGCCAAGGAAACCTCATAGAAACCTGCGCCATTGAACTTTTGAAGAATATCACCGTGTCGTTTCCGTTCGTTCACTGCTTCGAGGAGAATACCGAGAGATCTGAGGAACCGAACCCTGCAGAGATTGCTGAGAAATGTGCCAAGTCCTTGAGGATAGACTACGCTCCGATCGAAGCGTGCGTGAGTGGTCCTCAGGGGAACGAACTGGAGCACAAGATGGCACTGAAAACGGACGCGCTCAAGCCGCAACACCAGTACGTTCCTTGGGTGACGATCAATGGAAAACACACCGAGAAGATGCAACGGAAAGCAGAGAACAATTTACAGGAACTTGTGTGTGAGTTCTACACGGGAACAAAACCATCTGCCTGCAATCGGCAGCAAACGGGTCGCTGCTACAAGAACGACAAGGAGGGACATTTACATTTTTAGCTTTCCCTTGGCCTTAGTTGTTGTTTCCGGCGAGCTAATTCCTCTCATGTGACCACTGTAATGAATACGATAAAAATGATCGAGTTTGAGATTTTTACTGAATAAATATACCTGTGTTGGAAACAAGCCTCGCTATTTTTATGCCAAAAACAAATAGTATCCTAAACTTAAGGTGTTTTTCAAAATAACTGATTACCCTGACTGCAGACAAGACAAACCAGGAATCCAAAAGTCCTTGATTCAGTAGGATGCATGCCATCTGTACCCACTCAAGATATCCGGGTGAGACACTGAGTACAACTTTTGTTTGCAGGGAGATGGTGCCGTAATTGAGATAGATTTCGCGAGGGTATGCAGCTGTAGGGTAAGAACCTCCCCCCCCTCCCCGCCCCTCAGGGTAAAGATCCAATTGTGATTGCAAGTAAACAGAGTGCATTAGAAAGGAGACACACGAGACATCATTGAACATCTAGTACCAATATTAATCAGCAAAATAAGGAAAGGAACTGTCAAACACGTTTATACCTGAATTTAAAGAAAGCGGCAAACTGATCTCAGACAAAATGTACTTAAGGGTTCCAGCTCAAAGTTTAACACTATGAGCTTTCCAGCCAAATAAGCCATTGAAAGATGTAGAGAAGTATTTTTTTTTTATGTTTTCCTTCAGCGGAATTCAAAGTTCGCCACAGAAAAAACTCACATGTTCCTGTATCGAACTCGACCGAGACTCCTCGGTCGCGCTTCATTCTAAATAATTTAAAATGATTTACAATTTTATAAGGTTCTAGCACTCACCTAAAGGAACAATTATATCGATGCTTTAAATCGATGATCGTTGTCCAATTCAGTCGCCTCGCACAAGACATACCAAAATATCCCGGTTATAAGCCCTGGGCGTAATCAAGTTCGTAAGGGGTTATGAGTGGGCTTATAAAAGGTGGGGGGGTGGGGGGGCCTATATGCGGTATAAAAAAATCGTTTCGGAATGATCAGATAAAAAATAAATTAAGTAAGGCAAACATATAGCGCTATCCGAATCACGTTTTCCATTTACTCATGTCCTTACTAATAGGCTTTGAAGCGTCACAATAAATCCGGAATTTCTGAGTTCAATACCTTTATCTGGAACAAATCAGTACTTCAATACTACTTGGAACTTCAGTGTGATTTTCAATTTGAAGTTGTATTTTGTTTTGTAAAAGTATTTATTTTAAAGTAACAAGGATAAATGGAGGGGGGCTTATATCCCAGTCCGGTAAGGGCTTATAATAGGAATATAATTTTTGTTAACAGGTAGATGGGCCTATAACCTAGGTGGGGGGGGGGGGAGGGCGGAGGGGCTTACAACCGGGATTTTACGGTAGACTTGATTTGGAAATCTTCAAAACCAAAAGTGAATCATCCATCATCATCATCATCATCATCATTCGGCTGCAGAGCAGTCGACCACAAGTTTCCTCCAGCTGCGATGGCGGTCTTGGGCCATTTCCAACAGCTGATTATCATTTAGCAGGCTATCAGGATCCCAGGAGACAGTGAATATAATTGGTGAACAAGGTTCGCTGTCTTCCGGGTTTCCTCCTCCCATGAGTAGAAACATACATTGCAAATTCTCTGACAAAAGTGAATGAGAACCCACAACTGTTATCCTTGTCAGTCAATAACAAGTCCGGAACTTATGTGACTGGGTGACATTGCCATTCGACAATTAGTAATAGTATTCGACTCAACACCATTGTTTTGGGTCTGTTCTGTTTTACCACATTTTGCAAAGAATACTGAATATTAATTGTTATTTTATACATGCCGGGTTTTGTGTATTATTCACACACCGCTTTAAGCTTAAGTATTCTTTAAATCATGGACACTCCACATCGACTTTCTGGGCCTCCTTTGACCATTTAGAAAAAAGCAACAATTTATAAATGCTGATTCGCATTTGCCGTAAACAACCCCAACACGAAACGCGGTAAGAACGTGGTTTTAGCGCCTCCTTCTTACTGCACCTCTCCTGGGCTGAGTGTATAATCGAAGGGACGCGGCCACGAAGCTAAATGTGTGTGCGGTCATACGACATTCAACGGTTTACGCGGCCCATCTAGAAACGTGAAAATGGCGGGCGTTTGTGCAGTGATTTTTGAAACCGAGAAATAAACTAGGGGGATGGCTAACATCGACGATTACGCTGGTGGACTTTTTTCGCCGAATTGAAGTTTGAATGGAACTTGTCGAACTGAATTAATTCTTAGAAGAGAGTAAATTCTACAACGGCATGAAAATTCCAAAAAAAAATGAGGCCCAGGAACACAAAAAAAGAAAATAAAAATGACGCAGAAACTGAAGATCAATCATCTCTGTTTAAATTCTGAACTATTCCCTTATTTCAGCCTGTACTAAATAAGATGTTAAAAACAACTACATGTATTTAACTTTTTTTCCTTTTGTTTGCCCACCCAGCATAATTTAATTTAAAAAGGCGACCTAGAGTAAACGTCACACATTGTTGATTGCGAATGCAAATTTTCAAAAGATTCTTGTCAACATAACGCGTCTTCGCTGAACGTATTACGCTTTAAGGACGAGCCGGTTCATGTTCGTGATCGGCGTTTGTCCGAACAGGTCCTGACTTCCGGTGAGTCGCATGGACTTTCACGAAGAAGCAGACTGGTCAACCAACTAAGGCTCAAGTTATGTTGTTTCACGCGACGCACACGCGTTTAGGAATTGGATATAAACAAGAATGAACTCGTGGGCATATAACATAGCGCCGACTTTGGTTGAATGCAATACATCGCCGTAAATATGTTGGGAGTTTTGATGTTGAGCCTAACTTGCCTTTCATCTGCCTCTGCTTCGAGTGTACCAACTGAAGTGCCTGAAGTTGCGTTGGCTGTGTACATTGAAAGCCTGTGTCCTGGCTGCCAGCAGCTTATCCGCCAGCAGCTTATCCGCCAGCAGCTTTACCCAACTTTTCTTAAGGTCGGCGAGATCTTCAATTTGACACTCGTCCCATACGGCAACGCCAGAGAAACACGCAAAGGAGACAAATGGGTCTTTGAATGCCAGCACGGGCCGAAGGAGTGCCAAGGGAACCTCATAGAAACCTGCGCCATTGCTCTTTTGAAGAATATTTCCGTGTGGTTTCCGTTCGTTCACTGCTTCGAGGAGAATACCGAGAGATCTGAGGAGCCGAACCCTGCAGAGATCGCTGAGAATTGTGCCAAGTCCTTGAGGATAGACTACACTCCGATCGAAGCGTGCGTGAGTGGTCCTCAGGGGAACGAACTGGAGCACAAGATGGCGCTGAAAACGGACGCGCTCAAGCCGCAACACCAGTACGTTCCTTGGGTGACGATCAACGGAAAACACACCACGAAGATACAGCTGGAAGCAGAAGACAATTTGCTGGAACTTGTGTGTGAGTTCTACACGGGAAAAAAACCATCTGCCTGCCAACGGCAGCAAACGGGTCGCTGCCACAAGAACTAGAGGGAGGAACATTTACATTTTTAGCTTTCCCTTGGCCTTGCTTGTTGTTTCTGGTGAGCTAATTCCTCTTATGTAACCACCGTAATGAATACGATAAAATTGATCGAGTTTGAAATTTTACTGAATAAATTTACCTGTGCTGGAAACACGCCTCGATATTTTTATGCACAAAAAATTAATATCCTAGACTTTAGGTGTTTCAAAGTAACTGAACACTGTAGACAAAACTGAAACCAGCAACCAAACGCCCTTGATTCAGTTGGATGCGGTCCGTGGGTGCATGAAGTTGTTGCAAAAACTAAGACCCCCGAAAATTAAGACCTAAGACCTAAGACCCGAAAGCTAAGACCCGAAAACTAAGACCCCCTTATTTTCTTTGTTTTTGACCTAAATCTCAATTTTTACGGCGGCGTTGTGTAATGTTTTGTTCAGAAAATATCCCTTTCCTTTTTGGACTCTTTTTGAATGGTAATAAGGCATTTCCGATCATTTGCTCCCATCCTCCGATAACTCGAACGCACCTTATTCACTTTTGGGGGGTTCTCGCTTCCTCCAAAATTGATTCAGACCCTCAATTTTTCTTTACGCTCGTCAGACTACGGCGATTACCCGTTTTTACTCCAACAACCAAACGTTTGTAGCTGTATTACTGAACTTTAAGCGCCAAACGTTTGTAGCTGTACAAAGAGAACGCTCTTAGGGCTTCCTTTTAAAACGAAGTCTCATTAAAAGGCTTGAAACCGGTGATTTAAGTTTAATCTTTAAGCTCTCTTGGTTAATTAAAAAGCGCCGCATCCGTGAGTAGCCACGCAAGTGACATAAATCTCTAATTAAAGTTAGCGTGTTCCACCATGGCTTAGGTCAGCACGCGTAATAACGTGCCCAGATTTGTGTAGGTGTCTGTATTTAATTTCCCTCCGGAGCCGCAGAACCCGTTCCAATCACGGCCATCATCTCTCGGTGTGCATCTACCGAACGACGAGTGCATTTGTGTATGCGAGAAGCGTGCTGATCGCGAAAAACTGGATATGTAACAGAGGGTCGACAAATATCCTTAGCTTGACCATCCTTTACACGCCAGGTCAACGAGAACAGAAGACAGTATATGCGTGAGAACCCGCGTGAGAACTTTGGGAACCCAGATTAATGTGCCTATCTTTAGCTCACTGGTACTTTCCCTTTTCCCTTCCTGACGTCATCCTCAAATGCCAAGATTTGTGTATGCGTCTGCACTTATTTCCCATCGGATTTCTGTAATGAACTTAAACGACTCTTTAATGACACAAAAATACCAATTAATTCATAATTCATAATTACTTGTCGATTGCGGAAGAAATTTTTCAAAGACTTTTCTTAAAAATAACATAACGCATCCTCGTTGAACCTATTACGCTTCAAAGACGAGCCGATTCATGTTCGTGAGCGAGGTTTGTCCGAACGCGCCCTCACTTCCGGTGACAGACTGGTCAACTAAGGTTCAAGTTATGTTGTTTCACGCGACACAGACGCGTTAAGGAATTAGATATAAACAACAAAATTCTGAAGAATTTACAGGCGGCTGATGGTCTCTCCCGCACCTCCCCTTTTCTTAAGAAAAACAAAAACTTTAGTGGTTCTTGGTTTCCGGTGACCTGATATGGACAGTTTGCACTTCCGGGATGTAAGGAATTAAGTAATCACTAACCTGTGTAAACGCTGACCCTTACCAAACCAAATGTCCTAAAAAACAGAGACATAACGCTTACCTTTACTTAACTTCCATACGCAGCAATACGCAAAACAACGGAATTAGACTCCTTTCTAGCATCAATTTTTTCGTAACCACCACTACTTGAGAAACAGAAGTAAAACAGACTTTTAACATTGGCCTTCGGTGACCAGCTTGGCTGAATTAGCCCTTCGTGTACTGTCACGATCTGTCACCGTATTCCCTTTAAACACATGATTTAACACGTCTGCAGCAATTGTAACGTAGTTCGTCAATAAATTCTCTGAAATTTTCTGCGATCATAGAAGAAAAATTTATACCAGCAATACCATTCTCGTTCAGTAAGCCTTAAGTGCAGTTGTCTCTGTTGGCCGCGCGACACCAAGAGGACTGAGTTCCAGTGACGGACGACGACGAGAGACGACGACGAACGACGAAAGGAATGCAAAAGGAATGCAACTTCCAAGTACACGTGAAAATTAATGAATTATAAAAAGCTTGTATGGAAACGGAAATTAAAAAATAATCTTTAATTCCGCTATATTCTTGGTAAGATCGTTTGAAATGTTTAATTAAATGTGATATCTTCACACGGACACAAGTAACAAGGTATAACACTCTATAAAACTCCTTCATGCATCATTGTATTTTAACGCACGTAGCATTATTGTGAATCAACGATATTAACAATCAGTCCATGTTCTTTGAAAAAGCGATGCATGATTGAGTTTCATTGCTAAATCGTACATAATTTTTTTGTACGAATACTGAGGTAAATAAAACAAATCCACGCGTGTAGCATTACTGTTAATTAACGATATTAACAATCAGTCCATGTTCTTTTAGTATTTCCTTCTGGCTTTCACCAAGTGAGTGGTAGGTACTGAAGTCGATATGTACACGTCCGTCAAAAACAGGGTTTTTTGGCATGATATGCGCAGGGCTGGGATGGTAATAGGTATTGGTAAAGTCTGTGCTGTACACCAACGCCCCTGTGTTGTCGTCCCTGCGTACCTACCGACGGTCGACGTGCTTGACCACGATGTTGTCTGGTGGCTGACGAAATTTTTCTGCAGAATTGTCACCGCATCCGTAGCACTTCTTCACACTTTTTTTCTAAATCGGAAACAACTACTATGGCTTAACCGGAAACAAAAACTCCACAACTTCATTTTTTCTCTAGAATTCGAAGGACGTGTTTTACGAGGGCTAAATTTCGCGGTTTTGAAAACAAACAAACAAAAAAAATTATTTTTTTCATTCGTTAAGAGTACTGTGCTTTTCCAGGGTCCGCACAGGGGGCATTGGACGGGAAGGAGTTATATTGGGTGTTATACCTACGTGTGGCGATATGACGTTATTTTTTTCTTTTAAGCTTTTTATATATTTTTCTTTAACACTCCGCATTTTCCACACTCTGCATTTTCTACACTCCGCATTTTCCACACTCCGCATTTTCCACACTCCGCATTTTCTACACTCCACCTTTTCCACACTCCGCACTCCGCACTGCGCGTTTTCCACTTAACCGTAATAAAGCAACAGCTTGAATTTCATTATTTTATTGATATTATATAGTCTTAAATTTCGTGATTTTAATCTTTGGGTGTCCTATACTTTGCGAGTATTAAAATTACTCGCGAAATTAAGTGAGAATAAGGTAGAAACCTGCGCCATTGCTCTTTTGAAGAATATATCCTTGTGGTTTACGTTCGTTCACTGCTTCGAGGAAATTGCCGAGAGATCTGAGGAACTGAACCCTGCAGAGATTGCTGAGAAATGTGCCAAGTCTTTGAGGATAGACTACGCTCCGATGGAAGGGTGCGGGAGTGATCCTCAGGGAAACGAACTGGAGCGCAAGATGGCGCTGAAAGCGAACGCGCTCAAGCCGCAACACCAGTACGTTCCTTGGGTGACGATCAACGGAAAACACACCGAGAAGATGCAGCTGGAAGCAGAAGACAATTTACTGGAACTTGTGTGTGAGTTCTACACGGGAACAAAACCATCGGCCTGCCATCGGCAGCAGACTGGTCACTCCTACAAGAACGAGACGGAGGAACATTTACATTTTCAGCTTTCCCTCTCTCTCCTCCGCAGAGGCCTCCTACAGTCACGCAGGGTAGAAACGCGCGAAGGCTGGGAAGAAGGAAAAATTAAAGCGCGGGAAACGCGTGCCCCACGCCCCCGTTTTCTCTCTTCAGCGCTCTTCTTTCACTGGTGTATACTAACAGGAGCCGCTACGGAGGAGAGAGGCTTCCCTTGGCCTTGCTTGTTGTTTCCGGGGAGCTAATTCCTTTTATGTAACGACCGTAATGAATAAGCTTGAATACGTTATATTTACCTGTGTTGGAAACACGCCTCGATATTTTTATGCACAAACAACTAACATCCTAAACCTTAGGTGTTTCATAATAACTGAAGAGCAGTCAAAACAAACCAGGAATCCAAACGCCCTTGATTCAGTTTGATGCGGTCCGTGGGTGACGATCAGTAGAAAACACACGGAGCAGCTGCAGCGGATGGCACAGCACTACTGGGCTTTGTGTGTGAGTTCTACACGGGAACCAAGCCATCGGCCTGCCATCGGCAGGAAACTGGTCGCTGTTATAGATAACTGATGAGAATGAGAAAGATCTTAGTAGATTTTTAACCTTCTCTTATCGATGACACATGTCAACTGGAAAGTCGTGTGTTTGCGCTAATGAATGTGGGGAAAATGAGGCTGTGATTACTGAATAAATTTACGTGTGTCAGGAAACACGCGTCTTGATATTTTTTTGGTGTGTGTGTAAAAAATATAAAACATTCTAGACTTCAGTGTGTAACAAGAAAAGCCCCAGGGGCATTAGACCCCGCCGTTGTTCCCCCCCCGGGGGGTGTAAAATATGCTACGGTCACTCAAGATAAAAGCCCTTGCCTGTGTTGCGAAAGACACGACGAGTATTTGTTTGGCCGAGCGAAAACCGGAGGTCTGGGGCAAGTGACCACCAAAAAAAACAAAGAAAACGACGGAAAAAAATGGGTATTACTAGACCCCGCCCTGACGGCGGGGTAATAACAAGAATGCGTAACAAAAAAAAGCAGAACAATGCAAACCAGGAATTCAAACGGCTTTGATTCGGACACGGTCGCACTCGGATATCGGATATCTGGGGGAGACACTGAGTAGAATTTTTTAGGGGGGGAGTGAGGGTGTCCTCTAACGAGTTCTTAAGTCGCATTACCGCTATTTCCCTTCCAAAAGGTAAATTTCCCTCATTGCAAAGTAGCTTTGCAAACTTTACATCCTTGTCTTAGACTAATACAGCTCTAAATCAACAACCTTGGGGACGGCACATACCTATTTAGAGTGTACATAGCTTATCTTCATCCCGACGTGAATGCAACCCGTGTCAATCTCCATTTCGATGGACTGAGAAGGAAACAAAGTTCAGCAAATTTTAGCCAAATTGGAGCGTGAAGCTCGTCTTCCCGATCACGACAAAACGAGATTAAATAGGGGTACCTAAACACAAATCCCGTTTGCCGATACACTGCAACTGTGACGCTTGATGCTGTCAAAGTTTGGCACTACAAGGAAGTGGAGGAGGTACTTATCAGATGTTCAAGGTCGGGGAGGAGCATCCGGGGTACTCAAACACTTGCTCTGTTTATGGACGCAAATATCTGATTCAGCCAACTCTGTTTAAGATGAAATTCAGATTTTTCAGACTCTGTCTAAGAAACAATTAACCGAAAACCATACACTGTTATCCGGGTCCCAGAGGTTTTTTTTTCTTTTTTCAAACCAAATTGAGCAGCGAAGCGACGACGACGGCGCTTCGCAGCTCAATTTCGTTCGCGAAGAATAAAAACCTCTGGGACCATAGTAATACCCTGTTTAAGACTAGAAACTGATTCCTGTTTTAATACATTGGTAAACTGTAGAAGCTCCCGTTAAGCTGGCGAAATTTTGGTTTGTGATATAGTTTCTATCAATAAACGTATATATAGGCATTACGTCTTCTTCCTGTTTGAGGCATGCAAAAAGTGGTGAAAACGATCCCTTGTTCAAGACAAATCCAACTGAGAAATCACGGGGAAAACACATGACCAAATGGATTGTGTGACATTGCTGTCACTGTCACTCAGAACGAAGACGCACCACTGTCCCGCATTGGTTCAGTCACACAGGGGGGGGGGGGGGAGGGGGCTCCCGGTTGAAGAGAAGGGGGCGCAATCTGTGTTTTCTTAGGGTTCAAGACTGTGGGACTTACAGTTTCAAAATGTCCATTGTTAGTACTACTGCGGCCGGTATATGTTTGAATGAGGAAATTATGAAGACGAATTTAAAAGCTTTCTAAAACTTGGTCAACTAGACCGACACGTTCACTAAATCTGTTAGTGCTTCTTTTCCCAACCGGAGTGGAGTGGGGGGGGGGGGGTTACTCTGTGAATTTTTGGGTAGGTGTATGCCGCCATACTCTGATACCCTCACCCTGTACCAGATCATGTTCAGCTGCATTTTTGCGACCCTACTCTAGACTAGACACCAAAAATCCCTACCCTATTCCAGACTTGCCGAGTGTCAATTCCTCTATAGTTTCCCTATAAATGATACCTATTCTAAACCAAAACTCTCTGTTTTCTACACCTTATCCCCGACTAAACTACACCGCTTCACCGCGGCACACACCCATTTAGGTTATTAGGTTAAATATCATGGCTTTCCCCATATATAAGCTATATTGTCCAAATCAGTCCCTCGCCCCCAACCCGGGAATCACAATCAGAGATAATAGACAGATAATGTACCTGACTCCCGGGGGGGGGATTCCCTTATATACCTTATTCGGAGATGTGCTGCTGGACAGAGAATGGTTTTTGGCCTCTTTGTCCTAAACAGGGTATATAATTTTATCGGTCTGTTCTAAACAGGGTGTGTATTTTGTCATTTGTCCTAAACATGGACCTAAAATGAAGGGTGTTGTGCTAAACAGGGTAGGTATTTTAGGGTAGGTATTTTAAGGCTTTTTATTTTCCAAAATTGGGTCACGGTTTCAAACCCTCAGTGGCAGCCCTATACACAAACATGATGTCAAGTGCCCCCCCCCCCCGGGACCTGACTAGAAGCACCGTAACTTTTACTTGCATCTGCAAATCAGTCCTCGAGAAACAAATCAACTAATGTAATCACACGTGTGTCGTAAAATTAGCCAAAAAATAATAAACTCCGCAGAGGGGCAGATAAACATGATGTTATAAAATGGTTCGTCACCATATATAAACAAAAAATGTAGAACTGGAGAATTTCAAATGACGCAACACCATGCATGTGAAGGTCATGTCATAATCACGAGGTCTGGCTCCCCCGGACCTGCGTGCGCAATCACGAAAGTATAAAGGTTCAAAGTCCCCAAATCCGCAGACGGTCAAGTGTCTGTTATTCTGAACTTTGTAGCGCAGAAAAATGGTTTTCATTCAGTTCCGTATGCTTGCTGTCCTGTTTGTCACACTTCCTGCGTTCACTATAGCAGCTCCAGCAACAGCTCCTAAAGTGAAAATAGCATTATACTATGAGAGCTATTGTGGAGGGTGCAGGGATTTCATCAGGGATCAGTTCTATCCGACGTTCCAGAAGGTTGGGCAAATCATGGACGTGACGCTGGTTCCTTATGGAAATGCAGAAGAACATCCTAACGGAAGTAAATGGAGCTTCACTTGCCAGCACGGGCCTCAAGAATGTGTCGGAAACCTGATTGAAACCTGCGCAATATCGATTCTGCAGAATGTGACCGCATACTTCCCTTTTATTCACTGTCTTGAGGTGAATATTGAGAGCGGTGATCCGCGCTCTGTTGCTCAGAGATGCGCCAGCCAGCAAGGAATCGATTTTACTGCCATTGACAAGTGCCAGAGCGGTCCCCAGGGGAATTCCCTCGAGCATGAAATGGCTCTGAAGACGAACGCGCTGAATCCTCGTCATTATTACGTCCCATGGGTGACACTGAACGGTAAACACACTGAAGATATTCAGGAGAAAGCCACGTTTAATTTGCTGGGATTGGTATGCGATACTTACCAAGGCAGTAAACCTTCTGCGTGTCGAGAAAACGTGTCTGTCCATAACCGCTGCTACATGGAATGATGGATGCCTGACTGAACTAACTCCATTGCTAAGAAGAATGCGTTACAAGAAGGTCTGAATCAGCTTGTGACACTACTTTAGCAATGAGTCCATCAATAAAGGATTTTTCCTGTCTTATTTTGGCATTGTAATTGAAATGTCGTTTTTGTACATCACTTCAGAAATAAGTGTTGTATACGTCGCAAAAACAGAAAATAAAATGATAAAATGACCGATAATTTCGTAATTATGGTGTTCTTTAGCATGGTGGTAACGCTCCTGCAAAAGCAATTTTATTTTAAGAGCGTGTCCACATGAAACTTATAATAACAATCAAATGGATTACTGTATAATCGGCACATGGGGGGAACGTATATAAGTTTTGTTAGAAGGGGAGGGGGGTACCTTTGCCTCCCCAAGGCTCGCACTTCACTCCTTTCGCCTGTTTTTACTAGGAACCCCTCCCTACAAAGAAGTTTGTTCATAGGCTAGTTCTTGCCTGTTTGGCTTGAGTTGATTTGGAGGACGAACACTTTCTGCCTTCAATAGAACGAAAGACCTCCTCCCGCTATTACCACTTCGGCGCAACGCAAGGCAAACCACGATCAAGGTGTGAGACACGCGCGTGAAAAATACGCGAGTGTGCGCAAACTTCTCCTACCCGCGCGTCGCAGGGTGAACGCGGCACGTGATTTCCCTTGTGTTCGCTTGCAGGAGGAAGGAGGGGCTGCTTGTAACATAGAACTCAGCAGTCGAACTGGGTCCACACACGCGAACGTTTTGGGGTTAGTTACTGGTATATGAAGGTGACAAGATAATAAGGATTTTCACAGTTCCTCAGTTGAAGGGCTGGTCCTAGATACGATCATAATTGTGTTTTGAACAACCGATCCAGATCTCTACATTTGCTTGCAAATCAGCCATATCTGGCCTGCGAACGCAGACGTATTTCCGGCTGTCGTTTCTCTGTCGTTTCTGTTCTCGGCGGAGAGAAACAACAGCCGGAAAACAGGGAGACTGCTCGCAGACTACTCTTTACGTCGTGAGAGAAAAGTTGTCAGCTGCGCAGTGCCGGCTTCTAATAAGACAGGCCAGAGACCACGTGGTGCTCACTGGCTCTTCGGTAAGACTGAAGTCCCGTATCTCAACTCTTTTCTTTTCTTTCATTTCAGAAGTCTATGATTGTTAATGCTAAAGAGAACTTTAATTATCGTTTGTTTCTGTCTCTTTATAACAGGTGACAGGTGTGTACTTCGGAGCACGTGAATAGTTGTTGTGTTGATTGGTCAATACTGGGTTGTAGCTGCTATTCAGCTACCTCAGTTTTAAATGAGTTTGGCCCATCACATGCAGTTGGGTTGAAATTCTGCTTCTATAAGCTAAAGTGCCAAAAGATTTTCCTTTCCCACCAATTAGTGAAGCTCAAGTATTGGTTTTGTACGTGTGGTTCAACCTGTTGATTTCAAGCATATCTTATGGAAACAAACTACCGGCATTTTACTCTTGTATTGTTACACTTCTACTTATCACAGCGCCTTTATAATAAAATAAGTTTGATTTAGATGGTTTCTGGTTGATCTTAAATTTTACAAAATGTTCAACATAGGCTCCGGCTCTGACGTGAAAAGTAAATGTAGTCCATGATGATTTTAAATCATTCATTAAATTAACTTGGTGGATAAGTCTGGTACCATACTATAGGCGATATTATTTTATTCAAAACTTCATCACTTTGTAAACAACGTGAAACATGGCTTCATTATCTGTTATAAAGATTTTCTATCTCTTATCTTTAGTTAGCTTTAAATTAGTATGTTGTAATTTGTATTCCGATACACGCCCGTCTGATAATGAAAGCTGTGACGCAAACGACCATACGTGTATATCAAGAAACAACCTTCATGTTACAGAAGAGATCGACGGACCGACGATTGCAGGAAGAGACGGACTCACAAGGTTAGATGGGGTAAAGGTAAGCTGTTTTGATTCACTTCACTGTAATTTTTCCATGAAATGTTGTAGCGGTCATAATCGATATGTTATGGCCGGGTTGGGCACAGCTTTGTTAAACCTAGACCTCGATAGACCTAGCTTTAATATACTTTTCTTCATTCCTGAGATTGAAATGGTAAATCTCCAAACTGTGTTCCATGCGTTTCTCTAACAGCTTGTTCCGAGAGTTAAGTCGGATTGTTGATTATTTTCGTTTTCTTCCCACCTGTTTTTTTGGAATTGTGTTTTTAAAGCATCGAGATCTAAAAATGAAATGATGACCACTTCTTGAAATTATATTTGAGGTTTAACAAAAGGAAAGACAATTATTCCGCTGATATATAAGCTCTTTCAAAGGTTGCCAACTATAATGTAACAACTATCCAGTGTTCGTTAATTAATTTACTGTGGACAAAATTATGTTTTCCCGTGCTAATCTTGAACACTGAAATTCCACCTGGCTGATAGTTGAATTGATTGTGGGAGGAGTAAGTGTAATTACCCACAATTTCATTCAAGTTGGACTTAGTCCACCCTTAAATTGAATGAAACAAGGAAAAACGCATGCGCCTAAAATGCCCATTTTTTTAAAGAACTGTTTTCTTTCGGTGTTGCCAACTGCGTACGTAAGCCAGTAACGGGTTGTTACGAGAGATCATATCTTTTTCTTCACTGGCAGGGCCATAGAGGGCTTTAGAAATGGGCAGAGTAACATATTTTAGTTTTCAGGTACTCTAGGCAAGTACTTCCGGCTTTAGTTAGTATTTTAATTTTAATTACCTCCTAGTATTTCCTTAATATCATCCAGTCCTGTTGCTAGGACGCACATCACCCCACCCTACCAAAGGGGCTAAACTTGTGTGCTTCTCGGTGGGAACTGTACTTTCCGGGTTCGCATGTGCGGCTTCTGTCCCACCCCACTCCTGCAGTTCGAGGGACAACTTGGAAATGGTTTCGAAACCTGGCATAATACTTAATTCTATTTAGCATTGGTTTTGCAAATAACCGGGCTTCGAGTTTAATTTGTTTGCATGCGATGAAAAGTTTTAGGAAGCAATTATCTAAACAATCCCAACTTTCCGCCTTAAGAAAAAATATTTCCAAGCTAGTAGTTCGAGCACCACACATTTTGGTAGGGCGGTGGGAGGTTCGTCCTGGCAACAGGGCTTAATATCGTCAAGACTCCACCAAGATTTCTCTCTATCGTCACCTCTACAGGTCGGCCATGTTGAAGAAGTGGATTTAGGCGATTGCTGGAGAGAACGCATCACCAGAGCAATGAAACCCCTTTTATTCGG
Organism: Siderastrea radians; assembly: GCA_964017195.1. Lineage (NCBI taxonomy): Eukaryota > Metazoa > Cnidaria > Anthozoa > Scleractinia > Rhizangiidae > Siderastrea > Siderastrea radians. Next base: position 19,849,144 of record OZ024890.1, read on the forward strand.
TAAGGCATACCCTTCTCAATGATGGTCGGTGGGGGGAGCAGGCGTTAGAGTAAAATAAAAGCACGAGTTTCCCGGAAGGGGCGTGAGAAGAGAGAAACGCGTGAGGGTCTAGAAGGAGGTAACTCCACTGTGACGGCTGATGCAGTCCTATCATCACATGTTTTGCTCGCTTCTTCCCATACTCCCCACCTCCCCCCCCCCACCCCCTCTCACCAAATTTTCATTTAGCGCCTGCTCGAAAGAATAGACGGAAAAGGTCGTAAAACCATGTGCTGCTGCTTTTTGTCTTCTAGAAATACCGCACTTTTTGACTAGAGAAGAATGCGACTACATAGTAAAGCGAGCTGAAGAAAATGGCCTTATATCAAGCATCGCTCGCGGAGGGCTGACAAAGAAAGAAGACTTAGAAGTACCAAAAATTGAGAGTAGGTAGTTCCTGCAATCAAGTACCCTAACTTCGTGAAATTTATGACCCGTTTATGGAATATCAACTGTCACTGTAACTGTAAACTTAGTCTATTATATGCCTAAATCGATACTTCATTTAAAACGTGCTGCTTAATGAAGACTTTTTGGCGTTTTCTTGCGTCGTATTTCATAGCTTGTCTCTTAGCTACTCAGTTATGTCTTTTCTTTCTTTTTCTTTGTTTCCTTCGTTCTTTTGGTTGTTCTCTTTTAAGGTTACCTTCGTTAAAGACTTGACAGTTTCCCCCATTATTCCTTACATGTTCAGGTGCTAATTAAAAACACCTAGCTATATATAGGTTTTAGTCCAACTTAAGACCGTTGTGTTTGTTAATAGGCGGGAAAGGTGAAGGAGCGGCAGGAATCTTTAAAGCATGGGATGTGGACTATGATGGAAAGATTACAGTAGAGGAGGTACGGTGAGAGAATCAATATCTGTACCATGTAGAGGCGAGCGATTTCGCTAGGTTTGTGCGGCGGACTGTCGATCTAAAAGGTCGGCCGTGATCCAAGTTCTTTGTAGTCATTTTGTTTCCTTAGACGCCAAAAAGTGTTTTGGCTGTACACTGTCGCTTTTTCTCATTCTAGGTGCATAGCCGTGTTCAAGAGAGGCCGTTAGGGGTCGCCTGAGGGAGTATCCCATCAGGAGGGGGTAGTCATAAGCCTTATACTAGTTGCCTTGAGCACTGCCTGTGTTAAGGAAGAGTGCGCTTGCGCGACTAAACTTTATAGCAGTTCATTTTTACGGTAGTTTTCTTTCATAAATTCTTGGTCATTTGTTGAACGTATGAATCATACCATGATTTCACGCCTCGGTAAAAATATAATACTTTTGTTTTCTTGGACAGGCAATTGAATACGCCAAAAGATATCTTTACGTTGTATTCAGTGAAGAGGATTTAATGGAAATGTAAGTCATGGACTGATTTTGTTAACAAATTAAATAAGTTAAAAATGAAAGAAGATTTACCATTTGTTAAAAGAAGCAGTTATATTATCAGACCGCCTGTGGTTTCCTTTTTCTCTTGAAATATTTGTCCAGCGGACGATATAACACAAGTGTCTGGAATGGATTAACTGTGTTGCACTCGAAGAAATAGAACATTGATCGAGACGGCAATGTAAGCAGCCCCCGATTTATAAAATAATGCAAAGTATTTTATAAAGCCAGTCTTCAAAGCAATTGTCCAGTGGGGCTGAGTGCTAAAAAGATAAAAAATTAAAGGATATTGTTTGGGTTTATAAAGGAATGCATCAAATGGTGATCTTTCTTATGACTGAAAACATAATTTTGCGTTTCTATCATTCAACAGACTTCACAAGGTCAATGTTACGGAGTTAGATGATGGTAAGTCGGAGGACAAGTACACTGCTGGACCTGATTAACCAGTTTGGATAATTATTAATAACCAAATTAAAAGAAAGTACTCCTAGTATCCACCTTTTCGCCGCTTAGACTACGAGGATTAGACTACCCTCCCCCCCTTTTTCTGAGGGATAGTTTAAGGAGAACACATGACTGCGCATAAAAGACGTCTGCCGCGTGGAATTGCGAGTGTGTCCCAACCCTGCGTCGCCTCGCGTTTCACAGCAATTATTTGTTTTTCCCAAACGCCTGAATTAGTTGCCTGTATGCGACAGTTGCGTAGTGTTCTGGGCATTTACTCTTTAATGTATACTGGACTGTGATGAAACGGACTGAATATACCTAATTTATCCCGCTTTTTACAGGTGTTATCACGTTTGACGAGTTCCAAAACATGAACACTCGTGGTGCAGATACCATGATGTATCACGCCAGTAAAACTCATCCTAAGTACAGGCCTCGGTACAGTGATCAGACGTGGGTGAACCAGCGTTACCTCAAAGATCCCGTTTTGGATAGGATCCTGGAAAGGTAAGAAAAACAAAGTAAAGTGGTGTCGAGTGAAATATCACTGATCAGACGATTACCTTACCAGGCCCACGCCTTTAACAAATATTTGCCGTATTAGCGTGAAGCAAGCACGAGAACCTCCTTATGTCTCGGCCTATACGTACGTACCAATGATATGGGTACACACATGATTAAGGAATCCTTGGACCTTGGATAAAAATTAACGCAATTAACCGGTGTGGTGACGCGTTTGGGAATCATCTTCGTGAGGTAAGTACGTATTGCCTTCATCACATGCCTGTGGAAACGCGTAGGAACTGGATTTTCAATCTGCTAACCAGAACGTGTATAAATGGCGCATTCGCGCACGCCAGCGAATGTCAGGCGCGGGAAAAGAAGCATAATGAGGGTCGCTACTGGTTTTGCATTGGCTTGTCATCAGCTGCAGTGATTTATAAACAGGGCTCAGTTGTAGTGAATGATTGTATTGATACAGTGCTGCACCAACTCGTTGACCTGAAACGAACTGCTGAGTTCAGTGAGACGAAAAACTATGCAAGAACTTCAGCTGTTTTTGATAGAAAATATGAATGTTATATCATGAATTGGAATTTTTCTTCATTCACACCTAATTTTGTTGTCTAGAGTCATCAAATTAACCAAGCTACCAAGAGAGATCATATATGGAAGCGAGAGAATCCAGGTAAGCACTTGTAGTAAGTTAATCTCACCCATGGAACGAAAAGTATATGGCAATTTTTATTGCTCAGAGATTGACTTGTGGTCAGTACTATTGCCCGCAATTTTGAGCATGAGTGGTTTATGCGATCAGTTACTGGTTATTAATTTCCTTTTAGATTGTTTATTATGACAAAAACGGTCATTACAATGCGCATTTTGATTCTGAGACGCACAAACTGAGTCATATCCCTTGCTGTCATCAAGTCGAAGAAAACAGGATGCTGAGTTTTGAACATCCCTGCAGGCTTTGCAGGTTAGGCAATGGTTTACTGATGTGAATTATTATTAGGACCTCGTCAATGATGTATCAGAATGCCCCGCTTAGATAGCTTTCTTTCTATAAGGGCATTGTGAGTATGTGTGGAGAGATTATTCAACACAAAGTTGTACAACAAATAAATAAATTATTCAAGAAAGAAAGGAAATAAAAAATACAAAATAAAAAAAAAGGAAACGAAAACGTCAGCAGTTGAGTGTGCCTATGTTTCAATACTGTGCGTACAAATACCCAACCTTATTTATTTATTTATTTATTTATTTATTTACGTTAGTTTTTGGTGGTTCGTTGCTTAGCTAGTTGTATAGTTCGTTATTTAGAGAAGAACCACGAAGGAAGGAAGAAAAATTTTAAACAGGCAGATTCAAACCGATCTCATTTTGGGAAATAAACTATATCTTTTAGGGCGCACAATTGCCGAAGTACAGTATTTTTAAAACCGCCCAATCAGTAAAACATTCTATTTCCCTTTAGGTACGTCACCGTATTGTATTATTTAAATGACGTGGAGGCAGGAGGTCAAACAGCTTTTCCTGTTGCAGATAATGAAACGTTAGACATGGAGGTGAGATAGTCATCTATGTTCTGCAAATTTTCGTGTGAAGAATGAACACCAGCAACTACTAAAAGCAACTTACATACATTTTGTAGCTTTATAACGAATGCTCGTTCCCAAAAAGCAGTGCTATTAACTAGTGTCTGAAATTTCATATAACGTTTTATTTTCGCAGTAAATTAAATTAATTAAGCTGGATGATACTAAGACAGTAAATTTATTAGGAACACTAAATGGAAACTGTTGAATGTGCACATATCTACAACTTCTATTAATACAGCATTGGGTTTAAACGTAGACTGAAGTGGCCGATAAAAGACGACTAAAACGGTGGTGCCTGGAGTATAAGAGAATAATAACGTTCTTGTGTATGAGGGGGCGGAGTGAATATCTTTCAGGCAGATGAATATTTCGCGCCATTGGGCCTTCTTATTAGAGAGGCCGATCTCCTTGGCCACTCCTAGATTCTCCACTGGATAGTTAAATCTCTGTTCTTTTTTCCAACAGTATCTAAAAGACAGCCGTGGGAATTTGGACTATTTCAACCTCAGCCACAACTGTCATAAGGGTAATCTCGTGCTCAATCCACGGAAAGGCACAGCGATCATGTGGTACAATCATTTTATAGACGAAAAGAGTGGCTGGTTAGGAGAAATGGATAAATATAGTTTGCACGGTGGATGTGACATACTGAAAGGAGAAAAATGGATTGCAAATAACTGGATAACTGCACCATACAAGGACGGAGCTCACATCAAAAGCACCTGGCTCAGTTTTAAATAAGCCGTGATGCCAATGGCACCGCCCTTCAAGCAAATGTATTCTTTCCTGTCAAAAAGCTCTTGTGATTTTCCCCACCACAAGAAAAACTCTACTTCTAAGCCAGCCTCTGAGTTTACAAAAAGCTCAATATTGAATTTGCTGATATGACTAATAAGGACGACAAGAACTGAGATCTAATTTCCCGGTCAGTTGGTAAAGTATTAATTCATCTTAAACAGACACAGTTAAGCGACGACAAGAAAAGACTAAAAAATAATGAAACAACGTTAAAACTAAGAATTCCTTGCATTATTGTTGGTATTCTATTAGTTATTATTATTTTTTCACGTACCTTTTTATTTCTTGCTAACATTTTTCGAGCAAGACGTCAACTACTTCTTGTCTCCTTGACTCTTTCAGTGTAGTGTGAAACGTTTAATATCAGATTTTGGATTTAAATTTTCTGTTGCTACTTTGCTACAGGTTTTGCAATTGATTTTCTTTATCCTTCGCGGTTATAAGTTATTCGGGGCTGGCTTATTACCCATATAAAGAAGGGTGTGTGGAAGGGAAGATTTCGCATTAATGTAAGCTATTTTCTGTAGGAATGTCCCGCACCGAAGGACACTGAAATTTAAGACTACGTAATAAAACTACGTTTTGGTGAAAAAAAAATTGGCCAGCTGGTTGTGCGTTTTCTTGCCGCTCTGAAGACAAGTTCACTTGCGTACAGATGTTTAGCACGTAATAAAATAGGATTCTAAAAACACACAGTATGGTTACTTGACTTGGGCGGATTACAGGCAGGAGATGACTGCAAAACATATAGGTACGTCAATTAAGAGGATTCCGGAAGTCGTATGCAACCGAGCACTTGTTACCACACTACCTTTTGCAGTGAAACACTCGGCGGAAAGCACTGAGAGAGCGCAATGTCTGTAAACCGAGAACCCTCAGGCCTTAGAAACGGAAAGTTCGGTTATCTGAAATGACCGAACTTTGATCCCAACCCGCTAGAAGACAATAGGAGCCGTTGACAGAGCACACAGTCGGGTGCTCCTCTGGCCTCTAGTAAACGAATGTTAATCGTCAGTCACACGTCAACACTTGACGAGGCACACAGTTGGACTCTCGTGTGTTCTCTGGTAAAACGAATGTTAACCATCAGTCACACGTCAACTTTTCACGGTGCTTGCGAAATATCGAAACATCCTAGCGCAGGAACCACTTCGCTTCGTTCTTTTTACTTGCGGTTCAGCTTTTCGATAGTTCGCCTCCACTTCTTCAGACACGCTGCACTGAGCCGAATGATTAATAGTCAGGCGAGGCGAGTAAACGTGACAGACAATACGACACGCAGTCAGTCCACTTTTTTCAGTGCGAGATTCGGGAGGGGGAGGCTAGGTGGGAGAATGTTATAATTTGAAATTGTTGTACATGCAAGCATTAGACGACCTGGACTTGGCGTTTTCGGTCATTTACTGCAATATTCTAGTAATGAATTTGGTGAATTGGAAAATATATATATTCTCATACCTATTATAATTATGCTTCATTCACTTTTGTTTATCATTAGAAATTAGCAGGGGTAGGGTGAGTTGACATTTTTATTGTCAGGAAGTAAGATATGTTCTTCACTTCCGTTTACAATTCTGCTCAGTGAGTCTATGATCAGTACTGTTTGTGTTACATTGAACTGTATGAGGTGCAACACCCGCCAGTTCAGATAGATAAAAATATTAAGTGCGATCTTAAATTTTGTGATCAGTACTGTTTATGTTACATCGAACTGTATGAGGCGCAACACCCGCCAGTTCAGATGGACAAAAATATTAAGTGCGATCTTAATTCTGTGATTAGTACTGTTTATGTTACATCGAACTGTATGAGGCGCAACACCCGCCAGTTCAGATGGACAAAAATATTAAGTGCGATCTTAATTCTGTGATTAGTACTGTTTATGTTACATCGAACCGTATGAGGCGCAACACCCGCCAGTTCAGATGGATAAAAATATTGAGTGCGATCTTAAATTTTGTGATCAGTACTGTTTATGTTACATCGAACTGTATGAGGCGCAACACCCGCCAGTTCAGATGGACAAAAATATTAAGCTAAAAGTGCTATCTTAATTCTGTGATCAGTACTGTTTATGTCACATCAAACTGTATGAGGCGCAACACCCGCCAGTTCAGATGGACAAAAATATTAAGTGCGATCTTAATTCTGTGATTAGTACTGTTTATGTTACATCGAACCGTATGAGGCGCAACACCCGCCAGTTCAGATGGATAAAAATATTGAGTGCGATCTTAAATTTTGTGATCAGTACTGTTTATGTTACATCGAACTGTATGAGGCGCAACACCCGCCAGTTCAGATGGACAAAAATATTAAGCTAAAAGTGCTATCTTAATTCTGTGATCAGTACTGTTTATGTCACATCAAACTGTATGAGGCGCAACACCCGCCAGTTCAGATGGACAAAAATATTAAGACGGATTCCGCCCAACGTTCGAGCAATAAGTGCAGAAAATATTTACCAAAAAACTACTCATAGCACGGTAACATTTTAAATGCTATTTGAAACATCTCACTCTAGTTCACTTGCCCAAGTGACCCCGCGATGAAATTCTCAAGCATTCTCAAGAAAATTGATTTCAAATCTCGTAATAGTATGCTAAAAACGGGCGCCATTTTGTTTTGAACTGACATGAAGCGTCTTTTTAATTGAAATATGGATAACTTCAAATCCAATTTTCTCTCGCGGGGTCAGCTTGGGAGCAAAAGTAACGATAAGTTCTTCTTATCTGTTCTCAAAATGTGACAGTGCTGCAAGTATTTTTTTGGTAACTTAATTTTTGCACTTACTGCTCGAACGTTGAGCGGAAATCGTCTTAAGTGCGATCTTAATTCTGTGATTAGTACTGTTTATGTTACATCGAACCGTATGAGGCGCAACACCCGCCAGTTCAGATGGATAAAAATATTGAGTGCGATCTTAAATTTTGTGATCAGTACTGTTTATGTTACATCGAACTGTATGAGGCGCAACACCCGCCAGTTCAGATGGACAAAAATATTAAGTGCTATCTTAATTCTGTGATCAGTACTGTTTATGTCACATCAAACTGTATGAGGCGCAACACCCGCCAGTTCAGATGGATAAAAATATTAAGTTTTGTGATCAGTACTGTTTATGTCACATCAAACTGTATGAGGTGCAACACCCGCCAGTTCAGATGGATAAAAATATTAAGTTTTGTGATCAGTACTGTTTATGTTACATCGAACTGTATGAGGTGCAACACCCGCCAGTTCAGATGGACAAAAATATTAAGTGCGATCTTAATTCTGTGATCAGTACTGTTTATGTCACATCAAACTGTATGAGGCGCAACACCCGCCAGTTCAGATGGATAAAAATATTAAGTTTTGTGATCAGTACTGTTTATGTCACATCAAACTGTATGAGGTGCAACACCCGCCAGTTCAGATGGATAAAAATATTAAGTTTTGTGATCAGTACTGTTTATGTTACATCGAACTGTATGAGGTGCAACACCCGCCAGTTCAGATGGACAAAAATATTAAGTGCGATCTTAATTCTGTGATTAGTACTGTTTATGTTACATCGAACCGTATGAGGCGCAACACCCGCCAGTTCAGATGGATAAAAATATTGAGTGCAATCTTAAATTTTGTGATCAGTGCTGTTTATGTTACATCGAACTGTATGAGGCGCAACACCCGCCAGTTCAGATAGACAAAAATATTAAGTGCTATCTTAATTCTGTGATCAGTACTGTTTATGTCACATCAAACTGTATGAGGCGCAACACCCGCCAGTTCAGATGGATAAAAATATTAAGTTTTGTGATCAGTACTGTTTATGTTACATCGAACTGTATGAGGTGCAACACCCGCCAGTTCAGATGGACAAAAATATTAAGTGCGATCTTAATTCTGTGATTAGTACTGTTTATGTTACATCGAACTGTATGAGGCGCAACACCCGCCAGTTCGGATAAACAAAAAAATTAAGTGCGATCTTAAATACTGTGATTAGCACTGTTTATAAAATTTAAGTCCTACCTTGGTTCTGTAAAGCGTTCTTCTTTTATTCTGTTCGGCTAGTTCCTTCCATTTGGCAAAGTAAACACGAGCCAGTTATTTAGCACGCGAATACGTGTCTCTTTCTTTCTGTTTTCGAATTTTCTTGGCCTCTCTTTCCATAATCCGAGACAATCGTTTTCTTTTGTTTCTTTCATTTCTTATGCTGCGTTTCTCATCGATTGAATTTTCACGAGAGCGTCGTGACATGATCGTTGTTTCGAAAGCGCGCGCTTTCCCTTCAATTCCCGCTTTCAAGGCTTGTAACGCGATCGGCTTGTGTCTGTGCCCGCTATTCCATAATCCGATATACCTAATTCGAATGGGCAGCGGCTTATCGCAAAACAATAGCGAAAATTGCTTACTACAGGGAAAGTACAACAAAAGAATTTTGAACAAATTGATCTCTATGGTGCAAATTACCGAAATACATCGCAACGTTTACGTTAGGGATGACACGTTGTTTTCGATGATGTGGACCTTATTTTTTTAATTGAAAAAAGCAGTCGTGATTATTATTATCATCATCGCATCTGCACTCGACAAAAATCGCACAGGTACCGCAACCACTGAAAGATCCTACAAACGTTCGAAAAGCAACTCAAGAAGCTTGAATGTTTCCCCATTTTCAGGTTTCCATTGCGGCGAAAAAGCTAGGGTTTCAAATTCGACGGGTGAAATGTGCCGGATGTATGTTTTCGGCCGCAAATCAAACTCCAACTGCGGGTGTTGAAAACGGCAATAAAGATCAAATTCCCTTACACTCTATGATTGGCTTAAACGATGGGTTCACTTAATTAGATTTTCGAGCATTTAATTAGATCAATGTTAGCGTCCATAGCAACTAAGGCTTCCAACAGCGAGCCACAAAATCCTCTATGAGGGTCCTCATGTCGTGGCAAAGAGACTTGTTTCTGGGACAAGTCCCATGCTAGTAATGTTTACACGGGTTACGAAACTGTGCGCAGGGACTTGATATAAAAGGTCTCCTAAGGATAATGTCCTTATCAAAGAACCGAAAGGTCTAGACTTGTTGCAGGAACAGTTTGATTTGTTCCATTCATTGTTTTTTTAAGGAGCATGTGCCACTGACCAAACACACAGATGTGAGGACAACCATCAGCATCGAATTCGTGTGAGGCACTACCCCCAGGGATTAAATTTAGGTCCGGTGTCTTATGCAACCAAGCCTCAGCCCGCAGTTGATCCATGTAGGATTAAGCAACCTCTTTCCCAGAAATTTTCCTTATTAAAGAAAAAATTGGGGGAAATTTAAAAAAAGTCAAAAAGTCCTGCGAACGAGGATGAGGATTAAGTTATTCCAGGATTAGTCGGTATCTCAGTATCAGTTTTGACTATGCCGGGGCTGTTCAGCCAAACTCGGCTTCATTATTAAAATTCTTAATCTCGCTTATTGGACTTCTGTTTCGCAGAAATCTGCTCACGACTCAGTTAGGAGAACTCTGCAACGGCTGGTTCAATCAACTTGGACTGTATACTTTCCTTTCTTTGTCTTTATTTCACTCTCAATCAATGTTACACAATCAGTTCTACTATCGACACTAACTTAAAATTACAAGTTCACCGCATTTAAGGGACTACGGATACCTACGCCTACATACGTGAATCCGGTGGGCTACATAACTTGGCAAGATCACAACATTATTCTACGTGGCTCACATTGATCTGCGGCTGACCACTAATTTCCTTACATTTCCTGCTACGTGTATCAGCTAAATAGTCCTATTCATTACACACAGCTTATCTTATTTAAGACACTTGTAATTTGCTACGCGAGGTTTAGATACTAATTTTCTGCCGTTTTCTAAATATCCAGTTTGTCTTTTTGAGTAAAGCAGCATACACTAAAATAAAGCAAACATTTTTGCCACATTCTGGCTTTCCCACCTGGCCCTGCATACAGGTTTTCTTTTCCTTATAAGGTAATTGGTTGCTATCTCAAGTGTGACGACGTGAAGCCAAAGTGTTTTTCCCCCAACAATTTGGCAATATGAATAGCCAGCAACGATTACTAAAATTGAAATTTAATAAAAGAATTATTCCTCTAGAAACTTGTTGGATACGAGGCGATTATTACCAACACAGAGCCACACGCCTCTTGTCATTGCAGTCGCGTGGGATAATTGTTTTAAAATTATCCCCTGGAGTCTCTGATTCTCACCTGTAGGAGATAACCTCTGTCTCTTTTTTGCTTTCTCTTTTGTTTATTTTGTTTATTTTTGTATTTTTTTCCTCGTCAGACGCACGGCCGATTCACAGCTGGCCATAAAGTTTAGGCCAGTTTTTGTAGTCCAGGACTAAACAATTATTCAGCACACTAAGCCAGGTCTAACTTAAAGCTTCCGTTAATTTTACTGCGTGGGCATTTGGCGTCATAGCAAGTAAATTCGATTCTGGTGCCCTTTTTTCTGGTGCCATTCCCGCCCTTTTTAGTTCTAATTGTTTTTTCATTCATCAGTGAGGGTAGCTGTCAAGTCACCTGCAGTCATTTTCAGTTTAGCCTCAAACGTTTATTATATTTACCTGAACAAATTCTCCAAAACAAAACCGATTTTTCAAACCTTCCAAATTTTGAGACTTCTCGGATAGAAGAACAGGATCGAAAAGCAAATTTTGTTCATGACAATGGTGTCGTTGAACCCGATAACCTAATTATTTATTATTAATAACTAATTTACTACGGGTACTACACAAAAGCCGCACTGCGTTGAAGTCATCAAATTTGTAATTATTTTGTCTTCGAATATAGGTCAACCATGATTCTGTTTAGTCTGTTAGTTACTCTATATCTTCCCTGTTTTATTTTCGATTTATACGTTAAATGCGATAGACACTTTTATCAAAAGAAAGAGAACTATAACGCATGCAGATTTTCAAGGGAAGGTGAACCTTGCGACTATAAAAAGTTCGATTCACGCGGCGATGAACCTTGTCTGATTGGCAGGAAGGCTGGATTGACAAGAATTAATGGCGTTAAGGTATGAAGACTACACTAATTTTCCATTTGACTGAACTGCCATTAGTTGTGAAAATTTTGCTTTGACGAAGGGCTAACGCTCGAAACGTCAGCTTTCAATCTCTTTACGGTGGCCAATTTACCTTATCAGCTCAGCTGATAAATCCAAATTTTGTGTTTCACGTCCCCAGACGCAGCACCACAGTTTCTTTAGAAACTAAGCCCCAAATTTTGAAAAGTCTTCCGTCGAAAAGACTTCGAACATGAGCTTCGACAGGGCGCGCGGCGACTGTAGATTGAATATTTAGCCAGATGTAACGCAGAAGAAATGTCTACAATTTTCTGACGAAGCTTTAGCTAAGAAGCATTGCTATGTTAATGGCTAGGGAGTAAGACGAGAGGTTAATAGATGCATGAACTAAGACGGATGTAGAGCTCTTTGGCTTTGTTGTTTACCGCCTTTCTATATGCTATAGGTTGGGCATGTAGAGGAAGTGGATCTTGGAGATGTCATAAGAAAGCGCATTACAAGAGCCATGAAGCCTCCTGTGTTCGGTGAGATAGCTATTATTGGTATATACCAAATCAGTGGATAGTGTTTTTCGCGCGCTCTGGTTGCCGGGCTACTTTGTATTCAAACTCGGGATGGTGTCTGCTAATCACGTCCCGGCATTTTTCTGGGTTTAGCGCGCGATTTCTCTCATTTCTGTGACAAAAAGGAACAATTCGGCGCTGGATATCCACCGGTTTGGTATGTCGGTGAATAGTGGTAGATATTTACCTCCCGGCTTCGCGACTCTGTAAATATCCACCACTATTCACCTCCACTTCGGTGAATAATTGTTAATTACACAGACGAATGTGAGAATGGTAACAGGTCGCTTCGCCCCAGCACAGCAGATCGCCCACTTGCCCGTACGATAAAATTAAAGCTAAATTAATATATTCAATGTTTAATTGAAAGCGTCTCTTCGCTTTTTATTGCAGCTATTCAGTTATTTAGATAGAGTTTCCTTCCATTCCTCTATATAGACGTCGAGCTTTCGAATGAAGTGACATCACTGAGGGCAACTGTGTATTGTTGTCTTTTTTATTTGTCTTTCAGAAATTCCGAATTTCTTATCCGACGAGGAATGTGAGCATATTATTCACTTGGCAGAAAAGACTGGCCTAATCTCCAGTGTGGCTCGTGGTGGGCTTCAGTCTCCCAGCGAATTTACGGTTCCTGATATCAGAAGTAAGAACAAATTAAATCATTTTTGCTGTTAACTGGAAGAGCATCCACAGTGCATGCGTAGTTATAACACGAGCGCGTGAGCGGCGAATTTTCCATTTTCCAACTTCTAGGCTTCTTTCTCGGTTAAGGCCAATGAACGGAGATTTTGGACGAGATACGACAAAAAGGAGATGGATGGAGAAGGACTCGATTAAGCTCGCAATATGAAGGAGGAAGAAGGGTAATGGAGAGCTTAGTTATGTTATAACGCGCGGATATTGACTTTCTAATCACTGAAGCGAAGATGCATTATAATTTTAGGTGGTCAATCGGAGGGAATGGCTGGCTATTTTGAAGGTTTTGATCTCGACAAGAATGAGAAGGTCACCTTGGAAGAGGTAATGTTACCATGCTTAATTAATTATATAATTCTTTTCTAAATACACAAATTAAAAAAAAAGGGCTTTACCTCGGTGTAAGAACCTGTGAAACTCACGGATGACGTAAAACAAAGGAAACAAAAACATTTTAAACAATACCGTACAGCAAAACAAAAGCTAACAAACAAAGAAAATCTTGTCAGGTTCTTACACCGAGGTAAACCCAAAAAAAGAGTCAAGTATCAGTTGCAGTTGTTTCGACTGGTCACGCATTGCTGCTATTTATCTCGGACCATTTTAAATGGCTACCTTGTGAGACAGACTATTAGAGAATTTATTACTATTGTACCTACCAACATGACCAATAACCACGTTTTCTACGACAGGTGACGGCTTTTGCGAAAAAGTACCACTTCCTGATACTAACAAAAGAAGAAACGTTGGAAATGTAAGGCCGTGTTTGATTGTTTGTTTGCTTTTTTCTGTCATTCTTTTGTTTGTTGTCACTTTTACGGTCAGCTGCACAAGGAAGAACACGTCTATTGTTACCATGCATACAAATTATTTAAATAAGAACCAGAGCCGCTTTAAATAACAGCCTGACGACACTTTAATCATTTTATTTCCAATAAAAACATTTTTAATCGCTCAGTAAAAAATGGTGTAACAAACCCTTACGGCTAACAACATGCACGCGTAAATTAAAATGACAAAAATGAACAAAAGAAAGAAAGACGGTAAACATACAACAGTAACTTTCAAAACAGGTGAAGATGGTGAAATTTTTCATTCTCCTGTGTTGGAGAATGTTCTTAGAGTAGTTTCGCGCTGCTGTCATACTATCTCACCCCCCATACCAGCATTGCCAATCGGTCTCAAAATACACTGAATTTTATTCAACCTCACTTAATATTTTGCATTTCAGGCTTCATAAGGTGAATGTAACGGAATTAGATGATGGTATGTTTAAAACATTTCCTGATGGTTGTTAATTTTTACCCTATAACCCAACATGCAAGGTGCATGGGGACCTGGGCAACTCCCATCTAAAATGAGTAACGGGTCTGTTTATGGGGGCGCGGTTGTGTAGTGGTTAGCGCTTTAGACTTCAGACTTGACAATGCTCCACATTGTCTCCCTGCGATGGACTAGCATCCCAGCTGTGGTTAGTTAGGTGTATCAAGAAAATTGGCTCAAATTTGCTAACAATAATATTGTTAAATTTGATCGTTTTCGACCATGTAAGGTCAAAAACGATTCAGGCTAAAACAAACGCTTACAACCCACAGGGAAAATTCAAATTTTTCAATTACTGTTCACCGGAAGATTTGAAGCTCCGACAGCATGGGTCTTCTGCGGCTCGTGTAGTACCTCACCTTTTTTACCTTTTAGAAATTTAGAGAGGAACCACTAAAAGCTACCGAATCTCGTTTCGTGGGCGTGGACCCTTTTCGTCTTGAGTAAGCGCCATAACAAAACGTTAATTTACATTTTCAAAATTTGTATTTGAGATAAAGCCGGTTGTATTGACCACATCATCTACTTACCAATTACGCAAGTTTTAGAATTCGTACCGTTATATATCTTATCACTTCTTATGAAAGGCCAATTTCCTTTGTAATATTTCTATTTTGTCTTAAGGATTTGCTACACGAGCCGAATTCGAGAGGATGAATACCTTGGGATTGAGTGACATGCTGTATGCAACAGTTCTATCACATCCGATCCATAAAGCGAGGGCCAGTGAGCAGACATGGGTTAATCAGAGAGGTTTGGGAGATCCAGTTCTGGATAAAATTATAGAAAGGTAAGAATGTATTTAAGAGTTTTTAGCTGCACGCGCGTAGCCTACAGGCGACATGGCTAGAATAAAAATGCGGCGAAAAATCGCGCGAAACATAAATAATGTGCAAGAAACATTTGTTTTTGTCTCGAAATTTTGTTCTGTGAGCCATCCTGATTTTTTGCCTGCATATGAAATCCATTCATCGATTCAAATAGAAACATTTGGAGGAAATTTATTCAGAGAAATTTGTTGACATTTGGAATTTGTGGAATTTGTTGTAATTTTAAAAACGACTTTTTCGATATAACGTGAGTTATTAGTATCACGATTCTCAGTTTCTTTCGATTGTTTTTGAGACGTCAATATTTAACAATTATCCTGCGAAATCGCGCGGAATATCACCTGATACTTGGCCGACGAGGCCGTAGGCCGACGTGGCTAAATCAGGGGATATTCCGCAAGATTGAGCGGGATAATTGTTTTATTATTCAACAAATTCCCATCGACTACCATTTTCAGAACGAGAAAAACTACGGCTCTATGATGAAAACGCTAAAAGCTAGCAACACATAAGCTTAATAAAAATCAAAACAGAACTTCAAGAAATCTAAGTTTACTACCGTTCACTTAAAAAGACTTATTTACAAACTCATGTTTGGAAATGACAAGACAAAGTAAAAAAAATATTGCTACCTTACCGAGAATAAGTCCTCTTCCTGTGAATTAAAGTCTTCTCAACTTTAGTCTTTACAACTTTCCGTGAGCAAGTGTGCTGCTTCATTCGCAATAGCATTTTCTTGGTTGAGTTCTCACTCTGAAAATTCCAAGTCAACCTCTGGATGTCTTTGCGAGCTGAAGCAAATACTTGTTGACTTTTTGAGAGCATTTAATCGTCGAAAGTTTCTTCCAGGGACTTAAAATTTCCGGAGAACACTGCTAAAACTGCCTTGCTTTTCAAAATGGCCGCCAAACAAGCAATGAAAGAAAATCTGCAGTGCACTTCCAAATATGGTCATTTACGTATATCGCAGGATATCTGTCATGTATGGATGACAGATATTGAGGGCTTCCTTACCATATATGGGCATAGTGACAATTTGTTGAATAACAAAACTACGTATTGACGTCTCAAAAGAGAGCCAGTGATTGATTGAAAATTTCGCGCCGCTTTTGTAGGGCTCCTTCCATTCAAAACAGAAATTCAAAGTTTCTCGTCAAAAAGCGGCCAGAAATGTAAATTACTTTGCCGTTTGAAAGATAAGGGAAAGCGATATTGAACTTTAGAGGCCATGTTATCGAAAAGGCAAGGTAAGGGGAGAATTAAAACGTGTTTTCATTTGTTCATAACAGTTTGTTTTTGTCGAGGTGCTGTTGTGCGCGCGCTAATCACGCAATCATGTTTTTGGAAAAGTTTTGAACGAAAAGGTCGTCGAGTTTGCATTATTTTACCTATTTTGTCGACTTCTGGAACCTAACAAAACTACATAAAGATGCTACTTTGAATTTATTTGTGTGAAGCACCGATTTATGGTGAGAAAAGTCCATATTTCGACGATTTTTCTGCACAGCAAAGATTTTATCGCGCGTACAAACATTCGTGTTTAACACTTGACAAGTTGTAAGAATTTATCTTTTAATCCGTGCAGAAAATGCTCAGTTTTGCCTTTGTTTTGCCCTAAAAACGATTGCATCGTGATACAAAAGTAATTGCGATTTTGAGACGGCAATTCTGCATTATATTGACTGCGTTGGAAGAAAATAATTCTTCGCATTCTTCCAACTAGCCGTCAATATAATGCAGAATTGCCGTCTCAAAATCGCAATTAGTTTATAGAAGGGAAGAATTGTTTTAATATATATATGACTTCGCAGCGGTCATATGTACTATGCGTGCACAGTTCCAACCATAACTTTGGAAAGAAAAATGCAGAGAAATGTAAAAACTTTCACCTCAACCCCAAAAATTAATGAAAACTTTAGCTTTTTTGGTTGAGTGTGGGTTAAAATAAAGGTTATCAGCGCGAAATTCGGTTTGCTAGGACATGTTTTCATTCGAATGGCACGCTCGTAAAGGTTTGAACTTATTCAAATTTAAAAGGCTCTGGAACCGGAAGTGAAATTGCTTCTTGCGTTTGATCGATGTGTTAATATACAGGTAACCACCACATTTTGACAGCACGAAGATAAAGCCACTGATAGGTTTAACGAGTTTAAAGAACAAAGTAAGCAGTTTAAATCATACTTAATCTGTTCGGTTATATAAAGAGTTTGCATAGATTGTCTGTTTTTAAGTATGCGAAAGTTAGGTAAATATGAGAAACATGATTAAAGGCGATTTGTGTGCTCTTTGTTTTAGAGTTATAGAACTCACAAGGCTTCCACGAGAAATCATTTACGGTAGCGAGAGATTGCAGGTAATTTTTAACATATTTGGGTATATTTCTTCACTCTCAATTGGTTGAAATGGACAGCTACAAATGAATGAGAGAAGCTGTGATCTCAGAAATGTATATGGTGTTTAGTTAATCAAGCTATAAAGTATAATGGCATCTACCACTTATTGCGGAGTCCATCTCACCTCTGACATACACTGACAAACATTTGACTAACAAATATACAAAACAGATCGAGACTGACAATAACTAGTCAATCACATCAGAGTCTTCACAACTATTAACAACACAATTTAACTGGTTAATAGATCGTTATTGTCAAAGAATGGTCGACAATGTAATCCATGTTTTGCTTGACTCTGATGGTGGACCTCCGGTCTGGTTGTCAAAATGTCGGTCATTGTCACCTGCAACAGTCCTTCCAAGAACTACTCTCACTTGGAAGAATCACACTAGTTTGAGAGAAAACACTTGCCTTCTGTCAAAGAGTGGAATATAAGCTAGATAGATGAGATATGATTTTGCATTGTTGACTGTGCATGTGTTGATAGTCCTGATGTGCCAGATGCCGCGGAAAAAGTTTTCTCGAATTTTTTTCAGGTTGTTCGTTACGGGGTGAATGGCCACTACCACGCCCACTTCGATTCTGAGACTCACAAGAGAACTGACGTAAGGTGTTGTCATCTGCATGAAGATATAGTGGGGACATTTCTGAAGGGAGACAGCTGTAGACTGTGTAGGTAAGCGGGATCCTTTTAAAATGTGCTATTTTTTGTACTCTTAACAAGCTTTGAAAGTGGATATTCCTTTGTATCATTAACCATTAGTAATACAGGTATCATTGTAAGTGGTTTGAACCCAGAAGTCTTATCACAAGTCGGTGAAGTATGATCGTCCGGGTGAGCGTAGTCCTGAGAAGGACTGTTTGTGATGAAATTTATTGACGTTTCGACAACCTGAACGGAAGTCATATATATGGGGCATCAGGTCTGCAAAAGGTATATGTTTGAACCATTTTAGTTTGTAATAACTGAGGTATCTTTTGCCCACTCGGGTGTGATGTAATGCAAGGATTTTTGCATTTTGGCTTAGAAATGTATTCAGAGGAGACCAAAACGATGCCTAGGAGACCGCTACTTATCCACTTGTTCGCTTGCTTCAAATTAATTAATGGAATGAGCTTTTTTGCATTCTTTCAGGTACATCACGATACTTTATTACCTGAATGATGTTGAAGAAGGTGGGGAGACTGCCTTCCCTATGGCAGACAACGCCACTCTTGACATGGACGTAAGTTGTTATTTGTATATAAAGATAAGAGTACTACACAGTAGAAATGGTTTCCCAAAAGATCGGTTGGTTTCCAAAGTAGCCTATGATTGACTGAGTCGTCTTGACTCTTCAAAATATTTTCTGACGTCTTTTGTTCGAAGTTTTCGATCTCCTAGACCCTGAAAAAGTGTTCAAAAGTAAGGGTATACGTAGAATAGCATACGGGACACAAGGGCTCACAAAGGCCGCACTTGACTCCGATTTCTATGGTATGAAACAACTTAGAGCATTACCAGCCCCCCCCCCCCCCCTCACAGGGTAAATTTAGAAAGAGAGATAACATGGAGTAGAGTTTCTTGTCCATGGAAACAACACGGCACCATACAGAGATCTTTATATCCAAAGACCGATATGCTGTCCACTACACCGCTGCGCTCTCCCCCCCCCCTCCCCACCCCCAATAGCAAGTTGTGTAGTTAAAAACATTCGATACAAGAAAGTTTGTAACCCCTTTATCTCTTTTTTTTTTAAATCAAGGAAATGACTGCAAACCGTGGTGATTTCGACTATTACAACCTCAGCCACAACTGCCACATGGGAAATCTGGTGCTCAGTCCAAGGAAGGGAACAGCGATCATGTGGTACAATCACTTGCTAGATGAAGAAAGTGGCTGGCTAGGGCCTAGGGACGAGTACAGCTTACATGGCGGATGTGACATAATTAAAGGAGAAAAGTGGATCGCGAATAACTGGATAACAGCACCATACAAGGATGTCGCACATATTCCAAGCACATGGCTTAGAAAGTTTGATATCATCTAGTTCTTGCTTAAATATTAAATTAAACAAAAGTAATCAGGCAAAGATAAAACGATTATATAGGAGCAAACGCTGCAATTGTCTGAATGGCCTCTTGTAACGTATTCAGGAATATTTAGCGGCAATGTTTGTTAATTACTCACCTGGTGTATTTATTGAGGAACAGTTTATCAACTGCACATAACCTGATGAGTAGCAATTGCTCAGACTGATCAGCTACATGGAGCTTATCTTGAGTTTTCACCGACAGTTCTTGCAGACGTAAGTTTATATTTTAGTTTTTTTAGTTTTTTGTTCACTGCCAGGTTTTCGTAATTCGTTAGTATTTAGTTTGGTTTTGTATTATGAAGTTTTGTTTGTATTTACATTGGCATTCCATTTCTTTCATTTCAGTTCAAGTGCTTTGCTTTACTTTGTGTTAATTCTCCGTACCATTTGGACAGCCCTGGATATGAACAAGCAAGCAAGCGCTTTGATTGGCTCCCTGCTAGAAGGCTATCTATGATTATAGTACAACGCTAAATTTTGGCGTGTATCCATTGGTCGAAATCGACCACGTGACGCGATAGTGTCTCTCGTCAGCGAGTGCCTATAAGAGCATAGTGCCCGTTTTAGGCAATTTTTGCTCAAAATTTAGCTTTGTACAATAAAAACAATAGAGTCCTTCTGTCTCAGGCCCTGTGTGTGATAGGTTTCCTCGGAAATTAAATGTTCAAACTTCATATAAGAATCAAACTACGTTCTCGGGCTAATTTTTGTTGTGAACATCAAATTTCCTCGGGCAACCTATCACACAATAGTGGCTTCGACAGAAGAACTCTATTGTTTGAGTAGAGAAGACGCGCGAAATACATAAAGAAACAAATGCTTCTTTTTGTTAAGTCAGAAACACTTCTTATAATCCAGGGGATGTCAAAATGATAAAACAAATATTTCACGAATTCGAGTGCAGGAGATCACAGGCAATCCGGCGCAGTGTGCCATGTTGGCTGTGATCGACCACTTGTACGACTCGAATATAACTGCGTGTAAATTGTTTACTAATATCACTTTAGCTACTAATAAACTATATTGTGATTAAATATGCCTCATCCTCCGGCCGGTGTTAGAATCGTCATTTGAACAGCGATAAAAACCAAACTGTATATTTGATCCAGTTATTTTATTCATCTAAAAAATTGATCCACAAAATTTTGGATTTATTAACTGAGTTGATAAGGTAAATTGGCCACCGTAAAGAGACTGAAAGCTGCCGTTTCGAGCGTTAGCTCTTCGTCAGAGCAAATCAAGGAATTATGGGTTAGTTGCACTTGGTTTATATGATCGACACCACAAAGTCTGTTTGAACTGTTGTATTTTCTGTTCTATCAGGCAGTTATTTGTAAGAAAAAATCGAATACAGTGCTTTTTATTTTTAATTAAACCACCAAGTTACCTTTTTGCATGCATGTATCCTTAATTAGTAAAGCAGATTCAATTAAAACTTGCTGTTGTTTTAAATTTGCTGTTGCTTTTGTCCCTGCTGTTCTACTGAAGTTCTCTCTTCTGTCTCATGCTGTAGTTTGATCATTCAGTCGTTTGCTTATTAATTTAGTGTTTAATTAAGCCCCCAACGACTTTTTTATCAGGGTCTGGAAGGGTATTTTCGGGATCTGGGATTTGGCCAAAATGCGGTGCGGGATTCAGGAAAACACAAAATGTCTTGACGGGATTCGGGATTTGACTGCTACCAGGAAAGCGGGATTCGCCAAAATTTGGGCACGGGATGCGAGATATTTTTGCTTGTTTGTCGGGAATTCGGGAAATCGCCACGACCCAAGTAAACGTTCTAGCGGCAAAAGCGAATCAACCAGGCGAGAGCAAAACATCAATCGAAAGGGCCATTCTACACCTTAAATTTATTAGCTTTTGCAGAAATTAGTCTTTTTTAAATGTATTTTTGGGAAAGAAAAAAAGGGATTCGGGATAGCGATGAAAAAGTGCGGGATGCGGGATTCTCGTGAAAAAGGAGCGGGAATGCGGGATCAGGACCCCCCCTTCCAGACCCTGTTTTATTTGTCTTGATTTTGGTTTATGAAGTTAAGCCTGTGCATCGATGATCCACATTATTGCTTTTGTGCATATTGATTCTGTCGTACACTTGACTTGAATTTACGGCTAACTTCATTGTTTAACAGGCAAAGTTTACTGTCGTTTTGAAGCTCCTGTATGAATAAGGAGCACAGATCTAATGTACAGAAAGGGTCGTAACGCTTGTTCTCCAATTCAAGGCTAAGTTATCAGTCTTCGGAGAAATATATTTCGGGACCAAGTTTGTACTGGCTTGGGACATGAGCATCGTTTTTATATGGAGCAGTAATCCAATTGTTTGCTATCCATTTGATTCCTTTTCGTACTGCGCATCCTCCATGAATTGAATACTGGTCCATTTCTCCCAGCCAACCGCTGTCTGGGTCTATCTCGTGGTTATACCACATGATTGCAGTTCCCTTTTTGGGAGTCACCACGAGGTTTGCTTTGTGACAGTACTCGCTCAAGTTGTAAAGATCATGTTTTGATCGAACGGAACCTATAAGCTGTAGACAGAACAAAAAAAATATTTGAAAAGATTCTAATCCTAATGAGCTAGAGAATGGTAGAAGGACAGGTGTGGGGACCCGGGAGAAAATTTATAGAGAGTGTGAGAATTTGGAGAAAAGGGAGGGAAACCGAGAAGGAACAAAAATGTACAATACTACACAAACTGGAAAACCCACAATCAAGGAACTATTTTAACATCCCTCTCCCTCTTTCCATTCCTAAAGTGTGCAGTAAGTGTTAATTTTGAAATGACGATGATGATGATGATGATGATGAAGATGATGATGATGATGATGATGATGATGATGATGATGATGATAATGATAATGATGACAACTTTATTCATGTGTCAAAAGTGATCTAGTACCCTGTAAAGACAGGGTGCTAATTGGGGACAAATGAGAAGTCAGACTATAATTAATTAACTTTCGAACGTCCGGGCTTAATCCAGATCAAGGATCGAGTATTTAAAGAGTACATTGTTACAAACCTCTTTATTAAACGTCGTGTTGTCCGCTACTGGAAAAGCTGTTTCTCCACCCTCGAGGACTTCATTCAAGAAATATAGGATTGTAACATATCTGGTAAAGAAGTCAATTTAAAATGTTCATGACAATGTAGTGAAGATCAAGAAAGACACTTCTTGCCAAAACCAAAAATAGAAATAAATAAATTAATGAATAAATAAATAAGGTGAGGGATTGGTAGAGAGAAATCAACAGTGAAGTGGTCTACACACACAACGGCCGCGCTCCTGGCCTCGATGCAGTGTCCGTAGTATTTTTTAAAGTTAAATTATAACTCCCTACAATATTTGCAGATTGATGTCCCTTTGGACACTTGGATGAAGAGAAAAGTGTCTCCTCCAATACAAAAACTAAAACTGGTGTGATAATGGAAGTGCGATGCCCTTAAAGACAATAGCAGAATGATTATGCTTAAACACTGAACGCATTCGTTTGTGTTTCTGTTCATTCACACGAAATTAAATCATCTTTTTTTCCTTATCCATATTTTGATAAATACCTTGTTGGGACTTTGTTTCAAAAGAAATGAAAAAGAAACAACCTGCATAACTTGCATTTGGTTCCATCTGTTCCAACATTTGGAGTCTGATGACAGCAACGGATCTCGGGGTGTTCATGGGTCTCGCTGTCCAAATGGGCGTGGTAATGACCGTCAACTCCATAACGAACCACCTGTCAAGGACACAGTCACATCACAAGAAACAAGACAGAGATAGCGTAAAAAACCGCAAGTTTGAAACGCCCGTTGGCTTCCGACTACTCTTTTCCACTACGTAATTGCATCACACTTGGCTAATTTGGAATAACTTGCGACCATGTTGATTGAGTTTCAATTTGTAGACAAGTCGACGCAACTTGGTGTCAGTATTACTTAATATGGTGTAGCCACTGCACCTTTATAATAGGCTCTATTCATTTTTTGCATCTTGTGAACAGCATGGGTCTGTTTGGCAAGCCAACTTAAGGAAACGTTGCGTATCCTGCATTGTACTTGTCTTTCTAAACGTTACGCGAGCAAAATGCTATTGTGGTGGTATGCTGCTAATACTTGCGTCATCAGGTTAGATGAAACAATTATACGAGCAAACAAAAACACTCTGGAGAGTTTGTTCAAAAAGGAAATATAAGATATCCAACTAAATTGGTACGCCAACTTACCTGAATATACTCACTTCCATAGATAATTTCATCCGGGAGTTTGGTCAGCGCTTGTACTCTGTAAAGTGCATAAATCGTGAGCTTTATTCACAATAAATTATTATAATAAACTATTATTTATTACCTATTATTAATAAATTAAGACATGTTGAGATTCAAAGCGAGGCCTAGTGAAGGCCATGCTTTGCAGGCAAGTCGTAAATGGCCTATGGACAAGTGAACGCACACGTCCTGCAATCTCATCAATCTGTTTTTTAACTATTGCCGATTGCCAGGACCATCGTATCCCACGTGGTCTAGTGGTTAGGATTCGGCGCTCTCACCGCTGCGGCCCGGGTTCGATTCCCGGCGTGGGAAAATTTTTCATTTTTATGCACCGGTAACGGTTCCTTTGCCCTTTTGGCCATAACTAATTTTTTTCTAACTTGTGTTGGCATTATAGATAACCTTTCGAAGTAAGTTTCTGTCACATTCTCAGTGTGACAGTTTATTTTTACGACTCTGCCTTCATGATCAACAAGCGACGCACATCAGTAGACAAAAAAGGAGTCTGAAGTAAATAAGGTTAACATTTTGATTTTCTCCTTTGCCCTCTCGTTTGTTAAGTGTGTAGACTGAAAAATAATTATCTGGCAGAAATATTATTTACAAATGTACACATTTGATCAGCTAAATATTAGGCGCTATCCCCTGGACAAGGTTATCTACTCTATGAACACACAGGAACTGAACTTTAACACATACTGTCGCTGGTGTTACAATATGCAAGGATTAGCTGACTTGCAAGTAATGGGTTCTCGGTCCTTCTTCTGTATGGCAAGCCCCGCTGCTTATAATACACATTGTAAAGCCTGTACAAGTGGTCTAGTGGTCAGGATTCGGCGCTCTCATGCACCGCCCGGCTCTGAACTTTTAGTCAAATCAGTTTAAGATGCTATCATTTCCTTTTAAGCGTCATAGATAATTGAGGGAAGCCAGAGATACTGAACCTGCAAACCTATTCTTATGTGCCGGGCATCTTATATTAACCTAGAAATGGAGAATGTATCCGGGTAGGTGACTGTACGATGGATGAGGAGAACCGCCAGTTCAGAAAGAGTAACCGGTTGCGTGGCCGAAATAATAAGCTGAGACAACAACGCCAAAGAAAACGTCGCAAAGTAAGTGAAATCACGTCAATTCGTCCCATTTGTCTAAAGTAGGTGAAATATCCAGAAGCTAATCATGGGTTCACACTGGGACGGTGTTCCGGCATAGATAGAGATAGGAAATTTTACGATCGTGTGTTCACATTCTCCGGTAATAAAAACTTGAATTTGGTCGTTCACGTTTTGTTATTGTTTAGCAGAGAATGGGAAAATATACCAAAATCCATAAGGCACGTGCGGAGGCATTGAATTTGCTCAAAGACATTAAAATTAACTTCATTTAGCGACTGGTTTCCACATACGTCCAACAACTTCAAAACTGAACAGTCGCAAACCGTTTGTGATGGACTCATTGTAAACTTTCAAGCATCTCGTTTTTGTCTTTGGGACCCTATTTTGTTATTTTTTATTATTTTTTTTTTTTTTGCATCGTAAAAGCGTGCGATGGCCTGCGTCACGTGTTAATATAATATTTAAGGGGGAGACTCAACTACAAATCTGGCGTTGTTGCTAAGGATTTTTGTCAATGGTATTTTCTCATACGCTGTTTTGCAGCGTTTTGTGCCGCTAGATTAGTGAAATGTATGAGGATGAACATCTGAATTTTAAAAATCGACTTTGCACGTGCGTAGCTAGTGCCAGTCTCCAACTGCGCGTTAAAAAGAAAAATCCCTAAAACTTGGAGGAAATGAGGTAGAGTTTCCATTTTTTTCGTAAATCGGACATAACTTAAGCAATTACGGACTTAAGCAATTACCGTTAGTACAAAGAATAGAAGAACTACAGTACAAAATTTATAAAGACAACTACTTTTGACATCATAGCTTCTATAGTAATGCGAATTTCAAGAAATCGATATGTCACGTTTTGCATCTTGATGATCGTTAAATGCTGGCACTGTTTTCAGTAACCAAAACTGTATGCCGTTTGAGTTTTAGGCTTTTTTTTCTGTTCAGGTCACGTGGCTCGCCAAATATGGTTGTGACTCGAAAAACTTGAACACTCTTTCCCATGGAACAAACATGGCGAAGCAGCTTATCTGTGGAAGTTAGGATTTCCAAGTTATGATGATTAGGAACTTATAGCTTCCCATACCAACAATATGGTAGTTAAGAGTCCCCTCCCTTTAAGTTCAAGGTTAAGAAGTTCATCTTACCGTAAGCGAATTCCTTGAAGTAACCCGTCTTCATGTTCTTGCGTCAGCCATGTTTGTTCGCTGTATCTTTCTCTGTGTCGTGGATGGCTCCGGCCCATCTCGTACATGTAGCTGTCAATCAGAAGTGTGTTCAAGTCCTCAAACTCCTCACGAGTGATAACACCTACGTTATCGTGAAATGATAAAACCAGGTTAAATTTGTTAAGTCGCGTAGATATCAGTTGCAGGCTGTGGTCTTTCTTGAAGTATTAGTGACAGGGGGCGGGAGACAGGGAGAAAAGGGGGCTGGAGGTGTACGGGAGGTGGGAGAAGAGGGGGCGGGAAGCAGGATTCCGAAGGTGGCGGGAAGCGGGTGAAAAAGGGAAAATTACGCAACATTGCGCAATACTTCGGAATCGAAAAAATGCGAAGAGGCGGGAGCCAACAAATACAGAGCGGAAACCGCGATTAAAGGGTTCGGGAAGGGGGGTTTAACCTCCCTGCTCTCCCCCCCCCCCCCAGGGTTAAATTTGAAGACAAAGTTAAGTAAATTAAGAACATTCCAACAGCCGTGGCCTGCAATATTGAGCCATAGTTCTCTAGCTGGATATGGTTGCATAGAATATATTATATCCTTACATACCATCGTCCAACTCGTGTAGTCGTAAGTCATCAAACCTGAAAATTAACAACAAAAAGGTACTACTTATTAGCTGCATCTGTCCACTGAAATAAGAAATATAGAAACAGTTCTTCACATCGACATCTATATTTTATTAACTCGGTACTTTTCTTACGGATAACCGATATCAACATACACAGTTCAAATTAAGAAATAATAGCATAGGAAGTTAAAAAAGAAAACTAAACAAATACATTATAAAATTTATCAATTGCGTATTGCTTAGACTTAAATTACAAAAAGAAGGTTCGCTAGTCTATTGGATAGTCCTTCGAAAAAATAAAAATAAATATTCTTTTTAGTTTTGTCTAGGCTATGCTCAATTAATATCAGATTACTTGAGCGCCCATTTTTGACCTAATCAGCTGATAGTAGTAGGCCTAAGGAACTAATCACAGCGCACGTTTGCTAATATCCAGGGTCTGTCTATATAATAATTGTAGTTATGACCACCCCGAGACCTCAGCTCAGCGTTGGGCCGAAAATAAAGGCCTACAGTAATGTCAGGCAGATTTTTCATTTTGTCTTGTCGAGAAGGGTGAGACGAAAGTTGAGTCTAATAGTACGTAACTCCAACTCAAGTCCTATATGTTATAGCTATACTGCATCGATAAATGATGAGACTACTAAACTATCTTACAGTTTTTTCACTTCTTGGGTAGTGAGATAAAGATATCTATATATCCTGGTAAACTTTTTTATCTGAAAAATAAAAACAAAGGACACCTCTAAAACTCTTTCCTTATTTTAAATTTGCCTTTTACATCGAGATCAGTCAGCATAAAATAAAACTTTTTCTCGTGAAAGAGATGTTATTCTCACCTCCTCTACAGTTATTTTCCCGTCTAGATCGGAGTCCCAATTTTTGTACAGTCCCCTGGGACCATCAGCTTTGCCATGCACTGCAATGCAATCGATTTGATTTGAAATGAACATAATTACCTCAAAGAAAACGGAAAGGTCGGTTGAAGTAAAAATACAGAGACGAACAAAAATGAGAGTAAAAGAAAAGCAAGTATCAGTTCGGAGGTTTTGAATGCACTGAAAAGGCAACACCACCCGATTAAAAAATGTATTGCCTATACTTTTAATGCTTTTTATTCAATCATATATAAGGCGCTGTTGCACTAGGCAATCTTTTTTGCAACTTGTCTGGCGATTTTGTTGCGATACAAGTTGCAGGAAAAATTGCCCAGTGTAACATACCCTGAAATGAATATGTCTCGCAACTTTTAATGCCGCAATCGTTGGGATAAGTAGAAGTCGATTCTATTTTTCGCAACGATCCTCGCAACGCTGCAACGAATTTTTCCAGCGTTGCGTAGAGGTGTTACACTAGTGTAACAGCGCCTTAGCTGAGTTGCAAGTTATGTGTTGCTGCACTTCTGCCGTAGAGTCAGCCAGCTTTGCAATCGCTTTGGTTTATATTGCAATTGGTAGCTGGAATTAGGTTATGGAAGCTGAATTTCTAAGATCGTGGCGATCCTAATAAATCCCGTAAGCTCCCACGTGGTCTAGTGGTTAGGATTCGGCGCTCTCACCGCTGCGGCCCGGGTTCGATTCCCGGCGTGGGAAACATTTATGTTGATTTTTATTGTTTGAAAATAAGAAAACGATTTCAGTGAAACTATTTTGTGAAACAAAGGTCGTCTAAAACTGTTACTCACACTTTGGATCAAACTTCCAGTTATCGATTTCAGTGAGTCCTCCCTTAGCAATACTATTTAATAACTTGTGATCGCTAGCCAGTGATATGATATGATCACATTCGTCTTCAGACAAAAAGTTCGGAATTTCTGAAAATAAAATAAAAGACACAAATCAGTAGCAATAAGAGACTGGACTGCACGGTCAGGCAGTCAGTTGTCTTCTGTTTCTTGTCTTTTGTGTTAGTCTGTCGGCTACCAGGTAGATATTAAAGTAATGTGTCTTGCGCTTTCTTTGAACCATCCACGGCAATATTAGAGTCAGCGACAAGGTGACACAAGGTGAAATTATCCAAGTGTGCCCTCGAAAATGACGCCGATTTTCACTAGTAATTTTGAGCGCTGCGACCGCGCGATCAAAATCGCCGATTGTGACTTGCTAGTTATCGGCGATACAATTTGCCGAGCGATTCTGCGCGCGAAAACTGACGCCGTCAGTCACCTAGTCTTTCCCATTCCGCGCAGATATTCAAAGCGAAAAAACGCCGACGATCGCTGGCGATCAATCTCGCCGCAAGGAGCTATACAATTGCCAAGTGTGTCATTGGCTTGAGAAACTAGTGGTTGCTATTTCAAATTTCGTCTTAATCTTGGCAAATGTCTAAATGTTGTCTTTAATCCTGCTCTAAACCTTCAACAAAGATTTAATCCTCATATAATAAATCGACCCTCGACCATAGAGAATGTGCAGCTAGAGAAAATCCTTCGTCACGTCCAAAGTTCTCCACGGGCAGGAAAGGAGCAAGAAGAGAGAGCCATGGGACGAGGCCTTTGCGTACGAACAGGGGCATGTGCTCGCTCGATTTCCAGGATGTATGGTGAGTCCGCTGGTGGCAGGTGCCTTTGCATGTGTAACCTTCCAAAAGGTTTGAAGCGAGTCACTGTGAATAATCAGAAAGAGATTATTGCAGTTCCAGTAGATGAATAAATGTAAACTCACCAAACAAAAGCGGCTTCATAGCTCTTGTTATAAGTTCGTATTTCCCGTCTTCTCCTAGCTCTATAACTTGTTTGTGTCCAACCTAATGAATAAGGGGCGTACAGAAAGGAATAGAACAATTAAAAAAAACGTGTCAGACAGCTTGTTTAATCAACTACTGTGTGGAGCACTTGATTTTAGAGTAAGGGCCATAAAAATCACAATTGTGTCGATAAAGGCGTTTCATTTCTTCATCGTCGCACATGCGCGCTTCAACTATTCAACTGGACAGGTACCAGCCTCTTCCATCAGGTTGTTTTATTACAGAGCTGATCCTTTTCTCTCGCATTTTCTAACTTTATCATTTGTTTTGGAATCCTACATCAATTGAAATTGAATAATAGTCTTTTGCCTTATATACGGGATTTTTTTAGGGTTCTGAGGGAAACCTCTTTCCATGTATAAAAAATAAACACAAAACATGAAACTAAACAATAAACTCACCGGCTTCAAAAGATAATAATCATATAAAGACAATTAGTTGTGAGTTATGATAATTAATTTGGTTTGGCTCAGTGACTCCAGTCGGAGAATCATCGCGGACTACTGTTTTGATCTCAGAGAAAAAGAAACAACAAGAAACAATCAGGATGTGGAATAACTTACTTTGACTCCATCAAGACGTGTCAGAATTCCTGTCTGCCGTGGAATAAAACACGGTCCTTCCATTGATAAGCACGTGTCATCTTCACAGTGTTGCTTTGAGCGAGGATCAGGGTTTGAACCAGTATAGAAATGACAATTTACATCCAAGATTAAGGCTAGGATAAAGAAAAACACCTCCTCTCTCATCATGGTGTCACCTTTTTAGACAATCTCTTGTATAAAACAGATCATTTTCTAGACGGTTTTGAGAGCCTCTTTTAGCGAATGAATAATTGATTCAACATGGCCATGATACATTTACTCCGATTGTACCTGTTCTCTTGGTCGTGGTTCAGTGAGGGTTTTCCCTTTATCTTGCAAATTAGCAAATATAAACATTGCGTGAATCGCTTTACGCGCTTTTGTCTCGTCTCAGAAATATTGGCAGCTAAACTCAGTGAGTCGTTTAGCGCTTGCGTTTCTTAGATTTTGATTCATGGTCTCTCGAGCTGACGTCGCTGAAAGCAATCTAGGCTTGACTTGGCCTGGAAAACGTGTTTTTGGAATAGTTTTGCTGTTCAACTGGCGCAGTCAGTTTTTCTAATATATGTCTCACTGACGACTGTGATCGAAACTTTGCAAATCAGTATCACTTGATCGCTATACTGACTTTCTAAAAACTTCGTTTCTAAGGGAAGGTTGTTACGAACTTTTTAGCTGCCTCATGATCGATCTGTTTAGCTCGTCGAGACCCTTTATTTCAAAAGCAATAGCTAGCTTAAGTTTGTGCAACGTACAAATTTATTCGACCCCGAGTTTTAGATTCCGAGGCTATTTCGGCATTTTATCGCTGAGCCTCCCAACGAACGGCTAAATTAGGAATTTTTGCAAGTATCGCCATTTGATGTAAATCATTCAAGTCAGGTTTTAAAGTTCTTTTTCTTCTTCGTTAGTTTATTTATTTTATTTCATTTTTTAATTAAATTAATAACTTGAATCACAAAAATTAAAACAAAATGAGTAGGTCGCCCGATATGGGACTTGAACCCATGACCCTCAGATTAAACGTCTGATGCTCTACCGACTGAGCTAACCGGGCTCCCATGAAAGCTATACGATTTTTCTCGAGTCCAATTGAAGACGCTGAGTGGTATGGGGGTGATATCATGACCTATCATGACGTTTGGGTCGGTTTGGGCAAATGGTAAGCAAATTTCCGTATTGGGAAAATTCCGTTCGGGACTGGCGCTTACCATTTGCAGAAATCTCTACCATTTACCACAAAATTTGCGCGACGGCGACGGCTAACGAGAAGGTCGCAAAACAAAAGCTTTGATTAACAAAACAACGACTCTGCACGTGCGTTATGTTTGGTATATTTCTTTGCCGTTCTGTGCACAACTACAACGTGGAATGACCAAATTCAACGTTTTATGTAGAACGCAATCACACGACAGTGAATTTTCGTTTTTATAGTAATAATAATCTAATAGTAATAACTTTATTTAATTGTCAAGTGATCTAGCACCCTAAAGACAGGGCCCTAATAGTCCATTTTACAGTTGTGTACTTAGTGACCAGGCCTTTGAGTGGAAGCGAGGCTGGAGTTGACCTTGTTTTGATACAAACCCTCCTGCTTTTCATATGTAAATACAAATTAGTTAGCATGACAACAACATGATTTACATGTGAAAAGCGGGAGGGTCTTTATCAAAACAAGGTCAACTCCAGCCTCACTTTGACTCAAAGGCCAGGTCACTAAGCACACAACTGTAAAATGGACTATTGGGGACACAGCTATTTTCTAATTAATTTTCTAAATGAGTTCTTCCTGAACTGATACGCCATCCTCACAAATTCAGCTCATAGATAATTCGACCGCATTACAGGTTAAACGAGTCAGAATGATCGCCAAGAAGTTTCAAAGAGTGTCAAGTCATTTTAAAAGTGCCGTTTTCCTTCCCGTTAATTAATTGTTGTTGGGACAGAAAATGGCCGCGGGAGCCTGAAACTGGAATCAAAGATTAGTTTTGAACAACTAGTACACGAATTTCCGTTTGGAACATTCCGTCTGGAAAAACAGGACTACCTTTTCAGACGTTCCGTTGCTCCCGGAAATTTTCCACTGGAACGACCCGAAAAGTCGTCTACCATTTACTTTCCAACCGGAATTTCCGGAAAGTTGTTGTAAATGGTAAACAAGCCTTGAGTCAAGTAAAGAGAGCAAGGGACATCGCTTAGCGACAACGTCTTTCAGTTATGACTGCCAGGGGCTATCGGGAAGCTATGACGTGTTACAAGAACTTTGCTCGTTGACAAGAACATGGATGTTGCTCATTTATTTTATTTTGATCTGGAGAATTTGTGCAGGCTACTACGTTTTTGGACAAAAAAGCTGCTTTTGCTATTTTATTAAGTAACTTCAAATTAATTTTCTGTGTAAGAATTAATTGGAGCGACTAAGACATAACTCAGCTTCTTGCAGAATAACTTCCGTAACAAATTCCACCAATAACAGTGCAGGAAACTGATCTTTTAAACCGGCTGGAATGCAATGGTTAACGGTAATGTAAACTGCAACCGTTGAACCTTCGAGTTTGCTTGTTATTAAGCTGCCCAGAAAAATAGCACTTCAGTTCACCTTTAAAGCATCATATGATACGTGAACGGAGAC
The DNA here is from genome assembly GCA_964017195.1 of Siderastrea radians. Classification (NCBI taxonomy): domain Eukaryota; kingdom Metazoa; phylum Cnidaria; class Anthozoa; order Scleractinia; family Rhizangiidae; genus Siderastrea; species Siderastrea radians. The sequence goes on from OZ024890.1 coordinate 19,881,951, forward strand.
CACCTAAACAAAAGATTAGTAAGGTTGATATATAAAATAAACTGATTAACAAAGTAGTGGTATTAATACTACTGATACTAGCACAGACGATTAAAGAATAGAAGAATCACCGTTGCATCCCCGTTTGGCCAGGATCTGAGTGAGTAGGACTAATAGGGGTATAGAATGGTAAAATCCGAGACTCGCCGAGACGCCGAGACCCATGTTTTAAAATGCGAGCCCGAGACTTCCGTCTGTTTGTAAAATCCGAGCCAGAGACTGGGTCCTCCGAAAATACGAGCCCTAGACGTGCTGAATCAAAAATCCGAGCTCGATAATCTGATAGAAAGCAATAAAAGCGGCTATCACGCGCTTTCAGGCTTTCGGAACTCACAGAAGCTCGAACCTGGTGTTTTATTAAAGTTATTATCTTATAGCAAAGCGAAGTACCCAACCGGTCGCAATTATTGGGTAACGTACCACTACTTATTAGCCAGGCTAGTTACTAATAAACTAATGATTCAATTGTCTGGTCTGGTCTGTCTGGTCTGTTTCTTATAACTCCGGTGGGAAACATAAAGAAAGCTTAGGAAGTTTGGCGTTCTGCTTTTGTGGTCTTTTTGTGAAAGAGACGGTGAGCTTCGGTCCAAGGAACACGCGAGGGGGTTACAATGGAAGAAGAAAGCGGTGGGGAGTCAAAGCGGCGAAAGCGCAAATACGGTGAGTAAATCTATTGTAGCTTATTGCTGCAGTTTAATTATAGCCGCAAGCTTTTCTGGTTTTATTATTTAATTATTGATGGTTATTTTAGGTGTTGCAATATTGGTCACATCGTTTTTCTGTTTGTATATTGAAATCATCGATAAATTGGAAGGTTGGAAAGCTATGAACAAAACTAAGGTCAACTAAAGAGAATACCTGGTCTAACACTCAACAGGAAATTTGGCGACAAGCCACAGGAATAGCGAGGAATGTTACACATTGATGTTAGTTTAGCGTTTGTACTAAAAAAGTTCCAAGTTTACTCTGTTTGTGACCATCATGTGCTCGAAGATTGTGATTGCATGAGTCTTATAACTGAAATAATAAACGGCTAGCTATACAGTTATACCTTTATGACCTTTTATAGCTTTATACTGTGCGGCTCAATGATCTGTGAAAAGAGCAACATGCACACGTGGAACTGTGCGAGTGAAGCTGTAAATAAATGACATCTCCGGAAATGATCCTACGCCGCAAATGATGCCATTGAAAATCAGGAATCACGTGGGGTTTTATCATTCAAAGAGAGCAAAATGAATAATTGTGTAATCATATGAAGTGTTTTAGAGGACCTACAACGCTGACAAAGTTCAGGGTCTGAAATAGATGATTTGGCGTATTCTTGGGAGTATAGTAATTTTGGCACTAGCATATAAGGTTATAAGCTCTAGCTTACAAAGCAGGCGTTTATTTAAGACCTGTTATACAGGCTAATACGGTAATCTCTTAGAACTTACGTAAAGCTAAATATAAGCGGGCGGGGGTGGTATAAGGGTTGGCAAATATCATGCGAAACAAAATTGGCGGGAAAATGACTTACTAAACCTGAGGGAAAGGTGCATAACCTCAAAAAGCTAGACAGCAGTAAAGAATAATTTGCTATGTTCTTTTTGGCCTAAGAAAATTATAGACGAGGATAGCACTGATGTAAGGCGGCACAGATGATGAAACTGTTAATAGGAAATCGAAGCAAAAACGTCACGGAAAGAGCAGCGTGCAGAGGGTAAGTTTAATTGCGCGTGAATGTAGACGTAATCATTCTACCCCGCATAGAAAGCTTTATTAATAAAAGAATACGAATACTTTTTGCTGCTTTAAAATGGCACAGTGGAACCCACTAAAGGCTTTATTGCCCATATCATTCGTTCTTAACTAAGGAGAAGCTCAACTCTCGGTCAACACATCCAATTACTTGCTCTAAAGCATATGTTCATTTTGAAACGTGCACAACTCGGCTCAATAGTCTCAATGTAATCTATTTCAAAAAAATGAAAACGGATAGAAAAATGAAAACGTACCGTGTGAAGATAACCAGTGTGCATAAAGCCACTTAACTTTGTATATGAGCGTGTCACTTGAGTCAGAGAGAAGTGTGCGTATTAACCGGCAAATACTGTATTTCAAGGTAAGTCACTCAATATTTTGCACAAAGGCCTTACAAATTCTGTCTCAAAAGCGTGTATTAAAAAGAAATGAATTCGTTGGCTACAGGAAAGAGAAAAAGAAAGACCAAAAGAAATGGAAAAAAGAAAAAGACAGGAAAACATGTCAGAGTCAGCGAGAGTAGCGAGACGTCTCATGACGTCTCATGGCCTGCGTGGCCTGGTTAGGAAAGAGAAAATTGTATAGAGGTAGCCATGAGAAGTGACATGTGGTCTTATTTGGATGATGATTTTCACGTTGAAGCGATGAATTATTTCATCATTGCCTGGCTCTGGTTTGCGACAAAGGTACTGCAAACACCGAAAAGTTTGCCTGGTTCCCACAAGGAAAACTAAAACTAAAGTAAAGGCTGCACTCTTCCACTCCCTCACAGATTCCGGGAGTAAAACAATGAACATTTGCAACTTTTTACCCGTTCTAGTGACATAAGACTATTTAATCAAGAGGGATAACGCTCTGGTAATGAATTTGAAATACCTTCAACGCACATAACATACGGTCAGCGTCGGTACTACAGCAGACGTATGAAGAAATAGGTCCTAACAGTAAAAAGATTCCGCAATCGCAACCAGGTAACGTGCTATATGTGGTCACACATTTATAAACAGTCGACTAGCTATACAGACTAAGCAGTCACCTTCGTGACTACATCTCGTGAGACAAACGATATACAGGCAAAGTGGAACAAAGTGTGCTATCTAAGGCTGTAAAACAAAAGGGGGGACTCGTGAATTACTAAGTACATACTATGCCATCGTGCTTTCATATAAATGTTTCCATGACATGAAGCAGCTGTAGGTGCCTGTACTGTTACTAGAAGGATGGCAGTCGAGGCTATCCGTGATTAAATCTTTCTCTAAAAATTCGTTGGTACAAAATGTACACTTGAGTGGAGAGGCAACAAGGACCATGGTTTCTTAGCTAAGGTCAAGAGGCAGCCCCAGGGGAGGGATAGGTGATCACCAATCAAAACTCAGTGGAAAAGGGCAAAGGTGGTGGAATTTACTAACAAAAGTGAGAACGGTATGTAACTTTTTTGTTGGTCTTTAACAGCGTGAGATAGCTTGGTTTGTGCAAACGTCGGTAGAGCTGAAGGATTCAAAGCAGCTGAGCCCGGAGAAAATTGTTTGTGGATAAAAGTTCAGCTAAATTTCCCAACTTGCGTCTAATTTATCTATTAGCAGTTATCTTGCATTTAATTGTACACAATTCACCAAAGGAAAGGTCAGTTGTTTAAAAGGCAGTACATGAATCGCTCAGTTAGAAGCATGTTTAGCTCGATGTTTAAAACAAATGGGACACACCAGTGCTTAGCGCCGAAGGTCTGAACGATAATGAGTAGTCTGCAACGTAGTCAGCAAAGCCTTGAACTAAGTAAATCATGTGTAATAAAAAGGGCAATGTAGTTCTTCCTAATAGCTGATTTAGCTTAAATATGTGCGGATGTTCTCATTCATTACGGGTTGGTTATGCGTCGCTGCAAACAGAAATAGACTTAGCACTTGCTTTGCTTGCTCCTTGAACTGTGAACTCCCTGCTAATATTTAACAATTATCCTGCGAAATCGCGCGGAATATCACCTGATACTTAGCCGACGAGGCCGTAGGCCGAGTTGGCTAAATCAGGGGATATTCCGCAAGATTGAGCAGGATAATTGTTTTATTATTCAACAAATTCCCATCGACTACCATTTTCAGAACGAGAAAAACTACGGCTCTATGATAAAAACGCTAAAAGCAAGCAACACATAAAGCTTAATAAAAATCAAAACAGCACTTCAAGAAATCGAAGTTTACTGCCGTTCACTTAAAAAGACTTATTTACAAACTCATGTTTGGAAATGACAAGACAAAGGAAAAAAAATATTGCTACCTTACCGAGAATAAGTCCTCTTCCTGTGAATTAAAATCTTTTCAACTTAGTCTTTACAACTTTCCGTGAGCAAGTGTTCTGCTTTGTTCGCAATAGCATTTTCTTGGTTGAGTTCTCACTCTGAAAATTCCAAGTCAACCTCTGGATATCTTTGTGAGCTGAAGCAAACACTTGTTGACATTTTGAGAGCATTTAATCGTGGAAAGTTTCTTCCAGAGAGTTAAAATTAACGGAGAACACTGCTAAAACTGCCTCGCTTTTCAAAATGGCCGCCAAACAAGCAATGAAAGAGAATCTGCAATGCACTTCCAAATATGGTCATTTACGTATATCGCAGGATATCTGTCATGTAGGATGACAGATATTGAGGGTGTCCTTACCATATATGGGCATAGTGACAATTTGTTGAATAATAAAGCTTAATATCGGGTGCAATTTTCGAGATTCTGAGATCCAAATTATACAAATTCGAGACTTCAAGACGGTTCAAGGTGTAGCGAGCCCGAGATTCCGAGACTCTTATTTTGAATGCCGAGATTTCGAGACTTCCGAGACGCATCATTTTAGATAGACCATTCTATACCCCTACTAATATGCTTTCAACTGTGCGCCAAATCCTGCGGTTGCGGTTAATCGTCTAAAATTTCCATGGATAGCTGTAAGTTAAAGATCCTAGTTGCGTAACTAGATTTTCTTTTCTCATAAATACACTTCGGTTATGAATCAATCCAAGAGATAAGCTAGATGAGCAATCTAAACATTTCACTCGATGGGGATGAGGGCACTGGAAGCTCGAGCTCAGCACATTTCCTGTAAATCATAATTTCCTCTTCTTCCTCGTAGTTTGTTGAAATCAAGTCTTGGAAAGAGTTCAGTCAAAGCTTTACGAAAATCAGAGCTAAGTAAACAGAGGATGACGGGATTGGCACAGCTATGACTGACTTGTAACATCCGGGATATGTTTTCAGCTGTCTCGTTGAAATACCACTCCGAGAAAGATCCAACAGAGTCACAACATTGAACGGAACATAACAAAAAACAAAGACAATAACCATTAACAAAAGAAGTCCCATCATTTTTGCGTTTCTTTTAGCATGTGACCTCGTTATATCACGTGACGCACAGACGTTTTCTATGATCTGAAGATCTTGCTTGAGCGTGCACATAACTCGGCTGTGTGTCCAGCACACAACTGTGCTCGGAATAAACAACGTGCAGATTAAATGCCATGTTTTTATTAATATAGGAATAGTTGTGCTTGTGTGGATTGCGTCGCATTGCAAAATTCCGTTAGCAGTGGTCAACTCGAACATGAACGACTTCGGGAGGCCAAATAAAACGTACGCTAAAACCCATATCACAGCGATGACTCCATTTTCAATTTTGTGAGTCAACTTAAGAGCCAATGGCGTTGCTACAGCGCGGTATCTTTCAAAATTTAATGTCACCATCGTAGCAACAGAAACTCAAGTAAAAACAGAGAACAATGGACGTGAAAACCGACAGTAAAAATCTCTTAGTGGCCATGCGAAGCACTCACTAAAAACAACAATGGGCAAGGAAAAGAAGAAAACGCAAATATCCGAGACGGCAAGATTAACCACCAAGTAGTTAAATGATGTGTGAAGCCTGGAATCTTTATAAACTGTAAAGATAACAAGAAAGTTCCCAGTCACTCCAAGGAAGAAAATAACAGCATAAAACACGAAGCCAAAGATGGCTAATGGTGTTGAAAAGCACATCAACAGCCGATCTTGATCGTCTTTCATGGCTGAAGTTCCCTCGCTAAGCTGGCTGTAGGTCATCAGTTTTGCTATGGGTTTCAACACAGCTTATAGTCTGGGACGGCAAACTAAGTGCCTTTTGCAGGCTGCAGTTCGTTCTTGCGTATTATAACAAAGAGAAAATCAATACTGTCCAGCTTCAATTCGTTTTTTCTTACAGTGAGTTTCAATTGCACACAGCTTCTCTGAAAAAACAAGTTCATCGTTATTTGGCATGAACAAGTGAAGCTAATATTTATGTGGTTAAGGGTTCTGACGCTAACCAGTAAGTGCACATATTTATTAATCTTTCCATGTTTTTGAAGAGAACGAATTTTCACCTTACAAGTACTACATTTATTTAGTATTATTTGCCCATTCTGTGAGTAGGGGTAAGGCCCAATGCGGCAACTGACTAGTTCTTTTCCAAAACGCATGTCATGCGAATAAGCAGTCACCGAATGATCGAAATCAACATCCCAGTCATCGCTGAAATTTACTGAAAAATCGAACGCATGCCAAGCACTGTAACTTGCGATCATTGAATAGCGATATTGACAGCGCAAAAGTAAAGGATTTTGGTAGCTCTTGTTTTCAAAAACCTGCTGACCATGATCTTTTATAAATTAACGATTGCAATGGCATAGTACACCAATTAGAAGCTAAGCACTTTGTCGATGAACTAGTTGTCTGGTAGGCTAGACTCAGTTCGGGTTAGCTAACATGGATCCTATACACCATGATGTTCCACTGACCTGTTACTTGATCAAACGAAACACCATCGTTTGTAAGTTTAGTGCTCGATGTACCGGTTGAACCATAAGCCTTGCCAAGAGTTCGTTTTTTGAAGAACTAAACTAATCTGTCTCCGGCAGTGCATGGTTAATTAATCTCGAAAAAGTTATCCAATGAGATGTGATGTCTGACTCTTAATGGTTTCATGTCTACACTATTTGCTCGACAATCAAACAAGGGCCATCTGCTCCAGCTTTTGAATGTGATCATATAATTAACAATTATTCTACGAGGGCGCGCTGGATATGAAATGATAGATAACCAACGAGGCGCGTAGCGCCTCGTTGGTTATAATCATTTGATATCCAGCAAGCCCGAGTAGAATAATTGTTTTATTAAAAACTTAACTACTATTTTTGTTAAAAAATCAAGAAAGAAAGAGAAAAATGAGAAAAGGGATAAAAAGGGAGCAAGAATCGATCACATGACTGAACGAAAAAGGCGCCAAAACCTTGCGAAGTGTTGCACGTTTCATTGCAAAGCTGAATGAATCAATGAAAACTGCTCGAAAGTGAACGAAGTGGCACAAGTTTGGGAAAAAAATCTTCTAATTATTGGCTCTGAAATATGGTACATGTTTGATTTTCCCCGAAACATTGTTGTAATCATCGTTCAAAGCAGATTGAAGCTGTACAATTTCACCATATTAGCTGCTGCAGTTGAAACAGAACAAGTTTGTAATCTGTTCGCACAACGGAGCCATCATGTGCGTGTTTGATCGAAATGAAGACAGAACCTGAACTTGAAGAAGTAATTTCTATACAGCTCAGAAGCAAGATTACTGTAGCGAGGAACATTAGAATTCACCATCATAGTTTGTTTAATGCAAAGCACAAAATGCAGTTGTTCTCGGTTTAGGGGTTGCGGACGGAATGGTAAAAACAACATTCAAACAAGTGGAAAAGCGATTCAACTCCGTTTACATGGCATCCGATTTCTAGCTGAGCATTTGGACCTGTTGGAACACAGAGCTACAACGAGTGCAGGTAAAGCAGTGTCAATTTTGCGTGTTAAAGCCGAAAAAAATTTTCGCCCTTCCTTCGGCCTTCTGGTAGTTTGCAACTGTAGTTTGTTTAGTACTTGTTTAGACTGCTTCATGATCTTCGCACCGAATCGTCATGAATGTGTGACAGTTGTTATTAAATGCTTCTGCCCCATTTCACTGTGTTTTATTTTGTCTTGTCTTGATATTTTGAAGTGGAAAGGCTTCCTGATAAAACCTACCGTTTGTTCAATTTTAATGATCGACGTGACGATCGATGAAAGAAATTAATTGTGAACACAACGCTCAATGCTTAAATTTCTAATTTCTTTTTCTGCACAGTTTCTTCAAACAATTTTGACTTGTGTTAGACGACGCTGTTAGTGACGCTGTTGGAATTTCTGCTTAATTCAAATTCGCTGCCAAGCGATTTTTCTTGTCTATTTTTCTCGCCGGGTTGCTGGCGAGGAAAAAACTTCCAGCTCACTTTGTTCATTTTGTTGTTGAGTGTTCATTGTCCATATTTGGTCACAGCAGGTATATGAGCTGATAGCCTGGCTCCGTTCAGCCAATCAGAATGGTAGAAATCCAATATACCTAGTCCAGTTTTTAATAATAAAAAATATGAAAGGTTTGACAACTTTACTTTTCCATTGTAAGCTGTCTATGGGCGATGTAATGTATCAAAGCTGGAAGCATTGTTTCCTGGGAAACACCTCAATACATCACCATTGAAAATCTATTCAAGCCATATGGCAAGTCCCAAAGGGAATCAAAATCCCTGATTAATTCCATCTTTTCATCTGGAAAAAGACTCCAGGGGAAAGCAGATATATTTAGTCGAAAATTAAGTTTGTGCAACGTACAAATTTATTCGACCCCGAGTTTTAGATTCCGAGGCTATTTCGGCATTTTACCGCTGAGCCTCCCAACGAACGGCTAAATTAGGAATTTTTGCAAGTATCGCCACTTGTAAATCATTCAAGTCAGTTTTTAAAGTTCTTGTTCTTCTATCCTATTCATAGCCCGACATTTTTTAATTAAATTAATAAATTGAATCGTAAAAATTAAAACAAAATAAGAAGTTCGCCTGATATGGGACTTGAACCCATGACCCTCAGATTAAAAGTCTGATGCTCTACCGACTGACCTAACCGGGCTCCCATGAAAGCTGTACGATTTTTCTCGAGTCCAATTGAAGACGCTGAGTGGTATGGGGTGATATCATGACCTATCATGCAGGACGTTTGGGTCGGTTTGGGCAAATGGTAAGCACATTTTCGTATTGGGAAATTCCGTTCGGGACTGGCGCTTACCAATTACAGAAATCCCTACCATTTACCAAAAAATTTGCGCGACGGCGACGGCTAACGAGAAGGTCGCAAAACAAAAGCTTTGATTAACAAAACAACGACTCTGCACGTGCGTTATGTTTGGTACATTTCTTTGCCGTTCTGTGCACAACTACAACGTGGAATGACCAAATTCAACGTTTTATGTAGAACGCAAAAACACGACAGTGAATTTTCGTTGTTATAGTAATAATAATCTAATAGTTATAACTTTATTTACGTGTCAAGTGATCTAGCACCCTGTATTAAAGACAGAGCCCTAATTGGGGACACAACTATTTTCTAATTAATTTTCTAAATAAGTTCTTCCTGAGCTGATACGCCGTCCTCACAAATTCAGCTCATGGATAATTCGACCGCGTTACAGGTTAAACGAGTCAGAATGATCGCCAAGAAGTTTCAAAGATTGTAAAGTCATTTTAAAAGTGACGTTTTCCTTCTTGTTAATTAATTGTTGTTGGGACAGAAAATGGCCGCGGGAGCCTGAAACTGGAATCAAAGATTAGGTTTGAACAAATGGTACACGAATTTCCGTTTGGAACATTCCATCCGGAAAAACAGGACTACCTTTTCAGACGTTCCGTTGCTCCCGGAAATTTTCCACTGGAACGACCCGAAAAGTCGTCTACCATTTACTTTCCAACCGAAATTTCCGGAAAGTTGTTGTAAATGGTAAACAAGCCTTGAGTCAAGTAAAGAGAGCAAGGGATATCGCTTAGCGACAACTTCTCTCAGTTATGACTGCCGGGGGCTATCGGGAAGCTATGACGTGTCACAAGAACTTTACTCGTTGACAAGAACATGGATGTTGCTCATTTATTTTATTTTGATCCGGAGCATTTGTGCAGGCTACTACGTTTTTGGGCAAAAAAGCTGTTTTTGCTATTTTATTAAGTAACTTCAAATTAATTTTCCGTGTAAGAATTAATTGGAGCGACTAAGACATAACTCAGCTTCTTGCAGAATAACTTCCGTAACAAATTCCACCAATGACAGTGCAGGAAACTGATCTTTTAAACCGGCTGGAATGCAATGGTTGACGGTAATGTAAACTGCAATCGTTGAACCTTCGAGTTTGCTTGTTATATTAAGCGGCCCAGAGAAATAGCACTTCTGTTCACCTTTAAAGCATCAATATAATACGTGAATGGAGACCACCTAAACAAAAGATTAGTAAAGTTGATTTATAAAATAAACTGATTAACAAAGTAGTGGTATTAATAATACTGATACTAGCACAGACGGTTAAAGAATCACCGTTGCATCCCCGTTTGGCCAGGATCTGAGTGAGTAGGACTAATATGCTTTCAACTGTGCGCCAAACTCTGCGGTTGCGGTTAATCGTCTAAAATTTCCATGGATAGCTGTAAATTAAAGATCCTAGTTGCGTAACTAGATTTTATTTTCTCATAAATACACTTCGGTTATGAATCAATCCAAGAGATAAGTTAGATGAGCAATCTCATTTCACTTGATGGGGATGAGGGCACTGGAAGCTCGAGCTCAGCACATTTTCTGTAAATCATAATTTCCTCTTCTTCCTCGTAGTTTGTTGAAATCAAGTCTTGGAAAGAGTTCAGTCAAAGCTTTACGAAAATCAGAGCTCAGTAAACAGAGGATGACGGGATTGGCACAGCTATGACTGACTTGTAACATCCGGGATATGTTTTCAGCTGTCTCGTTGAAATATCACTCCGAGAAAGATCCAACAGAGTCACAACATTGAACGGAACATAACAAAAAACGAAGACAATAACCATTAACAAAAGAAGTCCCATCATTTTTGCGTTTCTTTTAGCATGTGACCTCGTTATATCACGTGACGCACAGACGCGTTCTCTATGATCTGAAGATCTTGCTTGAGTGTGCACATAACTCGGCTGTTTATATGTCCAGCACACAACTGTGCTCGGAATAAACAACGTGCAGATTAAACGCCATGTCTTTATTAATATAGGAATAGTTGTGCTTGTGTAGATTGCGTCGCATTGCAAAATTCCGTTAGCAGTGGTCAACTCGAACATGAACGACTTCGGGAGGCCAAATAAAACGTACGATAAAACTCATATCACAGCGATGACTCGTTTTGCGATTTTGTGAGTCAACTTAAGAGCCAATGGCGTTGCTACAGCGCGGTATCTTTCAAAATTTAATGTCACCATCGTAGCCACAGATACTCCAGTAAAAACAGAGAACAATGGACGTGAAAGCCGACAGTAAAAATCTCTTAGTGGCCATGCCGCGAAGCACTCACTAAAAACAACAATGGGCAAGGAAAAGAAGAAAACGCAAATATCTGAGATGGCAAGATTAACCACCAAGTAGTTAAATGATGTGTGAAGCCTGGAATCTTTATAAACTGTAAAGATAACAAGAAAGTTCCCAGTCACTCCAAGGAAGAAAATAACAGCATAAAACACGAAGCCAAAGACGGCTAATGGTGTTGAAAAGCACATCAACAGCCGATCTTGATCGTCTTTCATGGCTGAAGTTTCCTTGCTAAGCTGGCTGTAGTTCATCAGTTTTGCTATGGGTTTCAACACAGCTTATAGTCTGGGACGGCAAACTAAGTGCCTTTGCAGGCTGCAGTTCGTTCTTGCGTATTATAACAAAGAAAAAAAATCGATCTAGCAATACTGTCCAGCTTCAATTCGTTTTTTTCTTACAGTGAGTTTCACTTGCACACAGCTTCTCTCAAAAAACAAGTTCATCGTTATTTGGCATGAACAAGTGAAGCTAATATTTATGTGGTTAAGGGTTCTGACGCTAACCAGTAAGTGCACATATTTATTAATCTTTCCATGTTTTTGAAGAGAACGAATTCTCACCTTACAAGTCATACATTTATTTAATAATATATAGATTTAGCCATGCCTAAAAGCGGAGCCTCCAAGGAATAAACTGGTGCTCGTTTCTCAAAAATAGTCCTGAAACTTTTCGCTCTGAAATATATTTCGGGGCTTTCTTTGGATCGTTCCCTTTCGAAAAGTGTTTCTCAAAAAGCCCGAAAGTGTTCCGAATTGTCCTCCAAGATTTTGAGGATCTGTTCTGTAAAACCAAGCTCGAAAGGTCATTCTAGAGGCTGAGCACAGCTTAATTTTTTTTTTCGGGCATCAAACTGAACACATATTTTACTCAGGAGTAGTCTTGCTTGGTTTTTTAAATGTTTCCACATCCTGCCATTAACTGTCAAGGCTTGTCAAATCTCCTTGGATTATTGGCTGTTGGCTTGAATGAACTTGAAACGGCGCTCAAGTACAACAACAAAATAAAACTTATCCTGAAGTAAATGGGTTATCTTCATCGCGTTCGGATGTTCAGTTAACAAATAACATGAACTGCCCCTATTAGTCTGGTCAAAATTTATACCATCAAGATTGAAAACGAGCAGACACCAAACACGCTTTAAATTAGCTCGTTAAATTAGCTGAGCTCGTTTTCTAATAATTTTTTGAAGTCAAAAGTAAATGGCACATTTCTAATGACATAAATTCAATTTCAAAATGTAATTTCTTTGACCGTAATAAATACTCAAAATCATGCACCTTAAACCCTTTAAAAACTTCACTTACTCGGTTGTGTTTCAGAACAAGGCAAGCTCTCCGCCGTGAAGAAAACAAAGCGTTGAGGTCCTTTGAAGGCAGCTTTCGTAACTTGAAGTTTTCGCCTACTACAGTATTCTTTTGAACTTTTTCTTTCCATTTATAGGTATTAAATGTTTTTTTTCTCAAGTTTAAAACTACAGTACCGTCGAACAATCGTTTTGCTAAATAAGCTTAAGCTTTTTAAGGTGGCTCGATCGAGTTTTTGAGTGACGATACCTCTCAACTTTAAGCAACTAGTGTACCACAGTGAACAACCCAATAGAAATTCGATCGTTACTGCTGACCTAGAAAAAGATGAAAGTTTTACATGAGGTACGTTTCATCGAAATCGGAGTTACCATAGCAACGTAATGACGTCATCCCCCGTTTTACATGAGAGCTAATTACTTGTCACCAAGAGACAATTCTGGGAAGCGCTCGACTGGATCTTCGATCTGACATATTTGTCTTCACGTCTACAAAATTTGAAGAATTTCTATGAGAGAGTTTTCGAGAAACTTTCGGGTGAAGTTTTAAGGTGTTAAAAAACAACAAAAACAAAATAATATTGAACTGTTATTGAAAAGTATGTCCACAGCGACTTGATGAAACAACATTTTGGTTTTAAATGAATGTTATGTCATCTAATTGCTTTATGTGAAAATTTCGGGGAAATCGTTCCATTTGATTTTTAGAAACGTTGGCTTGAATATGAACTGGTTTAGCGTGTTACGCGGCTTTTTTAATCAAAAATCGACCCTACACTTATTAAAATGATTATGAATTAAAAAGCGGTGATGAATTTTTTAAAAACTTTGCTTTCAATGAGAATAATCAATATTCAATACAATCCCAGAGTCTCAAACTCATTGAAACGTCGTAAGGCTATCAATTTAAAGCCTAAACTCAGGAAATTATTGGACTGAATTTTACGCCAGTGGCTTGTTGCTCTTATTATGTATCTCCATTGTTTCGAATAGGCGTGCAATTGTAAATTTCATTACATCATGAATTCATATAACGTTTGATTTCTCTCCGAATATGTTCCGAAAAACGTGCTGATGTATCAGGTCAGCATTACAATAACAATGGACAGGCTGACAGCAGTGAGTGCAAACCTCAAGGTTAGCAGTAAGCGCAAACTTCGGTTAGCAGTGAGCGCAAACGGAAAGCTGCTGTGCTCAGTCAGTGTTCCAGATAAATTTTTATGGCAAGGAGTCAACGAAAAATTTAAACAGGTCAGTAGACGTGGGTCTCCCCCAATCTTATCCCAGTCTCAGCACGTTTTCGGAACATCTTCGGAAAGCAATCAAGCGTTATATGAATTCATGGTGTAGTGAAATTTACAATTGCACGCCGATTCAAAACAATGGAGATGCATAATGAGAGCAACAAGCCACTGGCGTGAAAATCAGGCCAATATTTTCCTGAGTTTTGGCTCAAAATTGACAGCTTTATAACGTTTCAATGAATTTGAAACGCTGGGATTGTATTGAATATTGATTATTCTCCTTGAGGACAAAGATATAAAAAAATTCATCTACCGCTTTTTAATTCATAACCATTTTAATAAGTGTAGTGTCAATTTTTGATAAAAAAGCCCAGTAACACACTAAACAAGTTCATATTCAAGCCAACGTTTCTAAAAATCAAATGGAACGATTTCCCTGAAATTTTCACACAAAGTAATTAGATGATATAACATTCATTTAAAACCAAAATGTTATTTCATCAAACCTTTGTGGGCATACTTTTCAATAACAGATCAAAATTGTTTTGTTTTTGTTGTTTTTTAACACCCTAAAACTTCACTCGAAATTTTCTCGAAAACGCTCTCATAGAAATTCTTCAAATTTTGCAGACGTAAATACAAATATGTCAGGTAGAAGATCCAGTCGAGCGCTTTCCAGAATTATCTCTTGGTGTCAAGTAATTGGCTCTCATGTAAAATGGGGGATGACGTCATTACGTTGCTATGGTAACTCCGATTTCGATTAAACTTACCTCATTTAAAACTTTCATCTTTCTCTAGGTCAGCAGTAACGATCGATTTTCTATTGGGTTGTTCACTGTGGTACGCTAGTTGCTCAAAGTTAAGAGGTATCGTCACTCAAAAACCCGATCGAGCCACCTTAAAGAAACCTCTTTTTCAAAACCGACGATGGTCATGCGATTTCCCGCCAAGAAAAACGCCGGTCGCCCAAAAGCACCGCGCGATTTCCCGCCAAGAAAAGATGGCATTCTCCACTCCCGGTCGGGTTGCCTTGGGACTTCCCTCCCCCTCCCCCAGAGTCTCTACGGACGGACGGACGGACGGATGGACGGACGTACGCGGACGTCACAACCAAAATTTTTCGCATCGACACATTACCAAATTTCCTTAGCAATGGAGCTCCGCTGGAGGGCTTTGCCCGCAGGCTCCGCTATTATTTGCCCATTCTGTGAGTAGGGGTAAGGCCCAATGCGGCAACTGACTAGTTCTTTTCCAAAACGCATGTCATGCGAATAAGCAGTCACCGAATGATCGAAATCAACATCCCAATCATCGCTGAAAGTTACTGAAAAATCGCGCGCATGCCATGCACTGTAACTTGCGATACTGGAAAAGCGATATTGACAGCGAAAATTGTAAAGGATTTTGGTAGCTCTTGTTTTCAAAAACCTGCTGACCATGATCTTTTATAAATTAACGATTGCAATGGCATAGTACACCAATTAGAAGCTAAGCACTTTGTCGATGAACTAGTTGTCTGGTAGGCTAGACTCAGTTCGGGTTAGCTAACATGGATCCTATACACCATGATGTTCCACTGACCTGTTACTTGATCAAACGAAACACCATCGTTTGTAAGTTTAGTGCTCAATGTACCGGTTGAGCCATAAGCCTTGCCAAGGGTTCGTTTTCTGAAGAACTAAGCTAATCTGTCTCCGGCAGTGCATCTGGAAAAAGACTCCAGGAGAAAGCATATTATATTTAGTCGAAAATTAAAAGGTCGAGGCGCTTGCGTTTAGTATCAATGTGTAAACCACTAATTTAGGAAATGAATAGCCGAAGGATTTTCCATATCACCAAACTAGAAACTACCATCTCTCTTTATTTGTCAAAAATCCATTTTCTTGATGTACCACTTAAAGTAGTTTAATTCATCGGTTTAATCACTTTTGTCTCGAGTTAGACCCTAGCCCATGATTAAATTAGCCCCCTGCATTGTTTAAGAAACGAAGAACTTAAACATTATTTTTGTCAATATGTAAATGTTTCGATGCATTGTGGTTTGTCACGTGACAACCAATGACACCAATGCGCTAGAATTTAGGGAGCTGAAGTAAAAAATACCGGTATATTGCAATAGAGAGTGTTAACACTGATTAATTCAGGTCTTACAAATTCCTACTGAAAACTAAATCTACTTTAGGAAATTATTAAAGTGCCACTGGGACCAGAATTTTGGTATTCCATATTTTTGCATTTTCGAAAATAGTCTGTGGTTGTTAGTCACCATGCCAAATTTCTACTCATTACGATGACTGGAAGTCGCTTTTTTCGGACGGTTTTTGTCGAGATTTTACGGACGCCATTACTGGCCCTTGTTCCGGAAGCTGGCTTGCGAATTAGCGGAAGTGACGTTAGAGGCTCACCTCAAACCAAGTCAGGCTTCATTCGATTACTTGCCGCGGGAAATGTAACTGTTGTCGAGGGAAGATTTCGTGCCAACTGTTTGCTGTACGGCCTTGAAATTTTCGTTGCTGCAGCAGTTATGAAGGGTATTACTTGTGTTGTACAATGCTACAACAATAAATCCAACCACCGCGCTGGTATTTCGCTTCATCAAAGCCTTGCGAGAGGACCCGCAATGGAAAAATGGAGAATGTTCGTACTCACACACAGTGCAAATTTCAACCCGAGAGGTATTTTTGTCGGCTGTTCTGATCACATCACGGACGAGTGTTTCCAGCGGGCTGTTCATGTCGAAGGATCCCAGAGGTCGATTATTCCATTGTTCATTCCAACTATACGGAAAGAAAGATCCGGAAAAAACGAGACGAAAGGTACCTAATCTTAACGCAGTTGAAGTGAAAGTTTGTTTCTTTTTCAACGCATCCACCATTTTGCAAAACTTATTTTCTTTTAACGTGTTTTAAAATTTATTTTGCTTGTGGAAAACCCTTTCAGTTCTGCCGTCTGCTAGCGCGAAGATCTTCGGCGTAGTCATCATAACATGCATCCTGGGCGAATGCAGGACCGCCGCGATAAAGCCAATAGTTTGTATTGCTTAGCTTTTTTTTTAATTCCGCGTGTGTTAATTTCAAAGCAGTAATCGCTTAGAAGCATGGACAGTTATTTTATAGCATACCATCCTTAATGTCGAGAAACTTTTCTCCTTATTCCCTGTCGCTGAAGAGTCGATTGACATTATTGCTCGAAATATATAAAGGCTTCGATCATGTCGATAGGTCGGCTCGTCTTGCGTGGAAATTTAAGTTACTAAAAAATATCACACGCCACTATTTGTCTAAGGGTTTTACAATGTTCTTTCTTTTAACTGCCACAGCAATCTTAGTAAATGAACTACTAAGAAAAATGATTAAATGTCAAGTTATTATTTTTACGCAGTGAATAAAGCAAGTGAAAGCTTCGTTTCCTTGGCGGTCCGCATGTTGTTGTTGAGCAGCAGAAAATTTTCCTTGTGGCTTTGATTTGCACTACAAATATTTAGATTCCGGTCACACGGGGCCTCCAGTTCTTAAAAGAAGGTCTTGGTTTATGTCACTTTTTTCGGCTCAAGGTAAGAATTCTACCAAAACTGTTCAAAATATTTAGAAACGCCAAGCGCTTGTGTTTCAATGCATTAAGCGACCACTGTACTATGATGGACACGATAAGCTTCATGAGCTGACTGCCAGATGACTACAGCATTACGGCTCTTCAAGAAAGTTTCCCATACTATGCTAAGAATGGCCAAAAATCTCAATGCTTTACAATATATAGTGAATATAAACAACAGCAAACAAAATATAGCTTCTTTTATTTCTCCAACGAAGCGAACAATAAAATCGATCAACCGATGCTTGAGAATTCGCGAGCATCAAATTCTAGACTTTTTGTAGGTGTTTTGTCTAAATTTCCAAAGCTTAGAACATCAATTTTTCGAATAGCTGGACAGCCATTTATCCGTTGGATAAGAGTTATCCGCTTTTTGAGCAACTTGTGCCTGAACTGTAATCACTGTATAAGCATTAATTTGCGCATATTTTGAACTCCCGCCAATAAGGCGAGAAAAACAACTTTGAACAGTTTGTTTACAAGCTTATAAGCTGAAATCTCCTGACATCAGTTCTTACATCGTACGGTAAGAAAAATTCTTCATTTGCCGAATTAAATGAATCCCCTGATGCTTTGGAAGCTAAAGACTGTTGCGAATCGTAGAAATACTCTTCGGAGGTTTCGCAGTCGACGGTAGGCATCTTGAGTCAAAACACAAGGAAACGCGACTGAGGTGAGCCTCTGACGTCACAAGCTATTAAATTGCGCAATCACCCAGGAACACGTTTTCAGTAATGGCGGACACATTTTACGCAACTTTGGAGCCAAAAAATATTAGGATGGACGGCTTCTTGTTCAGTTTTCTAGGTAAATATAGACACAACGCGATATTCTGCGACAGAATTTGGCGGAAATAAAGCTACGAATTTTCGTCTCAGTGGCACTTTAAGGAGTTGCAAAGGAAATCAGAAATGATTTTTAACGGAAATTAGAAAGGACTTTATAAACTGAGAAAAAATTTTAACTTCACAGCTAAGATTCCGCCAGTGGAACCATGTTAGACTCAATGGCAAATATTTGCGGCAATGGAGACATCAAGAAAGTTAAATGGTAAGATTTAATTTTGATTTGACTGTATATAAAAACATGTTCTAACCCTTAAATGACACTCAAGACCTTTGCAGTTTTCTGTATTACGCACAGTACAGCTCACTGACACAAAAAGTGAGAACTGATAATGATGAAGAGACTAACAGATCAGTATTTGGTAAGTTTCATTGCAAGCAATCATATCATTCAGTTGAAGCATAGTTTATCCAGGTTGATTTAATATATTTATATCATACATGATGTGAGAGCAAATTGGCGGATTTTACGATTCTGCAACGTTTGGTTTCTCAGTGACGGCTAGACGTTTATTACCCGACCTCTGGGTACGGGGATGAAGTATTCGACAGTGAGGGTGGAGAATTCGAATACAAAAAGAAATTCTATTTTAATTTATTTTGGAAGAACTAGATCAGCTCATAATAAGACATGCTCTCTTAATTGTGTTTACTTCGTGTGCAAGTTTCTGGCTTAGTATTTCAACATATACGTTTTTTACCATTGTGATCGAGTTGGTGCATTCCTGTGGTTATTTTCGTGAGCTTTCGTGTAGTTTCAGTGTTGGTCGTGTGATGTTCGGTATTCCCAAAAGGGTAGCTTCGCTGAGTGTGTCTTTGGGCCTTCTCGGAGATATTTTCGTTCTTTTTAGGGGGTGATGTATCAGATAACAGGGGGATAGGGGCGGCCACGTTCCTGCTGTTAGAGTAATGACTTGTGTCGTTCACGACATGAATTAATGCTCAGTAATATTCAATATGTTGCGGTGAAATTAAAGATAATGATAATGATATGCATGATATACTTTAGAAGACTGCAGCATATTATAGGTTAAAACTGTAAGCCTCTGATTTTTTAGGTTGAGCAGGAGACTCAATCAAGCTCATGATAAGCCCAGTGGTTGATTACATTGTTTCAGGGCTTTTAATGGGAATATGTGTGACTTATTATACAGTTTTTTCTGTTCGGATTCTTTAGGTGAAAGTTTAAGCCTAGAAAGTTTTAGAGAACAAAATCTATTCCCCTAAATTTTATTAGTACCCATGTTACGAAAGTTTCCCGAGATAAGGCCGCCAGAGAAAACTAGTATTTCATCGCAACTTAGTCCGAATATCTCAGACGATTAAATAGGTCTTCAAACAGTTATTACGCCGAAACGAACCTTTGGGTGCCCTTTCCCGTTTGCAGATGCTCTCACTAGCTGGTTAACGGGTAATCGGTTATCTTAAACGGCAGCTCTTGTTTTTGGACTTTTCATCTCAGTTCACGTTAGGTTTCTGGTAGTAAAGCATGCAAATTTGCTACAAAATGTTTTCCTTTCAGAAATAGAAATAATTATCTTTTGGTTGGCAATCCTTTTAATGTTGCCTGAGGCTGTTAACAGCATCTTAAGGAAATTGATATGGAAATAAATGTCATTAGTTTTTAGCTATTTTACCTTTTTTTTCAAATTTTATGCTAGATTGCTTGCAAACACGAGCGATTGATTGATTTTGCTTTCTATTATTTTTTATTTCATTATGTTTTTTTGTGAACTTCGCTTCCAAACCAAACTTTGTTTCCCATCCGTTTCGCAGAACGTCAAGTAAAAGGAAGAGAAAACTACCGCGTGGCAAGGCAAGTGCAAATACCACTGAATGTTATTAAAAACACTTTCCGCGCCATTCTACCCGACCTCTGATCTACTACAAGTTCCAAACATATTAACGCCACTTTGCACGAACTGTAACGAATGCAAAATTTCGTAGTAGTACTAGCATTCCTATAGCTCTTTCCCTTTTATTTGGTTTCTATTCCTCATTTTTATCTTTGAACTTGTTTTTTAACGGTCAAAGAGTGTTAAACGAAATTAAAGGGAATGCAAAACTTGGATGCGACACCTGACCAGGCATTGAATTTTAAAAAGTTTTGTTACATAAGTTTTGTTTTTAATGCCTTGGGCATTCGTCACGTCGTCTGCATTTGAAATCTACCAAAAAATTTAAGAGCTCAATAAAATTTGCATCTGTATCATTGAATCACAAAATCTTAGAGCCACCAGTTTTCGCTATATATTGGCCAATAATCCTAGCTATAAGAATTCCAAACATCAACGTCCAGAAGTATTCTTAATGTTTGACATGTTTGTTCTCTTTTAATTGGAATACTACATAAAAAAACCATAGTGACTTTACTTTTCTTACCAAAGGAAATTAAGTGTCATTATGGTTAACTCTTCAGTATGTATATACTACTCAGTTTTCTCGCCAAAGGCGTTTATATTATTTTGAAAGAACGCGCTTGGCAAACTTTTAAGTTCAAGCTCGCTACATTTGAATTTATTTTCTAGCGTTTTAGCACTGGACGGCACAATGTACAGCCCTCGAGGCTGTTGTTTCAGTTGTACGTGGTAGGTTGTATTCTGTCTAAACAATATCAGTTCCTGATCAGTATTAATGCCGGCCGACTACTTGGTGTTAATACCTTTGAAATTAAACATTATCCTCATGTACTCAGGTAGCTGGTATTTGCTTTTTGAAGTATTCACAACAAAAAAGACACGTTTTTTATTCAAAGAAATGTAAAGATAAACGACATCTTACGGCAGTTCGAGTATATATTAACCTTGATTTGTAAATGACTGGATCGATAAGAGTGATACCGCGTAATAATTATAGCCGTAGAGGAAAGCAACGTATATACAGAACACATTTACAGTATCCATTATTTATCGCAAACTAAGTCGTAAGTCTAAAATGAAAAACTGCATTGAATAATCAGCACGGCAACCAAGAGTTGGGGACTGTTGTCACGATGACTTTTTAGCATGGTGTTGCCAATTTTTAACACGTATATAAACGTAACAGTCGGAAAGTCACGACTGGGAACCTTGTTGTCCCAAAAAATTGGGTTTCGTGCCTATTCTTAAAGAAGTTTAAATGGCCTCAAGGAAATATAAATATTTCACTGTGTACAAAACTATAAATTGCAAACATCTGTAGCTAAGTCCTCATTTGTGAATAATACCAGATCATAACCAGAGATAGACAAACTGCACCATCTAACCATTAAAAAGGTTTGAATCTTCTAAGTTACTGTTAGATTTCTCCTTTCTCCTCTCTAGCTTTTGGGATTTGGTACGTAAAAACATAATAGCTGTGAACAATCTACCACAAGAGCTAAGACGTCTTCGCCTATTAATCATATTTTGAACGTTATTCTACAGGTGCATTGAAGCCATGGATAAAAACTGCTCCATCCAATACGAAAACAATTCAACCATGGGTGATGACCAACTGTTAGTGTGTGTTTCAGCACCCTTAGCCGTCTTTGGCTTCGTGTTTTACGCTTTTGTGTTCCTTCTTGGAGTTTCCGGCAATGTTTTTGTTATTCTCACAATTTACAAACAATCCAAGCTTCACACACCGTTTAACTACTTGGTCGTCAACCTCGCCATCTCGGATATTTGCGTTCTGTTTTTTTCATTGCCTGTTGTTATTTTTAGCGAGTGTTTCCGGTGGCCGCTAGGCGAGATAGGTTGTCTTTTATTACGCCCATCATTTCTGGTTTTCACTGGTGTGTCTGTTTTTACAATGATGGCCCTGAGTTTTGAACGATACCGGGCTGTGATAAAACCGTTAGCTCCGAAAATGACCCCTAAAATAGGGCTGCGAGTCACCATTTTAATCTGGCTTTTAGCCTGCTTGATTTTTGGCCTTCCAAGGTCTTTTGTGTTTGGCCTAACAGAAGAGAAAGGAACCCTTCAGTGTGATCCAGTTGTAAAAAATGTGATACTTAGAGCAGTGACTAAAGTCTGGCGTATTTTCAGCACTTTAATCGCACCCAGTATTGTTGTGTGTTTTGCATACATTCGAATAATGCGCAAACTCAGACGTGAACTCGATGCCATTGGAGATGCCTATGCGTCACGTGATATGGCAAGGTCACGTGTCAAGAGAAACGCCAAAACGATGCGCCTTTTGATCACAATCATTGTGGCTTTTGTTGCCTGTTTTTTGCCATTTAACGTGGTCATTACACTTGACGACCTATTTCCTGCATATGAAGACTGGTATTACAATGAAACACTGGAGAGCATATTCCGGATGTTGCAAGTGGGACACAGCTGCCTTAATCCCATAATCCTGTGCTTAATGAGCCTGGAATTTCGCCAGGCTTTGACTAAGCGTTTCAGAAAAAGTTTCACTCGTGGACGAAAAGTGTATGACTTACCAGAGAACCAACAAACAGACAAATCAACAACCTCTGCAATTCATTTGAAACCAGTTTGTAGCAAAGAAGAGCAAGATAGAATTATTATAATGTAATTATTATACTCTTGCGTTTAGTCATATTAGAATATTTAATTCCAGTAGTCAGTATTTGTCATCATGACGTTTTAGCATTTCATAAGTTATGGATAGAGTAGTAGCAGTAGTATTTTAAGGAAGCAGCCAGCCAGTGAGACAACGGATAATACGCATGTTAATAGGACTTCCATTAACTTGATCACTCATGCGATCACAAAATCGCCCCAATTCAAAATGCAATAGATAATGGTGAAAAACCATCAGCAACGTTCAAGTGAAAAGTGCTGCTAAAAAGCTTCATTTGAATGTTTTTTTTTTAACTTTAAGAAATATTTATTTCCTTTCAAAACACAGAGAACATTACAAAATAAGTCACGCTTTCTTATTACAGTGGTTTATATTAAACTACAGACTACTTATTTACATACTGTATCGGCTACATTAAATTGCATTACAAGTCAATTAGGTTTGACTACTTTAAACTGAGTTACAATGCTGTGTTTGTTTTTATTTACATTATTTTGTTGGAAATCCATTAGACAAAAGAAGAAAACAGGTGTTACAAGAAGTACACAGATAAAAAAAATAGATAGATAAATAAAATAAATAAAAATAAATAAATACTAGCTAAAGCGCAGAAAAAAAAAGGTTATTGCAAATGAGCGTAAATCGTAACGCAAATCTGAGAGAGCGAGTTGCTTTAGTGATACTAAGTATACTAGGATGCGTGAAGCTACAATAATTAGCATCAACGTTAATTCATTGGCTTAAAGGAGTTTTATTTCAAGCTAAAGAAGAGAGAACGTCAATTACTTCTGCTAGTGGGATCGTATAAGTGGAATGCAATACCACTGAGTTATTTCCTTATTTTCTGCAATTCTCTCTCAATAAACAATTACCAGTCAACGTTTCTGTGAGATATCTACTCTGACCAATGTGTTATAGTCAAATTACTCAGCGCGTTCAGCTCATTATTTAGAGATGATTTTCATTAATCGGGAACGGATTGCATTATGCAATAATGCAATCCGTTCCCGAGTAATGAACTGATCATTTTCAAATAATGAGCGGAACGCGCTGAGTATTTTGACTATAATATTTTGTTGAGCGAACACAAATCAGGTCAGATAGGTCAAGCCGCCAACAGTCTGCTACTTGCACATGAACATTCGCCTCATAGCGGTAAACATTTTGAGTCCAGATCAATTTAATTTTTTTTTCCTGGAGTTTTTTATTTTCACCTAAGTTTCAAGATACCATGATGTACTCCAGAAGACTGCGGAACTATAGGTTATTTTGCTGGGTTGAACGGGAGACTGGGTTGCGTTTTTAGCAAAACCAGTGAGAAAGTCCAGGAAGTCTGTTTTGTTCAGTGGCTTTTCTGTACCTTGTACATGTTTGTTTAATTTGACAGATGCGTAGGGCGTCGCATGGTCACTATGGCAAGCTCCACGAGCCGCTTAGATGTTCTGCGATATGATTGGCTGGCCAAGCAGGATTTCCCTTTCTCGCCCTCTTGGAATTACCAGTTGCCCTTTAGAAGCACCCAAGGAAAAAGTTGAGTAAAATAATTCAAATGACATCTTCTACAATCAATATACTCTCATATTGTTTCAGGGCATTTGAAAGGAGAATTTGTGAAAGCTTATACAGGCTAATCTGTCCGGATTTGAGCTGAAAGTTTAAGTCCAGAAAGTTTTAGGGGAACAAAACCTTTTCCCCTAAATTTCATCACTGCCCATGTTACAAAACCTTCAGCCGACGCCGCCAAAGAAAACTCTAGGATTTCACTGCAATTGAATCTTAATTTCTCAGGCGATTTAGATCTTCAAACAGTTTTCCTCCTCAAAAGGAGACTTCGGTATCCCTGCCCATTTACAGACACTCTCACTGGTTAACGGATTAATTATTATAAGTAAGAGCAATTTTGAACTGATTCTCCTCGTCTACTTATTTTGAAAAGTAGGAGCACTTCTTATTCAAAATTTTATTTCAGTTTACGTTAATTTTTCGGCGGTACTTATGCACATTTGTTACAAAATATTTCCTTTCAGCAACAGAATCAATTATCTTTTGGTTGGCAATCTTTTGAATGTTGACTGAGGTTGTTAACAGCATCTTAAGGAAACTGATATGGAAATAAACGTCATAATTTTTTAGCTGTTGTTTGACCTTTATTTTAAATTTTATGCCGGATTGCTTGCAAAACACGAAAGATTGATTAATTCTGTTTTTTATTTATTTATTCATTTATTTATTTATTGTGCCCTTCTCTTCCAAACAAGAAATATGGTTTCAACCCGTTTTGCATAGTACCAAGTAAAAAAAAAGTAAATTTGGCGCATGGAAAGGCACTGAGTGCAATACCAGGAATGTTATTAAAAATACATTCGGCACCCATTTTGCTCGATCAGGCTGATCTAATTGAAGTTTCAAACATGTTAACACCACTTTGCTACAAATTTGCATCTGTATCATTGAGCCTCAGTCATGTTAACGCAACCAGTGATAATTGGCAAACCGCATCTATGAAAATTCCTATCGTCCTGTAGTACCCCTATCGCCGGTTCTCTTAAGGGGGCACTCTAGGAAAATTTATAGGAAGAAATAGGATAAGATTTAATTAAGAAAGAAACAAAAACGGGATAAAATTTTAATACACACACCTAGACAGTCCCTCCGACCCCGCAAGAGCAATCGAGGTTGTTTTAGACTGTTTTGGTTCCTTTTTATTAATTATTTTCTCTAAATTTTAATTTTAACTCATTTTTTTTAATTCTCAAAAAATATCAATTTTTTCAATTTTCTTAAAATTCATCAATCCCCCCCCCCCTTTTTTTTTCACGTTCACTTTAAAAAAACGCGAAAAAAGTATGGCAAATTTATGGGAGGTCGCACTATGATCCTATTGAAGCGTTTTTGGATTGAATGATATCTTATGGAGATGATTAAGAAAACAGGTCAAAACGCTGGGAAAACGGGGCATCTGCCTAGAGTGCCCCCTTAACTTGCTGTTCTGTAACTGGAATACATGACTTAACACAACAAAAGAATACTATGCCGACTTTAATTTTCTTACCAAAGGAAACTTAGCTTCATTTTAGTGTATAACGTTTCAGTATAATTCTCCGTTTTCTGCCTAGGGCGTTTATATTTGAGTAAACACGCTTGGAGTCACTAGTTCTCAATTCATGTGGGAGAGTGTTCTAGAGTTTTGGCGCCTCCACCGCAAAAGCACGCTCCCATACGTTTTCAAACGAGTTGTCCCTGAGTTGTCGGGGTAACCAAAAGCCGTTGGGATGACGATCAAAGCGTACGGGAAAATCAACCTCTTTATTTACGACCAGCTGGTATTTGCTTTTTCAAGTAAACACAAAAGTAAACTCATGTTTTTTATACAAAGAAATAGTTTTGTTGTTTTTTTCTTTTTATAAGATAACGGACATCTGGCAGGTTTCGAGTGTATGCTAACATTAACTTGTAAATGACTAGATCGATAAATTTGGACGCGAAATAATTACAATAGGAGGAAAGTCACGTTTAAGAAAACCTTTCCAATATCTATCATGTATCGCAAACGTAAGGATAAAATAGACTTTATGCATTTAATATTATAATCAGCACGGCAAGCAAAAGTTGGCGACTGTATTGTCATGATGACTTAATGGTAAGATGTTGCGAATTTTTACCGTGGTATAAACGTAACAGTCCAAAAGCCTCTACTGCTACCTTGTTTAATAACATTTGGGATTGCGTGCCTATTCTTAAAGAAATCGCCTAAAGGGAATATAAATATTTTATTGTGTACATAACTTTAAATTACTAACATATGTAGCTAGGTCCTAATTTCAAGTGTGATGATACCCGATCAAGAACAGAGATAGAGGCAAACTACACCATCTAACCATCAAAAAGGTCTGAAGCTTCTAAGTTACTGGTAGATTTCTCTTTTGTACTCCCTAGCTTTTGGGATTTTATTACGTAAAAAGCTAACAGTTGCTGACAATTCACTACAGCACTTAAAAAATCTTTACCTACTAATCACATTTTGAACTTCAATTTACAGGTGCACTGAAGCCATGGATAAAAACGCCTCCATCCATTACGAAAACAATTCAGCCAAGGGAGATGACCAACTGTTAGTGTGTGTTTCAGCACCCTTAGCCGTCTTTGGCTTCGTGTTTTACGCTGTTGTTGTCCTTCTTGGAGTTTCCGGCAACGTTTTTGTTATTCTCACAATTTACAGACAATCCAATCTTCACACACCGTTTAACTACTTGGTCGTCAACCTCGCCATCTCGGATATTTGCGTATTTTTTTTTTCATTGCCTGTTGTTATTTTTAGCGAGTGCTTCCGGTGGCCGCTAGGCGAGATAGGTTGTCTTTTATTACGCCCGTCGTTTCTGGTTTTCACTGGTGCGTCTGTTTTTACAATGATGACCCTGAGTTTTGAACGATACCGGGCTGTGATAAAACCGCTAGCTCCGAAAATGACCCCCAAAACTGCGCTGCCAGTCGTCATTTTAACCTGGATTTTTGCGTGCTTCATTTTTGGCCTTCCAACGTCTTTCGTGTTTGGATTAACAGAAGAGAAAGGAACTCTTCAGTGTGATCCGGTTGTAAAGAATGTGATACTTGGAGCAGCGATTAAAGCCTCGGTCGTTATCACCACTTTGATCGTACCTAGTGTTGTTGTGTGCTTTGCATACATTCGAATAATGCGCAAACTCAGACGTGAACTTGATGCCATTGGAGATGCTTATGCGTCACGTAATATGGCAAGGTCACGTGTCAAGAGAAACGCCAAAACGATGCGCCTTTTGATCACAATCATTGTGGCTTTTGTTGCCTGTTTTTTGCCATTTAACTTGGTCATTACGCTTGATGATCTATTCCCAGCGTATCAAAATTGGTATTACAATGAAACGCTGGAGAGTGTATCCCGGATGTTGCAGGTGGGAAACAGCTGCCTTAATCCCATAATCCTCTGCTTGCTGAGCCAAGATTTTCGCCAGACTTTGACTAAGCGTTTCAGAAAAAGCTTCACTCGTGGACGAAAAGTGTATGACTTACCAGAGAACCAACAAACGGACAAATCAACAACCTCTGCAGTCATTAATGATTCACTTGAAACCAGTTTGTAGCAAAGAAGAGCAAGATGGAATTATTATAATACAATTATTTCACTCCAATATATGACGTTCGACTTAATAGAATATTGAATTCCAGAGGTTTTTCTCTATCATAACGTTTAGCATGTCCAGTAAGCCATGAATAGAAAGTGAACATGTAAACAATGCACAGACAAGAGTAAATATTTTACGAATATTAGCGGAGCTCCTCCACGCGCGCAGCGGAGCACCATGGTAACCCAGGCGATTTGAGAAATTTGGTTCTGACGTCAGCGTACCGTCTGTTGGTACAGATTCTGGGGGAGGGGGAGGGCAAGGCAAAACGACAGCGGGCGAAGAATGCCATGTTATGGATATCGGATTATTTTTTGTAAAGGAGAAGAAAAAATGTAAGCTTCGAGAAAGTTCGCTCAGTTGTTAATAATCAGTGTTTATTTAGCCAAGTCGCGTGCAGGGTAAATGCTTGAAAGTTCTAGAATTGCATGATTCAGCAATGTTTAAAATAGCAAATTATGCAATGTACTAAAAATAACACGAAAGAAAGTTTTAGTAATGCGCTTTATAAGTGTAAATATTCGCTGCTAATAGGAGAGTCAGTCCTTTTACTCGGCTGCGGCCAAGATCCTCAGGCCGCTAGTTATGTGATATTAAGTGATAAAGTGATGTGATACAACGGAAGAAGAAGAGGAAGAAGAAGAAGAAGATGATGATGATGATGGAGGATGAGGATGACGATGATGATGATGTTTATGATGATGATGATGATGATGATGATGATGACATCTGATGAAGTTCAACCTCAAGCTCAAGCTCAAGCATCACGTTCAAGTCAAGCGTCAGTCAAGAACAAGGGAACCAGTAAGCTTACTGAAAGAACTGAGTTAGAGACTGTTGCTGTTCTGTTGCCAATTATGTAATTTAATCTTAAGTTTAAGTAGTAATTGCATTACCATTTTTTAATTCTTTATAATTCTATTTAGTTTCTGTATATAAATTTTGTGTTGATGTAGTTGTTCGCATTACTTATTTTGTTGCTTGTCCTTTATTCGTACCAGGGATTTGCGTTCTTGTCATATTTCCGAACACCGTAGCTTCGGCACGTAACAGTCATCTTTCCTTGGCGGGAAATCGCACGGTGCTTTTCGGCAACCAGCGTTTCTCTTGGCGGGAAATCGCATGACCATCGTCGCGTTTGAAAAAAGGTTTCTTTAATAAGCTTAAGCTTATTAAGCAAAACGATTGTTCGACAGTACTTATATCTGTAAATGGAAAGAAAAAGTTCAAAAGAATACTCAGTTGTCTTTTTGGTGGAAGGAGAAAAGTTCAAGTTACAAAATTTGGCTTCAAGGACTTCATCTTTGTTGTGTTCTACTGCGAAGCAGAAACACTTTGTAAACCGAAACGTTGTGAACGATGAACAAAAGAAAAATCGAAACCAATCAATGCGAAGAGCTGACATCATCGGAACTGCGTACGGAACCGAGAGCTGATCGCCTCCAGCAAACTCGGTCGACACATCGCTTGAGTTCGCAGCATTTGGCAACGGTCCCGAGGCCAAATATAGTGGAGCTAGTGCGCTCTGGTTTATCTGTCCACAACCATGGTTTTTGCAGCGGTCAAAAAACATTTTCCCAGGAGAAACACCTGTGTTTATCTCGATCAAGTCGCAAGCGATAAACAGCCTACATCTTGTCACGTGAAGAGAAATACTGTAAGTACAAAACTCAACACATTTCTTCACGAAAGCTTCATTTCCTTACTGGCAACTTACTGGCAGTAACGCCAAGTATGAGTTAAGAAGGATAACGTTTACTGCTTGATTGTGAAACATCCTTAATTAACTACTCTCATTAATTATCCTTGAAAGTTAAATGACGACCTTTAGGATGTAAGTTTAAATTACAACATTTTAAGCATACTTTAAATTGGAAATAAAAATTAAGTTCAACTTGAATTAATAAAGATTAAATTTGACGTAAATCTAATACTGAATGCAATCAAAATTCAATCAAAGTTCTTGTTGATATGTAAATAATGAGGACGTTACAGCTTGATTAAATGAAGTTAGTGATAAACATGACTTCGCTTACGGCGTTATTAAAGTTCCTTTTTATCAAACAGATGCATGTCTTTACAAATTAATCCTCACTTTACAATTATTCTAAACAGTTCCCACTGAGGTCGATCGTCTTGTATATGACCTTGCGTCCATGTCGGATATCGCTTGGCGATGTTTTCTACACCAGCATGCAACCTTCTTGATTGCCTCTTTGAGTTCGCGGTTATACCAGGTGAAGACAATAGGGTTTATGGCTGAGTTAGCAAACATCAGACACAAAAACAAGCGCATAAGAATGGAAGGAACGTGGGACTTGAACTTGTTGATCGTCAGAACGATGAAAAACGGCATCCAACACAAAATCCAAAACCCAATCAAAATGGCGACCATTCGACCCGCCTTTTTCTCTCTTAGGGAGTTTTCTCGGCCTCTGAGTGGACCAGAAGTGGTTACGCTGGTTGTTGAAACCTCTAAGGCAGCTATCTGTCGCGCTTGGCCTCTCGCGATGATGTATATACGGTAATATGAAAAGAAAATAATTACTGCAGGAATGAAAAACCAGAATATCCACTCCGCGCTCATGTAAATAACTTCGTTTATAAAATGCTTGTCAGATGGTTTGGTCGTTGAGCAAACGACTCCTTCTGGGCGCCAAATAAGTGGCGGGAAAGCCAGGCAAAGCGCTGCTAGCCATACAGCCAGCACAACAGCGGTTGAACGGTGGACAGTTACATATTGCCTAAAATGAAGTGGGTAGCGAATGGAAATGTAACGCACCAGTGTCATAGCTGTAAGGTTGAACACCGAAGCGGAGCCGAACAGCACACCGCTAAGCAAAATGATGTAGCAAATCGATGAATGGGGAGGACGAAAATTCCTGCCAACTTTATCGATCGCTTGATAAACTATATCGGTGCAGGCTAGCAGCAAATCTGAAGCTGCCAGGCTTGCGACGAAGGCATTGCGAAGGTTGTGAAGACTTCGCTTAGAGCGGATAACGTATATAAGAAGACCGTTCCCCACCACCGCGAGAGCAGTCAAACCAAAAAGCAAAATAGCTTCAAAGACTCTTCCTACAGAAATACGAAAGTCGTTGCTCATAATTTCACTTGCGTTAAAATCTGAGATGTTGTCATGAAACGCCATTCCAATGTGGGCCCTTCAACCAACCTCAAAACACTCAACTGTACGTTAATCGTGAAGTAGACGATGAATTATATCCATACTAGCTCAAGGTTGAATGATAACTCAAATGAGTTTCTGGATTGGTCTGAATGAGTTTCTGATAGCGGTCGATACTTAACCACTTAAAATCACCGTAGGCAACACCAGCACACACAAATTTGCATGGCTTTTTTTCTAAATTTGGTGCTGCGTGCTGTGACTCGCAGGTGATCTGGCAGGGAAGCTTGTGGATGGCCTGTAAATGACTTTCTAAACGCTTTTGTAGCACCAACATTAACGTTAACTGCGAGATCAAACAGTGAAATGATGACAATCCAACAAAATCCAAGCTATCTTTTCAAAAACCCTGAAAATAATTAGAAAAACATTCAGGAAGCAGGTGTATTTGCTATTCATCTTCACGTGACCCTTTCACTTCACCAGCATCTAAAATTAAAATTCAAAACAATCGCAAATTTCATTTTGTATAATAACAAAAAACAAACAGAAAGGAAAGGACTTCTTAAGAGCTTTCATTTGTCACGCCATAGGATTATTGCATTCGCGACACTCGGAGGAACCTCAAAAAAACTTTCAGTTCACAGAGAACGGTTTGACTAGAAGGAAAATAACAACAAAATAATCTTAAATATCTTTACAAATATTAAACTGAAATCTCAGTACAAAACACAACGAAAACAAAACTACAGAAAACCACGAAACTACATTACTTACAGATATTTCCCCGAGTAGAAACAGATCCAGATATCGCATCGGAAATAGCCATATTCTTTCCGGCGCTTATAAAACTCTAAACCGTTACAAGTTGAATTTTAATTAAGCGCCACAAGGCACAGTCCCAATAGACCGTAGAAACTAGTATCGTCCCAATGGGCCGTAGAAAACTGGTAAACAAAAACTTAATTTAAATAATAGAAATCGATCGTACGTGCAAGAATGTAACAAGGATTTCATCCTCAGAGTGATAAGTAAAGCCTGGTTCTCATATGCCGTCGACCTACCTGCGGCATAGTCGCCGGTACTGCCTGGGATACTGTTCCGATATGAGAACAGAAGTCGCCAGCAACAGAGATCATCCCAGTCTCAGTACCGCCGTCATGCCTGCGAAGTTGACTCGAGTTCAACTTGTCAGGCATGCTGGCGGCAAAGACCTCCGATAGATCTTGTTGCCGGCGGCATAATGTTCCCATATGTCGGAACAGTATCCCAGGCAGTACCGGCGGCTTTGTCGCAGGTAGGTCGGCGGCATATGAGAACCAGGCTTTAGACTCGAGGTCTGGCTGTAAAGATACATTGAAGCGATTCCAATTGAAAAAATTCCAAATTCCTTTCGTAAACAAGTGCACAAAGCGCTTTCTTTGCTTGTCATTTTAGGTTAAATTGAAATACGTTTAAGGACTTTATTTCATTAATGTAACAAAGTAAAACGTATTGTGCGTGTACGTCTAGCCTGCTTAGAAGACCTTCCCGCAGAGGTTTATCGCTTTGGTACATTTTGGCCGAGCGAAAGTTGATCCTCTCTCTTTCGATTTTTTTTTTGCTTTAGTTCAAATTTTCCGCCGCCACAAAGCAAAAAGCGCTTGCTAAGCAGGCTAGCTTACATATTCTGTTATCGCTGACGTTTCCTTCAAGCAGTAAAAGATATTGTCGCTTTCAATTTTGAGGCCACCTTATACCACCTTAAGGACTTTAATAAAACTTTCATATTGTTTAGAAGAAACACAGTGTTTGTTCAAAAATCTGATTCAGTTAAAATAAGAATGATACAGTAAATAAGATCACCGAGCAATGTGACGGCCAGTTTTTACGTTAATTTATCGTTCTCAACGGAAATGGGAGTACGGACCATGAAGATCAAATGCTCCGAATTCTGTACTTTTATTATAACTTGTGAGGAAATTAGATTCAAATGGGGCACTCGCTTACAGGAAGGAGCATTCATTCTCTTTACTGGCCACCAAGGTCTAACCCAAACAATTGGATTAGAGAAATAAACAGCCATAACTTGATTTAGGTCCCAGCAGCAGTTTATCCTTCAAGTTTTTTAATCGTCGTATTCTGAGAAATGCAAACGAAACGACAAGAAATGCAATAAAGAAAGTTTACAAAGTCACTACTTTGTACGATTTGTACATGCCTCCTTTGTTTACAAAATAAAATGTAGTAGCTTCTAAACTACGCTAAATTACAAACTTCAAAGGTAAACTAAAACAAGGAGATAACCGGTCGGGTGTTAACCAGAGAGGCCACTTTCCGCTAGCTTTCACCAATAACAAATAAAGCATTTAGCCACAAACCCTCAGACGACACCCTATAAAACTACAAAGAAGCCGCAATTTCGGCGCAATTTCGGAACTCATTAAGAAAGATAAAATTAAACTAGCTATTTACCTAAAGCAACACTTTCTATAGCTCAGCGTTGATTAAACTCATTGAGGTTTGGTTTACTATTATAATATAATACGTTGTTTTCCCGAATAATTACTGTCGGCTTTTACTTATTTTTCCCCTCGATAAAAGTTTGGATGAGAAGTTTTTAAAGCCTAATTATTTCATGATTGACACATTTTCTTTTGTTATTCAACAACCTTTATTTAACTTACAACCCTGATGAATATTAACTAACTGAAAGTCCGGGGAGGGCTTGATTATGTAGCAGGGAAGAGCGGGGCTTATGAATTGAATTTATGAATATGAATGAGGGATTTATACGGATAAATCCCTCCTTTCAGGGATTTATCTGTATAAATCCCTCCTTTCAGGGATTTATACAGTTAAATCCCTCATTTGAAGGAGTTACAGAAATAACTCAATTTAACCTTGTTCGTCCGGAGAAATTGAAATCCCTCCGGCTTTATTTATTCCAACAATAAAGTCATCTGCAAATGTTTTTCATTACAAAACAATATCGAGAAAAATAACAAAACTAATACACGAACCTTTTTAGTTGTGTCGCTTTCGGTTTATCCTTGAAGCTTCCCTCAGAAACTATTTTGCTTAATTCTTCCGCGCACGAATTTCTTGGAGCAGGCTCATCACTGCCTACTACTGGGTCGAAAATAGAATCCAAACTAAAATTGGGTTGTCGTATATCTTGCGAAAAACTATTTTGGGTCAGGAAAAGCTCTTCTTCGCTGTCCGTGATGTCCATAATGACAAAGCATAACCAAATGAATGAGTTGTTTGAAAGCCGTTCGTTCCGCCCTGGTGTACCGAAAAAAACTCTTAAACAAGATCAAAAGAAAAGACCAATAATAGAACACATCAACCGAGAAACAAAGAAAATACAATGCATGGTCCCTTGTGGAGTCGGCGGAATATCAAAGTACAAAGAAGTCTATCGCTTTCCGCTGACAAATTCTCAAGACAACTTCTCACAGTCCTGTGAAAAATCCCACATTAGGTCGCTTTTATTGTCTCTGACTAGATCCGATGAAGGCGCGAGTGTACTAATTAGCCGGTATTTGTCTTCTTGAAGAAAAGGTCGTTTAATATTTAAAGATCCCTCATGAATAATATCATGAAATAAGTCAGATAAATACCTCGAACCACAGGCGTCCCAAACTCACGATTCGAGAAATCGATCGAATAAGTGATTTATGTAAGCGTATGAATGATTTATGTAAGCGTCTGAGTGATTTATGTAAGCGTATCGAGTGGGACGTGACTACTTGAAGTGCGCGGTGTCGTGTTACAATTTAGGCCGTTGGAAATTTGAGCGCTCTATAAGACTTTGTATGGAGTTTAAAATAACGCGGAATAAAAGCGCTCGACGAAATAAAATTTTACCTTCTTTTCAATAAAATAAAGAAAATGTACTCACCTTTCTTGATTTCTGTTGTCCTTTTGGGATATTTCATCGTTTTGGCGGGGTTTTGAAGTTTTTGTCGTAGCCTTCATAAGAAGGATTAATACCTCCGTTCTCGGTATTTATCTCTTACATACTACAACAAGCAAATATTGTGATTATAACATTGACAGAAGCTCAGTGCAAATAACTAAATCGGCTATAAAAGCTGAGTTCTAACAAAATACGATGAGAACACCTTTGAATAAATATTGAAGCTAAATTCCAATAATGCACGGAGTTGGCCAGAAATGTCTAAAACCTGAATGTTCGTCAGTGAAACGGAGCATTTTCGAGCATTATTCATGCTAATGAAATCTTAAGTGATACCAGATAGACAAAGCCCCATCACTTGCTACTGTGCGTTTTTTCACCCTAATGGTCTTCAGGTCCAAACTTCAGTAAACGCACACTGAAGTGCCTATGCACTGAAGCCGTGTTTCTACTACCGTTAATTACTAGCGGCTCCTGTTTTGGCAGTTTCTCGTTTCCTATGCGGTTTTATGTGTTTCTTTCATATGATAGCCTCTGAAGAAATTCTGAATTTTGTTGTTTGCATGAAAAATCCAGTAAATAGGTTATAGTCTTCCGGATCTTCGGGTTTGTCGTTACCAAATACAGTTAAAATGAGTGTGATAAACGTTGATTTCGCTGAGCGTACTTTCAATTAACCGTTGTTTTTAAAAAGCACGCTCAGAGAAATCAAGAGCTTTTTCGTTTCTGCAAAATGACGGCATGCAAGCATTTTTTTTATAACCATCAATTCGGAGAAGCAGTACAAACATATAAGCACAGAGGAGTATATTTTTATTTTAAAGTGATCTTCAGTTGTATATCAGAAGTAATCCGCCTCTGCTTAATTTTGTTTTGTTTCATTTTACTTTTCAATTCTCAACCAATTAGAAGTAAAATCAAAGAAACTGGTCCCACGTGTATTTCCTTCGAGCTCTGATTGGCTCGTTGTGGTGTTTGCGTCTGCTGTGATTGGCCAGAGCAATTACTTAGGTTTTGGTTTTACAACACTCAATTGAAAACCGCTCTCGCTGATTTATGACTGTTTCTCTGGTCAGAGTTATAATTTTGGTTTTTGTTTCATGACTCTCAATTGAAAACTTCTAGAGGCCTGCCTGACACAGAGTCGTTAAGCGAGACCACGTTATTAACCAAAACCCCGAAATCCGTTCTTTGTGGGTATTTAAACTCACTTAAGCTAAAGCTTTCTAAGGGTGCCCTCTGAAGGCAAACGTAGTGCTCTGGTCAATCAACTTTCTGCTTAATAGGGACCTTCAGATCGGACTACGAGTACAATATGAAGTACGAGTACGATTTTCGAATTTCGTAACAGCTCCGTTCTCAGAGCTCTCGTTCCTCCCTGTTGCTGACCAGTGGAAAAGGATGCTGTGAAAATGATATTGGTGTGTAAGAACACAATCTAAAGCCTGCGATTAGGGATTGGAAAGTCTTACTTGTACTCATTCTCTTACTCAGGCCAATCTGAAGGTCGATGATAACAGCCTTTGTACGTGTTTAAAGTAGTTTTATTGCAATCGTTAATTTACTGCGTAAGTTTTCGTTTATCATCCAATACCTTAAAGTCCCTGAAAAGAAATTAAAAGGCAGAATTCTGCGGAGGCGATTGCTTATTAAATTAGTAGACCCTAAAAGGAACACCAATGCAAGTCAGAGCATTTTCAGGTAACACATGATAACCAACTCTCCATTTCATCTCTTGTAAACAACCAGTGGTGAAATTCAAGGAACAGCCTATTGAAAAAGGATAAAAGCAGTGTTTGACAGGTAGCAGCCGGTGGACGTCACAAAATGGTGAAAACCGTCAAAATTAGGCTATAGACTATAGATTTACCTCAAAGCATTACATCGAGAAAACCAATTCTTATAGAAGATCTTTTAGGAACTTGTTGGTTGTAATTAAAAGGACAAGCCAAATCATGATCAACAGGCGTGGCCCCGTTTCATTTGAAAATTCGACAAAAAGGAAATTTTGGCTGTCAAGTCAAAAACTCGCACACGTGCGTCTTTGCACGCTTCCGACGTTTAACTAGCAATAGTGACTAACTTCAAAATTCTCATCACAGGATAACTACTTTGTCAAACAAACAGGTGTCGAGGACAAAGAGCTTGGTCAACTAGAACATAGTACTTGGACATATCATTAAATTCTCAGAAACACTGAATAAGAAACACTAGAAACCGGTATGGAGAATTAGTTTTCCGAACGCAACACTAAACGTGACAAGTTTGGAAAATTCTTTAATAATTAATAAAATCTCTCAAAGATTTTTTAAATAAAAAAGAATAATAACTGACTGACACAGCTACAGCGGAAATATATCGTCGTTCCTCTCCAGGTTTCGTAGCCCTAGGGCGTTTATTTCCTACAGCTAGTATGGTTCATCATGTCGGATTTCTACCAATTTTATTGACGTTACTTGAACTTGTCACCGGTAATTATGTTGGCAGTAAAGTCAATATGTCGTGTGAAAATGGCGTTTGTACGAGAGAGACCGATCAAGGAC
The DNA here is from genome assembly GCA_964017195.1 of Siderastrea radians. NCBI lineage: Eukaryota > Metazoa > Cnidaria > Anthozoa > Scleractinia > Rhizangiidae > Siderastrea > Siderastrea radians. The sequence continues at coordinate 19,919,401 of OZ024890.1, forward strand.
CATGTGTAGTCGACAACGACGAAGAGCGTCTGTTCAGATGGGATCCAGTTAAGGTACGGTTATTAATAGGAGTTTAGGATTCAGTTCCCACCTAGAGTGAAAAGTTGAGTTAAGGAACGTGGTTCTTATTTTTGAGTTAAGTCGATTAACTAAAGTGATTGTTCAATTAGAGGAAGGTTATCGAGAAGTTCTGTCACGTGGTTATCCGTTTGTGTTGGAATATTTTGCGAATTGAAATTGGGACTCTTTTCCATTTTCAACTTGGACACCTTTGAAGGCAAAAGCGGGTAAAATAGAAAAATCGAAGCAAGTTTTGCTTGACGACATTAACACAAATAAAACTACAGCGAATTTGAATGTAACTTTGTCACGAGGCTGTGTGAAGGTAAATAGAAACTAATATTCAAGTAAAAAACTTCACATTTGGCTCTCTTAAAACGGGGCATGGCAAACGACGTGACAAGCTTATTTAGTGTCCTCTAGTTAGTACGGAACAATAATCCGTTTAATTTTTTTTAACTCAAAGTATGTCAGGTAACTGCATGATCATCGCTCGAATTCGAATGTACCACGGTTTACTCTCATTTGCTTGGCAGAAAGGTCACGTGAGAGAGTTAGAGCTGGAACCTGGGAAAAAATACAAGATGATAACATTGGCTTCTAAACCGCCAGTATTTGGTAAGATGCATATGCATGTGTTTCTACTTCAGTTAAAAATGCCGCATAGTTTAAGGGGTGAAAAAATTAAATTATGTAGCATGAAGACGGGTCCAGTATTTCATTATATCATTGTCTAACTTTTACCCTGTTTGTGGTAGTAAAAACCTCGTTTGCTCTGTTTTGTTGAAGATAAGGTGAATGAGATATCTTTAACCCTTTAAGCCCCAATATCAACATGCATATTCTCCTCACTGTACTCTATATATTTCTTATGTTACTAGTTGGGAGAATTTGATTAAAAATCAAGACATTTCATGTCTGATGAATGATCATTTTCTTTATTCTCATGACCTGTATATTTGATCAACTAGTGATATTGTAAGGAGAAATTAGATGCTTGTCATTCTTGGGGTTTAAAGGGTTAAAGTTGTTCATGAACGAGTTTGTTTCATCGGTGCCCTTAATTGAGTGTTTGCAACATTTTTCAGAGCTTCCAGATTTTCTAAGCGATGAAGAATGTGATCATATTATCAACTTAGCTGAAATGTTTGGTCTTGAAAGCAGCATAATGCATTCTGATGAATTTCAGGAACAGCACAAGAAAGAGGTCAAAGGTAATGTAAACCAAAACATTTTCTTTCTTTGAGCATTAAAAACTCACCTCTTCAATTAATTGTGCTTACACCTCTTTCTTTCTAAATTTCCCGTTTGTGTGGTAACAGGGAAAAAAATTCTTCAAACCAGAGTGCGAATACCCCGATAACGATTCTTTACGGTGGTGTAAATTCGGCAGTATTAAAGAAAATGTCAGAGGTGTCAAAAACGTTGTCAACTGAGCTGCAACGGTACGGCGTACATTGGTTCAATGCAATACAAGTGTAACACAGTAAATATATTCATCGTTTCTCCGCTTTATTTTCTTAGGTCATGCAATTGGAGCCGGCGGGATATTTCTTAGCTGGGACAAAAATACGGACAAGGAGATTACAAAAGACGAGGTTCTTGGACTATTTTTATGCACTTGTTTTACGTACCAAAGCAGGACATTCAGATATCCCTCAGACCTTACAAATAATATATACCTACTACTTCTAGTATCCTGAACCTGCGTTCGTTGTTTGAGTTTGTTTTTGTTTTTTGTTTTTGTTTTTTTGGTATGGTGCACGACGATTCCAGCAGTTACTAGTCAAGCAATTTCTTGCAAGTGCACTCCTGCCTTTAAGCCAGTAACGCGCTTACCATGAAATCGCTGGAAGTAGAAAGAGTAACTTTTCCTTCTAGTAAAAGCGAGAGAAGTACCAGAAACGCTATTTAATGCGTTCTAAAACTTGCTGTCAGAAAAGATGGCCTACAGTGTTTGAAACCAATGACATTGGACTGCAGTTAGAGCATGCAAGCTAAGTACGTTTCACACAAGCTTGTAAAGAAGTTGAAATTGACTTTGTAGTCCAGTAGCTGATGTGTAATGCCGTGGGAATTTCGTGAAGAAAGCAAGCTACTAGTCTAAATGATTCAGGCTTACAAAACAAAAATGCCCGTAACGAGTCAGTCCTGTCTTGGGTAAAGGATGCTGGGAATAAGTTCTCTTATCCGGCAAAAACGACAGGGAGATCTTCCGTTAATTCCGTGAAGCAAGTTTTGAAGAGACTGAAGGACACAAGAAAAAAAAAACCTGCGTCGATTTCTCCCCACCCCCCACTCCTTACTCAGACCTATTTTTCCACTCTCTACCGGCGATTTTCAAAGGCATGCACCAGCTGTATGCGGGTCGATCGTGAGAACAAGCTCTAATACCACTCGTTATTTCGACATCTGAACACTTACTGCGTAGAAGAACCTCAACACTGAACCACTTCACTGAAACTGCACCCTGATCATTCTAAATCAGATGTTAGAAGTATACAGCTATCTTAAATCCATGGTTGAATGGTTGTTCGGTGTACTTGGTGGTACGAGCCCATCGAATCCATTGAAGCTTAACGTTATTTGTCGAGAAAATTGAGTCGGATAATTTAATCTTCTTTCAGGTTATCCACTTTTCCCAGAAGTACAAATTTCTCTACATGACTCTCCAGGAAGTGGATGATATGTAAGTAAAGGGTAGTTTACTTCTGATCATCGTATAGTAGTAACTGCGAGGATCTTCTTTACACTTACACTTACAAATTTATAAATTAAGCTAACAAATCAAACGTAATGATTTTAGATCGATTGCATTCCGCATTTAAGTTTATTAAGGACTCTCACTTTCACCTGTTTTACAGGATAGAAAAACTGAAGATCAAAGCCTTTGATGATGGTATGAAGTGTTTTTGAGTTTACAGTGTTTTAAACGGTTTTTGACGAATAGACATGGTTGATCGCGCTTAAGGACGTTCACGCGAAAATCTTCTCTAACACAGATTTTTTTCATACTTTTGCTACAGTCAGATGATGAGTTACCTATGACAGAAATGCAATAAAATTGGGGGGTCACCGACCTCGTTTTCGAAATAAAGTGCGTGGAAAACTACCCCAGTTTTGAAAAATCGGCCTTCGTAACTCGACATGGCCTTAGTGGTTGTTAGTTGAAAAATATTAAAAATGATTCGCTGAAGACCCACTTTCTCAGTTAAATTTGATTTAAATGGGTCTGTCAAGTAAATAATTTGAACCGGTGTCATCCTTTCAGTTAAACTCAACCTTTGAAATGGGCTTTTGCCAACAACATGCAGCTAAAATAATAGCGGAATTCGATGATGCGTGGACGGAAAAGTTGAAAAAATCAAACTTCTACAACACAGATTTTCTTTAAGTTTTCATAAAACCTAGATAATCGATAAAGAAAGTGATCTATCAAAAGAAAATCTGGGGTCACCAAACATTTAAGAGAGTTAAATCCGTGCATAGATATTAAAATGCCCACTAGCGCTATATATCTCTACATTTCTTAAACAGCGCGCGCGCTGAATGCATGACGTGGCGACGTGAATTGCGTGCGCAGTAAGGATTCGCAGAAACAATTAGCGCGAACGTCCTTAAGTGCCTCACGTGCACTTCTTTTATCACCACAATAGGTTGTCAGTGCCCTCAGTTTTCCCAGATTTCTCTTCAACAACAATTTCCATAGTTTTCAAAAGAATTCCCTTAATACGATTTTGCCATCTACTTCTTAAAAAGTAAAAGTGTGTTCAGTGTAGGCCTCTCGATGTGCTGATCAAGTTTTTTAAACTGAGACGTATTCCTTTCCTTTCGTATTCCTTTACTTACAGGCAAAGTAACACTGCAAGAGTTTCGTAAACTTCCAACAGCAGCTATGGACGACTATATGAACAGGTTGAAGGAAACATCACCAGTTCACAGAGAACGGAACAGCAATCAGACCTGGATACACCAAGGTAGCCTTGCTGATGACGTCATGAAGAGACTAAGGAAAAGGTGAGTCTGTATAATAAATAAAGCTAGGCTAGCCTAACAGTGCAGCTTCTATGCAAGAAAAGTCATGAACATTCAAAGTCACAGTAAACTAAGAAAAAGGCAGCGAAAAAAAGGGTAGGGGAAGGTTCAAAGAACTATTGTATCAGTTAGCAGGACCTGCACCTCTCACGCATATAAAATGCCACTGCGTTATACATGCAACATCGCTGAATTGGTGTGCAAAGTTTGTAAAATAAACTATAATGAAAAAACAGCAAAGAAAAAACGACGGGCGAGTTGGTTTTCTCGATATTTCGGACAGTCAAGCCGTCCTTAATTCTTCGGGGGATTTAATGAAAATACGTATTTTCATTACAGTTTGTTTCAGTAACTTTAAAAACGGCAGGATCGTGAATGTGGTCATATCTTATAGAAGTTTCAAAGTTTGTAAATACTGTGTAGATTGACCGGAGTGCCGTACGTTCGTACATGGTATGTACCATGACCACTTAAAGTGACTTGCACAGATTTAACCATAAGATTTCGTAACTATGGCACCCCGCCTTCGCTCTCCTCCTTAGAAGCTCCGCCTGTGTTGTACTTACCTTGCTTTATCGTGGTTCCCGCCATTTTTGAGGTCATTTGTAGCTTCGGTACTGTACTCTAAGAATACAATCTCTCTTAGAACAGTCACAGCGAGAGTTTCACCATAGTTCATGACTGTAAAATAAAATGTGTTAAACGTTTTTTGAATTTCGATGCCTAGATTTTGTGCCTTTTTTATCCTCTCACTTTTCAAAACAGAATTACCAAGCTAACCAGATTACCTGATCGTATCATCCGTGGTAGTGAACCTCTCCAAGTAAGTTTTTTGAATATTTTGTTTAAATAGTTCCAGTGTACGTGAAATGGGCATGAGGCAAATTCAGCTTACCTGTACCTCTTAGCTGTATTTCAAAAGAGTGAAGCCGTCATCAAATTTACCCGTTTGAAAACTAAAAAAAGAAAAGACACTACTGATTTGTTCTAAATATAGCTAGTAGTAGGGGAGGTAATATTAATATTCCTTTTGACACTGCAATACAGGGAACCGATTTAAAAAAGCACTCACTTTTAGCGAGTACTTTAAATTATGCTACAACAAAAAAAGTGTGTGAAGGCTGAAGTGCTTTTCAGATTGGCGTTTCAGCTTACAAAAAGTTATTAACTTCCGTAAATTTTAAAAAATAACCGTTAACTGCACTTGTACTGAAGATTCAGGGTGTAAACCTGCAGAAACTGGTGCAAACTGATAGCTTTTTTCAAACTACCAGGTTGTGAAGTACGATAAGTATGGCCATTACAATGTTCATCATGATGGACAACCAATAGCTAGCCACTCACATCTCAAGTGTTGCCATCTGAATGTCACCAAGGTTCCTAGCTGCAGGCTGTGCAGGTAAGCGCATCAATAGCCTGTTTCAGGCAGCGAAATAGTGGAGAAAGCGCGATTTGAGAAAACGAGTTCAAAAAACGCGTGTCTATAGCGCATCAAACCATCAACCCATCAACCCGGCTTCTTTGTCACTTGACTCCAACATGAATAATTTACTCTCGTGCATTGTCAGGAGCTTACTCAGAAACCAGCTCCGGGTTTTATTTTAATTAAGGCTACTAAACTCGAGGGGACAGAGCAATTGTCGCCATTGTTCACCTCTTGCTGAACGTTTGCATTTAGGAAAGAATTCAAGAATTCAGTTCATGAGATCTGAAGCTAGTTCTTTTGTTTAAAGGACAAATTTATCTACTGTACACTTATGTGGTCTGTTATTGTGAGTGTTCATTCTGATTCGATTGAAGAAAACGGACTGCTGTTTTCATTTTACTTTATCTTTTTTTGTCTTGTTTTGTTTTAGGTTCATTACAGTACTATACTACTTAAATGACGTAGAGGAAGGTGGAGAAACAGCTTTTCCTGTTGCTGATAATGAAACATTCGACATGGAGGTTAGTGGCGTGCAACAGGCGTCTGGTTATTGTAACAGTTACTGTAACAGTTACAGCTCTCGTTGCTTCACTTTCATTAAAAACAACGCGCGTGCGTGCGTACGCATAATCGATACTTTTATTTAGACAGTGTAGTATCCATGAATTGCTCTCTCATCTTGTAAATAGTTTTCATTCTGTGATGGTTTTATTTCTAATTGTAATTCTAATCTTTAAACTGACTCGTATTGTATGATCAACATTTTATCTCTCATTTATTTATTTATTTTTACCGTGGCATGCCTGTAAAGTAGCTGACGCAGTTCTTCTTTACACTAAACCATATAGCTAAGCGTATGTTTCCACATTAAGTTATATGTTATGTTATTTTTTCCTGAAAGACCTACTGTCTTGTTAAGGCACAGACACAGAGGGTCCTTTCACGAAGAGAGTAAATAATTAAATAATCCCTTTTCTCTGTTTAGTTATACATAAAAACCATGGAAAACGACAAATTCAACCTAATGGAGTATTGTCACGATGGCAAACTGGTAGTTACTCCAAAACGAGGCAAGGCTATCATGTGGTACAATCACTTTGTGAATGAGGAGACTGGATGGCTGGGAGAGAGAGACGACTACACACTGCACGGGGGGTGTGGGGTGAGGAGAGGAATAAAGTGGATTGCCAACAATTGGATTACTGCCCCGGATGCTTCTCTCGCGCATGTCAAAAGTAGTTTCGAGGTTGCCGATGAAAAATTCTTAGAAGAACGAACTAAAAAACTGAATGAATTGTAGTTTGTAATAAAATTTAAACATCAGCATGAAAGAAATGGCTTAGTTATTCGCAGTCACATATGTTTTCTTTTTTATGTTTTCGCATGTTTTTTGATAACCGCGAAATTTTCTGCAATGTGTAACAATTTGGAAAATAAGCTCATTATGGCGCTTGTTTGCTAAGCTTCACTCTATGAAAAAATCGTGATTTCTTTCACATAAGTAGCTTACTGTATGTCCATGCATGGTGTTAGAAAAAAATGACGATAAGATATAATGACTGGCAATATTTTAATATTTTAAAAATAAAAGTGTTTGATAATAATCTCCTGAAGCGTGTTTTTCTATCCATTGCCTTTTCTTCAGACGAAGATAAATTGTGCAACATGTTCCTTAGATTGTGCCACAGGCACAGCAGTCATCTCCGAAATCGTGTCATCCGTTAACTCTAACGCTTGTTAAGAAAGTGAAACGCATTTGTTTATTTAAAGCCAGGAGAGGATGAAGGTCATTCAAAACAGTCGTGGTCAAAAAGAATTTTAAAAACAAGCCTAACACACATTTTTGGAAGAATTCCTAGATGACTTTAGTCCATTAGGCCGGCGGGAATATGGACGGAAGGGTGGGGGATCAGGAGGGTTAGTTATTCAACTAAGTTTCGTAAGAGAAGGATCAGCCCCGACGTTATCAAAACTGTAATTTTTACATGAACCTAGAAAGGAAAAGGTACTTTTATGTCGAAAGGAAAGCCAAAAACAGGAGACCGTCGTACGTTCCTCGAAGGCACCATGCCTTCGTATATTTTTGCGTTGTAATATCTGCCGAAGTTTTGCAATCTTTGAAATACTTAATGTAGCTTCTGTGGGCTGAAGTGACCTTTAAAAATCTAAAACAAGAATTTTCGCTACCCTTTCGTATCCTGAAAGAGCAAAAAAGCCACCTCTTTTGTCGTAGAGGCACTATAGGTGCGTCATCCACCTACTCAAAAACCATACGTACTGGGACCGACTGTACCTATAAAGCCTGCTACTCGTTTCACCTAGAGTGTGAAACGAGTAGGAAAGTTTTGTGTTTGGGATGTAAAACGTGCTTTCACAAAACATGTAAACGGCTGCTCAAAAAGGCAGTTGCTGAAAAATCTACTTGGCAAAATTGCACCTCTTGTCCCCTCTTCGCCCGAGAGTTACGGGATTTTACAGGCTGTAGACATAGTTCGATCTAGGGATTTGTATTTTAACAGTTTCAAGTGAACATAGCTGTTGATTGTTAAAAATGCAACTGCTATAAGGTTTTTCAAGGTTAACTTATAAATGAGTTCATTCAGTGTCGAGTTCATAGATGAGTTTATGACTGGATTCATAATTTCCAGGGTAATTTCAGGAGTGAATTCAGGGTGAATTCATGGGTGAGCTCATGGGGGGTTGAGTTCGCGAGTTAATTCATGGGTCCTTTTATCGGTGAGTTCATGGTTGAACTTGTTGTGGAGTTCATCGGTGCGTTCTTGGGGACGTTCACGGATACGTCCGTGGGTGACGCCGTGGGAGAGTTCGTGGGTGAGTTCGTGGATGAGCTCGAGGGTGCGTTTCTGGGTGCATTCATGGGGGTGAATTTGTGGGTGAGTTCGATGGTAAGTTCATCGGTGTGTTCGAGGATGTCGGTTCCACGGTGAGTTCATGGGTGTGTTCGAGGGTGGGAGATCATGGATGTGAGATCAAGAGTGATTTCAGACGCTGGGGATAGTGATTAACTGAGTATAGTGATGGTGTCGAACTTATATAGCAAAAGAACAGAGGCCTGAAGACTGACCAATAACAAACGAAGGTGTCATGCACATGCACAGAACGAGGACCAATAGTAGCGAAGTAAGTGAAAACTTGTGATATTTTTATCATGCAAATATTTTAAATGGGCCTAGAATAATTGATTTAGTCTTGTCAAATTTTCAACTTGACACATGAAAATTCTGCCAGATGACGATTATCCTTTGCAGCAAAAAAAAGCGAGCAAAATTTTGTGACTTTGTACATTCTGTTGCCGCTGCAAAGTAAAATGTTCGTAGGTGATTTTCGTTACAAAACTGTCAACTTGTATGGCAGTGATTTTTAGTTCACTTGCAAGGGAAAATGTTTTTCAAAATACTCGAGTAAACTTCGTTGTTCATTAATTTGTCGGTCTTGTGTCTTTGCAAATGCATTCGATGAGCCCATGACTATTAAATACTGATGGGATTGTTGTTGTTTGTGCTTTGTCGCCTGTTCAAGTCCGTTACTGTGAATATTCCCTATTAATAGTCGAACTTGTAGGACGTAAACGTCCTTTGAAGAAGCAGTTCTTCAAGAAAGCTTTGTACTCGATCGTCGCTTTTCCTTAATGTGTATTTTGCTAAACTGGTTTTTATTGCATGCAAAGGTAATAATATTCCTATGTGCCCAGCACAATTATTAATACAAGTGTCTATTTCTGATTCTTATCAGTTCCATTCCAGACACTCGGAATAATCCCCTGATAGAGGTTCCGTTCGAGACGGGTTTTTCACAATAACGGAGTACCCCACTGTAACTTTGTAATCTTTACCTTTCTGGTAATTTGTCAACTAAATTGCGAATTTTCAACAAAACAACCCAAGGTAAACAATGAGGGCAAATAAGTAAAACCTGCTATAGAATGCTTTTTTATTTATTTATACCGACGATTCCAACCGAGCTATATCGGCCTTCCGATCAGCGCCATCTAGACTGCCTTCATAAATGGAGCAAGGGCTGGATAATGGAGTATTACGCAAGTGAATGCAAGGTCTTGAATTTTTCAAGAACTGAGAAGGCCCCTTAGACTGTGGATAGGTCCTACTGCTTGGATGGCGATGCTGCTGCTCGAGCCATTGCGACCCTCTTATAAAATTTCGGCTCATTTGTAGTTCCAGAATCCTGAGAAAAAGCGCAAATTATTGTCCTGCCTACTAAAACAATAAACGCCAATAATGGGATAAATTATTAATTATAGCCTAAACTTCTCGTGGCGAGAACTTTTCTGCTGCTAAGGTCTGTATTACAATCGTTTTCCTGAGGGAAGGACAAAAAACTCCATGTTACATATCACCGTCATTTTAGCGATTTTTTTTACGCATCCAGTATTAGTGCGTTGTAGTTCACAGAAAAGACTAGACAAGTCTTGTGAAAATGGCGTGTGTTACAGAGAACAGGATCAAGGAGCGTGTAAACCAAGTGACGACGAACCTCGGCTCTACAGATGGGATCCCGTTAAGGTGCGCTTTTATCATTTAAGGTATTAACTGAGTTTATACCGCATTCAAAGGGACAAGCGACAAATTTGTAGATCAAACCACAGGGCAACTTTTGTTAACGGACAGGTCTCAAAAGCGGCGGACACTTACGAGACATTAACACGTGGAGTAAACCTATTTCTGTCTCTTTCAAGGAGCGCAGTCGATCGAAATGGTCCTTGTTACTGGCGTATTCATTTAAGGGATAAGGAATAGTTTAAAGACCTATATAAATCTTTTAGTTGCTTTAATTCCAATTGAATGTAACTGCGGAAATCAAAGAATTCGAAATACATGCATAAGTTTTGCTGTCCTTTTGAAGTCGAGCATTTTTAGCTGGGGAATTATTTCTCCATTATTCTATTGAGCTCTCGAAACCAACTAAATGAAACAGTAATCAAAAGCGGTGCAGAGTGAGAACCTCCACTTTATGCTTACACGTGACGACATTTTAATAGACAAAAAACCTTTTCAATCTGGGAGTTAACCACGATGGTACCTGTCCGAGACAAAGGAATCTCATAACGTTACCCGTGCGGAAATTGTTTTACTGGTACTAAAATATCGCTGATTTCATTATCAGCGACAATGATTTTTTCAATTTCAGGCGATTTCCTGCTTTTGTCGGTGCAATTATCTACACTAACAGTTAACAGGTTTTTAGGATGCAATGTTGTTGATTTGGGGAGCGGTGGTTTAGCACATTAAATCGGCGTGTTGTGTACTTAGTTGACTTAGTAAGACACAACATGCGTTGCACTCTATATCATCCAATAGTGCAAAAAAGGTTACTTAGTGGTCGGATGGTAAAGTATTGACGGAGATAGCTTCCAAAAAATGCTGGAGAAACCGTGCGATGAACTTGCATCAATTAAAGGTCGGCATTCAGTGGAGTCGCTTTGCCCCTGTACTTGTTGCTAATATATTGGGTATGAAACTAGTCATCGCTTCGCTCTAAATACTTTTTAGTTTACCTCCACTGCAGTGCTATCGAAAAAATTCTTCAATACAAGAATAAAGAAAACTAGCAATACATCTTTAAATCCAAACCTCGGTTGCCATAGCGACTTAAAGCCTGAGGATGTTAAATGACTGATACCGTACGTAAAGCCACTTACAGCATACAACGTATACTGTTCTAGATGGAAGTGAAGTATCGGAAATAGCATATAAAGGCATTGCAGATGAAAGATTTATTTAATTCAAGAACATCACAGCTATACGAACGTAACTAAAGCAGTTGAGAAAAGGAAAGCCTGAAAGAAATTCAATCCTGAACGCGATTCGAACCCCTGCGATTTCTGGTGCAGGGCTAGATACGAAATGAGTTCAGTGCAAGTTTTCCGTAAAAAGTCCTAATTTGCCTTTGTATCAAGACACATCTTGTATCTATGATACAAGTACGCTTTCATTTGTTCGTATCATAATTGTAATGTTTTCTGCTGTAGAAAGGTCACGTGAGAGAACTTGAGTTAGAAAGCGGAAGGATATTTACAATGATAACACTCGCTATCAAGCCTCCTGTATTTGGTAAGTTTGTTTCTCTAATCACATTTATGGATTTTTTAGCATGCAAAAAGTTCATCAGTTGATTTAATACTTTATGAAAGCTCGGTTGATTTAGGCGTGGGGGCATAAAGAAAACATGGATCATTTTGAATCGTCCTTTCATAGGAAGTTTCGTGGTCTAGTGTGTTACGTTCTGCTGGAGCTCGCGCTGGGAAGCCTACGGTTCCAAAACTCTCCTTGTCTTTGGTCTCTTCCATTTAGAATCCGACAAAAAAACAGTGCTGTATGGGAGGTGATAAGTTACAGACAGGAAATTCATCCAGGAGAGTCATCAAATTCTTGTAGTCCTCTGGGTACATTCTCTAGTGCTCGTGGGCTTGATTAGTTTTTTTTTTTTTTTTCTTTCTTTCGGTTAGAAATTCCAGATTTTCTGAGCGAAAGTGAATGCAATCACATCATCAGTTTGGCTGAAAAGGTTGGTCTCCGTGGAAGTGACCTGCACCTCGATGAGGAGCTTGACAAGAACAAAGAATTTTTACGAGGTATGCTGTTCAGTTTGTATCTGCGCATGCTGAAATTATAACTTAAGAATGAGATTAAGAAACCGCTCATTTTGAATGCCTTAACTTGGGAAAGACTTCAAGGTACAACTTTCTTTCGTCACCTAGCAGTAGGTTTCTCAGAATGATTTTAGTCAGGAAGACCTGCTCTAAGATAAACGTACGAACTCCAATAGCTTGATGTACGGCGCTCGAATGATTTATTAACCTTACAACTTTTTTGTTCAGGTCATGCAAGTGGTAAAGCCGGTAACTTCCTTAACTGGGACAAAAACAAAGATGGAGTCATCACTAGAGATGAGGCGAGTTTAGCTATGTACCTTGGCTTGTGAGATGTCTTTGTTTGATGTGTGATTCTCAAACTCATTAATAATTCATAAAGAGTGACAAAGGAAATCACTACCGTGACGGTACTTTGGATACCGGATCTTAATTAGCAAGAGCCATAAAATTTTGCGAACTTTTGATTTGGATTTCTCCAAGAATTATGAATGGTTTGAGAAGCCATATCAAAAACTCGAAAGAGTGTTCCATCAGGTATCCAAACACCTCGAAGTCGGTCAAAAAAACTCGGCTGCGCCTCGTTTTTTCAACTCACTTCTCGGTGTTTGGATATCCTGATGAAACACTCTTTCTCGTGTTTGATATATTACAAGAAGAATGTAAAACAGATCAGATATGACATTATTTTCGTACGTATGGCAATTGTGTCCGCGCGAAACGAAAGAAATGAGAGCGAACGGTGACATGTAGGTTATGACACGGGTTTTTAATCCTTTAGCTTCTGCATAACCGAGGTCTGAATTGCCATAAAAAGACCGGAATGCGAAAATAACTTCTGCCATAAACTTATAGCACATATTTTCAAATATCCTCTGCATATTTTTTATCTTACATCCTCTAGATTATTCAATTTGCTGAAGGGTTTAAATTTCTATATCTGGATCCAACAGAAGTAGATGACATGTAAGTATGCCGCGTTAAACGCAATCAGATTGATTTGTTTCACTGCAAAGACACTTCCTTAGGAAGCATTCAGCATGCATTCTGTATTCAAAGTACGTACTTCTTTTGTTTCTTTTAGGATAAGCAAGTTAAACATAGAAGAATTTGATGATGGTAAGACTGTAAGGGCTGGATTTGAGAATTTGAGGCTATAAAGACCGAATTTGAGATACGTGGTATGATTATAGCCCCCAATCGTCCCTTAACGCAGCCCAGTTTATTGTATCTGTAGATGACCATTAAAGTGCACCTAACCCTAAAATATTTTTTACGCTAATATAAATCTTTGCACCTATTTTAAAAACATTTCGCCATTGTTAGCAGTTTTTGACTTTTTTATGGGCTTCAAAACTTACGACAAACTAAGCACCATTTGTCGCACGACCGAGTTAGAAGGGGCATGGGTCTATTCTTGATTTGACGTCACAAACTGCTTTGCATGCATGTTTACAAAGACTTAAGGAGATGCAAATCAGTTTGTGATGTCAAATCCAGAATAGACCCATGCCCTCACTAGCTCGGTCGTGTACCAGATGATGGCTAGATTTCGTAACTTTTACAGCCTATAAAAAGTCAAGACTGAGGGGGATTTCATAAAAAAAAGGCGTAATGCTTTTCGAACAGGTGCAAAGAGTTATTTTAGCGAAAAAAATATATTGGGGTTAGGTGCACTTTAAAGTTAGCGGCCTTTTTTTTACCAAGTCAGTGAGCTAAACTGAGGGAAAAGTTCAGCGTAGCTCCCCCCTACTTTAACAAAATAAATTTTGAAAAGCAGTACGTACAACAGGAAATCATGAGAATTTCTTCATTTTTAAAACATTTCCACCCCACCCCAGGTGGGCAGGCCTCTGCATGTTTTACTCCGAGGTCCCATCTTATAAGAAAGTCTGGATTCATCACTAATGTGTAACAGTGTCCTACTGAACTCATTACAGATCAAGTAACCAGAGAGGAGTTTGCAACACTACCAACGGCTGCCATGGATGAATATATGAACGACATCAAAGAAAAACACCCGGCCCACAGAGAGAGGTTTAGTAACCAGGCGTGGTTACTGCAAGGGAAGACCGCTGATCAAGTGTTAAAAAGATTAAGAAAGAGGTGAGCCTTGGCAGTAGATATTTTTATCTACAGAAAAAATAAATGGTTTTAAGGTTGCCAGCATGATTGCGTCTTAAACTGAGCAGTCGGCACGGTCCCAAACGATCCCTCGGAATTTTTTATTCCCGAAATAGCTCCTTGACTAATCATAAAATCGTTCTTTTTACATTCGTTTACGCTATGCACTTCTTACATACTTGAATGCTTAAACTTTTTACGTAATGTGTGGTTTGTTCACTCTGGAAATGCTTTAATTTTTCTTACAGGGTGGCTAAACTAACAAGACTTTCAGATCGAATAATAAGAGGAGGTGAACCTCTCCAGGTAACCACGCCCTCATTTGGATACGAACAAAAACTGTTGCGGTCTCTAGAAATAGGAAAACCATCCAGAAAGCACAGTTATCAAGGGAGACCATGATTTGGATTTTTTTGTGTCACTGCGGGGAACGTAACAAGTGCCAAACGGATGAGCACACTCTGAACTGTTCACAAGAACGCTGCCAGAGTGTTCTAAGTTTCGAGAAAAACGTTCACTAATTAAGCGATAGGCATTTTAAAGTATAAACTCCCGGGCCCAGTTTTTCAAAGCAGGGTTAAGCTAACCCAGGATTAGGGTCAATTTTAAACTCCGTTTTGTGGTCAAAGGATACGGATTCCTGTAAATCTTTTTTGCCCCATATTTTGACTTTGGTTGCTTTCAAACCGTCACTTGGAATTTGCCGTGAAAACGGCTCTTTTGAAATAAGAGAAACAGGGACCTTGGTTGAATTTTAATCCTGGGTTAGCCTTAACCGGCTTTTGCACAACCGGGCCCCGAGGTTTAAGTTGCTAAGGTGCTGATTAGGGAAATTATTTACCAGAAAACTGTGAAGGTTGAGACTGCACAATAAGGCATTTCCTCTACGTCCAATTTTTTTCCACATTGAAGTATAGTTCAAGAAATTATTCATACCCCCCACGGAAAGGATTTGTCCTATTCCCCCAACCCTCTGGAAATTTCAGTTTGGCTTCATATATTTCTTTATATTTTTGAGACCCCCATCCTCCCTGGTTTTTCCAATCCCTTCTGTGGGGGGGGGGGGTATGGATATTTTCTGGAACTACACACTCCACCTGAATCCGCAATACGAAACACTTTTTTACATGAAGAGAAGCTACGACAAGGAGAAGGGGAGACCTTCGGTTACTAATCAGTGAAGGGTTTTTGAACCGAAGGATTATCGGATTTCAGTCAGTCTCTCTCCTTAACAGTTTGATATTGCTCGAACATATGATTCATATTAAAATTATTCACTGATGTTGCTTTTCACTTTCCAGGTAGTGAAGTATGATAACAACGGTCATTACAACGCTCATTATGACAGTCAGTTTGTGGCAAACATGTCACATGTCAAATGCTGTCACTTGGACTTGTCTCAGTTGCCAAACTGTAGAGTATGCAGGTATTGTGGTTTGTTCTCCCTTCAACAGTTCACTTGATTTCTTCGTCTTAGTGTTCGAGGAGTTTTTTGCTTCTGAGCAAAGCCAGCTACATTGTCTTCATTTAAGCACTGGTTTGAACAAGTACAGAAAAATCACCATGGCATGGTCCATTTAAGATTTGTCTCTTCCACCGTGTAAAATTTCTTTGGACAAGGATCCAGATTGCCTATTTTTACTCAGGAGTATAAATGAGCAATGTCCGATCATTAGAGAGAACCTTAACAAAATGTTAGGGTTAACTTTCCAGTGGACTAGCATCCCATTTAAAAGGACGTATAATGCTACCAACTGCTTCATGCTAGTGTGACAGAAAGAAACCGGCGTTGACGCTCCGGCTGTATTGATAGCTTGCATCACAAGTGCGACTAAACCTTTTATAACGTAAGGGATTGGGTGGGGTCACTTGAAAACAGTTTTTCGGATACAAAATTTGTAGGATATACGGACATCAACAAACATCGACAGCACGTTTCCTGAACCTGTTATTGGCTTTACATGCAGCCTGTTCCAGCCTCTCAGATCGTGGAAAATCAAATGCGAAAATAAATAGCGTGAAGACTTTCCAGCTCCCATGAATTTACTTTCGCGCTTGGTTTCTTTGTTTCGCAGTACTTACTACTATCTTGGAGACTGGAACAGGCTGTCTTACAGTTAAAGGTGGAGTTGCCGGAAATGCAGTAACATGACCAGTGAAACACTGAAATACTAAGCGCTGAAACTGTTAAAGCAAGATAAAGAAGATTGAGAATGATAACTTTTATTTTCTTTCTTTAAGATACGCCACTATCCTGTACTATTTGAATGACGTAGAGGACGGAGGAGAAACGGCGTTCCCTGTAGCGGATAACGACACTTTTGACAAGAAGGTAACGTTAACATTGTCCACACTTCAAAATAGGAGGTCTGGGCCAGGAAAGAGAGAAAATGCAGTCTTTACGGACACCCGTAAACTGAAACATAGAAATCTCCAGTTTGGCGACGTAAAAGGTCCACTAGTGGCGTATTGAACTTAACCTACTCAGCACTGAGTATCGGAATGTGGTCTGCTCAGGGGTGATTTCTATGAAAGGTTTGTTAGTCTATGTGACCACAACTCAGTACCATCTGGATACAGGGGTAAATTGTCGAGTATTGAGAATTAGTGCATACCAGACCAGTGGATGGTGTTTTTCGCGCGGTCTGATTGGCTACTCAAACTCGGGATAGTATCTTTAGCTGCTATTCACCTCCCGGCATTTTTCTGGATTTCGCACGCGTTTTCCCTCATTTCTCAGAAAAAAGGAACTTTGGTGCTGGCTATCCACTGGTTTGGTAAAACAATTTCGCGGTTCCAGTATTCACCTCCACTTCGGTGAATAATTGTTAATTAACAACATGAGATACAGGAGCCCATGAACCAGAGCTTCCCTAAGTACTATATCGTTGAATCAATCCTTTACTGTAGCTTTTTATTCTCAGAAATGCGTTTTCTTAGAAATTTCCTGTTTCCGCTGACGCCAGCATAAGGCTCTACGTCGCAGGCTTCTGTGGGGACTATAAACGTGGGGACTATGGGGGGACCTGTGGGGACTATAAATGGTCAGGCACTAAAGATTTTCAGTCAGACATCTTCACAATACACCATTTTCTTTCCCAGACATACATCGAATCCATGAGTGACGATAAGTTCAACCTGATGCAGTTCTGTCACGATGGCAACCTAGTAGTTGCACCAAAGCGCGGCAAGGCTATCATGTGGTACAATCACTTCGTGGATGAGGAGACGGGTTGGATGGGAGAAATGGACGGATACTCCCTGCACGGCGGCTGCGGGCTGTGGTCTGGGACCAAATGGATCGCTAACAACTGGATTACATCCGCTGACGCCCAGTGGGCGCATTACAAAAGTGATCACGACGTGGATAACTGAAGGCAGCAAGCTTCTTTCCAGAGTCCTTTATATTTCTTTCCCTGGGAACCTTCGTGTAAACGCATGGTGACAGCTGCAAATGCAGCCGGCTCTTTCCTCGAACGATAACTATAAACGATGTCGAGACTAAAAAGGGACAAAACCTAAGACAGTCTCATCACGTGTAACGGGAAAAAAAGAACAACTGACAGAAAGGTGGACACGCGAGCAGCACCACGCTCAGTGGTGCAGGGTGTGTCTGGGTCTTCGGTTTATTTTATAGACTGCAAATTTCTCTAGGTTGCTGACCTAACGATGATTGGCCTTTGCTACCTTCCACACGCGCTCATCCCTCATCCCCCCCCCCCCCCACCCTCCATCTTATACATCGGATTCCCACACGGCAATTGTGTAAAACGGTATTCGAGAATGTTTTTAGCTACCAGCTTTGTCCCTCCTTTTTAAGAAAGAGAAAGGGAGAAAAACAAGAACCCTAGTGAGCCGTTGCAGTCTAATTGTCATTTCAAGGGAGAAGAAAGATACAAGGAAAACAGGAAGATGGACTGGTGATCTTTTATTCTCTTTATGTCCTATAGTATTATTTCTAACTTTGTAAGAACATAAAAAGAAACCAAAAATCACATAATGGCTCTTGCTGAAACGATTCATTTACCAACGTATAGCTTCTCATTCTGATGTTCATTTGAACAGTCTTTCGCCACGCGATGCAATACGGTCATAAAGATCATCTGCATTACATTATCAGGCAAATTAAGGACATGAAGCAGCCACTTCTTTACAGAATTCAGTTTCCTCTAAGTACATCCGCGTCAGGCTCGATCAGAAGTCACACATTAAAAAGAAAATAACGAACAAACAGAAACGAAACTCTTTAAATTAGCTGACAATATTCGCCAGGGCGGCTTTCAGTTCTGGGAACTTGTATTTATAGCCCAGCTCCAGAGTTCGTTTAGGGACGACCTTCTGTCCTTCTAACAGCAGCTTGGCGCGCTCATTACCGAACACAAAATTCATTACAAAAGAGGGTGCCGGGAAGACGGCAGGCCTCCACAGTGCGCCTGCGTACTCCTTGGTAAAGCGCTCGTTTGTTACAATTTCCGGTGCCACTCCGTTCAATACACCAGTCACGTGATCGTTCTCGAGCGCGTGGGTTATCATTCCGACCATGTCATCGATGTGAATCCACGGAAAAAACTGCTTACCGCTCCCTGTCACACCTGAAAAAAAAACAACAAGATTGACGAGATTAAAGGGACTGTGTTAGCAATTTATTTTTAATTGGCCATAGATGGCCAGGATGGAAATGGATTATGACTTGGAATTGTCGAGCCAACGTTTTTTGTGTCTAGCAAAACTCTTGCAAAAACTTAAGTGTGGTTTGCTCTCCTTTCGAAAGTTCATTTGACAACTTCTTCTTGGTGTTCTCGGAGAAATTTGTGTACGAGAGGAGGCACTTAATCATAATCTTAGTTCTGACAAAACAACAACAAAATCCCCGAGATATTTTAACTTATTCAAAACATTATATAGTTCTCTTTATCCTTGGCAACAAGGTCACAGAGAGATGTCTGGTCGACGACATTGTAGCACATTTATCATACGGGAATGACAAAAGAGAGAAATAATGCTCTCAAAACGGACAGGGCATACTGAGAGACAGTGAAGTTAAGCGGTAGGAAAGTTATAGTTTGTAGGATATTCGATATTTCGATAGCCAATCGCTCTGTTAAAAATCGCATGACTACTACTTCCGTTGTAATCACAATGCAGCGAAAATGACGCTGAGCGCAGAACAAACGAAGAGGCGATAAACTGAACATAAATAAATTTTATTTGAGTTATTCTACATATGTTCATCGCTTCTATCTACAGTTTCAAATCTGTAAATGACGTGACTCACACACTACGCTTGGGCTGCCTGTGTTTATTGTTGAGAATAGGGGTGACATGGATAAATATACCGGATTTGCAATTGTGGCTGACTGTCGGAAGCGATACGAGATACGCAAACACTTTACACTTTTGGGTGCCCTTCAAGATTGCCACGTTTTGTTTTGTTTTGTTTTGTTTTTTGTTACCATAATAATATTATTACCTTTATTCTTTTTCTTTTTACGATCGCTTCCTTTGTATGCAACACCATCTACATGTCGGTAAATGGTAATGCAAGTAAACTGTTCTTGTTGTTGTTTTTTATTGTCCTTCAAGCCACGTCTTGTAGTCATGTAAGACGGTACGTGATTGGTCAAAGAGCACGTTAAGACTGTTACAGTTGTAACTGGAATTTTGATTGACGGCCAAGTCGTGCTACGAATAAAATGACCATGTGACTTTTTCTTGCATCACGCGAAAAAACTGAAAAGGAAAAGAAAAACTTGGGTTGACATTTCTACCTCCGCGATGCACGTATATCGCGATTCTAGTCACGTTCTGTTGTTATGAGGGCGGTAAAGGGTATTTTCGTGATCCGTGATCGGCCGCTTTTTTTTCCCGTGAAATGTGAAATGGCTATTTTTTTTCCCGTGAATCGTGATTTCTATAGTAGCCTTGAACCGTGATTTTCCAAAATTAATTTTCGCGAAATGAGAAATAAATGTTTATTTCGCCGTGAACCGTGATTTTTGTTATGTTTTTTGTTATTTTTGACATCTGTCATTACGTAATGAAGACAAAAATAATATCGCGGGACGTGACAGGAGAGTGGATCCTTGTGTTGACCACGTGGCGTGCTCTGGTGTCTCTGGTGTTCGGTGACCCTTGGCCAAACCTGCCTGGTCAGCCATCATTGTCACCCACCATGGCGGAAACACGAGCTGAACAAGATCGACAAAATCGTCAAGAAGGTTTCGAGGTTTTACCAAATGTGACGGCTCTAATAAGTTTTTATTTAAACGAAGGTGGCAAAAAAGTTTTGATTCATAAAGAGAAATCCCGTTTTCCGTTCTCCGCCACAGCCTACAGAGATCTGGAAGTCTTAAAAAAAAAACTGTTAATGGCCTTGGGAAGTTAATGGCCTTGGGAAGAATATTGAGACTTCGTTTATGAGAACAGTCCGTTCTCTTGGAACTGTAGAAAGTTTTTGTCTTCGGACCCAACAACAATGGGAAAAAATGGTTTTTCTTTCTGGAAAGGGAAAGTATTTTGCAAGGTATGTTGACCTATGTTATGTTAGCACCTTGAATAATTTATTGAATTATTTGGCTTTGCATTTTGCATTGACTGCTTGCTGTCAGTCACTGTAATAATCTAATAGCGTTTGCATGCGTTTACGAGCAGAATTCGGTCGAAGAACTATGTAAGCAGTCGTAGTCATTGTAGAGAAACGTTTGAGTGATTTTCGAAGATTTTGATTTCTGTAGTCCCAGTGTTGTCGACTGGCTAGTCGGCGACGCGGCACTGAGAACGATGACAGTTGTCATTCATGGCAGACGCTATGACTCATTCAGTGAAAACCGCAAACAAGGTTTTGCTTTGGATGTAACTTTTCAAAATGTAACGGTATGTTATGTCAGAAAAAACTTTTTTTTTTCGTGAAGCGTGAAATTCCATGATTATTTTTCGTGAATTGTGAAAGGGCCGATTTATTTTTCGTGAAACGTGATCTATACCCCCCCTTTACCACCCTCTGTTATGGGGCCTCTTCATTGAGTGAAATTACATCAAATTGGATGTAACATGCTTGTGTTCTCGGTAATTTACAGCCGGGGGCATCTAAATGCGGAACCTGATATTGGTAAAGATTTTGATTGACGGCTAAGTGGTGTTACGAATAAAATGGCCATGTGAGTTTTTCGTGCCACGCCTTCTAGTCAAGTAAGACGGTACGTGATTGGCGGCTTTTAAAACCGGAACAAAGGCGGCCTGGCGCTCAAAGGCACCGTGTGTATGAAGTGACGCAGCGAATGAACACAGAGTGGAGAAACAGAGTGAGTCGATCACATGTGCTCACTTAATGAAAATCATTCCATTGCATAGATCGCCAAGAATATAGTACCCAGTTTATTCAGATTCAATGCGATTATTCTGTAGTGCTGAAATGGCCGAGGGCTCGGATAAAGCTAGTGCCTGGGCAGTACAAGATGCCTTGTCCGTTGTGTCATAACGGCTTCGATAATCCAAAACTTCTGCCGTGTTTACATACGTTTTGTAGAAACTGCCTAGCGGATGCGGTTGAGAATGCCCGTTTGAAATGCCCAACATGTAAGGTAAGGTAAGGTAAGGTAAGGTAACTTTATTTAAACACGGTATTTCCTTCAGGTATACATTTACAATGAAGTATAGAAAAAACTAACTTCCTAACTAATCTGAAAACTAAGATAAAAGAAACTAAAATAATAAAGATGAAAAGAAAACACCTGCTTTTCAAGGAGGCCGTGTGTAAAAACAGAATATCGCTAATTAAATTATTTGTCAATCGAAATTTATGTCTCTTAATTTTCCCTTAAATATACTAGGGGATGTCAATTGCCGCACCTCCAGAGGCAAGCCGTTCCATAACACACTACCGCTGTAAGAAAGACTTCTTTTGTAAAATTCAGTACGGGGTTGCGGAACAGCAAGCTTGTATTCATTCTCTCTAGGGTTATAACTAGTTAAATCACAGCGACGAACAAAACGGGAAGTCAGATATTCTGGAGCAGTGTTATTTACAATGCTATGCATCATTATTGCTTTACTAACTGCGCGCTGATGGACAAGTTTCGACCACTTTAAATTTTGAAATAATGTCGCCTAAACGTTCTTCGTTCCGAAGCAGGAATCGAAGGTTTGCTCACGAACATATTCAGCCATAAATATTCTGGATGTGTTAGTACCGAGTCAAAAGAGTATCAAAAACAAGCAGCTGGATTCGAGCCGTGATTCAACACTGCAGCAACGGTGGCGAGGGATCAATCGTAATGAATTTCTGTGTGATAACCGTTTACGTTCTCATCAGGGGGTTCGACTAACGAAGGATCACTGCATCATACCTTCATCGAAGAGGCTGCTATGATGAGCAAAAAAGATGTGTTTACTTTTTCTACTGTCTCGGCTTCTCGTCCACGTCTACCTCACCAAACATATTGGTTGAACCCAGGCGGTGTGCGTCACGAGATTTGACCAATCAGAACGCGTCATTTGTGTAGACATTTTCGCTCTCGGAAAGAGCCGCTTCGAGAAGTGTATGAGGTGAAATTTTCGTTATTTTCGACGCTTGTCATTTTGTTTTCGGAATTATACCTCATCCTAAAGTTTTTGGAATACCCTATCTTAGTTCTGGTCAGGTTATCGTTGAAGGTAAATGTTTTAGTCGCGTTTATGAGAAGTTCAAAGTGGGCGGCTAGTTAAAGCCGCCATGTTGATTTCACTGTTAATGTCACAGTTCTTCTTGGACTCGAAGCTGCTTACCGTTAACGGTATTTGCCCATTATCTTGGCCAGTTAGTTAGTATAACTTTTTTTCTTTTGAAATTTTGGGGTCTACCCGGGTCTACCCCTAATAGTTTTCCCGTTACAAGCCGTTGAAAGTATCGTAGAATGAAGAGATCATGTAAACCAAGTAGCAGATCTCCCGGGAAACCGGCTGAGAAAGTAGACCGAGATTAAAGCCGACACGAAGGGAATAACATCGAACTTCGAAAGACTCTGCTCAAATTTGAACCAGTAAATAGGAAAAAGGTCAATTTCTATAATGCCTTGGGCATTTCAGCATTTTATCTCCCTTGTTTGTGTTTATGAGGTCCTTCTGTAAATTAAAGCAGGTTACTCGGGTGCTGTACAAAGTGAGCTTATTTTATAATACAATTTTTTTTTGAGTCGCCAGTGAAGCTGTTTCATTTGTTTTCTTAACACAAGACATAAACAGTGATTTTATTTGTACATTCTGGTAATGAAATGGTGAGCAAAACAACTTGTACAAGTAAAAGTTGGTAGTGTTTTGTCACAGTTTTGTGTGTAATCTTATTAATTATTATTTTCTGACAGTCAGCTCTACAACAACTGTGCACGTCTCTCCCACCAGTGGAATACATTATGTATGAACTTTAATTGAGTGCTTAAGAATTTCGAGGCTAATTTTGATTTCTAATAGCTTATCGGCTTAAGATACTATATTACTTATGGATATATCAGCACTTGGTGTCTGTGCACCTGCACAGACTGGTGCTGTGTCACTGGGTATCCAAAATGTAATATTGTGTACAAATTTTAAAAACTGAGCTCTATATGGCAGGAGCATAGGCAGGAGTTATTGGTATATAAGCAGACTGAAAAAAGGTGTTTGCTAAGTTGTAACCTTGGAATTAAGAAAGACAAACACATGGAATTGGTGAACACTTTAGAGTCCAAGTACAGATCTTCATCTTGTAGTAAGGCACCCAAATTCATGCATGAGTACTGCTCATGTGTGTCTTTTGTGGTATGACTGGAGTGTGGTAAAGAAAAATTCATGGCAAAGCTGTAAGCTCCTTGCTTTGCTATAAATTTCTTCTCGTCAAACTTCAGCAAGAGCACTAGCTTTGCAGGCAAGGTATTCCTTGAGGCAAAAAATATCTGCCGAGCTGCTCTGATAGTACACACTGTCAAATATGTGATGTTTCAATTACCGGATCAGATATCATTGTTAAAACTATTTACTATCCAGCACACTATCCAGCCTACACATGTCCACATGAAGGAGCAATCCACTCAAAATTAATGTTCCATACTTTCAACTGACTTGGTACAGACAAGACAGAGAAATACATTTTATTTTCTAAAATAACTAAGATACCACGTGCACTTTGAGTGGCTGAGATGTGTGTTTGCATGCAAGTGTGTTAACACAGTTTTCCTGTGTTTGGATAGCCTGATATAAAGTTAACACTCAAATGGTGGGGGGGGGGGGGGGGGAGGGAGAGAATTCTCAAAAGTTTATACGCAACCCGGGCTGGACACTCCCTGCACACCCTCAAGGGTTTGCATAACTGTCTTGAGTTCCCCCAACCATTCTCATGTTTATATCAGGCTATGCAAACACAGAAGAAAGTTTTTCTATTATTTGCTTGAAGACAATCTTTTACAGTGAAACCTGTGGAAAAAAATGATTTTTCACATATTTTCTGTAAAAGGAAACACTTCTTAAGCAGACAAGAAGGTCGGTAACAACATCGGTATCAATTTTTTTTATAATCAGTGACTGTAGGAATATAGGTTAGTAACTTGTTAAAATAGGAAGCAGAGGAGTATATATATATGGAACTATGGCTCTGCCTTGGGAGCAGCAACACTACTCTTATATATAGGTTGAGAAAACTAATGTGCAGTGTTTGATATAAGAGAAAATTAAAAAATGCTTGATGAAGTACAAGCCTTTAGTAAAATCAAGGACAAGAGCACAAATGATATTATTAAAACAACAAGTTTTTATTTTTGTGTAGCCGTGACATTACATCAACAAACTTGGGGAATCCCTCTGAATGGCTGTTATCAGGAAAGACTTGAATTTCCAGGACAACTACCACAAATAATATAATATTTTGTCTAATACATTTTCAGTAAGTTGTTAGGCTATTTTCTTGTGTTGCTTTCTTTGCCTGAAGAAAGATCTGATTTCCATGTTCGTAAAAAACCGTAATCACACGTCAGCCGGCTTTCTCACCTTGCTCGTTGTCCGCGCTCTCTAATCTTTCCCGGTTGCGTAAGTCCGTGAACGATACCAGCAAATTAAGTGTTGTGGATCTCTTTTACCACTGATCTAGTCAAAGTACCAAACAAACGCGAAAAACATTCCGAGAAACTAACGTTCCAGCTCGCATTTGCACATTCGATCGACTCCGAATCGTGAAAAACTTATTCACCTGGTCCGTGCCGGTAACCAAAAAAGTTAACCAGTCAAAACAACCTACATTCGTGTCCTCAGTTATTCTTTTCAAAACGGGAAACAGAGTCATAAATTATTCCCATTTTTAATGCCATTGTAAGGTCTCTCGTGAGATGTTTACTCCATCGTGTCTCGAGTGAAATGGATATCACTTATATTTTTACCCATGACCCTTTGTGGGCCGTGACGCACACCGCCTGGGTTGAACCAGAAAGGTTAAGAAACTGCTGCGATGAAGGTTTGCCAAAAACAATGTTGTCTTCTCAATAATTGACCAACATACCAGCTCACGCTGCAACCAACTCGCTCTCCTTTGACTCGCCTCATCAAGAGCAATTATTACACATTCATTGGAAAGCAGCTACATCGACAAAAAGACTAAAAAATTTTGAGGAAGAGGAAAGGGGGGCTGAGAGAATTGAGCTGCAAAGATAGGGTAATGTGAAAATTTTTCAGATGTAGTGTTGCCCCTGAATATACTTTTTCACCTACACTGACTCGCAGGAAGAATTTAACTTATATTAATTCATGCGGGGTGTCCCCTACCTTCATGTATCTCTCCCCAGCCCAACACAACCCAGCTAGAATTTTTTGGAGCTGCTTTTCACAACACTGCAACAAGTAGGTTTTCTTTGTAATCTGAGCAAGTAAATGCTATCATTACGTAACTTACGGCGATAAGAAAAAAGAAGAGGAAACCCATTTTGGGCATGGTATATCAAAGGAGCTTATTTATACCTCCAAGACCAAGCCAAAAAGGCCAGATTGTCTGTTGTATCATTCCACCATTGCGGCCCAACACCACCCCTATCCTCATGGTAACCAGTCTGGTCTTGCAGCCTTCGGAAAGCTTAGCACTATTCTCCCAGTCAATACAAAGTCTTGTCAGATTGTCGGTAGGGCTTGGAGGAGAATCTTCTGTATACTCCACAGTGTCACTTGTTGGATAGTAACCTGTATGTAACACAGCATAAAAGTATTATTGTCTCACCAAGAAACATGTACCCTTGCACTTTCCTGCGGCACTGTTAATTATGCTATACAAGGTGGTTCTAAATTTGAGTCTGTGGACAAGGTCTTGAGGTGCAGCCATTCAAATGAAAGCTATTCAGCAGTACTTTTCTGTGGTGTTGTTAATTATGCTGTACAAGGTGTACTAGCTTTTGAATTTCTGGATGAAATCCTAAAGTGTGGCCAAATGAAAGCTACCAAGAAATACTTTCCTATGGTACTGTTTTATTTGTCAAATAAATTTTGAGAATTCCCCTGTTCTGTGCTTAAACTCTCTAGGAGGTGAATGAGACAATAAAAAGGGAGGGGTGGGCATGCCCATAGATCGGCATCCAATTGTGTTAACTAGCCAACAATTCCTTGCAACTATTTGCTGTCCAAATTGGTACTTGTGAAAAACATTAGACTGTTTAATAAACAGGCTACTGAAAACACTCAAGGTCTTACCAACAGCAGAAGAGGTGACAAAAACTTTTGGAGGTTTTGGTGCATCTGCAATTTTCCTTGCTAATGTCTTGGTGCTTTCTATGCGGCTTTGCCTTAATTCCTGTATAAACCCTTCATTCCACCTGTTGAAAGCAGAAAAAATTACTTAATATTCATGTTCACTACACAAACTGAACTTGTTGGCTTAAAAGTGAACAAATGTGACTGATTTTGTTACAAATTAAATTTTGTCCTCAAACTGGGTGACCATCAAATCAGCTCAAGCAACCAGGCCCAAAGGTTAAGGCAAACTTCATCTTCAAATTCATTTGTTTTATTTTACTTCTGTAATTATGACTCTCACCTTTTTAGTGGGTTAAGAATGTTTTCACCAGCAAGATTGACAACAGCCTCACATTCTGGCAAAGGTGACTTTGAAATTTCATTCTGTTTGAAAGTCAAGAGAAGTACAACTTTTTATGAGAAACTGGCTTGTGTGGTAAAACTGGTTAGTTTTTTAATAAACAACACAACCTAGAAAAAGTAATTTATTTTTATACAACTGACCCATGTTATTCTTCCAGGCGCTCGAGTCCTTGAGACGATGGTGACCTCATGGCCAGCTTGTTTTAAGGTCTCTACCAAGGCCTTACCAATGAATCCTGTCCCTCCACCTAAAAAACAAAAGCTTTGATGACAAAGTGATGCACAGTTAAATAGTAAAAATAAGCTATACCTCAAGTTACTCTCACTGGCCCCAGCTTAGAATGCAAAAATGAGAAAGCAAGGTTCAGAAGCAGTTGCAAAATTGTTGAGACACTCTGCCAAAAAAATGGATTTCCATCTAAAAATGCTTTCTTGAAAGCAAATGGAAAACTGAAAAACATTTCTGACCCCCCTTCCCTCTTTCAATGTTTTTGCTTGTTACTTTGAATGTTGTCACTAAAATTAATCCATAACAACATTGGTAAGGGGGGAGGGGGGGGGTAAATGCATACTGACTACGAGAATTTCAGAAATGACCAGAAATATAGCATTTGTCTCAAACATTTTGCAATTGCTTGTAGACTGAGGGCAAAAGTGAAGATGAACTCTCACACAAGGAAATGGCTGGCAGTCCGATTATAATGTGTTAAGTCCAATGACAATGAACTAGTGAGTGGGACAGGAATGAAAAGTTCAGTATAAAGAGGCAGACACTGAAGCTTATACATTTCAGCTTTTCCCAGTGCCCTGGCTAGCTCGTTACGCTAATCAGCTACCTCCTTACAGTAACTACAGTGCTTCAAACTTCGCAATAGTGTCAAAACAGCAGAGATTCTACCACTTTCCCTAGAATAGCAGCAGCCCCTTTCTAAATAGTTAAGCAGGGATGGTTATCATGGGAACAGGTAAGCATGATGCACAAGGACTATAGTGAGGGGAAGATCTAGAGGTGCCTTTCCCCCAGTTTTCCACTCAGCTCTTTCACTTGCTCCAGCCTAGCTGAGCTTGTTTTGAATTTTGCTCACTGCAATTAGCACACCCACTAGCCTATATAAAAAGGAAAAGCTAACAGACTGCACTTTCCTAAATCCTGTCTACAAAAGAGAGCATGTTCTGCTTCCTTGCCTGTGGTAGCATCCATTCCTTCGGCTCTTGCTTCACCTGCTGTGAAACAAGAGCTAAAAGCCTGATGCTTTCATTTGCACCAAATTACAGCCAAAAGTTGATATATTGGGTCATGAAGATAGACTGATACCCCCCCCCCCCACCCCACCTGAGAGCTTGCTTTCAGGCTAATTAATATCTAATGATGTCCATGTTGTATCTGTCAAAATAGAATATCCAGCCATCTTTACACAAATAACAAAAAGTGAAACATTATTTAGTAAGGACTTCACGATATAAGTATGTGTAAGAGTGGTGAATGTTTACGTCCTCCTAATCAAAGCTTTTCCACGTGAAAGAGGATACACCACTGAAACGAACCTTTATACCACATGCTGTTACGCAACTACCTACAGTATGTACTCACCTACAAGAACTCTCATCTTTCCTTAAGAAGAATATCTCGAAGTTTTGATTTGGTAAATCTCTGGAAACTTCTGTGCTTTTACAAATAGCTTCAAAGACAACTAATTAGGACAATTTTTGCTCCCTACTCCCTCCTCAGTTTGCGTTTTGTTTTTACCAAAGTTCGCGCGCAGTAAGCCGCAAAAGGCTGGGGATGAGCGGGGAAGAGAACAAAATGAGCATGCTTTTAAGACAAAAACCGCGCGCCTGCGATCAAAACAGCTTTCAAAATGGCCGCCGTTACATGTATCTAAGAAACCGTTTATGCTCAAATTTTGAGATTCCCTGCTTCACAAAGAACGAAGTAAGAACGAAACGTAACTTCGTGGTTTTTATAGCTTTCTTGGTGTCACGTACAACTTATCATGCTTATCATCAAAGGGGAAAGGATATGGAGCAAACGCAAATTTAGCAACCGGCTTCGTGTCTATTCCAAGAGCTGATAATTTTCTGTCGTGGAATGCCAGTAGTTTCTTCAACCATGGATGGACCATCCTCGTTCCCCGTAGCTGAGGATGGAGGTAACTTTTATTTGCAGTTAATCGCCGACAACGGAATAAGGGGGTGAACTTCAAAAATTATTTTGATCATCGCGAGTGATCATTAGTCTTCTGCTTACACAGTTGTAGATTGAATGGGATATTTTGCAACGCGTAGCCCATTGCTACTTGCTGTTATAACTTGTAAATAAATTACTTTGAATTGTTTACTGTCCGGCTACTCGAACCGGGCCACTTGGAAGAAAACTATCCAATCGCAACGCTAATTGAGAACAAAAGAGGGCAACATTTTTTTTTCATAAACTGACCAATACAGTGTATAACGTTGAAGGATGTGGATGTTGTAGTTCAATTTTATCCTTGGTTTAATTTTCATTTTCTTTTGTTTTATATTCATTATCATATATTAACATTACAGTCCGGCTACTCCAACCAAGGCCACCCGACAAAAATTTCTGCAAATTAGCCAATCACAGTATCGGTTGTAAACAATAGAATTTCTACAAATGTTTTTGAGGAGCGGGAGTATTAAAACGGCAAAATAGCATAAAAATATAAACTTTATTCATTTCTTTTAGCAAAACTCAACATATCCAGGGCATTAACTATGGAACTTTCTCTCTCAGAGGCGCATTTTGCGTGAAGGCGCCAAGTAACGTCTACAATGTTCACAACTCAACATTAGATCGGATTGCAACTGTTCTCGTTCGATTTTGTTTACATACCAACATTTAGACACGGTAGATTTCTCCGGTACTGTTCAATCAGAAATGGCATTTGCCAGTCCTTAGAATCATCCAAAGGGACTTTGTTGTTGAAAATATTCCTCAGTATTATCAAGTCCTTATCCAGAGCGAAACGGTCAACATACCGACCTTCATTCTGCTTTCTTAGTCTTGGCCGCATAATGGCGAAGAAATTGTTGCTCGAACGCTCTTTTGCAAGCTTGAACGAACGAAGGTCATCTGCAGCCTTAGCCTCTTTTTTCTCCAAGTCCCTGATTAGTTTCTGTAGTTCTTGAATTTCACTTTTGCTCTCTGGATGCTTCTCGTTTGCTCCGCATTTGTTCATGTCTGTGCACGGCGCGTTTGAACAGCGACCCTTGTAATGTCCTGCCAAATGGCAACGGCCACAGAGTTTTCCTCGCCATCCATTGGCTTTGCTTGATGCTTCTTCGTATTCTCTACGAATGCTTTGCAGCTGATAAGAAGCACTTGTGATT
The DNA here is from genome assembly GCA_964017195.1 of Siderastrea radians. NCBI lineage: Eukaryota > Metazoa > Cnidaria > Anthozoa > Scleractinia > Rhizangiidae > Siderastrea > Siderastrea radians. The sequence goes on from OZ024890.1 coordinate 19,950,102, forward strand.
TGTGTCTGTAACAGAGACAGGTTTTCCGTTAGTTCCGCACTTTTCCTTTCTAAATAGCTTGAGTGATCTGTCGTTTTTCGCACGATTTTCCCTCAGTAGCGGGGCCTTCAATCGACTGCACTGACACACTGCTAGATGGGCCAACTAGCAGTGTACTGTTACCAGACACGAATTGTAAGGGCCCAGGCGAGGGAGGAAAGAGTTCTTTGGGCTGTAGAGAGGGTTTCTTCAGTTCTTGCAGCTCTTTCTCAAGAATTCTTCGTTCCGCCAACAACAACTTGTCGGGCGAGTTTATAATAATCTCGAGATCGTTTTCATTCATATATTTCAGTGAATGCTTGCTTCGAAAACCCCTTCTTTCAAATTCTGGCGCTAATCTTTGGAGGTTCAAGCCGTTAGATATCGAAGAAAGCCAGGAATAAACCTCCGAAGAAACTCCAATGTCACTTTGTCCCGCCATTTCACCGGCAGTGCGAGCACAGGTTGCGAGACTGGCTAGAATGTTGCCAAACGTTTGATTGACAGCATTGCTTCTCCCTGAGTCCCTGTCACGCAATTACGCTCCTTACTGTAACAGTGGATAATACAATGTATTTGAAAAATATGAAATGCCCTTTCGAGTTTAAAATTTTCGCCCCCAAGACTGCAGGCCTGTTGATGGTTGGCATGGATTTCCCCAGAAAAAGCATCCAAGCTTTAGCAAACTTCGCGTTGTGCGAATTGGCAAACTTTCAACACAAGAAGTGACAATTATAAATCAGAAGCATTTGCTGTGTCTGAGTTCATAGTGTATAGCTTTCAAACTGATAGAAAATATTTTTGCTATGATGTTGAATTATATTGAACAGAAAAATGAAATATGCACAACCAGGTACGTTGACTAAAAGACTTCAAATATATCGGCACTTTATTTATTTCTGCCAGCTCTTTATTTACTATACTTTTCGACGGAGAGAAGCGGAAATATAGCGTCACGCAGGCTGCTTTATTTATAACGTGTGGGGAAACCCCATTCTCTCTAAACTTGTTTACAGATTCATAAACAACTCATTCAGCTGACTGAATTGCAGGTGTACATTTACAAACAATCTCTCATAATAAGCAAACGTGAGACAGAGAGTAACGCGCTGCATAATAATTATTGTTTGTTACTGCAGCGGTACTGTGGTAACAATTGTTTCCTGTACAAGTGAGCCGGACAATTAACGGTAAAGTTCATTGTTCGTGACCTACAGCAGGTATCCACAGTGTAGAAAATAGGCAACAGATTTTGCTTGTGTGATGTTTGCACACGCCTCGTAGATTGCATATTCTGTATGCTCCACCGCTAAGCGCTGATTTCGGCGTAGAAACTCTTTGATATCATGAAAGCAAAATTCGCAGCTGTTGAATTCCGGTGAATAAGGCGGCTGAAAAAGTAGGTTCACGCCACACTCTCCTAGCATCTCTCTCAGAATAGGTTCCACAAAGTGGCCATGATGGAAGCCGCAGTTGTCTAAGATCACAGTATCACCTCTCTCCAGGACTGCTGTGCCATCTGCTCTCGTGAGATTCACTGCCTCTTCGAAAAAAAGCAGGAGCAAATTTCCGTTCGAGGGACCTTCGATGACATCAACAAAGTCTACTCCGAAGGGGGAATGGAGAAGATTAATAGTGTAAGTACAATTAGATGCGTATCGCTGTATTTCGAAGGCAGGCTGGCCTTTGGGAGCGCTTCCGTACCGTCGATTGGCAGTTGTTTTCAAGACACTGCTCTTGTCAAAACAATGAACGGTGCGCAGATCCAAGTCCGCCATTTGCTCGAGAAAATCATTTCTCAGTTCAATGTTGTCATTTCTCTGGGATTCGGCCGGTATTTGTTGTATTCTCTTTTTAGTCATAAAGAGATCGTTCCTAACACACTTCGATATCGTGGATCTTGATGGTAAATTCCAGGGATGGGCGATCCCATCAAGTAATAGACGATCTTGTAACTCTGCTGGATAAATACTCGGCTTCATAAGTTTTTCTATTTCTATGGAGGCCACAACATCTGGAGTTATAACTCTTCTCTCTGGCTGGACTTTCATGTGCGGCAACGAACATCCTGTACGGTCATAGTCAGCTAAGACGTTTTGGACAAAATACCGGCTTGTTTTCAGCTCCGTTGCAGTCGTTCGCTGAGATATTCCGCTATGGATCATATCAAGAACTTGTTCTCGTAAAAGTCTTGGATAATAACGGCCATTATCGTAAAGTTTTCCGCTCCAATTCAAGCAAAGTCGCATGTTCTGCTCCATGGCAGAACCGTTCAGCCGTTTGAAATGTGAAAATGAAAATTTAAAATTTGCCGCGTTTCTATTGTTATGATACTCGAACGCTATTGGCTAATTTGTAAGAAAATTTCCTGGGTGGCCTTGGTTGGAGTAGTCGGACTATAAAAAGAACAAAATTGAACCAAGGATGAAATATTGAACTACAGCATACACAGGGCCATTCCATTTAATATCCACACCCCCCCCGATGGAAGAGATTTTCTGAGGGGGCCCTTGAACGTCATTTCTGAGGGGGTCACTGCGTCGGCACCTTTGATCTTTTTAAATGTTTCTGAGGGGTTTGGAAAAAAATTGCCTTTTTTCTGAGGGGAAAAGAAAATTTAGGCAATTTTTGATGGGGGGCACGTGTCGGCACTGTTGATCTTTGATTCTTAGGGGGTAAATTTTGATTGACCTCTTCCATAGGGGGGTGTGGTTATAAAATGGAATCATTATGGCCCACAGTACATTTCCAGATAAATTGAAAGTGTGTTATTCTCTGGACCTCTTGGGAAGTAGTCGAATATTTTCATTGGTTAGCTTCAATGATGATTTTTGAACGTTTTCAACCGGTGCGGAGTCGACCCGATGTTATTAAAATCTTGTGGATTGTTTTTATGCATCACATAAGCCATTAGCTTATTGTAAATGTTAATGTTTCCAAAATGGCTTTTCCCAGAAAATACAAGTAAGAGTGAATGGAGAGGGTGGCATATACGGCAATAGTCGCCGACGTTACCAACTATATCAGTTTTGCACCCCACTGAAATATACCTGAAAGCTCCCATAAAGGATTTGGATTTCCTTGTAGTATTGAGACCGCGGCTATGAAAGTGTTGCAGAAGCCAGAATCAATACGTCAACGATAAGCACCTGTTAATTCAAAAAGCAGAGATTTGGGAACCTCCATTTATAATTGAACAATCAAAGGGCACAAATTTCGATCTGTGTTGTTTATACTCGCTGCAGTGAGTAAATGCCTCTCAGAATTAAGCAAGTTTGTCGTGTTACCGAATTTCATTTTGGAAAAGGTTTGTTCTAACTCAGGCATTAGCTGTATTGCTAAAGCAAAAGTATTTTTTAAGGTTTGTTGTTTTGGGCAACAATTTTACTATCAATTGCGAATTTGACATCTCAATGTTCAGCTCAAAATTTAGGATCGAAAGCAACCAATCGCAGACGTGGCAGTTTCCCGAACGGTCATGATCAGATGTCATGGTGTCAAATTTTTTCAAATGTGCATTGTCTGCCTGCTTCAACATTATTGGTTGTTTACAAAAAAACTTTGCTATCTTGTTCTCAATTAGGGTCACAATAATATTATTGGTCAGTTTTCTTCCAACTGGCCTGGATGGACTTACCGCACAGTAAACATTTAGTTCTAAATGTAGTGATTATTTGTATGTGTGAAAAATTTGTCACATATATTGTCACTGGTGGATGTTGTGTTTGAATCCGGTTGTGTCTATAAATTAAAGTTCACCAGAAGTTATAAACAATCTCTCCCACAGATGGAAGACCATTCAGTGAGATTTATGCACGTCAGTTAATTTCCAAGATAAGTAGGGAGGAACTTGAAGATAAATATTTGAGGCTTCAGGAAGATAACCAGGTATGTTGGATATGTTGGGGTTCAATTTTATCCTTGGTTCAATTTTTATTTTTTCTTTGTTTTTGTGTATTGTAATGTATGAGAATGAGTATACAACAAAATTGAACCACAACAGATGCACGTAACTTTGCTGCTTTGTACCAAAGGAACTCATACATACCAGGGCTCGAGGCTAACTTTTCAGCTTAGTGGACCAGTGGCTAGTGAGAGGTTTGATTTCACTAGCCAAAATAAATTTTCACTAGCCAGACTTTTTTTGCATAATCTCGCACTGTGTTCAATATGGGTAATTTTTAGCCAAGTTTAGTACTCTTAATCTCAAGAGTGAAGAACTGGAATATTGACCATTCTTTCCAACGGTTGAAGATCCTCACACGAATACAAAGTATTCGTGCATTCAGGGCAAATTCGCAGGTACGACGTTATTCACGCCCCTCTCTTTTCTGTTGTGGTTATAATGACCAATATCTAGAAAAGTTAACCTTATATAATCTTGTCATTGTACGGAGAAATGTTGGAAAGAAGAGACTAACAATGTATGAACTTTGTAAGGTTCGGAGAAAGACAAGACTGATACAGCACTCAATTCACGTACGGAAAAATATCTGTATTTAAGTACGGAGATGTATTGAGAAACGTTGAGAAACGTTGAGGAGACATACCGAACACCTTGGTTGCAATTACACTACAATAGGAAGAAACACTGCCAATGTACCAAGGTACAGAGACACGTTGAGGAGACACTGAGGCTAATAAAATACGCGACTACCAACTTACGGAGAAACGTCATTAGACAAAACTAATTCCCTAAGAACGCGTAACGTATGGAAGAACGACCGGACCAGACTATTACAGTAGGACAATAAATTACGGAGAAACTTAGGGAAGACAACTAATAATGCACGAACATACGGATAAACGTTGACAAGACAAGACTAATACCGTATGAACATACCAACGGACAGAAAAATGCTTAAAAGTGTAGACTTATCGTACGAATGCACTAACATACTGAAAGCCTTGGGAAAACAAGACCAGTAAAGTGCGAACGTGCTAACAGCGTATGGAGAAAAGTTGAGAACTCAAGACTAAGTCGATCCTTGGGGCTGATCAAGAGAAATCTCTGGAACTGCCCCAGGAAAGTACGCGAAACGGCCTATACCAGCATCGTCCGACCCAAATTGGAGTACGCAAGTGCCTCGTGGGACCCACACCACAAAAAAGATATTTCAACCCTGGAGAGAGTTCAAAGAAAAGCTGCCCGTTTTTGCCTTCAAAACTTCAACAAAACAGCCAGCGTGACAGACATGTTATCTGATTTGAAATGGGACACGCTAGAAACAAGACGAAAGAAAAACAGACTGACTCTAATGTACAAACTTAGTCATAACCTAGTAGACATAACTACGGAAAATCACTTAATACCAAACAGTGAAAAAAGAACACGCAATAGCCATACTTTTAAGTATAGGATGCCAAAAGTATCTAAGGACGTTTTTAAGTTTTCTTTTTTTCCTAGATCAATAACAGAGTGGAACTTACTGCCCGCTGACTTAGTGAACTGCAAGTCATTATCGAATTTTAAATTAAATTTAGGGAAGCTTGTAAACAAGTAAATAGTAACTAAGTATTTTTATATCTTATTTACATTTTTATTTTGTATCTATTTTTTATATAGTTGATGTGATGTCTTAAACGATGTTATCAACTTAATAAATGTAGATGTAGATGTAGATGAATAAATCGATGAACATACTTCCGTACAGAGAAACGTTGTGAAGACAAGACTAATATCATACGAACGACGTTACGTAGAGAGAAACGCTGCATGGCAATTAAGAGAAAGTAATATTGTACGAACATAGTAATGATTGGAAATAAGTCGATAAAAAAGGACTAAAGAATTGTGTAAACGTACTAACGTACAAAACTAGACTAACTTCATATGAACGCACAAACGGACCTTTGAAGGACACGTGTGTTGAAACGTTCTTAAGACGGCTAATTTCGTTGGAACTTACTAATGACAGAGAAACGTTGCCAACTGTGACAACATTAATTTTAGTAGGGAGAATTGTTGAAACGAGAAAACAAGTACCATACAAACATTATGATATTGTTTTATGAAATAAGTTTTAGTTTCTGTTCACTCAATTTGCTTTTGGGATCCGATAATCAGAAGCAATATTTAGTTTGGTTTGCATCCGGTACTTTAGTGCTTTGAAAATTTCCCTAGCCAAAATGGCTAGTGATAGCACAAAACCTACTAGCCAAAACGGAATTTTTACTAGTCTGTGACTAGTTGGCTACCGTTAGTCTCGAGCCCTGCATACTCATCAAATGTTTGTGTAGTGTGACTGCCAGTGTAACAGTATTCTATAACCTGAGGGCTGACATTGCTATCTAAAATTTCAAACACCTTGAAACCAAGCAGAAGTCATTTTGGTAAAATATTTCTAATAGAACTGTTATATTGTGCATCAACCACAGCCCGCAGCCTTTAGAGTACCCCTGTTATTAACCTGGGCAGTAGATTAGCTTCAATAGCTATGCTAGCTGAAGCCTAAATTACCAGTAGGCTTACTGGGCCTATTTTTGGAGCATTATCTACTCCTCAGGTTAGGTTTAGTGTGCATACAGTCTGCAGTCCAGATACTAATACCACCCACTGATTCATCAAAGACTGGTGAAGCCAACAAGTACAAATCAAGTGATGCATGCTTGCATATAACAGTGGTCCTGTTTTTCTTTTACATAGGAATTGAAGAAATATGCCAGAAAGCAGGAGGAGAAGATCAAAAAGTAAAGATGGAGCCATTTTATCCTTGTTGATTTCACTTGATTGATTCCTAATAATACTTATTTATTAATAAATTTAATGTTGACTATAATGTTGCCCACAGAATGAATAAATAAATAATAATAATAATAATAATAATAATGATAGTAATAGTAATTCTGTACACATTCTTTGTTCAAGAATGGCAACTAAACTGCTTCGGTTGGTCCATGACAAAAAGAAAGAAGCTGCAGAAGGAGGTACATTGTATTTATTTATTGATTTTAAAGCAAACCTAGAAACCTAGAAACCTGTTTTTACAATTCAAGACAAAGACTCTAGTACAGTTAGTTTCTGAAATATGGCAAGTCAAGTGTACTTCATTCAGCACTGTCATTAAGGGCCATAACCCATAACACCTGTTATGGCTGAGTATGCTTGATGGCACCTCAACATTATGGTTGAACTTGGCCTCTTCTTGGTGTAGTTTACTCTCCCAGCAACAAGTCTGTTATGGGTGTGACGATTAAGGCAACAGGTGTCTTGAAACTTAATGACAGCTCTGTCATTAATTAATATGTTAACCACGCTGTTGCTGAATGATTGGTTGTTATGGTTCTTTACGTGAACATTACAAATAGAATATCAGTAACTTATATGCAGAGCTTATACTGACCAGTTGTTGTACTTTTTCATTGCTTTCATAATTTAATTGTTTTAGTTTCTGATGCAAGAGATGTGGATGCTAAAGAGAAGATAGCTGACCTGGAAACAAAGATTGTAGAATTAGAAAAACAGAATGCTGGGTTGAAAAACAAGGTAGAAAGAAACTCTACTTGACTGTATTCTGCCAACAAAGTTGCGGTCGGGGGAAAACGCAGACTGCAGATTGCAGGCTGCAGCTTGCAGACTGCAGACTGCAGACTGCAGACTGCAGACTGCAGAACACTTTTTGCGATAAATTAAGTTTTTTTCATTTTTTGCCCGCTGTTAATTTAGTCAGCACTTAACCAATCTAAATGCGAAACAAATATGGTGGATGTTTGTTTGTTTGTGCACAGGTAGCCAAAGCTTTAGTTATGACTGAAAATTAATAAAATTTTATGAAATAAACAGTGTCACTTTGTTTATATCTTACGTACATGCTATCTAGGGCAAAATTTCGCTCTCCGAGCGAGAATAACTGTCCTTCTTATTTTTGCTCCCAATTAGTATTATAATTATGAAAGGTGATACACAGTTCACCCGCACCAAGCATTTAAATGATATATATTTCTTGAAATACGCCATTTCCACTCACAATTTCTTCAAACCTGAATGAATCAATAGTCGAAAAACAACTATACGCCGGAAAAGTTCCATCTTTCCCAACATTTGTCACCATAAACGGCAATATTTTTAGCTTCTTGCACCTGAAATCAAATGTCGGTATTCGACCGCCGACCTCTGCGCACAAATATATGCAAATATGCTAAATAAATCGTAAAAGACAAAATCTACTGTGTCGGGGAGGCGTGCACGGTGAGCAAGAACAAATAGCCACGCTTCAAACATGAAACGTCACACCCCAACACAGTATCTTTTGCCATGTTCGCGTTATTGTGCGAATTGTCCATTGAGACGAGAATAACGGGATGAAATTAGCATATTTGCATATATTTGTGCGCAGAGGTCAGCGGTCAAATACCGACATTTCATTTCAGGTACAAGAAGCTCAAAATGTTGCCGTATATGGGGACAAAACACAAACGTTGGGAAAGATGGAACTTTTCGGGTGTATAGTTGTTTTTCGACTATGGATTCATTCAGATTTGAGGAAATTGTGAGTGGAAATGGCGTATTTCAAGAAATATAGATCATTTAAGTGCTTGGTGCGGGTGAATTGTGTATCACCTTTCATAATTATAACACTAATTAGGAGCAAAAATTAGAAAGACGGTTGTTTTCGCTCGGAGAGCGAATTTTTGCCCTAGATAGCAAGTACGTAAGATACAAACAAAGAAACACTGTTTATTTCATAAAATTTTATTAATTTTCAGTCATAACTAAAGCTTTGGCTACCTGTGCACAAACAACGAACGTCCGCCATATTTGTTTTACATTTAGATTGGTTAAGTGCTGACTACATTAACAGTGGGCTCAAATGAAAAAAAAACTTAATTTATCGCAAAAAGTGTTCTGCAGTTTGCAGTCTGCGGTCTGCAGTCTGCAGTCTGCATTTTCACCCGACCGACAAAGTTGTGTGTTTGTTGCTGTGGTGTACGTAGTGTCACAGGTTAGAATAACTGAACTGATGATCTACACGGTAATTATGAGTGATAGACGAAGGGCAGCTTAAATGTTCATGTACATCTACACACTGTTTTTTCTTGACCAAACATTAATATTTTTGTGGCTTGTATTCTAGCTAACAGTTGCTAAGCAACAGCTTCAGACTCATGGAAAGCGTGCAACTCCTTATGACCATGTAAAGCCTCGAGTTCAAACAGTAAGTGAAAATTAAAAAGTGGGCTAATTCCTAGAGGCAATTTTTTCCTCATAACCCCATGAAAAGAAAAGGTGCATTCCCTTGAAATTCCTTAAAAAGTGGGTGTCTCTTAGGTGCCAAGATGTGGAGACAATGTATAATTTGCCTATCTGTGTTCTTGTACAGTCAATACCCACCAGAGGGGGATGATCACTTCTGCTAATGAATGACACCTTTAGTTACTAATTTCATGATTGCATTCGCATTCCTATGATTACTTCTGCTGATTAATGGCAACCTACTATTTCAGGCAGAAGGTGAAGGTCCAATGAAATGTACATGGGGATTTACCTTTAAGTTTAAAAAAAAACCTCTGTCTACTAACAGACACTTCATTAATTTTAGTCAGGTCTTTCTTTCATTTAACAATATTTTTATTGTAGCAAGTGATCTGTTCTTTTTTTTCTTTGAGATTTTACGACTTTCAGAGCTACATGACTGTATAGTACTCAGTTGCATACCAGCAAAATAGAAATTTAACATCTGAGGAAAGCACCAAAACTTTTAAGTTCAGGTGAAGGATTGTTTAGGATACTTCAGTATCCACCATTAGTTCAGGGATGTTACACAACTGTGTAGCTCTTGTTATATAAAGTGTCTTAGGCTTACTATAACTTAAAAGGTTTGTCATTTATTCCACTGGTTAATATTCAGTTTGTTTTTTGTCAGGGTATTCATGCCAGATCTCCATCTGGAAACCGACTCAAAAAGGATTTAAGAGTTCAAGGCCATGATATCAAGTAATGTTCTTCTTAATTTGAAATCCTTTATAAAATCATTTACGGTATATTTGATACATTGTGTACCCTTTTTTGCTGTTAGATGCATCGTATAAGTTATGCAAGTGTTCGTACTCTCACATGAAATGTTAATTCTACATGTATGTGTCTGAACAGATTCAGGATGTGATTCTGACAAGAATTTACTAAGTATGCTAATCTGCATAGCTTTCGGGTTTGTGTTATTAACTAGTATGTGATCATTGGTCAATTCCTTGTTTAGACCTGGGTCACGAGTTCCACCACCCCTATTGCCTCAGCCAAGGTAGGTTCAACGTACATGTACTCAATATTAATAACCATCCCACAGACCAGAGATCTAGAAGCTAGAATCACAGGGCCAAACCAAACTGATCTAGCTTAAAATCTAAATTGTTAATTTAAAGAAAAATAGTTACCTGTAATGGTCATTATAAAGTTACATGTATTTGGAACAGTAGGTGTAGTTGAACTGTACATGACGGCATTTTAAGTTTGTCAGCTTAGCCAGTATCGTACTAGACTGCCGAGCAGGAGAGCACAGTGATTGGGTTCAAATCATTCAGAATCACCAGTTTACAATCATTATAATGTTTTTAATTAACTGGTAATCATTAAAAATAATTAATACATGTAAGTAATGTAATTATTAAGGTAATGTTGGCTGTGTATAAAGGACTTGTCTCAGTGCAAACCATCATGGCCTTGGCCTTGTGACTCCTTCACTTGGTGAAGCTAATTAAAATAAAAGATAAAAGGTACATCGTTTGACGACAAGTGTTTTTAATAACGAATTGTTATCAGTTTGCAATATATGAAAAGCAATACAGTAAATGTGCAATGATTCTTTGTAAGTCCTTCTTGCGCTTTGACTATACCACACTTAGGATGTACATGTTATGTTTATCACATGCATCCTTAGTGTGTCATTGTTAGGCTGTAAAATTGTGAACTGCATGTACATTGTACATTGATTGTATTATTTTTGTGCCCTAGTTGAGTAATTTGACCCCCGACCCCTTTGTCCCCCTTTCCTAAGAAAAGGAAAGAAATATCTGTGATAGATATTGTCGAGAATAGTTTTCTATCAATTAATATTTTATGAATTTCCAGAGGGGTGGGGGGTTCAAACCCAAAAAACCCTCTGTGGGGGGAGTATGGATATTTTCTGGAACAACACATTGTAGTTTTTAATTTAGCACCTTTCTTCAAATAAAAGTAACTTTGGCTACTGTTTAATTAATCTGGGGTCACTATTAAACTTATTATTAAGCGTCCCGTGCCCACTTGAACAACACACAACCTCAGTGCTGTCCTTCTAGAGTCAAAGATGCCACTAAAAAAGTTAATGTTTTATAATAGCCACCCCTAGGCTTTTCATTTCTTTGGATAATCGTCCTTGTTGCAAAAGGTGTCCCTTTTGGCCCTATTTCCCCGTGGTTCATCTATACAACTGTTCACTCTTTACTATAAAATATGTCTTAATCGCTTTCCAAAATGTGCTTAATGGTGTTTAGAATTTGAATTCTGGGTGAGATGTCCCCAGACTCCCCTCCTACTCCCAAACCCTACAAGGGTGTGCCTCTGGTCCTTAGTCCCCACCCTCCATTCTACATATTGTTGCACTTCATGATCAATGACAACTGGCCTTATAATCATACAAAACAAATTTATTTAATGTCCCATTCTTAAATACCTTAGTTCCCATGTTAGTCTTTGCAAAAAAAAATTATTGCAATAATTTAAAAATGCCTCACAGTGTCCTAAAGGCACTTTACATGACAGGGCACAAATTGTATGTACATGTACAAAGCCAGGTATACATTGTATAAATTTGCAATAAAACAACAGTTTCATCCTGTTAGTTTGACCTTAAGCTCAAAAAATGTGAAAGCCTTGTCCTCTTTCTAAAAAAGAAATCTTTGTCATAAATTTTATTTATTTATAACTTAACCCTTTTGTCCCTTAATTTGTTAGATTTCAGTGTGTATTTGTACTTAAAAAAAAAGTATAATAATCTATTTTATAAGCATTAAATGCTTTTGATAATACATTGTAACAGTGACCATACAAAAAGTATGTTATACAAGTTTATGTCTACATTAATAGTGAAAGCTTGAATGCATCATTTAATAAATGTTTTAATTGCTAACTAAAGTTTATCTTTTGTTCATTTTTACATCAAAATTTATTGACTCATAAGTTGTGGGGTTTTTTATAGAAAATAATTTTCAACTGATGTGTTAATTCCCTTTTAAGATATGGACACAGCCTACTTGAAGAGTCCAGGCTTGAAAAGAGAGAACTGTAAGTTGCAATGATTTTTCAGCTCTTTGTGACTATGCTCTTTCTTTCTGGTGTGTTAGTAAATGTATTTTAAAGTAACCCATTGGAGAACATGTCAGTCTGTGAAATAATTGTCTGACCAGTCAACAGTTATGGGTGCCAAAGTTTGCATAAGCCACATTCAAACTCCACTGAAACTTCAAAATTAATGTTTGAATGCAAATCATGTAGCGTTAGATACCAAGTTAGGTCACGATTTTTAGTGACATGGCCATGCTTAGTACAAGACAACAGTATAGTGTTTGTTTGTTGTGCACATTATTTCAAAGGTATTAATTTTGCTGAAATTATTTCCTCTGCAGCGAAGAGCTCATTTCCCAACTGCAAGAACAAATTCAGCTACTTGAAGAGGATGGGGCACAATTAAGGGATCGGGTAACTGTTTATTAGAAGTTGACATGTACAAGGTAGTATGGTAGTGTCACTCAAAAGTAAGTTACACCCCTAACAAGTGGCCTCCTATTAAGCAGGCTACATATACATGCCAACTGGTCCATTTGTCCTGTGCACCTATCTCAAGTTTGTTGGCCCAAGCTCCAAACTTGCATTGACTTGTGTCTTAGTTTGGCTAGGGCCTAACAGTTGATCCACGTCACGCGTGAATTAGCCTCCCACGCGGTCGTTTTTAGGAGAGTCGTGAATGGAAACTCTAAAATTCAAATCAACGTGACGAGTCAAGTTCTCCATATTTGGACATTCATCTTCTGTTTTCAGAGTTTTTCGAATATCGAAAGGAGATTACGAATCTGTCACGGATTTTTCGAAATGTTCAGACCTGCTTATGTTAATACCTTGGGTCGGAAGAACAGGCCAAGTACAACTCTCCACAACAAAACGAGAACACGAATAATTGATCGTTATTTGACTGGAGGGGGACCGACAGCGATCTCCACAGCAGCTCCTGCAACTCCTGGCGCAGTTTATTGTATCATTCGACATCATGAAACGTTCGGTACATGTGAGGCGTTCAGTCAAGGGGGACGAAGTTATCCTTCTAAACTTTCATGCGACGTTCTAGAATCTATTGAAATGTTCAAACTAGCGAAACCTAGGATATATGTCCTTTTATAAGCACAAAAGGTCACAAAAGCGTAATATGAGAGACGGTTTGTATGGAGCTGATTAATTCGATTGAAAATAATCGGCAGTTTTCCGTGGAAAATACCTAAACATCAAAATAGAGTTTGAAAACCTTACCTGTTATGTGTTTGCTGTGTCTTTGCCGTTTTTCCGAGCTTCTGGGGGCCATTTTGGCGATATTACTCTGTTTAACGGTCGATGCGACGTCTTGTTAACCGTTTGTCACGTACTCGGCTTTGACATGACGTCGAATCGACCGTTAAACAGAAAATCGCCCAAAACGGCCTCCAGAAGCTCGGAGAAGCGGGAAAAACACAGCAAACACATAACAGGTAAGGTTTTTCAAACTCTATTTCGCTTTTTAGGTATTTTGCACGGAAAACTGCCGATTTATATTTTGGGTCGAATTTCAGCTCCATGTAATATATCACGCTTTGGTTAACTGTGGACGAAGCGTCGGCTTTGTCTTCAATCAACCTCGCAACTGGAAAAACTGTCATCATTAATTGCTTGACACGGCACATGTATCTTGGTTTTTCGTCCAGTTCCTTCGGAGCTACAGTTCGTACACAAGTGTTCAGCTCCAAGGTTTGCTACTAAGGTTTATTACTTTGAGTTGATCTGAAGCCTCAACGTGCAGGGAAAGTCAGAGTTCAGTTGTTTTAACTGTTGAATATGTGATTTTCAGATGAGACAAAATCAGCTTCGACATGAAGATGAGATCTTGACATTGAAAGAGCAGCTTTCAGATGCACAGAGGTACTTGTCAACAAACAAAACTGCCTCCCTTGTGTAGTAGACCTAGTTCAGTACAGTGTTTGTTAAAGATGTCAAGAGTGTGGTTTATGTTCCTTTATGGTCTTTTATCTTCATAAACAGGTCTGTAGAATCAGTAGCCACTAGGCTAACCTTTATTTATTTAATTTTTGAGAGGTTGGGGGGGGGAGTGTCATACGGGACCCCTAAAAAACTCCTGGTACCACAAACAACCAAGACTAAGGGATTCCAGGTCCCAGAGCAAAAAATTCTCGGGCTATCCCTGGACCTGGCCTCTTTCAAAAGCCATTCATTATCTCTCTTCTTTTCTTTGCTTAGATCAAATATTCAGGAAAATGTGGACTTGATAAAACTTCAGAGAGACATGAAAGATAAGGCTACCAAGTTTGAAGCTCTACAGGGCAAATATTTAAATCTGGAAGAGGTAAGATCCAGCTGTGGTGAAACTTGTCTGTTCCACTCTGGAAGTGTGTAGTGGGGTACATAATGGCACATCAGTCAGGTGCATTTCAGCTGCAGTGACAAAAAAACAATCTATATTCTCATTCACATAATCTGCTGTTTGCATGTGATGTTTCAGAAATTAACGCGACTGAATTGGTTGATGCACGTTTTCTTCTTTCTTGTCTTTTTATGAGGGTGAATTTTACCTCTTCTTCTTGCACAGGGCACTAGAAAAACTTCTCAGTGGTGGGGTAATAGGAAAGCGATATTGCGTTTTATTGCTTGTTAGCTAGATCGTTTAATCATTACTATTTTATCCTTTGCTCAGAATCTTGCCAAAGTCAAAGCAAGTCACACACAAGTTCTTGAGGAAATGGAGAAACTTAATGAACAACTGAAAGAGGTAACTTGATCACTAGAACTATTACACTTCATTAAACTGACTTACATTTTATCACAGATTCTCTTAGTTTGCCTGTTTACACATCGTAAAGTCAAATCAAGGTACATGTTAATAACATCTCAATGTTAAACCGTATTCTCCCAAAGCGAATCACAGAACAGCTATTGAAACATTTAAGAAGGATTTGGTCCCTGAGTTACTCACACAATCTTTGTAAACCCTGTAGGAGCAGACAAAGAATCTTGTGTTGAAAAATGAACTGAAGTCCGGAGGAATAGCATCAAAATCTTTGTCAGAGGTAGGAACTCTCCTAAAGTAATGATCTCCCGAAATCTCTAGTCCATTTTCCTACACAAAACAGAAAAAGCCCGTGCATAAAAATTACATTCTACTTATGCATGGGTTTCCATGTTGTCAGAAGACATAAATGGTCTATCTTTAAGTACCTTCCTCACTTCCATATAATACAAAACTTACATGAATTGTAAAGACGTAATTTAAGAATAATTATGTGGCCCGAAAATGGCATAGATTTCAGTCACTATCACATTGTCAGTTTTGGTTTGTTAATGCCCAGTTAATGGCCAAGTCTGTTATTGAACAAGGGGTGCTCCCTTACAACAATGTTACTGAACAGCCTCTCTTAAGCACGGGAAGTTCTCTCATTTTCTGTCATCATTGTAAGGTACATGTAAATCTTTTCATACATGTACTTACCAATATTTTTCTCCTTCCTTGAAAATCAGCAAGTTCAAATGATTGGAGACCTAAAAGCAGAGAATGCAATCTTGAAGGAAGCAAATGAAAAACTGGTAAACAGGTAAAAAACATTGTACACTGTGTTCTGTCAGTGAACAGGCTTTTAGTGGGTTAAGGACAAAACAACAGCAGCAACAACAGCAGCAACAACAACAACAACAACAACAACAAAAGGGTGGCCGGGGAATAACGAGAAATGCATGTATTGTCTACCGGGAGACCTGTTCACTGGCTAATGTAATTGTGGTAAACTGAAATGAAAGTTAATTCTTTGTACGTGCTGCATTCAACAGCCCACACTATACATGCATGTTATGCACATGGAAAGAGGAGTAGCTAAAGGCCAGGCGTAAATTATGTAGAAGTTTATTTTCACTTATTGCAATAATGTGAAACGAAATCACTAATACTGTAGCTGCCAGGTACAAATCATGGATACATCTACTTGAAATTGTTGTCCCTTCACTTTGTTTGTTATGCAGTGCTTTTGATGCGGAAAGGGAGAGACAACACAGAGCAAAGTACAGGCAAATGGAGGTACACATCTAAACAACATCTTACATTCTGATGACTTTAATCGTATAAAGTAGTGGTTCATATCGCAGTTTGCTTATCCTGTAGTGACTATGAGAAAAATTCTATACGGCTTCAGATCAAAATCGTTTTATTGTTTTAGGTGGAAATGGAACAGTTAAGAGCCACGTTAAAATCAGACTTGCAAGAGAAAAATGACATTCTTGACAAGCTAACACATGAAAGAGGTGAGTTGTATATTGCTCAAGATAGCGAGACGACAGATAAGAACATATACCAGAATGACTCGGTATTGCCGGTTTCAAGTGCAATAGTGCCTTTTCCACAGGCTACTGTTTCGTGTCCTGTTCTTTCTTTGGGTGTGGCTCTGTTTCATTTCATGTACCAAATCTTATCATGCCCATTCCTTTTGAACGGTTCTCCGCCAGATTTCTTGTCGATAAGCCAACTGTTTTCACGATTCAGTTGTAACGTTACTGCAAATGCACATACAGTGTAGCCTGTATAGGGCACCATTATGAGTCTAGACTGAAAAAACTATATCATCTGCATTTTTGGTAGAATCCGCTGAGAAGCTGCAGGCAGAGCTCCGTGAGTTAAGAGTTCAACATTACACACTGAAAGAACAGCACGACGACTTGAAGGAAAAGATGAAATTTTTCACCAAGGTAATCTGCGGGCAAGGTTTAACTTTAGTTACCATGCCACTGTTATCATAACAACAAAGTAAAAGTGGAGGCTGTATCAAATCAGGTATTATAATGCCGTGGATGTTATACTTTCTCTGATTGGCTAGAATGTTTTATCAGAATAGAAAATATCAAGTTTTAAAAGAGATAACGATTTTTTCACACAGAAATATTTGACGGTCATCATCTTTTGAGAAATCTGAGAGTCTAACATCTAAGGGATTTGGATAAAGCACAAGGGGCCCAGACAATAAGTTTGTGTTCAACCGTTTGTAATAATTATAGTAACTGTATGGGATTTACGGTCAGTTTCATGCTATCGCGACGCATCGCTAAACATGTGTATGAATCAGTGTTAAATAAACGTTAAATGAACTCACATGTGGTGTTGTCGTCCTTTTTCCTCAGAAATCGATTTCGAAGGATTTTGAGTTTGCCTAGTGTGACAGTCAACGGCGAACTTAAACTGCAAACGGTTAAACACAAACTTATTGTCTGGGCGCCCTGTGGATAAATCATAGGCTCGATTTCCGCCGCTCTCTCTGGTTCGGAGTCTTCCTCCCAGTTCGGGGGGAGGAGCGCGGGCTCATTTTCCCGAACCGGCGGCTGGTAATCGAGCCTAGATAAAGCAGCGTCGCTGAAAAACTGTTTTGGATGGTTACAGAAGGTATAAACAGCTAAAAAATGAGTAGGAAATTCTGACATGACTTACAAGTGTACAAAGGTGTTTTACCGTTTGGAAACAATAGGGAACGGCTATGTACATTCACCCATGTACTGTCCCAAGCAAACCACAAATGTATCTTTCATTATGACCGTTTTAATTCTATGCTTTTTTTTTTCTAGTAAGTTGAAAATCTTTGAGAACAAAGGAACACTTATTTGTGCACGTAATTGTCTGCGGTGATCTGTAGTGCTCAACGACTAGTCTGAAATCTTTTAAATCTTACAGGAAAGTGCAGTAGATTTTCAAGAAATCGAAGAGGCTCTTGTCTTGATCAAAGTAAGTCATACACCTGTTAAACTTGTTTCGGCTAAATATCCTTGACCTTTTCCTGCGACTAAAATTAGTAAAGTACATTTGATCACTAAAACTGAGTTGTTAAGGTAAATTGGCCACCGTAGTAGCCTGCGTTGCAGGCGTAAACGAGGAAGGGGAAGGGGAGCAAGAACTTGGGAGAAAATAGGGGACTGGAGGCTAGGGACGAGGGAGCGTTCCCTCGTCCCTAGCCCCCAGACCCCATATTTCTCCCGCGTTCTCGATTCCTTTCCCCTTCCCCGTTTACGTCTGCTATGCAGGCTACCACTATCTCTGGTTGATACATGTAGTAGAGGTAACATAAAGGGGAAAATACACCTCAAACAAGTCGTTTCACGTAGTTATATTTTCTTATTCACAGCACAGGAAAGAAAAAGGCAGCCAAGACTTGGATTTCTTGGAAAAAGTTGATGATGAAAAGAGCAAAGGTGAACTATTAACATGCTTTTGCTTATTCATTGTAAGCCGTTGTTTTGTCACAACTGAAAATAAAATCACATGTACAGAGCGAACATTCACTTGGGAAATTTACATGTAGGTGTTTGGTAAAATTGTAAGTATTTTGGGGGCTTGCTTTTACCTTCAATACTGCTTTCTTTCAGACCTGCAGCGACATGTTACAGAACTACAAGCGTCGCATGCGGATACCATCAACGAACTGGAGAAAACAAGAAACATGTTGATTATTCAACATAAGATTAACAAGGATTACCAAACAGAGGTGAGAAAAGAAAGTCCTTGGCTTCACTGGAACGATCGTTGTTTCCTTGACCTCTGTGATTGTCAGCTTAGGAGCTGGCATCCTAGATGACGAATAATTTGTACACGCATGACACCTGGTGCCGCGTAAAAGTTTTAACTGTTCTCAGCAGATCAGAAAAATGCTTAAGGTGTAATATTTTCCCAAGCATTCGTGTATCCCATTCGTTTTTGTTTATTTGTTTGTTTGTTTGTTTGTTTGTTTGTTTGTTTGTTTGTTTGTTTGTTTGTTTGTTTGTTTGTTTGTTTTGAGAGGCAAGTATTCAGTGACATCTTGAATTTGGATCTTGACACTTTCGTTCTCAGGTTGAGCGAGTAACGAAGAAGATGACTGAAGATAAGAAAGAATATGATCTGAAGATGCAAGAGTACGCACAGCTTTTGGACATCAGAGCTGACAGAATACGAGTCAGTGTTACAACAGTTACCGCCCTTTGTATGATTAAGTGTAACTTCTAGATTAAACGGCATGTTGAGCGAATTTCACTCCCTGTCGCTAAAATTCTGTATTTGAATCGATACAACTTATTCGGTGTTTTGGTAGATAACACGCGCGGGTATTTTACAAGTTGTGTAGTATTTTTCCGAGCTCCGTAGGGGCGAGGAAAAATGTAAATGTCCGCGCCTGTTATCGATCAAAACACCGAATAAGAGGTTAATTATTTCACTGTATTTTGTTTTTGCTTCGTCCTTCGTCAGAAAAAAACTGGTCAAACCGGGATTGTACATACAGTGTAATACGTTGGCATATTTTGGGCGTTCTTTTGCTTTTATGCGGTAGAATGACACAACAGTGGAATAACAATAAGATGTTATTTTCAGAAACTCAGTCGGTCATTAGAGGCCTTTACATGGAAAGTAGGCCAAAATGCAAGTACGAGATTGAGTACGCGTAGGGCATTTCAAACCTAGTGTTCAAAGTTTAAATTATATCAAGTCTTACGCCAGTCTCGTTTATGTCAAGCCTTAGGGCAGTCTCGTTCACAAGGCCTCCTTACCTTTACCTCTCATGTTAGCTTTTTGCATGCTGGAAGGAACCAACAGACATCCGCGTGTAGCCTACCTTCTCCACTACCATTAAAGCCACACGGAGAAGCGAAAGCTCGAGTAACTTCACCAGAAATTCGAAAGTCATTCTCGTAATCAATCTCGTACTTGTCGTTGAAGCGAAAAGTCTAATATAATTCAGCCGTGTTATTCTCGTAATCAATCTCGTAATCTATCTCGTACTCGTCGTTCGAGCGAAAAGTCTCTAATATCATTCGGCCGTGTTACCGAGGGACTGTGTGAAACAAGTAGAAAATAAATATTGGCACTGTACTGTGGGACTCCATCGTACGTAATTTATGGTCTTCTTCACCAAATAAATTGGTGTGGTCTGCATTATTAATTGCTTGTGCTATTTCTTTTCAGAAACTTGAAAGTCAGATGCGAGACATAGCTTATGGAACGAAACAGTACAAAGCACCCGCGTCAGAGGTGGAAGAGTGTTTTTTTTTTCTTTTTTTTTTTGGTTGGTTTTTTTTTACGTTTTTACGTTATTCAATTGAACCTGGTCCTAGTCATTTTAATTCTGTACCCATTTTTTATTCATACACCTATCAGAGAATAAAACTGTGTAACTCTCGTGCAAAACTGAACAAGCTTAAAGTTTGCGTTTGGTCGAACAACGAGTTGTTTAGTACTTTAATAGAGCTTACGATCACTTGCCTTGATACCACAAATATTATTTTATAAACAGGAATCTGAGTTTGAAGAAATGGATAGTACAGTTGAACTGGAGCGAGGACAGAATATCTTTGAAATTCACATTGATAAGGTATGGTTATGCTTCACTGTTCTCATGAATTGAAAAACTATGGACCATTGTTTCAATAACTCCACCCCACCCCCACCCCCACCCCCACCCCTTGCGTTTGCGCGCGTGAAAACCCCTGGGTTGGTTCGCTCGCGCGTTCGACGATCTTGTGAGAAAACAGGAGGTCTATGAACAGACCCTGTTCTTATATAATGCACTTGTTTACGCTGTGAATCTAAAGCCGTGTCGTAGATCACACCTACCAGTGCTGCAAAGGAAATATTTTCCACTTGCTGCATTATACAGCAGACTTCCGCTATCTCGAACACGCGAGGGAAACCAAAAATTATTCGAGATAACGAGAGTTTCAGGTAGCCGATAGTAAAGAACTGAGCAGCATAAACCAAGAGAAACGAGTCTTTGTTCGAGACAGCGGAACGGGGGGTTCGAGATGACGGGGGATTCGAAATAGCGGAGGGTTCGAGATAGCGGGGGGTTCGAGATAACGGGTTGTGCGAGATAGCGGAGGGGGGTTCGACATAGTAGGGGTCTTCTGTGTTAACTTTGCATGCTTGTGCTTCGGTCTTTACTTGATTATTGTTGTATTTTACTCAGGTCATCTTTTCTCAAGAAGCCGTGAAAGAGTTTGAGGATGACGAGCCAGTATCATTTGTCACGTACGAGTTCTTTGAGCACGAGCTTCAAGCCACACCCGTTGTCAAGGGAACTAGGTATTCCCTACCTTGTATAACCTTTTACTGTGTGTGACGTTTACTTCGGGGAAACAAATTTATAAAGTTTTCTCTTAGCAGCATGGCGTAACCTTTTGACCACGACCTAACGGCATTGAACTTTCAAGAGCGTAAATTGTGATTTCTGATTGTTTAGTGCTATGTGGAAAATAATTCGGTTCATTTCCTGATTACGAATTTATTTTTAATTTGCTAGTACCTTATCGGGAAATCTTCCTGTCGGAAGTACTCAGGGTCATTTCAGGGGGATATCTTTAAACTTAACAGGACTCTTTCTTCTTACTGGTTTAAAGAAGGAAATTTTTCAAGGAAAAAGAAATACGTAGAGTATTTTAGTTTCCCTTTTAATACTCCTTTGCTTTTTATAGGTCGGGTTATTCATATACAAGGTTAGATAGCTCCTCACCGACAAAGTTGTCAAAGAAGGCATTATTAATCAAAGCTTAGATAGACATTTCCTTTACAACAGCTGTCCTAGTCATCTTGGCGAGTTTGCGTCATGCTCACTAAAAAGAAACCCAGGCAGAACTCAAATGAAGTTTTTTCTAACTTTTGTTTCAGGCCTGAATTCAATTTTACTTCCCAGTATCTAGTCAGGGTTGACGATTTTTTCCTGCATTACTTGCAAAAGGTAAATACATTCAACCTTGTACTGAAATTGTGTGTTGCATAAGTTTTGTAAACAGTCGATCCTCTCATCAGTTACGGACACCTCTGACTGACTGATTGACTGACTCACTCACTCACTCACTCACTGACTCACTGAGTGAGTCACTCACTGACTGACTGACTTTATCTTAGTGTTAGGGGTATTTAGCTTTTGGCAAACTAATTGGGGATATTAATAAAGTATTCAGCTATAGTATATTCTAAAATACCGACATCTCTTTTAATTTTTACGTACACGTTTATTTGCTGACTTCGATCAACAGGAGTCCACGTTAGTAGAGATTCACCGAGCATTTGGTACTGACTACAAGACAGTGGCAGCTTGCCAGCTGAAATTCAGAGACCTACTTGAAAAGCCTCATGGGAGAGTTCACAGCACTGCCAAGCTCCTAGGTGGGATCCCTGTTCTTGCTGTAGTTTGGAGAGTTCCTTAATTTTGGAAAGTGTAGTTAAAAGATAATAGCGATGCGTTAATTCGAATAGCTGATATACATGTAGCCTTCGCTTTTGTGGATTAAATTTGTGGAAGTGTCCAGAACAGTCTTCGTAGAAGAGGACTATTCTATACTGTTGGATTCTATCTGAAAGATTTGTTGTCATGTTGCCATCCATTTCTTTTCTAGTTATTTTGACCATTCGAAAACTAATTTGCAAGTGGACACAGCACTTTCAGCGGGTCTTGGAAACTTCAAGATACCAAAGAGGACAAGTCGCCGAATGTTTCTTGACTAGGTTGTTTATCATCTTATTTTAATATTGTAACTAGGAACCAGACCACCGTGTCAAGGAGCAGAGTTTGCGACCATTGAGTACTGGGTAAGACTTAGAGTTCCCATGGACCAAGCAATCAGATTATATAGGGTGAGTACGCTTGTTTGCTAGCAATAAAGAACTAATCGCCGCTGTTCATTAACCATTCAGGAAAAGAACTACAACCTGACTTGGCTTAAGC
Source organism: Siderastrea radians (assembly GCA_964017195.1). Lineage (NCBI taxonomy): Eukaryota > Metazoa > Cnidaria > Anthozoa > Scleractinia > Rhizangiidae > Siderastrea > Siderastrea radians. Next base: position 19,973,073 of record OZ024890.1, read on the forward strand.
CGTTTTCCTGCCAGACTACAAGCAGTCTCTCTTTCCTCTCTGGGGTAGTCGAGCAAACAGAATACGCCAGCGAGCTCGAAAATCGCCTGCAGCGTGTAAGCGTTGCCGCTCACGTTGCGGCAGGCGATTTCCGCGCTGGCTCGCATGTTCTTCTCGTTCGATCATCCCTAAGCGGAAAGAGAGACTGCTCAAAGTCTTTTTTCCTGCGTTGGTATCGGCTACATGTTTGTACTTCAAGGGCCAGTCGGTTCATTAGATTATTTTCATATTTTGTGGACAGATTCGATTGTCATTGTTGTGGTTTTATGGTAGACATAAGAAAACCTCTCTTTGGTTTTCCTTCTACTTGGAAACCCAATTCTTCCTGTTGCATTTCAGGAGCGTACCAAGGCACTTGGTTACATGAACTCAGGAGCGTACAAAGCTCTTGAAGATGCTGGTCACGTGCCGGATAAACCGCCTTCTGACGTCAATGAGCTTGACGTTCACGTGATCAGATGTAATGGCGTTCAACCGAGAAGACCAGGTAAGTATTCTGCTATTAGTAATCTTTCTCATCTGTCAAGGAATTGAGCCACACGCGGAAGCGTGACTTCAAACAAGTCATAGCGGTTAAATTATGTGTTGCTCTTACGACGCAAAAAAAAACGGAATGAAAAAAATTAGTTGGTTCCTTCTTAGCGATCTATCATCAATTCGCAAGGCTTCAGTGTATGCATTGTACAAGTTGTTACTATGTCATATACAAATCGAAGAGGACGTCTTTCAAGATGGGACCCAGAGATATCAAACGAAGGTCAATAGTAATCTGCTACTAGCTGTATGTCGTATTCTTTTGCTATTTTATAGGAATACAGCCCAGTCCGTACGCGGTGTACCGTTTCTTCGACTTTGCTGATCATGATACAGATATCGTGAAGAATACCAACACACCTGAGTTTAATGACGTCAAGACGTTCCCTGTTCCCATGACAACTGAGCTTGATACCTACCTCAGAGCCGCGGTGAGATATCAGTTCTCGGTGACCTTTGAGAATAATTATGTACTTTTTAGCTTCTCTTACTTTCGGCTTGTACACCCGCAAACCGTTTGCCTGTACATGTTTATTTTACCGTGAACAAAAAGCAACTGTTACCCATTTCGTGATTTCAGGCGCTAGAGTTCTACGTGTTTGATGATGCTGATCCCGAACCTGCAGCTTACCTAGGACTCGCCAAAGTACCGCTAATAACGCTGGCTAATGACAAGCCAATCAAGGGAACCTTTGAACTGAGGCGGGTAAGTATATAGTCTCCTACGCAGCCGTTCTTAGGGTCGTCACGCAACGCTCCTTGGGAGAAGGTCTTGGGTTCGACTCCCGTTGGGAGGACTCTGATTTTTTCTGAGTAAAACGCGTTGGGAACATTTCTTCTTTTAGTTCATTTCATCCAGTCATCACTTCACTTATCACATTTACATTTATCACATTTGACATTACTGAGCCTTGCAGAGCAGGCCTGTGTCATATATGAACCCAGTTATATGGCCTCGCTCACCACGAGTCCTCCATAGCTCAGTGGTTAGAGCAACCAACCGGCACCTGGAGAGTCACGTGTTAGACTTCCGTTGGGAGGACTATGATTTTTTTTCTGAGTAAATCGGCCTAAGAACATTTCTTCGTTTATTCTCTGGATCTAAATTGTTTTCTCTTTCACTTTCTGCAGGCTTCTGGAGGTGTAAATGGCACGATTGACGTCTATTTAAAATGGAGATACACTTATCTGCCTGCTAGTGCCAAGCCCCGCGCTGCACCTCAGGTATGCACCTCCCAGTTTTGCAGTACATGGTTATCATTACATCACGCTTGCTTATTTAGCCATAAAGGCACATGTTTGTTTGCTTAAGGAGTTGCAACCAACTAAGCTATATATCAATCAATCAATCAATCAGTGAGTCAGTCGGTCGGTCGGTCGGTCGGTCGGTCGGTCGGTCGGTCGGTCGGTCGGTCGGTTGGTCAATTCTTCATATGGTGTACCAGGCTAGCTATTCTTGCCAAGTGTTTTAGCTTAGCAATCAACCGAGAATAACTTTTAATTTAGATACAACAACAACAACAACAACAACCATTTTATTGTGCCAAAATAAATAGAAATAATTACAGCATAAAATAAATTAACTAAAATAGGCAAAAAAACTACCCAGAATAGAAATAAACTAAACGAGCTGAGTAGTTACAAAAAAAATTAAATTGCTTTGACTAGGTTGTACATGACTAAAAAAGAAGACGAAAGTATAATAAGACAAGTAATAAGTAATTAAGTACAATGTAACGAAGTATGTATAAATAGTAATTTAGGTAAATAGTAGAAAAAAGAAACAGGGAAAAAATGAGAAAAAAAAGAGAAACAAATGAGGAAAAAAAAGAGAAAAGAAAGCAGTACCAGTTAATGTTTGAACCAAAATTTGTTTATATGAGTTAAATACGAGCGAAAAAGAAATTAAAACACTAAGCCAGCATTAACAATAAGTACTTAAAGATCTTTGTGGAGTTTCAATTAATTTTGTTATAAGGTGTATAGATGTTCATTATATAAAAGATACATTTTAGGACACCTCACACAACAGACCACAGTACTAGCTAGGGAGTATTTTCGTAAAATGATGTGCTATTACTTATGAGCATAATAATTTGTTTCGAATCTCATGCTAACGTAAAAGTTGCGAGAACAGCAAAAGAATTACCGCGGGAGCTATTCACTCCCTGAACCTCTCCACGGCTCACTTAGCTCGACGGCTCGTTCTTGCGTTGTCGCATTTGATTCTAGCTTGAAATCCCAAGAAAGTGATCCCAACTGCATGTACAGAATGCCTGCCTATATTTCAACCTGTTCTTTTTCTTCAGCGAGTAATGAAAGTTCCCGAGGATAAAGAGCCGTTCAGCTCCGATAGCGAACCGGAATCCAGAGTAGCCGTCAAATCCCCGCAGAAAAGGGAAAAGTCGCCGTCGCCTGTTGACGCCTCGACTCCTAAACAAGAACAGCGAGAAGAGAAAATGCCCAGGAGAGAACATGCTCCACTGGCGAAGATAAGACGTAAACCATCAGACTTGACAGAGAAGGATGGGCCCAGAGAAGATGAGAAGAAAAAGTAAGAAATTATCAGTTTACTAATGGACTGTTTGTATTAAATGATAGTTTAATTTGTTTGTTTGTTTGTTTGTTTGTTTGTTTTTGTTTTTGTTCACCACTAGCTAAGCTAAAAGTGATAAGTGAAACAATGTAGAGGAAATCGTCAGTCTTAACAAGCTATAAAAGTTGATGTTGATCATTGAACTTAATCTGTTATGTTTTGAGCAATTTGGCCCTGAAAGAGAGCTAGGAGTATATTTCGTGTAATTTATGCCATCCTAGATCGACCTGACTTTTTTCGCTTCCTTTTCCAAATTCAACAGAGAAAAGCCCATGGAGTCGATGACGGTTGACGAGTTAGTAGAGGCAACAACGAAGATACGCCAGCCTGCCCCGCGCACCCGTAAACACGAGCCTGAGAAACCTGTGGAGGAAATGTCTATTGACGAAATGATGAAGGCAGCCGAAGAGCCGAGTCAAGAGTCTGGGGCCGAGATCAAGTCTGCAAGAGAGATTGTGGAGTCTTCTGAAGATGACCAGGTACTGTGAGTATGAGTTAGGCTAGCCAACATTCACCGTTCCCTCTCCGCTAAAATTTTACTGCAGAATAGCCCCTTTTTTCCCTTGTAACTCTTAGAGGGAGTTGTGAATAGCCGAAAGCGCGGTGTGAGACGTAAGTTGCGAAACGGACGAAGCGTGGATTCGCACCCACTCACTGTACCCTTGTTCTAGTCCGAGCGTTTTCGTACCCCCACCAACCCGAGTGAAATAGTGGTGAATGCACTCGCCAATCATCATGTGTCCTGGGTTTGAATGTCTAACTCAAAAGCGTATGTAAGTTTTGTTTTGTTTTTTTGTTGTTGTTGTTGTTGTTGTTGTTGTTGTTAATGTTGTTGTTGTTGTTGCTTTTGCTCCGAGGGTTTTTCTCCGTGTTCTCTGTTTGTTTATTTGTTTGATCCTAAAAGGAACATTTCCAAAATACGTATTCTATCAGGATTATTGGGACATGTGTTCCTTTCTTACTAATGGAATTTGCAAGGGGAAGATTTTAAGCCGCAATCTAGGCTTAAGTCTTTCCTTGCAGACTGTCGTGTGTTAATATGACTTCAATCGTTCATTATTCGACAAATTTATAGCACGATATGTTGGGTCTCATGAAATGAGACAATTTTCTCGCTTTAACGTTCTGATGTTCCCTGTAGAATGACGAGGCTCTTGTAGCTGAAGAAATGAGACGGACAACTGAAGCGGCCGTCAGTGAAGACACCATGTTTGAAGAGCCAGCGTCTGATAATGGTCAGTATAATCCGTATAGCACTCATTTTAAAACATAAAACATTCAAATTTATTTATAAATAGGAAATTTCAGAAGTTAGCCCCGTCGTGGTCTTTCTCTCGCACTTTTATGCCTAGTGGTTTTTCCAGTAGAATTTTACTTTACTTGTGAGTTATTGTTCAATAGACTTCGATATCTCATTGAAGACCTCGTACAGACCTATTGCATTTTAACATGTGATTTACTAGTGTGAAATACTCTGAATTTGTGACGGAGAAACTTAATCAGGCAACACTGAGCAGACTGTTAGATAACACATAAAGCTCTTCAATGAAAAGAAAACAAAGAAGCATAAAAGCATACATTGTTCACTTAGACTTACTTCTTATTAACCGAGCGGGCCGTACTGGGAGAATATTGGCCTCAGTCCTTCTGGTACGCTACACTTTATTACTTGAAAAGTGAGCGGTGGCGGATTGGGATTAATTAAACAGTTCACCGGAAAGCATTCACACAAAAAACTCATATCGTACGAGAAAAAGTAAAATATTCAAAGAAACTCTCTTTTCATTCAGCTTCAAATCATTCCAACTATTTGAATCAAATGTACTTTCACATTTTCTATATTCCCGCTTTACCAGCCGGGCATTAACATCGCTCATAATGTCCGTGGGCATTACGGGAAAATCCGGCCCCGAGTATTGGCCAATCACAGCGCGCGTTACATATTTACAACTCTAGCCATAAAACAATGTGAGTTATTGATCAGCAGGCTGTTCCATAATCCATGTATGCCTTTATGTAAACTTCTGCTATTACACCACTTGATTTTGCTCAGCAGAATTTGACTCCACACTCGGTGATGAAATTGACATACCCCTTCCCACATCGGAATCCAAAGAGGAACTGGATGAAGAAGATGAAGAAGTGGAGGAAGAGATAGAGGAAGAGGAAGAAGAGGGGGAGGGGGATGAAGGAGAGGAAAATCCGAGGGAGGATGAAAAAGGGGAAAGTGGAGCTGAAACCAGCGAGAGTGAAGCAGTCATGGTGTCCCGGAGACATTCTCGTGCAAAATCTGTCACCAATGTAAGAAATGTATTGGCGTTTTTTTTTTTTTAACTCAGATTATACAGCAATATATAGAAGATATGAATTTTATTTTCGAGTGACAAAAACAATGATTTACGAAGGAGTGCAGCATTGAGTAAAATATTGTTTTTTACCACGAGAAAATAAAATTCCGATATCCTCCACCGTGTAGTTTTCTTTTTATTATATAGACAAAAAGTTGAAACAATTTCTTGAAGTTCTCTTCTCTCGTCTTCACTTGCAAGGAACTCACCTTGAATAATTTTACGTCATATGAAGTTTTATTATTTGTGGTGACATTTTCCTGCTCTTCGTGAACGATTTTATGTCGACTTCCATGAGCTTCAAACAACAGTGTAATTAAAAGCGGGAAATGACCTCATCTACATCCTCACTAGTGAGGATATGGAAACTACGCTACTCCAGTCCCGTATGTAGTTTCGTATGAACTTTTAAGAGTGGTCGTTTTTCCACTGAAACACTTTTCTCTATGTAATAAAATACCATTACAATGCGGATCGACCTCAGCCTTGGAGTTTTAATGAAGCAGCACTTGATTGGCTTGGTCAGCAACCATCGGAGATAGCAGTGCGTTTTGCACGTTACTCAGTTGCATCTACAAGCAATAGCATTGGATACTGAACAGTTGAGAGGCCTTGTGGCACTCAAAAATGCACATTCCTTGTGAAGATGACTCAGTAAAAGCGTGCTACTGTGTTTTGTTTCTGTAGCGTTCCTCTACCGTGATAATACAAGTCACAAGTCTCACTCTGTCTCCGGAAGCTCCGTTCCTGGATGATCCAAACGTGAAGCAGCTGTTTGTCGCCTACAAGTTCCTGAATTGTGAACCCGCCGATTTAGAAACGCCCATGTCCTTACCAAAACCTGCTCCTTACAGATCTATATCATTCAACTTTAAGAAAGGTACGCTCAAAACATCTGGAAAGTTGCGCTATTTAAGTTAAAGTACCCGGTGGATAGTAGGTTAGTAGTAGCACGAGGTAAGGTGAAGTTTGAAGCAAAGGAAATAGGAGACGTCGGCACGCAGGCTAGGCGGAAGGCCACTGAGTTTGTTTTTGTTGTTTGTTTGTTTGTTTTTTTTCGAGATCTTGGCTTGCTTATTGCAACCTGAATCCAGTTTATTGAACTGCAGGACCGAGTTTGACTTTTAAACATCTCTAACGTGATTGAAATTGTTTGTCTACCCGTACCATTCGTATTTTCCTTTTTTTAAACTTTACTTTTTGTTTGTTTGTGTGTTTGTTTTTCAGTCTTTCATGTGGACGCTGAAAACAATCACGTGAAAAGAAATTATCTGATTTACATGCTGTCCAACGATCCCAAGTAAGTAGTGGTGATCTATTGCACGTTTAGCGGTGGTTATTTTCTTCCTACAAAGTGTTATGTTCCTTACTAGACTGATGTTTTCTGTTATCTGTGATCCGTCTGATGAATATGATTAAAGACAGCCTGTACCCCAGGCCTTTATGCGCTATCGAGTGACAGAGGGAGTCTTGGGACCAAGCGCGATCGCCGAACTCTTTGGGTGACGTCATTTTTACTACGCGCCGAGGACGACTGGGAACGAGGCTGGCTGCAGAAGACTACGTAATCTTATATAACTGTTAGCTAGCTTAGCTGTTTTTATTTTCTTATTTCCACTAACTGCTGTCTTCCTCACTAGATTGGTGTTTACAGTAGTCAGTGATCCACCTGGTGAAGATGTAGAAGGAGACTGTATTGACGTGGCTTGTGCCTCTGTGGATTTCCTGCAAGTTAGTAGATCACTTCATTCCACCAAAAATTGCAACTAGTTCACAGGATATGTCGCGGTTCGCGTTCTCTGTTTACAGCTAGTGGGGGGAGTACGCAAGCGACGAGCGCTACAGCTTGTTTAATTCTTCCCCTACCCCTTAGCCTGTTCCAGGCTCTCAGATAGTAGAGACAACGAAAATTATTAAGGGACTGGGAAAATAAGACACACACGATCAGACAAACCGACTGGGAATCTTTATTTATGCACGATAAAAGTAAGAGCTGTACAGCTCGTGGGGTCGCGCAAAACACAAAAACAAAAACAAATAAAGATCTGACCAAAAAAAACTGACTTAAAGGGACACAGTCAGCTTTGGGACCGCGCTGACCTGGACACTAGTTTCCTTACTTTGAAAAGAGTTCACCTCAACCTGAAATCAAAGTTTATACGCGTCGAGTACGTAGAGAAATCCGCTTATTGGTATTCATTTAGGTGGCAGTTATGGAGAAGTATCTAGAGCTATGGCATCAAAAGAGTATAACAAACAAATAATCAGCCACTGTGATTCTTCAAAATCATAATGAATGGCGACCAGTTCAATTTCACATCACAACTCATTTCGATACCTGCATTTTGAATTTTGAATTTGAATAATTTCAACTACACGAGCAAATACAAATGCTGCGAAATAAAAATAATTTTGCCAACGTGACGATATATAGTTTGATGCATCGTTCGGCACAAGAATAGAGGTCCTACGATATGCAAAAACAATGTACTAATTCACAGAATAATAAAGTCGACAACACCGGATCATTTGAAATCTCAAATTGACTTGCTGGTTTGCCGTAATTCGCTCATCCTCCTCGGTGGAGCGCTGAGTGGCTTGATTGTCACTGGAAGCGGTCGTAGCATTAGCCTGTTCAAAACACAAATTTATTGTATCGATTATTTACTTATTTTTGTGCGTAAGCTAATCTCAACTGAAGAGGAACATTTCTTCAGTAGCAAGTTGTTTACATATAGCCTCGATGACAACAAAGCAAAATCGCGAGTAATGAAAAAAGTTCGGTTTGCGTAGATCTAATTCATTCACATATCGGAATTTCTGTAAATTATCTGGACCACTTCATTGTGACTGAGTGTCACTAGCAGAAATTGAAATCGAACTAATGCCTGCCATACGACGATAAATGAAAAAGCGTTTTAGTAAAACTATCTCACCTTATTTTGGCAGGGTTTGAAAGGTTTCCCGCACCGACAAGCTTCGATACAGAGTCGATTCTCTCCTCGACAAGGACAACCTCTTGTAGAACCTTGCTTTCTGCGGGTCGAGCAAGCGCTTTTACAATGACATGGGTCTGGTTCCCAAATTTAGAAAGGGTAGAAGACGTAGAACGAAATTAGAAAAGCAAAATATCCGACTGAAAGCAGAAATGACCGATTACTCGTGTTTCTCACCTCTGCGGATTCTTCAACTTCCGAGGTATTCGTTGACCTTTGGCTTTCTCTGGACACGTCCATCGGTACATTCTCCATCGTATCAATGAAATAACTGTTCTTCTAATATGACACGGATATAAGCACTATTTTGACTGGGAAATACGTCGAATCTACAAGGTTTGCTTAGATGCGCTTCTCAATTTCTTTTCCGCGCGCGCTTCTTGTGATGAAGTGATATGGAAATTAGCTATGAAAATGGTATCTAATGCGCATGTGCACCAGCTGACTGTGTCCCTTTAAAAGTATTTACAAGTCCTAACAATTAAAATAAATGACTATTTACTATTTACAACTGGAAAGAATAAAAGCGCTATCTTCATGTGTACATATATTCTGAATGGATAAAGTAAGCCTGCGAGACTGAAGTTACATTAAAATTAAAATCCCTACTATCCTGCTCGTCTGTCTTGGAGTCTAGAACAGGCTACCTAACCCCTCGTCTCACCTTAGGCGTGAACAGGCTACCTAACCCTCGTCTCACCTTAGGCGTGAACAGGCTACCTAACCCTCGTCTCACCTTAGGCGTGAACAGGCTACCTAGCCCTCGTCTCACCTTAGGCGTGAACAGGCTACCTAACCCTCGTCTCACCTTAGGCGTGAACAGGCTACCTAACCCTCGCTCTTGACTTTCAGCTTGTCCTTCCTCCTCTGCGTGCCTTTCTTAGGGGTCTTAAAGTTGGTTCATTGACTACACCCTTTTGTAATCTTTTGTTCTCGTTAGATATTAAATGAAGGAAAAGACTTCATTGACAAAGATGTTGAACGTAAGTACATTACCTTTATGTGATCGTAGCTGCTGGCCGCGGGTCTAGCCTGGCGCAAGCACTTGTGTAATCGTATTCTTGCATGCCTTAGCTCTATAAGAACATGGTGAAGGGGGAAAGGGGGCGGGAGATTGGGAGAAAACGGGTCGGGAGAAGGGGGGGCGGGAAGTGGGATTTTCAGGGTGGCGGGAAACGGGAAGCGGGAAGTTAAAACCCCCCGTCCCCCCAACATGACATCAACTCGTGACGACGCTGCCGAAATTCATTTTATGGCGAAGGGCTAATGTACAAATCATCGAGTTGATGTTGATAACACATTTCGTTTTCCGTAATAAGGGCTGTTTTCTATATGATCGCAAACGAGAGTAGGATCGCAGAAATTTTCACTTGCCCAATCGCAAACTTTTGTTCCATTTAATCGCAAATAATCGCGAATTATGAGCACACAAAATGGTCTATTTTCCTTGCACTCATTTAGTTTAACGGGATTGACCAACTGTGAACTTTTATGGGATAACTTTCGATCGCGCAATCGCAGAAATTGTCTTTCTTACGATCGCAAAAAAGCAGTCGATCGCAGACAATCGCGGATGGAGATAGAACATAATCTTATCTTCTGTTATTGTCTGCGATCTCAGAAGACTTTAGAAAATTGTTTCCATGTGGTCGCAGAAATTTGGTGGCTAATTTTGCGACCGCTGGCGATAATCTGCGATCGTGTGCGATCACTTCGAAACCAGCCTTAATTCAGCATGCACTACAGTGTCCACAAATCTACTTATTTGCAGTGTATGACATCAATAGTGATTCTGAGATTGGAACATTAACCGTCACCGTGGAAGCGTTAGAAGCACTGCTGGACTTGTATAAGGACGAATAAGTCCGTACATCGACCTCCAACCAAATCAACGGTTTGCCGCTCGGAGTGCATCATTTTAGAAGTCCTGAACAGTTGCCAACATGTAACGCATGTAATGAGACAACGTTAGCGGATAGATTAACCTGAAGTAGTACCTCGTTTCTCCCTGAATGGCAGTGGAGCGTAGGCAAACAAGCGAGCGACAAATACTTGAGACGTAAGCACTGTTTTCTCAGGCAAATAGCAGTCAAACATGCGATGCATGTGCGTTTCCCGCCAAAGTGTTTCCGAAAATAGGATGCAAAATAGAATTTGAAATTTTAAAACATGTCGAAAAACCTTCATGCATAATCAACTTCGTATAATATTATGATCATGTAATAAAATCGGCCGTCGTCACTCAACACTATTTCCTGCCATGTTTTCTTTTAAAATAACTCCACTCTTACAAAAAACAAACACCCGCGCCTCCCCTTTCGCTTCATTAAAATATGTAGCTAGACTAGAATATAATGCAAACTACGAAAGTCACGTACATCAAGTCATTCCTGTTCTTGCCGAGATAATTACAGTGCTCCATGTTAAAAAGTATTTTAAAAAGGGCACCTTTCGGGCGACCCATTTGAAAAACGTCATAGAATCGAGTCACTTTGGATGGTCTTGTACCCGTTCGTCGCCCGCGGAGGAGCTCCGCGATCATTTGGAAAAGAACGAGAATTTGCTTGCCGTCCATTTTGGGTACTGAAGCGTGCAACTTATTTACTATTCACTCCCGATTATTCGTTTCAGCTGAGTAAACTGTAAGGTAGATTGGGTGACAGTGTGCTTTTCTTTAACCAGCGTTTTAAAGTTACGTGGAGATGTATAGATGTATAAAAACTTGTAAATAAATTAAAAGATTTTAGATCTAAGTTATTAGCTGTACATTTCTGGCAAATAAAGGTAGTTTTATTCAGTTTCCGCTGGTAATTTTCTGTGGTTCCTTTTTCGCTCTTGGCAGTTGCTGTTTACCATTTCAGTATCCCAAGAACTGATCCGGAAATTCTAAGGCGCATTTACACTACAGGAAAATTGGTCCGGACCTGTTAAAAACCTACCCTGTTTTTATTCGGTGATTCCGTCCGTGTTTTTTCGGGTTTTGGGTCATAGGCGTCTATGGTGCCAAAGCCGAAAAATCACGGGTGGGGACCCGCCTTTGATGCTCAAGCGCACTGTGCAAACGCTTCTCCAGTCAATACCCGATTGTTTTTTTGTGAAAAAAAAATGCATCCAAGCTCGCAGTAAACTAGTCCATCCACCGTATAGTGTGAACGGTATATTCCAAGTCGGGTACATAAGACGGTTTTCGTTTGACCCCGAATTTTTCCATGAAGTAAACGCACCTTTAGTTGGGAAGTAGAAGAAAAGGTAGTCCCTTTTTTCTGGTTGGGATTTACCAAATGGAAATTTTTGAAGGCTTCCCAACTTGCACACAAGTGCCAGGTTTTATATGCCCCCTCTCTTTTGCATCAATCAAAACTGGATGTTTTTCGTCAACTTTAAAAGGATCGCACTTCTTCTGCTAGGAGAAAACTTGTGTTTCCTTTCTGGTAATCTGAAGACAGACGATTGGTTTACCTTATTTCACCTAGTACACTAAGCATGTAACAGAAGTGAACCATTACTTTTAGGTTTTCATTTATTCAAGCGTATCTTTTTTATGCTAAAAACTGCCTGGTATCATATAAAATCGATAGAAAAACAAAATAGAAAAAAAAACCTAAGCTGAATTACGTGCACAATTTGTGTTTTGTATCAAGTGGCCTAACTACCAAGCTAAATTGGACGTCAACAACAACAATAAAAGGCAATACAAAAACAAAATTTATTGAAACAAATAGTGATTACAATATCACTAAACCGTATGTAGCTAAAGCTACTCGAGGCGAGTTATGGTTCTAATGTTTGGGGGCAATAAAGGAGTAAAAGAGAACAAAAATTAATGAAACAAGTGATAACTGGTCAAACAACTAAGCGAAGAGTTTAGGTCAATCTTTTAAGTGCTTGGGCATTTTGTTGATTATGTTGGTACAACCAACTTAGTCATCCTCGTTTTTTAGCACAGTCAAGGAATTCATTTTACGTTCTTTACGCACATTAGGTGACTGAATACAGTTCCAGGTGGCTGAATTGGCCAATTCTAGAGAAACACACCCTTTGATTTTCTAGTCTTGAAACTTTTAAAGTAAAACTAGCCTCTACTCTTTGGTCTTGTTTTGTAATTAAGCACGTTAACTGTTATTGTAAAAAGGCTTTCTATTTTGGGGGGTACAATGCCACGCTATGCATCCTACATCAATTTAGCAGTTTCTGTCGGTAAAGAACTCTTTAGCTGACATTTGAAACATTCAATTTAAAACAAGTATTTTGGTCAACAATATAACCTGTTGCAGTCCACTCAGGATCTCAGGTAGAAGGTACGGCGAAAATTCAGCACAAACAGGGAACACGAAAACAAGTCGATTTGCTTTCTTACCATCGTACTTTCCTTCTTACGTTTGGCCGTTCCTACTATCTTGGAGCCAGGAAGAGGCTGCCAATATTGGCAGTTGTGTGTTTAAGTATGAGCCACCAATGGCTTACGGTCCGCATGCTGAGTGCGGTACTTCCTCACTAACACAATGGACAGTATTATCAAACACATTGCACCCAGTACTCCTCCGGTAACCACAACCGCGTAGAAGCCTGTTCTCCCTGATCTCGACACTTTATGGATCTGGAAAAGAAGATAAGAACCATTAAGCTAATGACAGTTTCTCGGACCTTTCCAAAGAAAAATACCACAGAATCAGAATGGAAAGTACTAGTGAAGCCAAGCTGAGATTTCAGGGAGATTTTGTTACACTAAGGCTGGTCAGACGAAAGTTCAAAATAATGGTTTGGACAGCGCAATTCACGGTTACGTAGCGCGACATTTTTAAATATCGAATTAAAATTGGGTTCATGAATAGGCTGGGAATACAGCCGCCAGCTTCATTCCCCAAGTCTGTAGAAGAATAGTCACAAAATGTCTTTCTGCTTAACAAGCTGTGCTACCTTACTGGAAACGGAGACAGCCCTGATGACCATTGAGACTGGTGTCACGCTGGCCGCGAATTACACAACTGATTTCGGTATACTAAAATTCATCGCTACTATGCTCTTGGAAACTAACAGAAGAATTTATATCGTTTATATCCCAGATCCTTTTAATGACGAAACAACACGGATTAAACCTTCTTCTAAGGGATCAAAACAAAGGTACACACCAGAACTCAAAGGATAACCCCCCATATCGAAATTCCGACGACTTAAAAACAAAGGTACAAAAGAGCGTACAAAAGAGTATGGATAGTCAAAGTTGGTCAAAAATAAACAATTCAAACGAAAACTATTGCTTAACAATCAGGGATTTGTGTTGTGCTGTGTTGTGCTGTTCGTTTGTTTAACCTTCCTTGGAGTAAAAGTAATGACTTTTAAAAGAGGTTTATAACTCACCTTGACTGTCTGTGGTTCGTACGCGTCCCCACTGCTGGAGAAGTTGGGGTGCCCTTCTTCTCCCCAAACCTGTTCGTCGCGATTTACCAGGTCGATTATGTCGCTGCACGCGGACACTAGCAATCCATCTTTTCCAACTGCATATCGATCGTACTCGTGAACCGACAGGTCATAAACAGCGACGAGACTGTCTTTTTCGGGTAACCCAAGCAGCTGAGAGGCCTTGAAATGTTGTTGAAGTTTCACTGGTTTACCTTGCAGTCCCTGGAGCGAATGTGACGTGGTTACGTTCACAGCACTCATCCAATTGCTTGTACCAGTTTCAAAGAACGGGTGGTCGGGCGTGACCCAGATGTCTTCGTCATACATTCGAAACACGACGAGGTCCTGCTTTGGTATGAACCGTTTCCGAACCTGGTCAACGCGACGGAAGTGTGTCACAGAAGCATCCTCGCCTTCATGACGAGTCATTACCATGTCGCCTTCCTTGATGTTTTCAATCGGTACCAGTCCTTTGTCAGTGTGCACTAAAGTGTCTCCTCTGAAGCAAGATTTTAACAGACAGCAATCATGATGCCAGGTGTGGTGGCACTCAACTCTGTTGGGGTTCTTGCAGTTGCAAGTCTGCGGCGGGCAGCACTTTGGACACTGCATCACATCGCACTGGGGACCCACGTAAGGCGGAGTACATTCACAGGTGTAAGGATCATTTGGACAGCTACCATGGACGCATGGCTCCATGCAAAACCTCACTTTCGTGCAGGGTCCGTGAGAGGGATCAAAACCTTTTTTCGGCGGGAAACTGAAATGGTTGATCCAGCCAGAATGGCAGGTGCATACTTTACCTTTAGGGCCATGGTGACAACGTCCATTTCCACATCCGTCACATGTCTGAACAGAGCATTGTGGACCCTCATATCCTGCGCAAAACAAATTAACATTCGCCTTAACTCTTAATCTCCATATACAGTCTGTTGTTTAGCTGTAATCGATGCCTCATTTTGTTGCAAGATGTACTCTTCCAGTGTGCATAAACAAAACAGAAATCGAAATAAAAAGGTAACACTGAAGACAAAACTTAAAGACCATTAAGGAGTTTCGTCCTTATATCGTCAGTTCAGTTCGTAGTATCATTTCATATAATGCATGGTCAATGCGACGCTCGTAGATAAGATTGTCTTTGCAGCTGTGTTCTTCTTACGGTTCTTTTTAAGTTGTTTGTTTCTTTGGAAACCGACTTTAACGAGTACAACGTTCCCAGCTGTTCCCAAAATTTGGCATCACCAATTTACATTTTTTGCAAAAGTGCAGGCCAAAGCAAAATAAAATGGAACGTATAACTGTACTTTAGCCTTCAGTACAGACATTTTTTGGGCTCGTCACGTGAGTCACGTGAAGAGCCCAAAAAATTTCTGTACTGGTGGCTAACCTATAGTCACTTATACCAACATTAACCTGAACGAGTTGTTTGTCCCTTGGCAAAAATTTTTCTGGGTCCGAGAGTGGACAACGGCCCTTTTGAAGGCCGGTAAGCTTTGGAAAAATTTTGTAGAAAATTAAAATGGCGTACGCGCTTGTAAAATGCAGCATTTGACCCAAAAACATTCCAAAGGGAAGAAACATTACACAAGTACTAACTAGTCCTACTGAACACTATCCAATTAAGTCAAACCTGGTTTGCACTTGCACGTGGTAAGGCCCTCCTTACAGGTTCCTCCTACAGAGGAGCAGTTGAGACAAGGTCCCTCGTATATGCTGCAGTTCCCAGGAGGCCCCCAGTTGGGCTCACATTCACACACATCAGGTTTGTGGTTACATCTTCCATGTTTGCAAGGCACACTACACTCGCTAACGGTCTCACAGTGATGTCCTGGATACAAACAACAACAAAGTAATGAATACAAGTCAAGTAAGGAAAAATCTGCCTCCGAGCTTCTTGGCTCAAAGATTTTCGTCATATATTTCCGCTGCTCTGCGAAAGCCCCGAAAACCTTTCCGTCCCGAAAATTAGCCATTTGGGAAAATATAAGCCACTCATTCTACAAGGATGTTATTTAACATGTCTTTCAGACAAGAAATGTTTTACTTAAGCGTTGTAATTCTTTTATGCCTAGAAACGTCAGCGTAAATGGAGGGCCGAAAAGTTTCCGGGCGGGATTGATCGACTGACTGACTGGCTGACTGGCTGGCTGGCTGGCTGGCTGGCTGGCTGGCTGGCTGGCTGGCTGGCTGGCTGGCTGGCTGGCTGGCTGGCTGGCTGGCTGGCTGGCTGGCTGGCTGGCTGGCTGGCTGGCTGGCTGGCTGGCTGGCTGGCTGGCTGGCTGGCTGGCTGGCTGGCTGGCTGGCTGGCTGGCTGGCTGGCTGGCTGGCTGGCTGGCTGGCTGGCTGGCTGGCTGGCTGGCTGGCTGGCTGGCTGGCTGGCTGGCTGGCTGGCTGGCTGGCTGGCTGGCTGGCTGGCTGGCTGGCTGGCTGGCTGGCTGGCTGGCTGGCTGGCTGGCTGGCTGGCTGGCTGGCTGGCTGGCTGGCTGGCTGGCTGGCTGGCTGGCTGGCTGGCTGGCTGGCTGGCTGGCTGGCTGGCTGGCTGGCTGGCTGGCTGGCTGGCTGGCTGGCTGGCTGGCTGGCTGGCTGGCTGGCTGGCTGGCTGGCTGGCTGGCTGGCTGGCTGGCTGGCTGGCTGGCTGGCTGGCTGGCTGGCTGGCTGGCTGGCTGGCTGGCTGGCTGGCTGGCTGGCTGGCTGGCTGGCTGGCTGGCTGGCTGGCTGGCTGGCTGGCTGGCTGGCTGGCTGGCTGGCTGGCTGGCTGGCTGGCTGGCTGGCTGGCTGGCTGGCTGGCTGGCTGGCTGGCTGGCTGGCTGGCTGGCTGGCTGGCTGGCTGGCTGGCTGGCTGGCTGGCTGGCTGGCTGGCTGGCTGGCTGGCTGGCTGGCTGGCTGGCTGGCTGGCTGGCTGGCTGGCTGGCTGGCTGGCTGGCTGGCTGGCTGGCTGGCTGGCTGGCTGGCTGGCTGGCTGGCTGGCTGGCTGGCTGGCTGGCTGGCTGGCTGGCTGGCTGGCTGGCTGGCTGGCTGGCTGGCTGGCTGGCTGGCTGGCTGGCTGGCTGGCTGGCTGGCTGGCTGGCTGGCTGGCTGGCTGGCTGGCTGGCTGGCTGGCTGGCTGGCTGGCTGGCTGGCTGGCTGGCTGGCTGGCTGGCTGGCTGGCTGGCTGGCTGGCTGGCTGGCTGGCTGGCTGGCTGGCTGGCTGGCTGGCTGGCTGGCTGGCTGGCTGGCTGGCTGGCTGGCTGGCTGGCTGGCTGGCTGGCTGGCTGGCTGGCTGGCTGGCTGGCTGGCTGGCTGGCTGGCTGGCTGGCTGGCTGGCTGGCTGGCTGGCTGGCTGGCTGGCTGGCTGGCTGGCTGGCTGGCTGGCTGGCTGGCTGGCTGATTGATTGATTTGTTGTTTTATAGAAGGGTCTCGTTTCAAAAGATATAACTGACACTTAAGGAATCAAAATTTCGTCTAAAAACCATTCGTCGGCTCGTCGACTCTTTTCAGAATTTTCATCTGTATGTGATTAAAACGCTCTCATTAAAACGTGTTTGTGTCGTGAGTCAGATCGTCCAAAGGATCCAAGCGATATTCCAAGAGAAAAATGTATTATTTACCTGTATAATGCGGCAGACAGGCACAGTGGTGCAGATCTATGCAGTTTCCTCCGTTCCGGCATTCCCATTCTTCGCCGCAGTACGAGCTGTAAAAACCCAATGAATTATATCAGTGATTCTATAACTAATCTCTCCTCATACTTTCCATGCATGGGCAGGGAAGCAGTTCAGGAAGGAAAGGAACTGAACAGAGGCATAAAGGTAAAAGTTAGCCAGACAATCCGATTATAACTGTGCAAATCAACGCGCTGTCTCAAGTTGTCTTTGATATTTCAATTTTCGTAGCTTCCAATCGAAAAAGAGCTTAAACCGCTGTTACTGTTAGCAAACGTCTTCCGTTTTTAACAAACGTGTCTTAGAGCTGGCGCAGTACTGCAATTCTAAGGTGTATATGTGTAGACAGGTACCTGACCGATCTCCAGGATAAACGTGACTACAGGCTATCAGGTAAAAAATGGTACAATTTTCCCATAAAAAATTAGTTTTCTTTCAGCACGTTTGTGTTTTATTGTATTGTTTTATTTATTGAATTGTAAAGCTCGAGGAACAAGTGCATACTGATTTACCTGTTACATGATTCGCCAAAATAGTTGTCGTAGCATTCACACTTCTTTGGGTCATTTGGGCATGCACCGAATTTGCAAGGTACTTGACAGAGAGAGCGATCGCACATGTCACCCACCCAGCCAGGCTCACAGTCGCATTTACTTCTAGATTTCTTGCATGATCCATGCTCCCTACAGTGAAACCAAGGAAAACACGAGGTGACGTTTTCGCAGTTGGGTCCACCCCATCCTGTCTGGCAGCGTGCGCATGTCAAGCCGTCTGGACCGCAGTATCCGTGTTTGCAGGTAGCATTGGCTTTGCAGCCAATGCTTTCACAGCATTCGCCTGTGTAAAGGCCGGTTCTCTGCCGCGCGTAGCATGTGCACGAATTTGTTGCCTTGTCGAAATTTCCGTTTCCAAAGCACTGTGTTTCTGGATCACAGTGAGCTTGGACGTCCAGTACAAACAGGAACAGCAGACAAATAACTGACGCCCCAATCCTTATCATTGCAGCTAGATGCAGATTATCTCCTATATTAAAAACAAAACATATCAAATTTGAATCACTGTTTATGTACCTAACATTGGATCTCAGTTTGTACCAGCAATTAGATTCGGTGCGGTGTTCTGGTAACTTAATTGTATATAAATGACATTAAAAAGAACACTAGCCTGCGTGTCAGCCGGGCGCCGAAAGGAGAGGGAAGAGGGTGGGAAGATTATTCGCAAGCGTGAAGCGCGTGATGCGGAGCGCGGAGCGAGCGCGAGAGGAAGGAGGAGGAGGGGGCGCCGGCGGGCATTCCCCCTTCCTCTCGCGCTCCGCGCTTGCAAACAATTTCTCCCCTTTCCGCGCCTGCCACGCAGGCTAAAAGAGCATGAGCCCGAGAAAAGGTACAAAACCAAATTTTGGGCTGCATGATTGACGGAAAAGTGACACTATTTCAGCCCTATTTCAGTCATGTGACCAAATATTCCTCAAGTAAACAGGTGGTTATATATCAAGGATAATTAGTGAAGTTGACAATAGCAATTAAGATTGTAGAAAAAGGTCCACTTCTCTGCCACTTGCCCAGTGTTATTAATGGTGAGACCACTCAAGTTTGTGTTTGCTAATTTCATATTGCAATTTTGTCCATTGTACAATCTGCCCAAGATCAAGACGTGAGAGATCTGTGTATTCATTTCCTGAGTCGTCGCTCCCAACCCTAAAGTCCAAACTCGTTAAAACACGCTCGCAGCTGCTCACGACTGAATTAATCGAACGGGTTTATGCCCGTTTGCATGAGATGTTCCCGTGAGATCCAAGTTTGCTTCTCGAAAGATAACTGAAAAGATATGTGATAGTTATTCAAAGAACTAGACGCGGAAGATCTCTTTGGTGCATGACAAACAAGTAAATAGCCAACTCCCCAAAGAAAGTTTGCTTTCTTTTAAATAATTCTGCCGCAACTTTTTCATACTGATGCAAAAGATGATGCAACTTTTTCTGGCTTCATTGGAATTGAAATTAAAATCGTAGACTATTAAAATCATTTGGATATACTGCTGTCCATATTGATGCCAAATACGTATAATCAAGGGACAAAATGCCATTGAGACACAGCCGCACGTTTAGCCTAGGTCACTAGGTGGAGTGACTCATGTTAAGTTGCTCGTGTTAAGATGCGTAGATAAAACGACGACCCTAGTTTACTGTAACTGAAACCACGATTAAGTTGACGAGTTTTGACTACAATGACCAGCGGGGAAATGGACGATTTCTAAAAACTGATCACGGGTTGAATTACTAATAATTACTGACTAAAATGAAGGCTGCGGTAGGGAGTCTTGAGTACATTCCCTGTCTATAACTACTGCATTATCAGACAAACTTACCTAACAAACAGGGTGTCACACTGACCAAACGCTGTGGCACAACACTGTAAAATGACTATAGATTTCTAGGTTACTATCGCATTTGTAATGTATAGCAAACATCCTGCGGATGTCATGTGAGTTTATCGTGAACAAACCGGTAGCTTCTCGGAGAGCAAAAACGTACTGTTGAATGACCTTTTGAATATTACGCGTCCGACGAAGCCTTTACGATTTGTAAACACTAAATCTCCGTTCTTTTGCATACTCTATTTCGTTTTTTTTTCTTCTTTTTCTTTTTGAAAACCGCTGGAGATGTTCAAAAATTTATGTGTGCTAAGATCATATCTAGGCTAAGATCTTACAAACGTTTAAATAGAAATAAAATACACGGAAATATGGGGTAACAGTTGTCATGACCAACTGCGCCCCGGCCATAAGTTGTAATATTTAAATTCTCTATCGGTGGCTTCTTATTGCAATGTCATATTTTTCTTTAACGTCCACACATTTCCCACGCAGTCGTTTTTAAGGGAGTCGTATTACCTATACCCTCCTCCCCACACGTGTACACGTGCACACGTGAACTTCCAGTCCCGGTTCAGGCTCAGCTCAAAAAGAAGGAAATCATAAAAGAGTGTAGTGGTTAAAAACTAGCTACAGAAAATTAGGGGTTGAAATAAGCCGGGGGTGACGAACCTTTTTCACCTAGAGAAGTTTCTAGGTACAAAAAGTTGATACAAAATGGACTAACAGAGAACAAGTAGGAGCATGTTAAGGAAGACACTTCGCGGTAAATCATGAAAATTTTTGTCTCGTGTAGTCTTGTCCTCGTCACAAGATTGTATCAAGAATAACAGTTAAGAAAGAACTTACTAGAATAGATAGCAAACTACATGATATTATTTTAGCATACGCTAGCTATTTACCATCAGAGCAAAATTTTAAAAGTGCTTTTCCTCTTTACTAATAAGCTTTCTTCACTCAGGTCAGGGTCAAAACAAAAAAGCCAAAAACTCTGATCGAGCACACGGTATAAACATGTGATGTGGGAGAGGACAATTGAGAAGCGTGACTGGGTTCCGTCAGAGGCTAGGAATGATCTAGTGAAACTGAACACTAGAAAATTCAGAACTGCATGGCAGTTTTACGTAGCTATTTTAAGCTCCTCGGTGTTACATGTTTAAATAAAGTATTGTTGTTGCTGATGTTGTCGTTGATGACAATCATGATTTGAAAAATTTGTTCATTTTTTAAAATTTTTCATCTTCGCGTTCTTAGCATTCTAAATTATTAAGCAGGCATTTTCGTTTCCGGGATTTCAAAAGAGGAAAAAAGATTAAATCAAAATCGTTGTCGTTACTCTTTGGGAGAGGTCAATGAGATTTCAGTCAGTTTAAAAGGCAGAGAAACAGAAAGAAGCATAACTAACTAAATGATAATTAAGCGATCCTATAGGACCCAGGTATAGGGGTGTCACTGCAATCAGTGATTTTCACTCAACACTTTTCCGGGATAACCTCCAACGCAGACGTTCTGACGGAGTTCAAGAATGTCTGCCTTGGAAGCTATGTTTGTTGTGGTTGATGTTGTTTTCATTGTGTTTCCCTAATCAAAGATGCCCAGTCTACTAGAGCAAGATTTTCACAACGAAAGACCCCCTTTCTTATAAATCGCTTTTCTCAGTTATAAATAAACCTTACGAAATGTCATGTGACTTTCTATATTGGAAGAAATCATATCAAGGCGCCGCGGCCGATCAGATTCGCGAAAAAGTTAGCTATTTTTAAAGTGGGGAAAAAGTCGGCAGGGCCAATCAACCAGCGAACCGAATATCGATGGTTTCGGTGATTTTGGTGTTAATAGAGCGGTTTACAATTGAGCGTCGAAAGTAATTCGTGATTTGCTTTGGTTTTGCTTTACTTCGCTTTGTCATTGGGTAAAAAATCTCGCGCCACTTTCTCGGCCAAGCAGAAGTAAAACCAAAACCAATCGCAACTTGCTCGCACGCGTTTTCCCGCGCTTGGCGCCGGTTACATGTATTTGCTTTGAGTTCTGATTGGTTCCTTGGGTAATTTGTGTTTGTTGTGATTGGATAAGGTAATTACTTTGTTTTTGGTTTTACGACACTCATTTGAAAAGCGCTCTATTGAGACAATCGCTCCTCGAGGTAAAGATGAAGTCGATATTGAAGAGGATCTGAAGAGCTAGTCGAATTTCCGAGGTCACATATAGAGCGGTTTTCGATCTTTAAGCGTCAAAAGTAATTTGGCCTTCGCTGTGGTTTTGCTTTACTACGATCTCTGATTGGTTACAAAAACTCGCTTCACTTTCTCAACCAATCTTGAGCCAGACGTAAACCAAAACCAAACGTGACTTGCTCGCACGCGTTTTAGCGCGCTCCGACGCTACGTACATGCATCTGTTCCGAGTTCTGACTGTTCCACTGTGTTGTTTCTGACTTTTGTTATTGATCAGAGTAATAACTTTGGTTATAATTTTGGTGAAATACACCCGAGCACCCAGTGTCTACGATCTGCTCGGTCAGAGGTTGCACCCGCGTGTCAACATTTAGAAACAGCCGTCGAGCTCTGGAGACGAAAATGGAAAATTTGCAGTTTGTGACGCGCTGTACCAAGCTATGCATTGCAAAAACAGAGCTCTTTTAACTGGCAGTTCAGACAATTAATAAGTCGTTATTAACAACAAAATAAGCTTATTTGACTTTTGTAGATATAATCCTACATACATACTACATACAGTATAATACAAGTCTGCACGCACCATCAATTATCAGAGTATGCGCCGGGATAAAATTTTGAATCCAAAGCAAATTACGTTAAAGAAATCTTGGAAACGACTACAAAACACGTACTATACCCATTGATTATAGCTAATGTTTATGGACCAATAGATCACACTGCTAAGGATGTCCAATATTATGATAACTACTGTTTAAATAGAGCAAGATAAAGGCTAATTTTGTACGCCGCAATTTGCCATAATTTTGGGAGCGGTAAGTTTGTTGCATGTCAAAAGCAATAGTGCTTGCGAAGTCCTAGTGTCACAATCTAACAACCTAAAACCCAACAAAAAGTTTAGTAAGCCTAACTGCGATTTTTTTCCGTTTTGAACCTAATCGAAAGCAGAATTTTGGCGAGACTGCCGTACCGGTAAATTGGGCAAATCACCCACACCTGAAGAAAAATAGGTGGTCTACTTTTGTGTAGGCAAAACTCCTCCCAGGTCAGTCCTGGAAAGGGAATCACTGTTCTATATATAAGCCTAAAAAACGGATGAGCCACTGTCACTGTACTGTATCTTTAACTAAGAAAGCTAATTTGCACCTAGCCCTTTCACTCTACGTGTTACATAATTCTTAATGATAAATCTGTGAATAACGCCCATATAAACTGATAACAGAGTTCTAAAAGTGGACTCGCCAAGAGACAATGAAAACGGCAAGATACACGAAAAAGAAGATGGTAATGATGTCTATTACTCGTTCAATTTATAAGCGTTGTGCAATCTCACAACAGTGTTCTAAAAGCGGACTCGCCAAGAGACCTGAAGCCGACAAACAAAGTGAGCAAAGACGGTAATACGTCTATCGCTCGTTCTATAAGCGTACTTAGAGCGCTTTTACGAGTGAAACAGTTAGTACTAGCGCGACTGTGTTCATATTTCAGCCACCAGTGGCTCTAGCTCCATACGTTTCTTTGTCTTAGCGCGGGTTTTCTTCACAATCACAATGAGCACCAAAACAAGACACATGACACCCAGTACGCCTCCGATAACTGCAGCTGCGGAGAAGCCTGAGCCTGAGTTGCTAGCGTCAGCGTGTTCTTCGTCTGATTTCAACACCTCCTTGGCCTGTTAAAGAAGGTATAAAATTTTCAGTCACTAAAAGTTTATGGAAGCTTTTAGAGGGCAGGTATAACGAGTCAAGATCAAATGCTCTAACACACGTTACTTCAGTAAAGTAGATGGCCATACGACCTGAGCTTAATTCCAGTGTAAGTAACTCGATGTACAAGTACATCTTCCCTGAATGGGATACCGGTCAATTGAAGAGTTACGCACGACAATTTGTACACCCGTTTGTGTACCCAGGGTAGAGAGAGACAACGTGGAGCAGGAATTTTTAACTAAGAACGACTTCACGACAGACTCGAGCTAAAAATTTCAGATCGAAAGACGACGCACTTTAAAAGGGAAATACTGGAACAGCGCAAAGGACGAGTTGAAATCTTGGATGTAATGAAAACGAAAAAGACAAAGCTGTTAATCAGCACCACTTTTTTTTCCGGAGTATTGTTCGTTGCTTTGTCAAGGACTGAAAGGCTTGCTTATATCTCACCTCGACTGTCTGTTTTCCATGCAAGTCACTAAGGAAGCCAGGATGTGCTGATTCGCCCCACACCTGTTTGTCCCGATTTGCAAGCACGATCGAGTCGTTACACGAGGAGACAAGCAAACCCTCATTTCCGACTGTGTATCGATCGTATTCGTCGACCGACAAGTCGTAAACGGCAACGAGACTGTCTTCGCCGGATGATGCGAGCAGTTGAGAGGCCTTCAGTTGATGCTGAAGTTTCACTGTTTTACCTTGCAGTCCCTGGAGCGAATGTGACGTTGTTACGTTCACAGCACTTATCCAATTGCCTGTTCCAATTTCAAAGAACGGGTGGTCGGGCGTGACCCAGATGTCTTCGTTTTGCATTCGAAACACGACGAGGTCCTTCGTTGGTACGAGCCGTTTCCGAACCTGATCAACACGACGTAGGTATGTCACAGAGGGATCATCGCCTTCATGTCGAGTCACCACCATGTCGCCTTCCTTGATGCTCTCGATCGGTACCAGTCCTTTGTCAGTGTGCACCAGGGTGTCTCCTCTGAAGCAAGACTTTAACAGACAGCAATCATGATGCCAGGTTGGGCGGCACTGAACTTTGTTGGGGTCCGTACAGTCGCAAGTCTCCGGCGGGCAGCACTTTGGACACTGCATCGCATCGCAATGGGTACCCACGTAAGGTGCGGTACAAACACAGGTATAAGGATCACTAGGACAACCACCATGGACGCATGGCTCCATACAATACCTCACCTTCGTACAGGGTCCGTGAGTGGGGTCAAAGCCAGGGACTGGCAGGGGTTCATTCATCCAACCAGAGTCGCAGGCGCATACTTTACCTTTAGGGCCATGATGACAACGTCCATGTGCGCATCCGTCACACGTCGGAACAGAGCATTGTGGGCCCATATATCCTGCGCAAAATAAATTATAATAATAAGAAAAATGAACGTTTAGCCTCTTTGTTAAGAATATAATTTCAATAATAAATCCTGTCATTCTTTTTCTAACTGTAACCAAGAGATCATGTTCTCTTGCTGTAACCAATCAACTATTTGGTTTTTACTTAATCAGCCGGTGGTTGTTAGTAAGCCTCGGTGAGTTCGCAAATGTTGGGCATAATAAAGACCTGTTAATGGTTCAACATCTAGTGCCAGCTGCTTTTCTAGTGCTCACCAAGGCGATGGTGTATTCCACACCGAGGATGTCTTGTTCCAGTACAATCATTAAAGTGCCTCGTTTTTGCATATCACTTTTAAGACTGTTAAGTCAGTGACCTCAAAATTGCAGAGATGGGGGCAATTTCACGCGATCTCCACTTCTGGTATTCTCTTAATACTAGGGCAGATCAAGTGACCTCAGCTGCACTATTTAGGGCCTGTACACCTTCAAAAATCACAAACCTGGTTTGCACTTGCACGTGTTAGGGCCCTCTTCACAGGTCCCTCCTACAGAGGAGCAGTTGAGACAAGGTCCCTGGTATATGCTGCAGTTCCCAGGAGGCCCCCAGTTGGTCTCACATTCACACACGTCAGGTTTGTGGTTACACCGTCCGTGTTCGCAGGGTACACTACACTCGCTGACGGTCTCACAATGATCTCCTGGAAACAAACAACAACAGCAAAGTTATGTTAAATCAAGAGGAACGAAACAATAAGAAAACGAAGGATCAGCTGGGCTCGGACTATATTAGAAGGGCCACACAGCCGGAGCTTAACCAAGTGCCTGTAACCTGATGAAGCAATTAACTCCTCACTACTACCACTTCCCAACTGGAATAGGATGGGAAGCTTGTCTCTCACAGGGTTATCCCCAGGGCCCGGTTGTTCAAAAGCCCGTTGTTTACGCTGATCCAGAATTAAAATTAAACCAAAGGTCCCATGTTTCTTGTTGTGGTGCTGGTTCACAGCTATTTCTAAGTGGCCGTTTGAAAGCAACCAAAGTTAAAACGTAGATCTCTTTGTGATCAAGTTTGAAAGTTCCAATCTTTATACAAAGGAAAAATATATTTGCCCACCTGAATAATGTGCCGGACAAACGCAGTGATACAGATCTATGCAGTAGCCTCCGTTCAAACATTGCCAATTGTCACCGCAGTACGACCTGTGAAAAACCAACCAAATCAAAATTTTACTGATTAATGTGTAACTAACAGTACACAGCGAAGTCAGAAGAAGAAACGAACTGATCACAGAAGGGGTATCTGTGCTTTGAAACCACTGTCGTATGCCAAACCAACGAGTCAGTTTGTCTGCAAACAAGACCAGGTTACCGAGAAAAATTAAGAGATTGTAGAGGTTAAATAATTATAGACAATAGCTTAAAAGCTCGGAAAACGAGACACAACTTACCTGTCACATGCTGGGCCAAAATAATTTTCGTAGCATTCGCACTTCTTTGGGTCATTTGGGCATGCACCAAATTTGCAGGGTACTGCACATAGAGAGCGATCGCACAGGTCACCCACCCAGCCAGGTTCACAGTCGCATTTACTTCTAGATCTTTTACACGAACCATGCTGTCGACAGGGGAACCAAGGAAAACACGAGGTCACGTTTTCGCAGTTGGGTCCACCCCATCCTGTATGACATCGTGCGCATGTCAAACCATCTGGACCGCAGTATCCGTGTTTGCAGGTAGCATTGGCTTTGCAGCCAATGCTCTCACAGCATTCGCCTGTGTAAAGGCCGGTTCTCTGCCGTGCGTAACAACTGCATGTCTGCGTTGCTGCGATGTAATTGCCGTTTCCAAAGCACTGTGTTTCTGAATCACAATGGGCTTGGACTTGCAATATAAAAAGGAACAGCAGGCAAATAACTGATGCCCCGGTCCCTAACATTGTAGCTGGGTGCAAAGTCTGTAGAGGAAACGCGAAAATATCATGCAGTGTATTAAGCACAGAAAAAAAAATTAGCAAAAACTCCTATGTACTTGAAGTTCTATTGTTGTAATTAATGTACATATATGTACCTGACTAAAAACGAGTTGTACTAACCGGGTTGATAAGATTTACTGAGCGAATTTCAGATTACGGTGCAAATAAGACTAAATTCTCGAACACGAAACAGAGTGTTAAGGACCTTGTTTTTAGCTAAGTTTTTAAACTATTCAGTTAAATTTCTGACTTTTTAAGGCTTTTTAACATGTTTTTGTAATTCTTATTTCCTTATTATTTGCAGGGCCCCACTGAAAAACACCTTGGTGATGTGGGCACCCTGGATAAATATTATTATTATTATTATTATTATTATTATTATTATTATTATTATTATTATTATTATTATTATTATTATTATTATTATTATTATTAGGCAGACACGTCTGAGCAGAGGGCACTCAACTAACGCATTTTCTGAATTCACTAACTGACATAATTAGTTTTATTTTCATTTTCGATTTAAAGGGCTTCTCAGCCGTTCCTATAGAACAGATCGAATTCTTGTAACATCTCGGACGTCAGCTTGAAACGGACGGGACTTTTTTTATCCTGACAAAACAAGCTACAGTTGAGGAAGAAACTGAAATCATATTTTATAAAGGCAGTTTGATATATACTACTGGTAATTTTCTTGTCCATTCAGGATGTCAGTTGACAAACAAAATGAGACATGCATAGAATACGTATAGCCTTAGTTGACTAGTCGTACATTTATGACGCCTTCAGTTCATTTACACTAAGATCTCAGTACCAACTGCAAACGCAAATTTTGTCATCAAATTGAGCCCGATGTGTGAAGATTACTAGCAAACAGGAAATTGAAAATATGTGCAAGGTAAAGGGTCCCGTTTGGATTAAAAACAGGCAAAATGGACGATTTTTGAAAAATGATTTACAAAGGATCCCGTGAAAAGGGCTCAATACATTCACGGTCTTCACAGTTCGACAACAACAGAGCTTTCGATCAGATAGAGAGACTCACCTTAAAATATGCTGAAGGCTGCAGTATACTCTCCGAACGCTTTGGGACAGCGCTGCAAAATGACTCCCAGTTTCTAGGAACGTTTGCATTTGTAATGTGTGTAGACACCCTGTGAAGGTCATGTGAGTTATCATGAACCAATAGTTGCACCAATGACGTCCCTGAATTACGTTCGGGGAAGCCCCTAAAGTTATGCTCTTAGGATTCAGCAAAGAAACAAGTTTACTTCTCGGTGCTTTTTTGACTTTGCACCAGTTATAAGCAAGAGAAAACGGGAAAACAAGATAGGATAAAAGCGTTTGAAAAGTTTCTGGCCGAAAAGTTGAAAGAAACAGAAGAATTAAACTTACATCCGTTTTAACGAACACTGACGATTTTCTAGGAATTGCAGGAACATGTTGGGAAACCCCCTTTGCATCACCTTCCGAAAAAAACGTAGTCTAGTGTAGATCACAAGACTATTCATGAATATAATTAATAAGCTTACCATGGTACCTCAGACAACAACCCATGATTTATGGAAACGGCAATTATTTATATAAGGTTGACCTGTTCTCTCTCATTAACCAGTTGTATTCTAGTTTGATTGCGGTTCTGGTTTTGTTTACTACCGGTTCGGAAGCGAAACCGAATGTTAGACAGCTTAGAGACTGGGCTATTGCCGAGTAACAGTTAAGTGGGCAAAAATTTCCAGCTCGGTTAATACTTTGATTAAATTTAACGTTTTCTTCCACAGCATGAAATAATGAATTTACAAATCATTAAATCACATGTAAATATTCCTATATATAAGGCCTTTTCTTCACGCATGGGTTCTGCGGTGAGTAAAGATGCTTATCTCACAGAGCGAGTAAATGCTAAAGGTACGGATAAGATGAAGATGGATATAACTTACAGATTATTATTTACAGAAATACAGAAACTAATGATTTTTTTTTTTTTTTACTTTTCCCTGTTTTCCCAGTGTATTTTGGCTGGTTTTGCTGTGAACCCGTAAGAACCTCTAAGTCCCTTTAACACTCTTTACGCATCTTTACGCACTGCTCTTCTTTACGTTTATCCTTCTGCAGGAACAATTCATCTGAATGTTCCTATCATGCAGAGCAAAATATTTTTCTCGATATTTAGATTTAAATAGCCTCCCTTCAACTCCATGAATTAAGTCATTACTTGATTCGAAACTGAAACGAAACTGAAACGGTAACATTAGACCCACGGTATAAAACACCTTGGCAGCACGCAATGTGTTAGAAAAGAATTTAGAACGGCGAGCTCAGAGCAAGGCTAGAAAATATTAGAATTCCGTGAAGATGATTAGCCTCAGCCTAATCTCTAAGGACCAGTCCTAGTATAGTCTCCTTCGCAGCCGTTTTTAGGGTAGTCACGCAACGCTCCTCCTGGGCGGCCACTGCGGACACTTTTCCCTGTTCCTAAAGATTTCCGCTCATGGGAGCTGGACTCTACAAGTGTACAGTTTTTTAGATTTAAACTGATCCTCTACAATGCTATAGGAGGTTTCGGAAACTGCTAGTTCGAAGAGAAACTTAAAGTGGTAAACTTATGAAGCTGAATTAGGGAATCTGTGGATCACAACCCAGGAATGTTACGTGAGTGTCCTATATCCTTCGGGAAAAGTCCCTTTACAGCCGCTTCTCATCGCCCCTGGCCGCCAGGGACGCTCACAAGCTACTTTTATTTGAAAGGAACGATTACTATGGTTCTCGATCACAAGATTTTTTCTCTTTTGATCAGTTATGACAGTTATGGTAAGAAATCGTTCTTGTTCTGATGTTATGTTACCAAATCAAATATGGCCACTGGTCAAAGCTTTAATTTCATGCGGGGAATTCCCTATATTTCAAAACGCCTCTGTTGATTGACCTTATGAAAGTCATGTGAGTTTCAATTATGATTACGTATGGGATTTTTAATTATACATGGCTCGAAAAGTAGGGCAATTGCCAAACTCCCCCTACGCCTCCCGATGTAGAGGCTCAGTGCACCTAACAAGGTACATTCGTGGGTGGGTGTTTTCATGGGTGAGACCTTGAGTGAGGTCTACTGTGAGTTTATAGGTGAGTTCGTGGGTGGTTGAGATTACGAGTGAATTCAAGGATTATTTTATAGGGCGTTCTGATTTGTGCGTGGGTGTGCTCATGGGTGAGTTCGTGGGTGATTTCGAGGGTGCGTTCGAGGGGTCGTTCATGGGTGATTTCCAGTGCTTAGCACAGTGATTAACTGAGTATAGTAATTCCGCCCAAACCATCCGGGTGGTGTCGGACTTATGTAGTAAAAGAACAAAGGCCTGGCGACCGACCAATAACAAATAAGTGGCGTCACAGACCAAGCTAAGGACCAGTGGAAGCTGAGCAATTGAAAACTTGTGATATTTTTTATCATGCAAAACAAGTAACTGGAGCATAATTAATTTAGAATGCTTTTAAAATTTTTAACTTGACAACAAATTCTGCTAGCTACAGTAGCTAGGTTAATCTTTACAGTGAAAAAACCCAACAACATTTCCTAACTTCAAACATTCTGCTGCCGCTAAAAGTCAGTATAATTTTCGTGTGTGATATTCGTTACAAAGCCGTCAACTTGTATTGTAGTGATTTTTAGTTCACTTGTAAAGCGAAATGTTTATCAATGTAAATTAATTGACAATGTAAAGCACTCAGTTGCTCCTAGTCACTGGGTTAGGCATTTCCACTCTTGACACAACTTCGTTGTTCATTAGCTTGTCGTGTTTGTGTCTTTGCAACTGCATTCAGTGAGCCCATGTATTAAAATTAAAAAGATGTTTGTTTTTGTGCCTAGATTGCTGGTTCAGGTCCTTTATTGTGAATATTATCTACAGTCGTACTTGTAAGACTTAAGTTTAAACGTTCTTTGAAGACGAAATTTTTCGAGGAAGTCGTGTACCAATCGCTCTTTCTTAATATATGTATTTTAAGTTGTCTTTTTTGAGCTGTTTATTATTGCATACACAGGTAATCATATTTCCATGGACCCAGCACAATTATTAATTCAATTGTGTATTTGTTATTATATCGCTTCGACCCTGGCACAATTATTAATTCATTTGTGTATTTATTGTTAGTTCGATTCCAGGCGCTCGGAGTAATTATTCGATATAGATTCCGTCCGTGGTTTTTAACAGAGTACCCCCACTTTAACTTAAGAATATTAAACTAAATTGCGAAACTACTTGAAAAATAACGCGGGCTGAACGTTGTGGATCGCGATAAAGTGTCTGGAATTGGAGGATGGCAGGATGGAGCCAAAAATAGCCGGTGGTGAGGGATAGGAGCATCAAGTACCGGCTCTGTACATGCGTTGTTACTCCATCGACGGGTTACCCCACCCCCATCCCCTCCGCGTTTTCGTTAGGATTCACCAACGGCTCGCTGTTACCTATTTATACACCTGGGTGAAGAGAGACCATGTGGAGTAACCGTGCACTATAGAAGAAGTCATTATTCTCCCTCATCTTGCAGATTAACAGAAGCCTTCGTATTTCCCAGAGTGAACTCGTTCGGAGAATGATCAGAGAAAGCCTGTTAGTACAAAGTTCACTGTTTCAGCCAGCTGGCTGGCTGGCTGGCTGGCTGGCTGGCTGGCTGGCTGGCTGGCTGGCTGGCTGGCTGGCTGGCTGGCTGGCTGGCTGGCTGGCTGGCTGGCTGGCTGGCTGGCTGGCTGGCTGGCTGGCTGGCTGGCTGGCTGGCTGGCTGGCTGGCTGGCTGGCTGGCTGGCTGGCTGGCTGGCTGGCTGGCTGGCTGGCTGGCTGGCTGGCTGGCTGGCTGGCTGGCTGGCTGGCTGGCTGGCTGGCTGGCTGGCTGGCTGGCTGGCTGGCTGGCTGGCTGGCTGGCTGGCTGGCTGGCTGGCTGGCTGGCTGGCTGGCTGGCTGGCTGGCTGGCTGGCTGGCTGGCTGGCTGGCTGGCTGGCTGGCTGGCTGGCTGGCTGGCTGGCTGGCTGGCTGGCTGGCTGGCTGGCTGGCTGGCTGGCTGGCTGGCTGGCTGGCTGGCTGGCTGGCTGGCTGGCTGGCTGGCTGGCTGGCTGGCTGGCTGGCTGGCTGGCTGGCTGGCTGGCTGGCTGGCTGGCTGGCTGGCTGGCTGGCTGGCTGGCTGGCTGGCTGGCTGGCTGGCTGGCTGGCTGGCTGGCTGGCTGGCTGGCTGGCTGGCTGGCTGGCTGGCTGGCTGGCTGGCTGGCTGGCTGATTGATTGATTTGTTGTTTTATAGAAGGGTCTCGTTTCAAAAGATATAACTGACACTTAAGGAATCAAAATTTCGTCTAAAAACCATTCGTCGGCTCGTCGACTCTTTTCAGAATTTTCATCTGTATGTGATTAAAACGCTCTCATTAAAACGTGTTTGTGTCGTGAGTCAGATCGTCCAAAGGATCCAAGCGATATTCCAAGAGAAAAATGTATTATTTACCTGTATAATGCGGCAGACAGGCACAGTGGTGCAGATCTATGCAGTTTCCTCCGTTCCGGCATTCCCATTCTTCGCCGCAGTACGAGCTGTAAAAACCCAATGAATTATATCAGTGATTCTATAACTAATCTCTCCTCATACTTTCCATGCATGGGCAGGGAAGCAGTTCAGGAAGGAAAGGAACTGAACAGAGGCATAAAGGTAAAAGTTAGCCAGACAATCCGATTATAACTGTGCAAATCAACGCGCTGTCTCAAGTTGTCTTTGATATTTCAATTTTCGTAGCTTCCAATCGAAAAAGAGCTTAAACCGCTGTTACTGTTAGCAAACGTCTTCCGTTTTTAACAAACGTGTCTTAGAGCTGGCGCAGTACTGCAATTCTAAGGTGTATATGTGTAGACAGGTACCTGACCGATCTCCAGGATAAACGTGACTACAGGCTATCAGGTAAAAAATGGTACAATTTTCCCATAAAAAATTAGTTTTCTTTCAGCACGTTTGTGTTTTATTGTATTGTTTTATTTATTGAATTGTAAAGCTCGAGGAACAAGTGCATACTGATTTACCTGTTACATGATTCGCCAAAATAGTTGTCGTAGCATTCACACTTCTTTGGGTCATTTGGGCATGCACCGAATTTGCAAGGTACTTGACAGAGAGAGCGATCGCACATGTCACCCACCCAGCCAGGCTCACAGTCGCATTTACTTCTAGATTTCTTGCATGATCCATGCTCCCTACAGTGAAACCAAGGAAAACACGAGGTGACGTTTTCGCAGTTGGGTCCACCCCATCCTGTCTGGCAGCGTGCGCATGTCAAGCCGTCTGGACCGCAGTATCCGTGTTTGCAGGTAGCATTGGCTTTGCAGCCAATGCTTTCACAGCATTCGCCTGTGTAAAGGCCGGTTCTCTGCCGCGCGTAGCATGTGCACGAATTTGTTGCCTTGTCGAAATTTCCGTTTCCAAAGCACTGTGTTTCTGGATCACAGTGAGCTTGGACGTCCAGTACAAACAGGAACAGCAGACAAATAACTGACGCCCCAATCCTTATCATTGCAGCTAGATGCAGATTATCTCCTATATTAAAAACAAAACATATCAAATTTGAATCACTGTTTATGTACCTAACATTGGATCTCAGTTTGTACCAGCAATTAGATTCGGTGCGGTGTTCTGGTAACTTAATTGTATATAAATGACATTAAAAAGAACACTAGCCTGCGTGTCAGCCGGGCGCCGAAAGGAGAGGGAAGAGGGTGGGAAGATTATTCGCAAGCGTGAAGCGCGTGATGCGGAGCGCGGAGCGAGCGCGAGAGGAAGGAGGAGGAGGGGGCGCCGGCGGGCATTCCCCCTTCCTCTCGCGCTCCGCGCTTGCAAACAATTTCTCCCCTTTCCGCGCCTGCCACGCAGGCTAAAAGAGCATGAGCCCGAGAAAAGGTACAAAACCAAATTTTGGGCTGCATGATTGACGGAAAAGTGACACTATTTCAGCCCTATTTCAGTCATGTGACCAAATATTCCTCAAGTAAACAGGTGGTTATATATCAAGGATAATTAGTGAAGTTGACAATAGCAATTAAGATTGTAGAAAAAGGTCCACTTCTCTGCCACTTGCCCAGTGTTATTAATGGTGAGACCACTCAAGTTTGTGTTTGCTAATTTCATATTGCAATTTTGTCCATTGTACAATCTGCCCAAGATCAAGACGTGAGAGATCTGTGTATTCATTTCCTGAGTCGTCGCTCCCAACCCTAAAGTCCAAACTCGTTAAAACACGCTCGCAGCTGCTCACGACTGAATTAATCGAACGGGTTTATGCCCGTTTGCATGAGATGTTCCCGTGAGATCCAAGTTTGCTTCTCGAAAGATAACTGAAAAGATATGTGATAGTTATTCAAAGAACTAGACGCGGAAGATCTCTTTGGTGCATGACAAACAAGTAAATAGCCAACTCCCCAAAGAAAGTTTGCTTTCTTTTAAATAATTCTGCCGCAACTTTTTCATACTGATGCAAAAGATGATGCAACTTTTTCTGGCTTCATTGGAATTGAAATTAAAATCGTAGACTATTAAAATCATTTGGATATACTGCTGTCCATATTGATGCCAAATACGTATAATCAAGGGACAAAATGCCATTGAGACACAGCCGCACGTTTAGCCTAGGTCACTAGGTGGAGTGACTCATGTTAAGTTGCTCGTGTTAAGATGCGTAGATAAAACGACGACCCTAGTTTACTGTAACTGAAACCACGATTAAGTTGACGAGTTTTGACTACAATGACCAGCGGGGAAATGGACGATTTCTAAAAACTGATCACGGGTTGAATTACTAATAATTACTGACTAAAATGAAGGCTGCGGTAGGGAGTCTTGAGTACATTCCCTGTCTATAACTACTGCATTATCAGACAAACTTACCTAACAAACAGGGTGTCACACTGACCAAACGCTGTGGCACAACACTGTAAAATGACTATAGATTTCTAGGTTACTATCGCATTTGTAATGTATAGCAAACATCCTGCGGATGTCATGTGAGTTTATCGTGAACAAACCGGTAGCTTCTCGGAGAGCAAAAACGTACTGTTGAATGACCTTTTGAATATTACGCGTCCGACGAAGCCTTTACGATTTGTAAACACTAAATCTCCGTTCTTTTGCATACTCTATTTCGTTTTTTTTTCTTCTTTTTCTTTTTGAAAACCGCTGGAGATGTTCAAAAATTTATGTGTGCTAAGATCATATCTAGGCTAAGATCTTACAAACGTTTAAATAGAAATAAAATACACGGAAATATGGGGTAACAGTTGTCATGACCAACTGCGCCCCGGCCATAAGTTGTAATATTTAAATTCTCTATCGGTGGCTTCTTATTGCAATGTCATATTTTTCTTTAACGTCCACACATTTCCCACGCAGTCGTTTTTAAGGGAGTCGTATTACCTATACCCTCCTCCCCACACGTGTACACGTGCACACGTGAACTTCCAGTCCCGGTTCAGGCTCAGCTCAAAAAGAAGGAAATCATAAAAGAGTGTAGTGGTTAAAAACTAGCTACAGAAAATTAGGGGTTGAAATAAGCCGGGGGTGACGAACCTTTTTCACCTAGAGAAGTTTCTAGGTACAAAAAGTTGATACAAAATGGACTAACAGAGAACAAGTAGGAGCATGTTAAGGAAGACACTTCGCGGTAAATCATGAAAATTTTTGTCTCGTGTAGTCTTGTCCTCGTCACAAGATTGTATCAAGAATAACAGTTAAGAAAGAACTTACTAGAATAGATAGCAAACTACATGATATTATTTTAGCATACGCTAGCTATTTACCATCAGAGCAAAATTTTAAAAGTGCTTTTCCTCTTTACTAATAAGCTTTCTTCACTCAGGTCAGGGTCAAAACAAAAAAGCCAAAAACTCTGATCGAGCACACGGTATAAACATGTGATGTGGGAGAGGACAATTGAGAAGCGTGACTGGGTTCCGTCAGAGGCTAGGAATGATCTAGTGAAACTGAACACTAGAAAATTCAGAACTGCATGGCAGTTTTACGTAGCTATTTTAAGCTCCTCGGTGTTACATGTTTAAATAAAGTATTGTTGTTGCTGATGTTGTCGTTGATGACAATCATGATTTGAAAAATTTGTTCATTTTTTAAAATTTTTCATCTTCGCGTTCTTAGCATTCTAAATTATTAAGCAGGCATTTTCGTTTCCGGGATTTCAAAAGAGGAAAAAAGATTAAATCAAAATCGTTGTCGTTACTCTTTGGGAGAGGTCAATGAGATTTCAGTCAGTTTAAAAGGCAGAGAAACAGAAAGAAGCATAACTAACTAAATGATAATTAAGCGATCCTATAGGACCCAGGTATAGGGGTGTCACTGCAATCAGTGATTTTCACTCAACACTTTTCCGGGATAACCTCCAACGCAGACGTTCTGACGGAGTTCAAGAATGTCTGCCTTGGAAGCTATGTTTGTTGTGGTTGATGTTGTTTTCATTGTGTTTCCCTAATCAAAGATGCCCAGTCTACTAGAGCAAGATTTTCACAACGAAAGACCCCCTTTCTTATAAATCGCTTTTCTCAGTTATAAATAAACCTTACGAAATGTCATGTGACTTTCTATATTGGAAGAAATCATATCAAGGCGCCGCGGCCGATCAGATTCGCGAAAAAGTTAGCTATTTTTAAAGTGGGGAAAAAGTCGGCAGGGCCAATCAACCAGCGAACCGAATATCGATGGTTTCGGTGATTTTGGTGTTAATAGAGCGGTTTACAATTGAGCGTCGAAAGTAATTCGTGATTTGCTTTGGTTTTGCTTTACTTCGCTTTGTCATTGGGTAAAAAATCTCGCGCCACTTTCTCGGCCAAGCAGAAGTAAAACCAAAACCAATCGCAACTTGCTCGCACGCGTTTTCCCGCGCTTGGCGCCGGTTACATGTATTTGCTTTGAGTTCTGATTGGTTCCTTGGGTAATTTGTGTTTGTTGTGATTGGATAAGGTAATTACTTTGTTTTTGGTTTTACGACACTCATTTGAAAAGCGCTCTATTGAGACAATCGCTCCTCGAGGTAAAGATGAAGTCGATATTGAAGAGGATCTGAAGAGCTAGTCGAATTTCCGAGGTCACATATAGAGCGGTTTTCGATCTTTAAGCGTCAAAAGTAATTTGGCCTTCGCTGTGGTTTTGCTTTACTACGATCTCTGATTGGTTACAAAAACTCGCTTCACTTTCTCAACCAATCTTGAGCCAGACGTAAACCAAAACCAAACGTGACTTGCTCGCACGCGTTTTAGCGCGCTCCGACGCTACGTACATGCATCTGTTCCGAGTTCTGACTGTT
Source organism: Siderastrea radians (assembly GCA_964017195.1). Taxonomy (NCBI): domain Eukaryota; kingdom Metazoa; phylum Cnidaria; class Anthozoa; order Scleractinia; family Rhizangiidae; genus Siderastrea; species Siderastrea radians. The sequence continues at coordinate 20,010,528 of OZ024890.1, forward strand.
CCACTGTGTTGTTTCTGACTTTTGTTATTGATCAGAGTAATAACTTTGGTTATAATTTTGGTGAAATACACCCGAGCACCCAGTGTCTACGATCTGCTCGGTCAGAGGTTGCACCCGCGTGTCAACATTTAGAAACAGCCGTCGAGCTCTGGAGACGAAAATGGAAAATTTGCAGTTTGTGACGCGCTGTACCAAGCTATGCATTGCAAAAACAGAGCTCTTTTAACTGGCAGTTCAGACAATTAATAAGTCGTTATTAACAACAAAATAAGCTTATTTGACTTTTGTAGATATAATCCTACATACATACTACATACAGTATAATACAAGTCTGCACGCACCATCAATTATCAGAGTATGCGCCGGGATAAAATTTTGAATCCAAAGCAAATTACGTTAAAGAAATCTTGGAAACGACTACAAAACACGTACTATACCCATTGATTATAGCTAATGTTTATGGACCAATAGATCACACTGCTAAGGATGTCCAATATTATGATAACTACTGTTTAAATAGAGCAAGATAAAGGCTAATTTTGTACGCCGCAATTTGCCATAATTTTGGGAGCGGTAAGTTTGTTGCATGTCAAAAGCAATAGTGCTTGCGAAGTCCTAGTGTCACAATCTAACAACCTAAAACCCAACAAAAAGTTTAGTAAGCCTAACTGCGATTTTTTTCCGTTTTGAACCTAATCGAAAGCAGAATTTTGGCGAGACTGCCGTACCGGTAAATTGGGCAAATCACCCACACCTGAAGAAAAATAGGTGGTCTACTTTTGTGTAGGCAAAACTCCTCCCAGGTCAGTCCTGGAAAGGGAATCACTGTTCTATATATAAGCCTAAAAAACGGATGAGCCACTGTCACTGTACTGTATCTTTAACTAAGAAAGCTAATTTGCACCTAGCCCTTTCACTCTACGTGTTACATAATTCTTAATGATAAATCTGTGAATAACGCCCATATAAACTGATAACAGAGTTCTAAAAGTGGACTCGCCAAGAGACAATGAAAACGGCAAGATACACGAAAAAGAAGATGGTAATGATGTCTATTACTCGTTCAATTTATAAGCGTTGTGCAATCTCACAACAGTGTTCTAAAAGCGGACTCGCCAAGAGACCTGAAGCCGACAAACAAAGTGAGCAAAGACGGTAATACGTCTATCGCTCGTTCTATAAGCGTACTTAGAGCGCTTTTACGAGTGAAACAGTTAGTACTAGCGCGACTGTGTTCATATTTCAGCCACCAGTGGCTCTAGCTCCATACGTTTCTTTGTCTTAGCGCGGGTTTTCTTCACAATCACAATGAGCACCAAAACAAGACACATGACACCCAGTACGCCTCCGATAACTGCAGCTGCGGAGAAGCCTGAGCCTGAGTTGCTAGCGTCAGCGTGTTCTTCGTCTGATTTCAACACCTCCTTGGCCTGTTAAAGAAGGTATAAAATTTTCAGTCACTAAAAGTTTATGGAAGCTTTTAGAGGGCAGGTATAACGAGTCAAGATCAAATGCTCTAACACACGTTACTTCAGTAAAGTAGATGGCCATACGACCTGAGCTTAATTCCAGTGTAAGTAACTCGATGTACAAGTACATCTTCCCTGAATGGGATACCGGTCAATTGAAGAGTTACGCACGACAATTTGTACACCCGTTTGTGTACCCAGGGTAGAGAGAGACAACGTGGAGCAGGAATTTTTAACTAAGAACGACTTCACGACAGACTCGAGCTAAAAATTTCAGATCGAAAGACGACGCACTTTAAAAGGGAAATACTGGAACAGCGCAAAGGACGAGTTGAAATCTTGGATGTAATGAAAACGAAAAAGACAAAGCTGTTAATCAGCACCACTTTTTTTTCCGGAGTATTGTTCGTTGCTTTGTCAAGGACTGAAAGGCTTGCTTATATCTCACCTCGACTGTCTGTTTTCCATGCAAGTCACTAAGGAAGCCAGGATGTGCTGATTCGCCCCACACCTGTTTGTCCCGATTTGCAAGCACGATCGAGTCGTTACACGAGGAGACAAGCAAACCCTCATTTCCGACTGTGTATCGATCGTATTCGTCGACCGACAAGTCGTAAACGGCAACGAGACTGTCTTCGCCGGATGATGCGAGCAGTTGAGAGGCCTTCAGTTGATGCTGAAGTTTCACTGTTTTACCTTGCAGTCCCTGGAGCGAATGTGACGTTGTTACGTTCACAGCACTTATCCAATTGCCTGTTCCAATTTCAAAGAACGGGTGGTCGGGCGTGACCCAGATGTCTTCGTTTTGCATTCGAAACACGACGAGGTCCTTCGTTGGTACGAGCCGTTTCCGAACCTGATCAACACGACGTAGGTATGTCACAGAGGGATCATCGCCTTCATGTCGAGTCACCACCATGTCGCCTTCCTTGATGCTCTCGATCGGTACCAGTCCTTTGTCAGTGTGCACCAGGGTGTCTCCTCTGAAGCAAGACTTTAACAGACAGCAATCATGATGCCAGGTTGGGCGGCACTGAACTTTGTTGGGGTCCGTACAGTCGCAAGTCTCCGGCGGGCAGCACTTTGGACACTGCATCGCATCGCAATGGGTACCCACGTAAGGTGCGGTACAAACACAGGTATAAGGATCACTAGGACAACCACCATGGACGCATGGCTCCATACAATACCTCACCTTCGTACAGGGTCCGTGAGTGGGGTCAAAGCCAGGGACTGGCAGGGGTTCATTCATCCAACCAGAGTCGCAGGCGCATACTTTACCTTTAGGGCCATGATGACAACGTCCATGTGCGCATCCGTCACACGTCGGAACAGAGCATTGTGGGCCCATATATCCTGCGCAAAATAAATTATAATAATAAGAAAAATGAACGTTTAGCCTCTTTGTTAAGAATATAATTTCAATAATAAATCCTGTCATTCTTTTTCTAACTGTAACCAAGAGATCATGTTCTCTTGCTGTAACCAATCAACTATTTGGTTTTTACTTAATCAGCCGGTGGTTGTTAGTAAGCCTCGGTGAGTTCGCAAATGTTGGGCATAATAAAGACCTGTTAATGGTTCAACATCTAGTGCCAGCTGCTTTTCTAGTGCTCACCAAGGCGATGGTGTATTCCACACCGAGGATGTCTTGTTCCAGTACAATCATTAAAGTGCCTCGTTTTTGCATATCACTTTTAAGACTGTTAAGTCAGTGACCTCAAAATTGCAGAGATGGGGGCAATTTCACGCGATCTCCACTTCTGGTATTCTCTTAATACTAGGGCAGATCAAGTGACCTCAGCTGCACTATTTAGGGCCTGTACACCTTCAAAAATCACAAACCTGGTTTGCACTTGCACGTGTTAGGGCCCTCTTCACAGGTCCCTCCTACAGAGGAGCAGTTGAGACAAGGTCCCTGGTATATGCTGCAGTTCCCAGGAGGCCCCCAGTTGGTCTCACATTCACACACGTCAGGTTTGTGGTTACACCGTCCGTGTTCGCAGGGTACACTACACTCGCTGACGGTCTCACAATGATCTCCTGGAAACAAACAACAACAGCAAAGTTATGTTAAATCAAGAGGAACGAAACAATAAGAAAACGAAGGATCAGCTGGGCTCGGACTATATTAGAAGGGCCACACAGCCGGAGCTTAACCAAGTGCCTGTAACCTGATGAAGCAATTAACTCCTCACTACTACCACTTCCCAACTGGAATAGGATGGGAAGCTTGTCTCTCACAGGGTTATCCCCAGGGCCCGGTTGTTCAAAAGCCCGTTGTTTACGCTGATCCAGAATTAAAATTAAACCAAAGGTCCCATGTTTCTTGTTGTGGTGCTGGTTCACAGCTATTTCTAAGTGGCCGTTTGAAAGCAACCAAAGTTAAAACGTAGATCTCTTTGTGATCAAGTTTGAAAGTTCCAATCTTTATACAAAGGAAAAATATATTTGCCCACCTGAATAATGTGCCGGACAAACGCAGTGATACAGATCTATGCAGTAGCCTCCGTTCAAACATTGCCAATTGTCACCGCAGTACGACCTGTGAAAAACCAACCAAATCAAAATTTTACTGATTAATGTGTAACTAACAGTACACAGCGAAGTCAGAAGAAGAAACGAACTGATCACAGAAGGGGTATCTGTGCTTTGAAACCACTGTCGTATGCCAAACCAACGAGTCAGTTTGTCTGCAAACAAGACCAGGTTACCGAGAAAAATTAAGAGATTGTAGAGGTTAAATAATTATAGACAATAGCTTAAAAGCTCGGAAAACGAGACACAACTTACCTGTCACATGCTGGGCCAAAATAATTTTCGTAGCATTCGCACTTCTTTGGGTCATTTGGGCATGCACCAAATTTGCAGGGTACTGCACATAGAGAGCGATCGCACAGGTCACCCACCCAGCCAGGTTCACAGTCGCATTTACTTCTAGATCTTTTACACGAACCATGCTGTCGACAGGGGAACCAAGGAAAACACGAGGTCACGTTTTCGCAGTTGGGTCCACCCCATCCTGTATGACATCGTGCGCATGTCAAACCATCTGGACCGCAGTATCCGTGTTTGCAGGTAGCATTGGCTTTGCAGCCAATGCTCTCACAGCATTCGCCTGTGTAAAGGCCGGTTCTCTGCCGTGCGTAACAACTGCATGTCTGCGTTGCTGCGATGTAATTGCCGTTTCCAAAGCACTGTGTTTCTGAATCACAATGGGCTTGGACTTGCAATATAAAAAGGAACAGCAGGCAAATAACTGATGCCCCGGTCCCTAACATTGTAGCTGGGTGCAAAGTCTGTAGAGGAAACGCGAAAATATCATGCAGTGTATTAAGCACAGAAAAAAAAATTAGCAAAAACTCCTATGTACTTGAAGTTCTATTGTTGTAATTAATGTACATATATGTACCTGACTAAAAACGAGTTGTACTAACCGGGTTGATAAGATTTACTGAGCGAATTTCAGATTACGGTGCAAATAAGACTAAATTCTCGAACACGAAACAGAGTGTTAAGGACCTTGTTTTTAGCTAAGTTTTTAAACTATTCAGTTAAATTTCTGACTTTTTAAGGCTTTTTAACATGTTTTTGTAATTCTTATTTCCTTATTATTTGCAGGGCCCCACTGAAAAACACCTTGGTGATGTGGGCACCCTGGATAAATATTATTATTATTATTATTATTATTATTATTATTATTATTATTATTATTATTATTATTATTATTATTATTATTATTATTATTATTAGGCAGACACGTCTGAGCAGAGGGCACTCAACTAACGCATTTTCTGAATTCACTAACTGACATAATTAGTTTTATTTTCATTTTCGATTTAAAGGGCTTCTCAGCCGTTCCTATAGAACAGATCGAATTCTTGTAACATCTCGGACGTCAGCTTGAAACGGACGGGACTTTTTTTATCCTGACAAAACAAGCTACAGTTGAGGAAGAAACTGAAATCATATTTTATAAAGGCAGTTTGATATATACTACTGGTAATTTTCTTGTCCATTCAGGATGTCAGTTGACAAACAAAATGAGACATGCATAGAATACGTATAGCCTTAGTTGACTAGTCGTACATTTATGACGCCTTCAGTTCATTTACACTAAGATCTCAGTACCAACTGCAAACGCAAATTTTGTCATCAAATTGAGCCCGATGTGTGAAGATTACTAGCAAACAGGAAATTGAAAATATGTGCAAGGTAAAGGGTCCCGTTTGGATTAAAAACAGGCAAAATGGACGATTTTTGAAAAATGATTTACAAAGGATCCCGTGAAAAGGGCTCAATACATTCACGGTCTTCACAGTTCGACAACAACAGAGCTTTCGATCAGATAGAGAGACTCACCTTAAAATATGCTGAAGGCTGCAGTATACTCTCCGAACGCTTTGGGACAGCGCTGCAAAATGACTCCCAGTTTCTAGGAACGTTTGCATTTGTAATGTGTGTAGACACCCTGTGAAGGTCATGTGAGTTATCATGAACCAATAGTTGCACCAATGACGTCCCTGAATTACGTTCGGGGAAGCCCCTAAAGTTATGCTCTTAGGATTCAGCAAAGAAACAAGTTTACTTCTCGGTGCTTTTTTGACTTTGCACCAGTTATAAGCAAGAGAAAACGGGAAAACAAGATAGGATAAAAGCGTTTGAAAAGTTTCTGGCCGAAAAGTTGAAAGAAACAGAAGAATTAAACTTACATCCGTTTTAACGAACACTGACGATTTTCTAGGAATTGCAGGAACATGTTGGGAAACCCCCTTTGCATCACCTTCCGAAAAAAACGTAGTCTAGTGTAGATCACAAGACTATTCATGAATATAATTAATAAGCTTACCATGGTACCTCAGACAACAACCCATGATTTATGGAAACGGCAATTATTTATATAAGGTTGACCTGTTCTCTCTCATTAACCAGTTGTATTCTAGTTTGATTGCGGTTCTGGTTTTGTTTACTACCGGTTCGGAAGCGAAACCGAATGTTAGACAGCTTAGAGACTGGGCTATTGCCGAGTAACAGTTAAGTGGGCAAAAATTTCCAGCTCGGTTAATACTTTGATTAAATTTAACGTTTTCTTCCACAGCATGAAATAATGAATTTACAAATCATTAAATCACATGTAAATATTCCTATATATAAGGCCTTTTCTTCACGCATGGGTTCTGCGGTGAGTAAAGATGCTTATCTCACAGAGCGAGTAAATGCTAAAGGTACGGATAAGATGAAGATGGATATAACTTACAGATTATTATTTACAGAAATACAGAAACTAATGATTTTTTTTTTTTTTTACTTTTCCCTGTTTTCCCAGTGTATTTTGGCTGGTTTTGCTGTGAACCCGTAAGAACCTCTAAGTCCCTTTAACACTCTTTACGCATCTTTACGCACTGCTCTTCTTTACGTTTATCCTTCTGCAGGAACAATTCATCTGAATGTTCCTATCATGCAGAGCAAAATATTTTTCTCGATATTTAGATTTAAATAGCCTCCCTTCAACTCCATGAATTAAGTCATTACTTGATTCGAAACTGAAACGAAACTGAAACGGTAACATTAGACCCACGGTATAAAACACCTTGGCAGCACGCAATGTGTTAGAAAAGAATTTAGAACGGCGAGCTCAGAGCAAGGCTAGAAAATATTAGAATTCCGTGAAGATGATTAGCCTCAGCCTAATCTCTAAGGACCAGTCCTAGTATAGTCTCCTTCGCAGCCGTTTTTAGGGTAGTCACGCAACGCTCCTCCTGGGCGGCCACTGCGGACACTTTTCCCTGTTCCTAAAGATTTCCGCTCATGGGAGCTGGACTCTACAAGTGTACAGTTTTTTAGATTTAAACTGATCCTCTACAATGCTATAGGAGGTTTCGGAAACTGCTAGTTCGAAGAGAAACTTAAAGTGGTAAACTTATGAAGCTGAATTAGGGAATCTGTGGATCACAACCCAGGAATGTTACGTGAGTGTCCTATATCCTTCGGGAAAAGTCCCTTTACAGCCGCTTCTCATCGCCCCTGGCCGCCAGGGACGCTCACAAGCTACTTTTATTTGAAAGGAACGATTACTATGGTTCTCGATCACAAGATTTTTTCTCTTTTGATCAGTTATGACAGTTATGGTAAGAAATCGTTCTTGTTCTGATGTTATGTTACCAAATCAAATATGGCCACTGGTCAAAGCTTTAATTTCATGCGGGGAATTCCCTATATTTCAAAACGCCTCTGTTGATTGACCTTATGAAAGTCATGTGAGTTTCAATTATGATTACGTATGGGATTTTTAATTATACATGGCTCGAAAAGTAGGGCAATTGCCAAACTCCCCCTACGCCTCCCGATGTAGAGGCTCAGTGCACCTAACAAGGTACATTCGTGGGTGGGTGTTTTCATGGGTGAGACCTTGAGTGAGGTCTACTGTGAGTTTATAGGTGAGTTCGTGGGTGGTTGAGATTACGAGTGAATTCAAGGATTATTTTATAGGGCGTTCTGATTTGTGCGTGGGTGTGCTCATGGGTGAGTTCGTGGGTGATTTCGAGGGTGCGTTCGAGGGGTCGTTCATGGGTGATTTCCAGTGCTTAGCACAGTGATTAACTGAGTATAGTAATTCCGCCCAAACCATCCGGGTGGTGTCGGACTTATGTAGTAAAAGAACAAAGGCCTGGCGACCGACCAATAACAAATAAGTGGCGTCACAGACCAAGCTAAGGACCAGTGGAAGCTGAGCAATTGAAAACTTGTGATATTTTTTATCATGCAAAACAAGTAACTGGAGCATAATTAATTTAGAATGCTTTTAAAATTTTTAACTTGACAACAAATTCTGCTAGCTACAGTAGCTAGGTTAATCTTTACAGTGAAAAAACCCAACAACATTTCCTAACTTCAAACATTCTGCTGCCGCTAAAAGTCAGTATAATTTTCGTGTGTGATATTCGTTACAAAGCCGTCAACTTGTATTGTAGTGATTTTTAGTTCACTTGTAAAGCGAAATGTTTATCAATGTAAATTAATTGACAATGTAAAGCACTCAGTTGCTCCTAGTCACTGGGTTAGGCATTTCCACTCTTGACACAACTTCGTTGTTCATTAGCTTGTCGTGTTTGTGTCTTTGCAACTGCATTCAGTGAGCCCATGTATTAAAATTAAAAAGATGTTTGTTTTTGTGCCTAGATTGCTGGTTCAGGTCCTTTATTGTGAATATTATCTACAGTCGTACTTGTAAGACTTAAGTTTAAACGTTCTTTGAAGACGAAATTTTTCGAGGAAGTCGTGTACCAATCGCTCTTTCTTAATATATGTATTTTAAGTTGTCTTTTTTGAGCTGTTTATTATTGCATACACAGGTAATCATATTTCCATGGACCCAGCACAATTATTAATTCAATTGTGTATTTGTTATTATATCGCTTCGACCCTGGCACAATTATTAATTCATTTGTGTATTTATTGTTAGTTCGATTCCAGGCGCTCGGAGTAATTATTCGATATAGATTCCGTCCGTGGTTTTTAACAGAGTACCCCCACTTTAACTTAAGAATATTAAACTAAATTGCGAAACTACTTGAAAAATAACGCGGGCTGAACGTTGTGGATCGCGATAAAGTGTCTGGAATTGGAGGATGGCAGGATGGAGCCAAAAATAGCCGGTGGTGAGGGATAGGAGCATCAAGTACCGGCTCTGTACATGCGTTGTTACTCCATCGACGGGTTACCCCACCCCCATCCCCTCCGCGTTTTCGTTAGGATTCACCAACGGCTCGCTGTTACCTATTTATACACCTGGGTGAAGAGAGACCATGTGGAGTAACCGTGCACTATAGAAGAAGTCATTATTCTCCCTCATCTTGCAGATTAACAGAAGCCTTCGTATTTCCCAGAGTGAACTCGTTCGGAGAATGATCAGAGAAAGCCTGTTAGTACAAAGTTCACTGTTTCAGCCAGCTGGCTGGCTGGCTGGCTGGCTGGCTGGCTGGCTGGCTGGCTGGCTGGCTGGCTGGCTGGCTGGCTGGCTGGCTGGCTGGCTGGCTGGCTGGCTGGCTGGCTGGCTGGCTGGCTGGCTGGCTGGCTGGCTGGCTGGCTGGCTGGCTGGCTGGCTGGCTGGCTGGCTGGCTGGCTGGCTGGCTGGCTGGCTGGCTGGCTGGCTGGCTGGCTGGCTGGCTGGCTGGCTGGCTGGCTGGCTGGCTGGCTGGCTGGCTGGCTGGCTGGCTGGCTGGCTGGCTGGCTGGCTGGCTGGCTGGCTGGCTGGCTGGCTGGCTGGCTGGCTGGCTGGCTGGCTGGCTGGCTGGCTGGCTGGCTGGCTGGCTGGCTGGCTGGCTGGCTGGCTGGCTGGCTGGCTGGCTGGCTGGCTGGCTGGCTGGCTGGCTGGCTGGCTGGCTGGCTGGCTGGCTGGCTGGCTGGCTGGCTGGCTGGCTGGCTGGCTGGCTGGCTGGCTGGCTGGCTGGCTGGCTGGCTGGCTGGCTGGCTGGCTGGCTGGCTGGCTGGCTGGCTGGCTGGCTGGCTGGCTGGCTGGCTGGCTGGCTGGCTGGCTGGCTGGCTGGCTGGCTGGCTGGCTGGCTGGCTGGCTGGCTGGCTGGCTGATTGATTGATTTGTTGTTTTATAGAAGGGTCTCGTTTCAAAAGATATAACTGACACTTAAGGAATCAAAATTTCGTCTAAAAACCATTCGTCGGCTCGTCGACTCTTTTCAGAATTTTCATCTGTATGTGATTAAAACGCTCTCATTAAAACGTGTTTGTGTCGTGAGTCAGATCGTCCAAAGGATCCAAGCGATATTCCAAGAGAAAAATGTATTATTTACCTGTATAATGCGGCAGACAGGCACAGTGGTGCAGATCTATGCAGTTTCCTCCGTTCCGGCATTCCCATTCTTCGCCGCAGTACGAGCTGTAAAAACCCAATGAATTATATCAGTGATTCTATAACTAATCTCTCCTCATACTTTCCATGCATGGGCAGGGAAGCAGTTCAGGAAGGAAAGGAACTGAACAGAGGCATAAAGGTAAAAGTTAGCCAGACAATCCGATTATAACTGTGCAAATCAACGCGCTGTCTCAAGTTGTCTTTGATATTTCAATTTTCGTAGCTTCCAATCGAAAAAGAGCTTAAACCGCTGTTACTGTTAGCAAACGTCTTCCGTTTTTAACAAACGTGTCTTAGAGCTGGCGCAGTACTGCAATTCTAAGGTGTATATGTGTAGACAGGTACCTGACCGATCTCCAGGATAAACGTGACTACAGGCTATCAGGTAAAAAATGGTACAATTTTCCCATAAAAAATTAGTTTTCTTTCAGCACGTTTGTGTTTTATTGTATTGTTTTATTTATTGAATTGTAAAGCTCGAGGAACAAGTGCATACTGATTTACCTGTTACATGATTCGCCAAAATAGTTGTCGTAGCATTCACACTTCTTTGGGTCATTTGGGCATGCACCGAATTTGCAAGGTACTTGACAGAGAGAGCGATCGCACATGTCACCCACCCAGCCAGGCTCACAGTCGCATTTACTTCTAGATTTCTTGCATGATCCATGCTCCCTACAGTGAAACCAAGGAAAACACGAGGTGACGTTTTCGCAGTTGGGTCCACCCCATCCTGTCTGGCAGCGTGCGCATGTCAAGCCGTCTGGACCGCAGTATCCGTGTTTGCAGGTAGCATTGGCTTTGCAGCCAATGCTTTCACAGCATTCGCCTGTGTAAAGGCCGGTTCTCTGCCGCGCGTAGCATGTGCACGAATTTGTTGCCTTGTCGAAATTTCCGTTTCCAAAGCACTGTGTTTCTGGATCACAGTGAGCTTGGACGTCCAGTACAAACAGGAACAGCAGACAAATAACTGACGCCCCAATCCTTATCATTGCAGCTAGATGCAGATTATCTCCTATATTAAAAACAAAACATATCAAATTTGAATCACTGTTTATGTACCTAACATTGGATCTCAGTTTGTACCAGCAATTAGATTCGGTGCGGTGTTCTGGTAACTTAATTGTATATAAATGACATTAAAAAGAACACTAGCCTGCGTGTCAGCCGGGCGCCGAAAGGAGAGGGAAGAGGGTGGGAAGATTATTCGCAAGCGTGAAGCGCGTGATGCGGAGCGCGGAGCGAGCGCGAGAGGAAGGAGGAGGAGGGGGCGCCGGCGGGCATTCCCCCTTCCTCTCGCGCTCCGCGCTTGCAAACAATTTCTCCCCTTTCCGCGCCTGCCACGCAGGCTAAAAGAGCATGAGCCCGAGAAAAGGTACAAAACCAAATTTTGGGCTGCATGATTGACGGAAAAGTGACACTATTTCAGCCCTATTTCAGTCATGTGACCAAATATTCCTCAAGTAAACAGGTGGTTATATATCAAGGATAATTAGTGAAGTTGACAATAGCAATTAAGATTGTAGAAAAAGGTCCACTTCTCTGCCACTTGCCCAGTGTTATTAATGGTGAGACCACTCAAGTTTGTGTTTGCTAATTTCATATTGCAATTTTGTCCATTGTACAATCTGCCCAAGATCAAGACGTGAGAGATCTGTGTATTCATTTCCTGAGTCGTCGCTCCCAACCCTAAAGTCCAAACTCGTTAAAACACGCTCGCAGCTGCTCACGACTGAATTAATCGAACGGGTTTATGCCCGTTTGCATGAGATGTTCCCGTGAGATCCAAGTTTGCTTCTCGAAAGATAACTGAAAAGATATGTGATAGTTATTCAAAGAACTAGACGCGGAAGATCTCTTTGGTGCATGACAAACAAGTAAATAGCCAACTCCCCAAAGAAAGTTTGCTTTCTTTTAAATAATTCTGCCGCAACTTTTTCATACTGATGCAAAAGATGATGCAACTTTTTCTGGCTTCATTGGAATTGAAATTAAAATCGTAGACTATTAAAATCATTTGGATATACTGCTGTCCATATTGATGCCAAATACGTATAATCAAGGGACAAAATGCCATTGAGACACAGCCGCACGTTTAGCCTAGGTCACTAGGTGGAGTGACTCATGTTAAGTTGCTCGTGTTAAGATGCGTAGATAAAACGACGACCCTAGTTTACTGTAACTGAAACCACGATTAAGTTGACGAGTTTTGACTACAATGACCAGCGGGGAAATGGACGATTTCTAAAAACTGATCACGGGTTGAATTACTAATAATTACTGACTAAAATGAAGGCTGCGGTAGGGAGTCTTGAGTACATTCCCTGTCTATAACTACTGCATTATCAGACAAACTTACCTAACAAACAGGGTGTCACACTGACCAAACGCTGTGGCACAACACTGTAAAATGACTATAGATTTCTAGGTTACTATCGCATTTGTAATGTATAGCAAACATCCTGCGGATGTCATGTGAGTTTATCGTGAACAAACCGGTAGCTTCTCGGAGAGCAAAAACGTACTGTTGAATGACCTTTTGAATATTACGCGTCCGACGAAGCCTTTACGATTTGTAAACACTAAATCTCCGTTCTTTTGCATACTCTATTTCGTTTTTTTTTCTTCTTTTTCTTTTTGAAAACCGCTGGAGATGTTCAAAAATTTATGTGTGCTAAGATCATATCTAGGCTAAGATCTTACAAACGTTTAAATAGAAATAAAATACACGGAAATATGGGGTAACAGTTGTCATGACCAACTGCGCCCCGGCCATAAGTTGTAATATTTAAATTCTCTATCGGTGGCTTCTTATTGCAATGTCATATTTTTCTTTAACGTCCACACATTTCCCACGCAGTCGTTTTTAAGGGAGTCGTATTACCTATACCCTCCTCCCCACACGTGTACACGTGCACACGTGAACTTCCAGTCCCGGTTCAGGCTCAGCTCAAAAAGAAGGAAATCATAAAAGAGTGTAGTGGTTAAAAACTAGCTACAGAAAATTAGGGGTTGAAATAAGCCGGGGGTGACGAACCTTTTTCACCTAGAGAAGTTTCTAGGTACAAAAAGTTGATACAAAATGGACTAACAGAGAACAAGTAGGAGCATGTTAAGGAAGACACTTCGCGGTAAATCATGAAAATTTTTGTCTCGTGTAGTCTTGTCCTCGTCACAAGATTGTATCAAGAATAACAGTTAAGAAAGAACTTACTAGAATAGATAGCAAACTACATGATATTATTTTAGCATACGCTAGCTATTTACCATCAGAGCAAAATTTTAAAAGTGCTTTTCCTCTTTACTAATAAGCTTTCTTCACTCAGGTCAGGGTCAAAACAAAAAAGCCAAAAACTCTGATCGAGCACACGGTATAAACATGTGATGTGGGAGAGGACAATTGAGAAGCGTGACTGGGTTCCGTCAGAGGCTAGGAATGATCTAGTGAAACTGAACACTAGAAAATTCAGAACTGCATGGCAGTTTTACGTAGCTATTTTAAGCTCCTCGGTGTTACATGTTTAAATAAAGTATTGTTGTTGCTGATGTTGTCGTTGATGACAATCATGATTTGAAAAATTTGTTCATTTTTTAAAATTTTTCATCTTCGCGTTCTTAGCATTCTAAATTATTAAGCAGGCATTTTCGTTTCCGGGATTTCAAAAGAGGAAAAAAGATTAAATCAAAATCGTTGTCGTTACTCTTTGGGAGAGGTCAATGAGATTTCAGTCAGTTTAAAAGGCAGAGAAACAGAAAGAAGCATAACTAACTAAATGATAATTAAGCGATCCTATAGGACCCAGGTATAGGGGTGTCACTGCAATCAGTGATTTTCACTCAACACTTTTCCGGGATAACCTCCAACGCAGACGTTCTGACGGAGTTCAAGAATGTCTGCCTTGGAAGCTATGTTTGTTGTGGTTGATGTTGTTTTCATTGTGTTTCCCTAATCAAAGATGCCCAGTCTACTAGAGCAAGATTTTCACAACGAAAGACCCCCTTTCTTATAAATCGCTTTTCTCAGTTATAAATAAACCTTACGAAATGTCATGTGACTTTCTATATTGGAAGAAATCATATCAAGGCGCCGCGGCCGATCAGATTCGCGAAAAAGTTAGCTATTTTTAAAGTGGGGAAAAAGTCGGCAGGGCCAATCAACCAGCGAACCGAATATCGATGGTTTCGGTGATTTTGGTGTTAATAGAGCGGTTTACAATTGAGCGTCGAAAGTAATTCGTGATTTGCTTTGGTTTTGCTTTACTTCGCTTTGTCATTGGGTAAAAAATCTCGCGCCACTTTCTCGGCCAAGCAGAAGTAAAACCAAAACCAATCGCAACTTGCTCGCACGCGTTTTCCCGCGCTTGGCGCCGGTTACATGTATTTGCTTTGAGTTCTGATTGGTTCCTTGGGTAATTTGTGTTTGTTGTGATTGGATAAGGTAATTACTTTGTTTTTGGTTTTACGACACTCATTTGAAAAGCGCTCTATTGAGACAATCGCTCCTCGAGGTAAAGATGAAGTCGATATTGAAGAGGATCTGAAGAGCTAGTCGAATTTCCGAGGTCACATATAGAGCGGTTTTCGATCTTTAAGCGTCAAAAGTAATTTGGCCTTCGCTGTGGTTTTGCTTTACTACGATCTCTGATTGGTTACAAAAACTCGCTTCACTTTCTCAACCAATCTTGAGCCAGACGTAAACCAAAACCAAACGTGACTTGCTCGCACGCGTTTTAGCGCGCTCCGACGCTACGTACATGCATCTGTTCCGAGTTCTGACTGTTCCACTGTGTTGTTTCTGACTTTTGTTATTGATCAGAGTAATAACTTTGGTTATAATTTTGGTGAAATACACCCGAGCACCCAGTGTCTACGATCTGCTCGGTCAGAGGTTGCACCCGCGTGTCAACATTTAGAAACAGCCGTCGAGCTCTGGAGACGAAAATGGAAAATTTGCAGTTTGTGACGCGCTGTACCAAGCTATGCATTGCAAAAACAGAGCTCTTTTAACTGGCAGTTCAGACAATTAATAAGTCGTTATTAACAACAAAATAAGCTTATTTGACTTTTGTAGATATAATCCTACATACATACTACATACAGTATAATACAAGTCTGCACGCACCATCAATTATCAGAGTATGCGCCGGGATAAAATTTTGAATCCAAAGCAAATTACGTTAAAGAAATCTTGGAAACGACTACAAAACACGTACTATACCCATTGATTATAGCTAATGTTTATGGACCAATAGATCACACTGCTAAGGATGTCCAATATTATGATAACTACTGTTTAAATAGAGCAAGATAAAGGCTAATTTTGTACGCCGCAATTTGCCATAATTTTGGGAGCGGTAAGTTTGTTGCATGTCAAAAGCAATAGTGCTTGCGAAGTCCTAGTGTCACAATCTAACAACCTAAAACCCAACAAAAAGTTTAGTAAGCCTAACTGCGATTTTTTTCCGTTTTGAACCTAATCGAAAGCAGAATTTTGGCGAGACTGCCGTACCGGTAAATTGGGCAAATCACCCACACCTGAAGAAAAATAGGTGGTCTACTTTTGTGTAGGCAAAACTCCTCCCAGGTCAGTCCTGGAAAGGGAATCACTGTTCTATATATAAGCCTAAAAAACGGATGAGCCACTGTCACTGTACTGTATCTTTAACTAAGAAAGCTAATTTGCACCTAGCCCTTTCACTCTACGTGTTACATAATTCTTAATGATAAATCTGTGAATAACGCCCATATAAACTGATAACAGAGTTCTAAAAGTGGACTCGCCAAGAGACAATGAAAACGGCAAGATACACGAAAAAGAAGATGGTAATGATGTCTATTACTCGTTCAATTTATAAGCGTTGTGCAATCTCACAACAGTGTTCTAAAAGCGGACTCGCCAAGAGACCTGAAGCCGACAAACAAAGTGAGCAAAGACGGTAATACGTCTATCGCTCGTTCTATAAGCGTACTTAGAGCGCTTTTACGAGTGAAACAGTTAGTACTAGCGCGACTGTGTTCATATTTCAGCCACCAGTGGCTCTAGCTCCATACGTTTCTTTGTCTTAGCGCGGGTTTTCTTCACAATCACAATGAGCACCAAAACAAGACACATGACACCCAGTACGCCTCCGATAACTGCAGCTGCGGAGAAGCCTGAGCCTGAGTTGCTAGCGTCAGCGTGTTCTTCGTCTGATTTCAACACCTCCTTGGCCTGTTAAAGAAGGTATAAAATTTTCAGTCACTAAAAGTTTATGGAAGCTTTTAGAGGGCAGGTATAACGAGTCAAGATCAAATGCTCTAACACACGTTACTTCAGTAAAGTAGATGGCCATACGACCTGAGCTTAATTCCAGTGTAAGTAACTCGATGTACAAGTACATCTTCCCTGAATGGGATACCGGTCAATTGAAGAGTTACGCACGACAATTTGTACACCCGTTTGTGTACCCAGGGTAGAGAGAGACAACGTGGAGCAGGAATTTTTAACTAAGAACGACTTCACGACAGACTCGAGCTAAAAATTTCAGATCGAAAGACGACGCACTTTAAAAGGGAAATACTGGAACAGCGCAAAGGACGAGTTGAAATCTTGGATGTAATGAAAACGAAAAAGACAAAGCTGTTAATCAGCACCACTTTTTTTTCCGGAGTATTGTTCGTTGCTTTGTCAAGGACTGAAAGGCTTGCTTATATCTCACCTCGACTGTCTGTTTTCCATGCAAGTCACTAAGGAAGCCAGGATGTGCTGATTCGCCCCACACCTGTTTGTCCCGATTTGCAAGCACGATCGAGTCGTTACACGAGGAGACAAGCAAACCCTCATTTCCGACTGTGTATCGATCGTATTCGTCGACCGACAAGTCGTAAACGGCAACGAGACTGTCTTCGCCGGATGATGCGAGCAGTTGAGAGGCCTTCAGTTGATGCTGAAGTTTCACTGTTTTACCTTGCAGTCCCTGGAGCGAATGTGACGTTGTTACGTTCACAGCACTTATCCAATTGCCTGTTCCAATTTCAAAGAACGGGTGGTCGGGCGTGACCCAGATGTCTTCGTTTTGCATTCGAAACACGACGAGGTCCTTCGTTGGTACGAGCCGTTTCCGAACCTGATCAACACGACGTAGGTATGTCACAGAGGGATCATCGCCTTCATGTCGAGTCACCACCATGTCGCCTTCCTTGATGCTCTCGATCGGTACCAGTCCTTTGTCAGTGTGCACCAGGGTGTCTCCTCTGAAGCAAGACTTTAACAGACAGCAATCATGATGCCAGGTTGGGCGGCACTGAACTTTGTTGGGGTCCGTACAGTCGCAAGTCTCCGGCGGGCAGCACTTTGGACACTGCATCGCATCGCAATGGGTACCCACGTAAGGTGCGGTACAAACACAGGTATAAGGATCACTAGGACAACCACCATGGACGCATGGCTCCATACAATACCTCACCTTCGTACAGGGTCCGTGAGTGGGGTCAAAGCCAGGGACTGGCAGGGGTTCATTCATCCAACCAGAGTCGCAGGCGCATACTTTACCTTTAGGGCCATGATGACAACGTCCATGTGCGCATCCGTCACACGTCGGAACAGAGCATTGTGGGCCCATATATCCTGCGCAAAATAAATTATAATAATAAGAAAAATGAACGTTTAGCCTCTTTGTTAAGAATATAATTTCAATAATAAATCCTGTCATTCTTTTTCTAACTGTAACCAAGAGATCATGTTCTCTTGCTGTAACCAATCAACTATTTGGTTTTTACTTAATCAGCCGGTGGTTGTTAGTAAGCCTCGGTGAGTTCGCAAATGTTGGGCATAATAAAGACCTGTTAATGGTTCAACATCTAGTGCCAGCTGCTTTTCTAGTGCTCACCAAGGCGATGGTGTATTCCACACCGAGGATGTCTTGTTCCAGTACAATCATTAAAGTGCCTCGTTTTTGCATATCACTTTTAAGACTGTTAAGTCAGTGACCTCAAAATTGCAGAGATGGGGGCAATTTCACGCGATCTCCACTTCTGGTATTCTCTTAATACTAGGGCAGATCAAGTGACCTCAGCTGCACTATTTAGGGCCTGTACACCTTCAAAAATCACAAACCTGGTTTGCACTTGCACGTGTTAGGGCCCTCTTCACAGGTCCCTCCTACAGAGGAGCAGTTGAGACAAGGTCCCTGGTATATGCTGCAGTTCCCAGGAGGCCCCCAGTTGGTCTCACATTCACACACGTCAGGTTTGTGGTTACACCGTCCGTGTTCGCAGGGTACACTACACTCGCTGACGGTCTCACAATGATCTCCTGGAAACAAACAACAACAGCAAAGTTATGTTAAATCAAGAGGAACGAAACAATAAGAAAACGAAGGATCAGCTGGGCTCGGACTATATTAGAAGGGCCACACAGCCGGAGCTTAACCAAGTGCCTGTAACCTGATGAAGCAATTAACTCCTCACTACTACCACTTCCCAACTGGAATAGGATGGGAAGCTTGTCTCTCACAGGGTTATCCCCAGGGCCCGGTTGTTCAAAAGCCCGTTGTTTACGCTGATCCAGAATTAAAATTAAACCAAAGGTCCCATGTTTCTTGTTGTGGTGCTGGTTCACAGCTATTTCTAAGTGGCCGTTTGAAAGCAACCAAAGTTAAAACGTAGATCTCTTTGTGATCAAGTTTGAAAGTTCCAATCTTTATACAAAGGAAAAATATATTTGCCCACCTGAATAATGTGCCGGACAAACGCAGTGATACAGATCTATGCAGTAGCCTCCGTTCAAACATTGCCAATTGTCACCGCAGTACGACCTGTGAAAAACCAACCAAATCAAAATTTTACTGATTAATGTGTAACTAACAGTACACAGCGAAGTCAGAAGAAGAAACGAACTGATCACAGAAGGGGTATCTGTGCTTTGAAACCACTGTCGTATGCCAAACCAACGAGTCAGTTTGTCTGCAAACAAGACCAGGTTACCGAGAAAAATTAAGAGATTGTAGAGGTTAAATAATTATAGACAATAGCTTAAAAGCTCGGAAAACGAGACACAACTTACCTGTCACATGCTGGGCCAAAATAATTTTCGTAGCATTCGCACTTCTTTGGGTCATTTGGGCATGCACCAAATTTGCAGGGTACTGCACATAGAGAGCGATCGCACAGGTCACCCACCCAGCCAGGTTCACAGTCGCATTTACTTCTAGATCTTTTACACGAACCATGCTGTCGACAGGGGAACCAAGGAAAACACGAGGTCACGTTTTCGCAGTTGGGTCCACCCCATCCTGTATGACATCGTGCGCATGTCAAACCATCTGGACCGCAGTATCCGTGTTTGCAGGTAGCATTGGCTTTGCAGCCAATGCTCTCACAGCATTCGCCTGTGTAAAGGCCGGTTCTCTGCCGTGCGTAACAACTGCATGTCTGCGTTGCTGCGATGTAATTGCCGTTTCCAAAGCACTGTGTTTCTGAATCACAATGGGCTTGGACTTGCAATATAAAAAGGAACAGCAGGCAAATAACTGATGCCCCGGTCCCTAACATTGTAGCTGGGTGCAAAGTCTGTAGAGGAAACGCGAAAATATCATGCAGTGTATTAAGCACAGAAAAAAAAATTAGCAAAAACTCCTATGTACTTGAAGTTCTATTGTTGTAATTAATGTACATATATGTACCTGACTAAAAACGAGTTGTACTAACCGGGTTGATAAGATTTACTGAGCGAATTTCAGATTACGGTGCAAATAAGACTAAATTCTCGAACACGAAACAGAGTGTTAAGGACCTTGTTTTTAGCTAAGTTTTTAAACTATTCAGTTAAATTTCTGACTTTTTAAGGCTTTTTAACATGTTTTTGTAATTCTTATTTCCTTATTATTTGCAGGGCCCCACTGAAAAACACCTTGGTGATGTGGGCACCCTGGATAAATATTATTATTATTATTATTATTATTATTATTATTATTATTATTATTATTATTATTATTATTATTATTATTATTATTATTATTAGGCAGACACGTCTGAGCAGAGGGCACTCAACTAACGCATTTTCTGAATTCACTAACTGACATAATTAGTTTTATTTTCATTTTCGATTTAAAGGGCTTCTCAGCCGTTCCTATAGAACAGATCGAATTCTTGTAACATCTCGGACGTCAGCTTGAAACGGACGGGACTTTTTTTATCCTGACAAAACAAGCTACAGTTGAGGAAGAAACTGAAATCATATTTTATAAAGGCAGTTTGATATATACTACTGGTAATTTTCTTGTCCATTCAGGATGTCAGTTGACAAACAAAATGAGACATGCATAGAATACGTATAGCCTTAGTTGACTAGTCGTACATTTATGACGCCTTCAGTTCATTTACACTAAGATCTCAGTACCAACTGCAAACGCAAATTTTGTCATCAAATTGAGCCCGATGTGTGAAGATTACTAGCAAACAGGAAATTGAAAATATGTGCAAGGTAAAGGGTCCCGTTTGGATTAAAAACAGGCAAAATGGACGATTTTTGAAAAATGATTTACAAAGGATCCCGTGAAAAGGGCTCAATACATTCACGGTCTTCACAGTTCGACAACAACAGAGCTTTCGATCAGATAGAGAGACTCACCTTAAAATATGCTGAAGGCTGCAGTATACTCTCCGAACGCTTTGGGACAGCGCTGCAAAATGACTCCCAGTTTCTAGGAACGTTTGCATTTGTAATGTGTGTAGACACCCTGTGAAGGTCATGTGAGTTATCATGAACCAATAGTTGCACCAATGACGTCCCTGAATTACGTTCGGGGAAGCCCCTAAAGTTATGCTCTTAGGATTCAGCAAAGAAACAAGTTTACTTCTCGGTGCTTTTTTGACTTTGCACCAGTTATAAGCAAGAGAAAACGGGAAAACAAGATAGGATAAAAGCGTTTGAAAAGTTTCTGGCCGAAAAGTTGAAAGAAACAGAAGAATTAAACTTACATCCGTTTTAACGAACACTGACGATTTTCTAGGAATTGCAGGAACATGTTGGGAAACCCCCTTTGCATCACCTTCCGAAAAAAACGTAGTCTAGTGTAGATCACAAGACTATTCATGAATATAATTAATAAGCTTACCATGGTACCTCAGACAACAACCCATGATTTATGGAAACGGCAATTATTTATATAAGGTTGACCTGTTCTCTCTCATTAACCAGTTGTATTCTAGTTTGATTGCGGTTCTGGTTTTGTTTACTACCGGTTCGGAAGCGAAACCGAATGTTAGACAGCTTAGAGACTGGGCTATTGCCGAGTAACAGTTAAGTGGGCAAAAATTTCCAGCTCGGTTAATACTTTGATTAAATTTAACGTTTTCTTCCACAGCATGAAATAATGAATTTACAAATCATTAAATCACATGTAAATATTCCTATATATAAGGCCTTTTCTTCACGCATGGGTTCTGCGGTGAGTAAAGATGCTTATCTCACAGAGCGAGTAAATGCTAAAGGTACGGATAAGATGAAGATGGATATAACTTACAGATTATTATTTACAGAAATACAGAAACTAATGATTTTTTTTTTTTTTTACTTTTCCCTGTTTTCCCAGTGTATTTTGGCTGGTTTTGCTGTGAACCCGTAAGAACCTCTAAGTCCCTTTAACACTCTTTACGCATCTTTACGCACTGCTCTTCTTTACGTTTATCCTTCTGCAGGAACAATTCATCTGAATGTTCCTATCATGCAGAGCAAAATATTTTTCTCGATATTTAGATTTAAATAGCCTCCCTTCAACTCCATGAATTAAGTCATTACTTGATTCGAAACTGAAACGAAACTGAAACGGTAACATTAGACCCACGGTATAAAACACCTTGGCAGCACGCAATGTGTTAGAAAAGAATTTAGAACGGCGAGCTCAGAGCAAGGCTAGAAAATATTAGAATTCCGTGAAGATGATTAGCCTCAGCCTAATCTCTAAGGACCAGTCCTAGTATAGTCTCCTTCGCAGCCGTTTTTAGGGTAGTCACGCAACGCTCCTCCTGGGCGGCCACTGCGGACACTTTTCCCTGTTCCTAAAGATTTCCGCTCATGGGAGCTGGACTCTACAAGTGTACAGTTTTTTAGATTTAAACTGATCCTCTACAATGCTATAGGAGGTTTCGGAAACTGCTAGTTCGAAGAGAAACTTAAAGTGGTAAACTTATGAAGCTGAATTAGGGAATCTGTGGATCACAACCCAGGAATGTTACGTGAGTGTCCTATATCCTTCGGGAAAAGTCCCTTTACAGCCGCTTCTCATCGCCCCTGGCCGCCAGGGACGCTCACAAGCTACTTTTATTTGAAAGGAACGATTACTATGGTTCTCGATCACAAGATTTTTTCTCTTTTGATCAGTTATGACAGTTATGGTAAGAAATCGTTCTTGTTCTGATGTTATGTTACCAAATCAAATATGGCCACTGGTCAAAGCTTTAATTTCATGCGGGGAATTCCCTATATTTCAAAACGCCTCTGTTGATTGACCTTATGAAAGTCATGTGAGTTTCAATTATGATTACGTATGGGATTTTTAATTATACATGGCTCGAAAAGTAGGGCAATTGCCAAACTCCCCCTACGCCTCCCGATGTAGAGGCTCAGTGCACCTAACAAGGTACATTCGTGGGTGGGTGTTTTCATGGGTGAGACCTTGAGTGAGGTCTACTGTGAGTTTATAGGTGAGTTCGTGGGTGGTTGAGATTACGAGTGAATTCAAGGATTATTTTATAGGGCGTTCTGATTTGTGCGTGGGTGTGCTCATGGGTGAGTTCGTGGGTGATTTCGAGGGTGCGTTCGAGGGGTCGTTCATGGGTGATTTCCAGTGCTTAGCACAGTGATTAACTGAGTATAGTAATTCCGCCCAAACCATCCGGGTGGTGTCGGACTTATGTAGTAAAAGAACAAAGGCCTGGCGACCGACCAATAACAAATAAGTGGCGTCACAGACCAAGCTAAGGACCAGTGGAAGCTGAGCAATTGAAAACTTGTGATATTTTTTATCATGCAAAACAAGTAACTGGAGCATAATTAATTTAGAATGCTTTTAAAATTTTTAACTTGACAACAAATTCTGCTAGCTACAGTAGCTAGGTTAATCTTTACAGTGAAAAAACCCAACAACATTTCCTAACTTCAAACATTCTGCTGCCGCTAAAAGTCAGTATAATTTTCGTGTGTGATATTCGTTACAAAGCCGTCAACTTGTATTGTAGTGATTTTTAGTTCACTTGTAAAGCGAAATGTTTATCAATGTAAATTAATTGACAATGTAAAGCACTCAGTTGCTCCTAGTCACTGGGTTAGGCATTTCCACTCTTGACACAACTTCGTTGTTCATTAGCTTGTCGTGTTTGTGTCTTTGCAACTGCATTCAGTGAGCCCATGTATTAAAATTAAAAAGATGTTTGTTTTTGTGCCTAGATTGCTGGTTCAGGTCCTTTATTGTGAATATTATCTACAGTCGTACTTGTAAGACTTAAGTTTAAACGTTCTTTGAAGACGAAATTTTTCGAGGAAGTCGTGTACCAATCGCTCTTTCTTAATATATGTATTTTAAGTTGTCTTTTTTGAGCTGTTTATTATTGCATACACAGGTAATCATATTTCCATGGACCCAGCACAATTATTAATTCAATTGTGTATTTGTTATTATATCGCTTCGACCCTGGCACAATTATTAATTCATTTGTGTATTTATTGTTAGTTCGATTCCAGGCGCTCGGAGTAATTATTCGATATAGATTCCGTCCGTGGTTTTTAACAGAGTACCCCCACTTTAACTTAAGAATATTAAACTAAATTGCGAAACTACTTGAAAAATAACGCGGGCTGAACGTTGTGGATCGCGATAAAGTGTCTGGAATTGGAGGATGGCAGGATGGAGCCAAAAATAGCCGGTGGTGAGGGATAGGAGCATCAAGTACCGGCTCTGTACATGCGTTGTTACTCCATCGACGGGTTACCCCACCCCCATCCCCTCCGCGTTTTCGTTAGGATTCACCAACGGCTCGCTGTTACCTATTTATACACCTGGGTGAAGAGAGACCATGTGGAGTAACCGTGCACTATAGAAGAAGTCATTATTCTCCCTCATCTTGCAGATTAACAGAAGCCTTCGTATTTCCCAGAGTGAACTCGTTCGGAGAATGATCAGAGAAAGCCTGTTAGTACAAAGTTCACTGTTTCAGCTAATACAGCAGTCGCATGGATAACAGTTTTCTGAAAAGAAAAGTAATAAAGCACAAGATCATCAGATCTTGACACATGTTTTCCAACTGAGATCAACATTTACGTCTATATGGGCTGAAGTTATCTCTATTGTTGTCTAAGCTGTCTAACCTAGAAAGGAAGGCAGTCTCTATTTAGTTTAGATTACAAGAACGTAAGTATTCCTTGTAGGATTCAACCCATACACGTAAACAAATGGGTTAACAGTGGGTTTGCCTACTAGGTGGCTAGAAAGGGTTTTTTAATTGTTATAACCCTTTTGAAAGGAGGAAAGATTGCTAAGAAATATTTCGGACCATGTGGGTAAACTATAAATATCTTGACAACTCTTTTGTCGAGCAATACTTTAAGGCTGGTTGTGAGGTCATAGCCATCACCATGGCAACACTAAAGGTCCTCAAAAAGAACCTCCAAATTTCAGTTTTTGCCAATTATCTGAAAAACTAAGTCAGTGACCTACCCTTTTTATTGCATTTTTGGAAAGCTCCCTAAGTTTTTTAACTTCTCTGACGGTAAGGCAAAAAGGTTTTCCAGTAGAACTTAAGTTACATCGAAAAAGTTTTTTTTAGTTACAAAAACACCCACTGAATAACTTTCCTCCAAACGCTTCTATTTGAATCGGCACAATTAATGTTACATGCATGCAAAAAATCAGGATGGGTCACCGAGCAAACTCTCGAGATAAAAATAATTGTTTCGTGCACGTTCTATTTCCGGTTTGCGCGATTTTACGCGGCATTTTAATTTCTAGCATTTTGCGCGCGTTACTTAACTTCTAATAGAAAATTGGATTCACTCATCTGACGCGTGCACTCTAGCTATGTCGTGTGCAGGATACGAGCGCGCACGCGGCTAAAGACCCTTTCGAACCTCCTTAAAGACGTTCGCGCTAATTGTTTGTGCGCATCCTTACTGCGCACGTAATTCACGTCGCAATGTCACGTCATGCATCGAGCGCACGCGCTGAGTAAGAAGTATTGACAAATACAGTGGTGGTGGGTATTTTTGTATCTATAAACGTACTTAACTCTCTTAAATGCACGGTGAGTCCATTCGTTTTTTCGATAAATCACTTCTTTTACTGGTTCTCTGCATTTGTCCAAAGGCAAGAAAAATTCTGAACGTGAGAACTTTTAATTTTATTGCTATTTCCACTCAAATACGATCGAATTTTCTACGAATGCAGGTATATATGACTTACAATTATCCTTCTGTGAGGCTAATTTTACCTAAAGAAACGATATTACCTACAAAAATGTACTAAATAGGCCTATTTGCGATGAAATTAATGCACAATGATCAGCATTATCTAGAGTCCTCCACGTAACTTATTTTATTCCTTGTAGCAAGAAAGCCGACTTCGCCTTACATAACTAAACCTTCTAAAACCACAACATTTCCAATACACTTTATCTCCGAAGCGAGCACCTTGCCCCCCCCCCCCCCCCGAATTGTTTTGCTTTTCTGACATGAGTTGATCATTATCTAAGTACAGCAAAATACCTCTGATAACCCGCGAAAACAACCTACCCTCTGATACTCGCTCGCGAACGGTAAGGAAATTGACGCCATCTTTAATTTCTAGACCTATCGAAACCTTTTGACAAGGTCCCACACAACCTGCTCCTGTCTTAACTGGAAAACGTTGGCATCTCTAGCCCTCTTCTTATGTGGTTTTGCAACTACCTTCCGGGAAAATTTCAAAGAGTCGCCCCAGAACGTGTCTTATCTGACTGGCTTCCTGCTACATCTGGAGTGCCTCAGGGTTTGATACTCGGGCCGCTATGGTTCCTACAACTTACGTAAATGATGCCCCTGACTACAAACTCGATCAGATAATCACTCTTTATACCGACGTTTCTAAGCTATATCGGCCTATAGATCGACCTGACTGACAAGCAGTCTTCAGGCTTCACGATCAGCAGCATCTAGACTGCCTTCATAAATGGAGGAAGGACTAGATAATGGAGTTAAACACAAGTAAATACAAGGTCCTGAATTTTTCAAGAAAAAACGACTCCTTGGACAGTAAATTAAACAGGTATTTAATTACAGCTTGGAAGGACAGCTGCTCAAGCGCGTCTCTTACATTTCTGACCTCGTGATCAGTGTATCCAGTGATCTTTCCTGGTCCAGACATATCGAAGAGACAGTCGCGAAAGGCAACAAAACCTAAGTTTAGTCAAGAGAGTCTCAGTACTGACTTAAGACCAGTGACAGATCAGTTAATGTTTTCAAGTAACGATTTCGTTAACGGCCGTCGCAGCTGCATGAGCTCCCTGATCTACACATATCATGCGTGAACGAGCAACGTTAGCAGTGAAAGACTCCTGAAACACTATTCAGTCAGTCAGTGAAACGACAACAAATTGCTAAAACTTCCTGAACAAGAAATAACTAAAAAACCAGCCGTAATGAGGGGCATCTCGTTTATTGGTCAGACTAACACAGTAACTCATCACAAAAGAATATTAAAGCCGCCTTATACAATGCAAAACTGAATCAATATTGTGAAAATCCATTAACTGTATACCTTTCTCAGCATATTCAGTTAACTATGTAAAGACAACAAAGCTCCTAATTGTTCTGACAATTCGGTTCTGTGAAGTTTGACCAAAATAGTTTTCCTATTTTTAGTTCGTTTTTAATTGAGCCAGTAACTGAACCTAGCGGTATTCAAAACCACTTGCCAACTGACGCCGCCACCTGTCACAAACCAAAGAAATTGATAAATTAAAAAGCGTTTAAAATAGTAACCCGCAGAACTGTGGAAGTTAAAGTACTTCTACTGAGCTCTTCCACTAGGAAGACAAGTGCATAGCATAACTAAATTCGTCTAAGAGTCGTGTATCTGATCAATATAACTCTAGAATGCAGAAAATATTTAGCACATTTCCGTCTACTGTCGAATCCCCCGGACACCTTCATGGCAGACCTCCTCGAAGCTTTTCTCAAAATTTTCCATTGATATTGGGCTTCGATAAAAATATCCATAGTTATAGTTCAGATTTTCGCTTATTGTAATTGGCTTAAATTGATCATATGATACGATAATGATAGTCGAGTAGCGTGTGTGTGTTCGTAGCACATATATTTAGAAGTTTGTTCTGTCCTCGAGTACTGGCACGCGAGGGACTTGACCCTGTGTCTTCTTTGTTTTTTCAGATATTGTTTCATAGTAGTCTATTGTGTAGTGTTTCAGTTTCTGTCCCTGCGTACTGCTACACAGGGACAAGCCTGAAAGCAAAACTTGTTCTTGCTCTTCAACCCGGTTTACAAAAGATTAATGAGGGCGGTGCCAGTTTGGAGGAGGAGCTGTTTCAAGCGTCATCAGTTAAGTATGCTGTCGTTTAATTTCTAATTTAACATATAAGCTGCATGCAGCCAACAGTTGAAATAATACATGACTCTGTACACAAAAGAATTAATAACAGTCAAACTTTTCTTTTTAACAGTGTCTATAGTTAGATTAGGTAAACAACTTATTGTAAAAAGCATTGAGACTTCCATACGTTGTAAAATGCGTTTTTAAGTAGCTTGTTATTATCATTATTATTAACGGTCGAAAGTGACGACACCTAAAAGCTACCTAAACTCAAAATTCCGTTCTAGTATTGGTAGAGTTAAATAAACAGATAAAAAAGCGTAAACCGTGCTTTATAACAAAACAAATCAAGGTGTAGGCTTTTGTGTTTTATAATGTAGTTTTAGTTACATTTGTAGAGAAATTAGCTACAATTTACAAGAAAACAAGTTTTATTCATAGTTTGCAAGCGCGTGCAAGAAAACTGAGTTTTACTCATCTTAAATTGAAGCGCACGTGCACTCGTGACTGTATTAACACAGTATTTTGTTTTACAAATTGTTTCTAAGAGTGTCATACCATTTGAATTGTTCATATTAGTTTTGTGGTAGAGCTGTTTTGAATCGTCAAATTTCCCCTCTGGTTTGCGAAAAGAGGAGGGGCGAGATCTTTAACAATCTAAAGTCTGCACGCGCACAAAAATGCGTCATTTTTAGCGTGCTTTATACTTTCGTAAATAAGGCACCCTCCATTTCCATGAAAACATACGTCAACTATGTTATAATTCTAACTAAGAAACAAAAAACAGCCGTGTAGACGAGATTGAGGTATACATCGTTTGATGATTAGACATAGCACAGTCACACACGCTACATATAGTACACAATGCAAAAATAGAACTAAACTGTTTGCCGTGAAAATTGAGTAACTGTCAGCGAGAATATCCGCGTGTCTTTGAGTGCCTACTCCAGACTGACGGAATCCTTTATGGACCACCCTTTCCTTGATTACGTAATCTGCATACCAACACGAAACTAGCAGTTATACCTACAACTATTGAACAATGGCATACGCAACGTGGAAAGTTTCACTTGTTTCAAATAACCGATGTAAGGCCTCCAACAATATATTTTGCCTGAACAAGAAGAGAATCTGGTAAAGTTCGTAGAATCTACTGATTTGAGAGTCAAAGTACTCAGGAAAATGAGATTTGTCCTGATCTTTTGCATGGCGTTGAACAAAATGATACCACTGGCCACACAGATGTGCGCATTGCAAAAATCTCGAATTTTTACGTTTTTGCTCAGTTTCTCCACAAGGTGAACTATCTAATTCCAAATAACTCTTTTAAAAATGGTTCATAAGGGAGTGTAGAACCCTGGTCTTAAGTAGTTAGAAAGGCTAAGAAACGATAAATGATTACAAAAATCTATATAACCACTGATTTTGAAATAGCAGTCGGGGACGTTTGGATGCCCTCCCCTCCCCCTTTTATGCCTGAGTTTCAGTTACAGGCCGTTATCAAACTCGTGTGGGTGATTTCAAACTCAATATGAAAATGGCTGTGGTCATATAAGGAGGCAGTGCACTCGGAAGGCTTCCTCTCCCTACTATGCCGGGGGACACTCATGATCCCTGCGTTAACGTTACGAGCAGCTCCGCTTGGTCACGGAACGGACTGCAATTAATAAGCTCGTTCAGCTATATCGACAATACACTTGATGTCGAAGAGAAAAAAAAATAGTTCACTGACAATAACAAGAAACATTTAGTTGGCCTCTCTTGTCGATACGGACGCTAAGACTTGCCCGGTGTCCGTATTACTCGCTTATGGAACCCTTTAGATGGGATGACCCAGACGAAAAACTAGTACGACTCGGCTGACTTCGAATTTCAAAGCGGTCACGATCCCAAATGCCTTGCCCCGGCCTCTTTCGTCTCGCTTACCAATAGAGAAGGAATGAGATTGGTGTGGCAAGTGAATAGGCTATGAAAAGACGTACCAACGTTTCATCTCGTACTTGTACTACAATCTACGCACGATACATGGAAGTGCAAATTATCACCGCTGCAGATAATTAATACCACTTTGAAGTAGCTTTTCTTAGGTTGCATCATCATCATCATCATTTACTTCAGTATACCAACTACAGTCCATCGTGATTTGTTACTGTAGCTCTTCTGGTTTAACTGATTTCCTCGAAATAACAGTAGTAATCCATATCGTGTTGTTTTAGGTGTTTGATCTGTTAACTAGATGCCAATCACCAAAACGCGTTTACGTCTGCTTATGGATAGGACACAAGAATAATACATACAGATACGTCATTTACAGTGTAATATTACGACAGCGGTCATGAGCATCCAACGAGAACTAAATTTAATTAAGCAAAATACTTAAAGGGAGGGAATCTTATCCTCCGATTTTTCAAGCTGCTGCTGGCTCTCCCAAAATGCTAGCAGGCAATTTTGCACTCAAGACAACATATTTGTTACTCTGAAAAAAAAAACGAAATTAATGTTTCCTTGTTGCGAAAGACTGAGGTAACATTTCTTTTTTACGTCAGATATAAAGGCGAATTTTCTTGTCTCTTTGGTGCCGGATTAGGCTTCGCCTTCCGTAGTAAAGAAGTTCACTTGTACTTATTTCCAGGGTCTAACACAAAGCATGCAGGTGACGTGATTCTAAGCTTAATTTGCGTCTCTGAATGAACTTCTCAAATGCGACCATTCAAACCAAAGCGAATAAGTAGTAGTCCCCACGGCGCTGTAGTGTTGTACAAGTATAAGACAGTTCACACTCAACCGAAAACTACCGAGCAGTTATTTCTAATGCCTGTTTACTACGCCGTACAAGATGGCTGTGGATGAAATCCTAAGTGTGACCATTCAAAGAAAACTACTGAACAGTTCTCCCCAGTGGAGTTGTTTGCTATGTCGTACAAGGGGATTCTAACTTTTGAGTTTGAGGATGGATCCTAGAGTGTGGCCATTTACATGAGAAAAGTATTATTTTGTTCTTTTAGTTTCGCTTGTTGTTTAATAGTGAGCAAAATTCAATCAATTTGCGATTACATAACCTCTTAAATTTTGTCCTTTGGGAGAGAAAAGGGCAAAGTTCCGATTTTTTAGTCTGTGGATGAACTCCTTAAGTGCGCACTCAACAGAGTGCTTTTTAACAGCACTTCCTTGATCTTGTGGTACTCCAGCAAAATAAAAACAATGCACGAATTATGTAATTACGTTGCGTGGGTGCCCTTGGGAGGGAAAAACTTAAGGTAGTGTAGTAGCGTCTGTCAGTAGGGAAGTATGCACTCACTTTCAACAGCTTTTATTGTAGTTTTATTGGTGTACACCAATGGATAAATGTAACGGATAACATGGTTGATAGCCTGCTATCGAAGCTTTTGTTGTCTCCGACAAACACTTTTCCCTGAATACTCTTGTACTAAATTAACTATCGAGTTGGTTACCTTGTCCTTCTCCCAGTCTAGAATAGTAACATGTTTCGCTTGGGTCGTTTTAGAAAAGTAATTTACGTTTGACACTACATTCATTTCTACGCATTTCTTATCATAAACCTTTTTCCTTGGATGCTGTTGTACTAGAGTTTACTACTGGTTATCACACACCTCTCGAAACTACTGATCTCGAAGAGAAACCTCCTCCTCTTAGATACCATTGTACTGGAATTGACTACTGTTTCACTAAAACTTTTGCTGTCTCGAACAGTAACCCATTTCTCTTCGATACTGTTGTACAGGAATTTTCTGCGGACTGTCCGGATTTCCCTCTTTCACCGTCTAACAAACGAATGTTCGAGAAAACAAGCTTCTTACTACAACTGTACTCGTCCAGTTCAAGTCAAATGTGCAAGTGTTTTCAGCATAAAACTGATTTGTGAATCGTGACCTAACTTCAGCAACTAACGTTTAAGTAGTAAACGTTAACAGTTAGACCAAACGTGAAAGTATTTACAAAGTTGCTATTTCTGTGACAAAATAAACAAAAGAGAGGTCAGGCAGTCCGGAAACTCGGCGGACTTCTCTTGAACCTACAAAGGCGAGAATAACAGGCGTGCGGCAATACACGATAAAGCAGATATTCAAACAATAACACTTTAATAGAAGTCTCCGCTGAAAAAGCCCATTAGACCACATTTCACATATCCAATTAAAGTTTGATAGAGACAACACGAAAAGAAAACCCTGAGGACTTGCAACGAGTGCGAATATCTTTGCTTTATTTTGGTTTGCCTCTTGGCCTGCACCTAATTGGTCGTATATAATGTATTCCTGAAGTCATGTCATTACTTAATGTGTAAAGTGCTTTTCCGGCCCTAATTAGCGTTAAGACACTTTGTCCGGCGTTAAGTGATTAATTTAGCCCATTTGATTTGATAAACCATTACGGCGGAGACAAGGTGTGGCATGTAGATAAAATCTTTTCTAGTTTTATTCAAGAGTATAAGATACGTTGACCTTTAGCGTTGTTTTAAAAGTATTGTTTATGATTACAAGCTTTCTGCTTTTTTTTTGTCCGCGAGCAGAGCACAATTTCTGAATATCATTCTGCTGGAGAAAACACTTACAAGCAGAGATCCTTCTTTGCGTCTTTAAGCGATAGAACAATGTTCTTCGTTCTCTTCGTTGTGAGAACAGTGGAAAACAGTAGAAAACTTAATGTCATCAATTTCTCGTGAGGTCATTAGCCGACAACGGCCTTTCATTGAGCAGGGATAAGCTTTGAATACGCCAAGTGCGAAACCTGCCTGAAATGAGCTCTAAATTGCCTGCATTCAAGCAATGCTTTTATTAGTCTATTTCCGGTGTTTATGGAACTGTTAATTATTTACACAAACAAAAGATTGTACAGCACGTCAGTTTGCGCACCAGGCTTCTAAGCTATCATTAGTTGAGTGATGGGGGCATGTCATGCTCATTATCCAATCAATTCACTGCGTGTTTTGTAGGTTTGCGAGACCACAACTCTCAGTCACTTGTTATTAGACTGCCGTGAAAGTGGTAACGATGCGTTCCTCGCTTCTTCAAGGATTTATCTTGCTATGTATCGTCTTTCATTCGCCGGACATTTCGCTGGCCTCCAAACGCACGGGGTAAGTGATACAAAATTTTCGAAGGCTACTGCCCACCGCGTGCAGCTATATGCGGCCGGTGTCCGTGATGTAGTTTTGATGAGGTTCCAAGTCATTATCGCATAATTCATTTCTAATTTTACTGACCTCGTACAATTTGCCCGAATCTCCAAAGGCAACACAAAGAAGCAAGATTAACCCTCAAGCCAGTGCATGGCCAGCTTATGTTGTCTTCAGGCAGGATTAAACTCGGCGAAGTATTTTTGTCAGGAATAAACGGTCTACGAGGAGAAAGGGTAGGTAACTAACTCTCCAGGTACCTACGTAAAACGTGATGCAGTGGTGCGCTCCCACAGCTTAAAAAAGCAATTATTTTCAAGTTGTTATTTATCTTGTATGCTCGGAATTCGTTTAGAGCATATTACCTCACTCGCTCAAGAGCCCCGTGATATGATTTGTAAGCCGATATCAACAAATGACTACATATAGCCTTTGAAGGGTTCCTATTTTGTAATTTTAAAAAATATTGCTTTTGACCTCAAAAATAAGGAAAAACTACAGGCGGTGTAGTCCTTCAGGAAATGGAACGCGAAAGTTCAAAAGCATTGACGTTAGCGAGTGCTTTAAAACCTGGCAAGCTTGTTAGGAGAGGCGGAGACCGTTCTCTTTTAGAAAAACCGATGCTGAAAGACTGAGGTCAGGAAACGAAATTTGTGAAAAAAAAGCAGAGTGAAAATTGCCTTAATCCTCTTCTTTCGTCAACATTTCGAGTCTGATAATAGCAAATAAACTAAATAAAGCTCTCCACGTATGCATAGTACTATGGTATAAAGTTAAAACTTCTTGTTGCACACATAATAGAAATGTGTAACGCTGTAACAATCCTTCTATTTCCAGCAAACTAGCAGTTGTAAGCGCAATCAGCCCTTAGCTAAAAATTGGTTCTCTGTGTTATTTCCTTCCTGCAGGGTGAAAGGGGACCTCAAGGAGACAAAGGTAGTCAAGGCCCAAAGGTAACAACGTTTGACTCTGCGGTTTACTCGCTCGTCATCATCATGTGTACAGTAATCAATATGCTCAAAGGTTATTCGGTACACAAAGTAACAAATCTTGAGGTTTGTACTAATTTTTGGCTCAGAACAGAATTGCTCTGTAGCGTGAAGGGCAACAGATTACTAGTTACTGTCGGAAGGTAACGAATTTACAAGCGTATCACTTACAGCGGTCTCAAGTGAGATTCAATCTTTGTTGGCGTACGACCGCCGCCTGTTATTTCATTGTTTCATTGTTCTCAGAATTGCCGCAGAGCTTCGTTTGTCGACGATTGAAGCTCTCAGAAACGTTTGAGTGCTATCGCAATGTTGCGTACTCACATTAACGCAACTGCAATCTCTGTTGAGATTGAACTCCGTACGTTTGTGAGGGTGTTATAAGAGCTCCAGATCATCTTATTAAAAATGGATTCCATCTTCGCATGCAACTGGATTGTTCGACAGTAATCAGAACCAATTGGAGTATTTAAGATGTTAAGATAGTTCGCTATTCTTAGGTGGCTAATTAAAGGCAAATTAGATCGGCTTCGTGATGCTTAAAAATCTCTAATCCTTGTAAGACAATTTTGAGTATAAGAAATAGAAAAGACCGTGAGGAATTTCCTTAAGCCAGAAACCTAAGATTACAACCCGTGGAGATGTTAAGTTGGGCAAGTTGGAATTTTCCTTTCGAGAAAAGTTCTTTCGAACGAAAATTGTAAAATAGGTGTCACTGTTACCTAATCACGGAAATTTTGTTTCCTCTATACCGCACAGCAAATGAGAGAACGTGTGGTATCTCATTTAACATTCTAGATCATAGATAAATCATACTTAGATGACCATAGACCACAAGGATTTTGAAAGGAAATTGTCTACCCGTAAAGGAGATTGCCCTGATACTTGTAACAATCTTCCTAACTCGCGCACTGTAAGAAATCTATGGAGTTCAAAAACGAAAGTTCAGACTTTGTCTGACATCGGAAAAACTAAATTTTAGTCCCCATTTTCACTGTGAGTGTCCAACGTGTAATACTACCACTGAGAGCTATTTTTAATAAGGCTTAGCTTTGGCTTGCTTTCTGTTAAAATCACACGGTGCCACAAATATCTCTTTTCAGCCCTTTATCCTCTTAAAACGCCGAAACAAATCTGGCAAATTTTCAGAAATTTTCACGAGACGAGGAGTGAAAGAAAGTGAAAAACAACTTCCACCCCAAGAGAGTACCAACGTCTTTCATTTGAAAGGTTACACTTTTGGATTCCACGCATATATTCCAAAGCTTTAACGACTCAAAGAAGTGGAGGTTAACCTATCACTTACGGGCGGAACTCCTCATTGGAAGACCACTTACAGAGGAGGATCTCACACCACTGCACTTTGTTGCATATCCGGGATTAATTCCATCGTACGTGTGGCCCCTCAAGTGTATATTGCAGTTGGAAATTTGGCAATTATCGAAAGTTAGTCATGCTTAGGCATTGTTTTTCTCGTTCTTTTTGTCGTCGTTTGAAAATAGTTTAATTTGTTCTTGCTAGCTCCTATAACTAAACTTAAAAAATATATAAAGACAAACAAACAATTCCCTTCCCCCTCCTAAAAAAATCCGTTTGATTTAATTATCTACACTAGAGTGTCTATGGCTAATCTTTGCAAGGCTTTTATTGGAGAGTCGATGTCTGTACTATACGTCCTGTCCAAACTGTAACCACAGTTGAAAGGGCACAGCTAACCACAGCACGTTTCATACTGCAGACTTGCAAAACCTTTGCTCTACCGTATTTTTGCAAACTTTTGGGGCGTTACGTCAGCGCCCTAACGAAAAGATAGCCTTTACCTCTTTCTTTTTCTTCCACTGAATAGAAAAAAAAGGAGTGAAACACAGACTCATTGTTTCCTTCACTTGCCAGTTGGCTTTTTAAGTGATTCTTTTTATAGTAGGATTAACTAGCTTGTAAGTGTAAGTATGATTAGTAAATACCAAACCAATGGATGGTGTTTTTCGCGCCCACTGATTGGCTACTCAAACTTGGGATTATATCTGCTATTCACCTCCCCGCACTGTTCTAAATTTTATGCGCGAGTTTTTTCTTCATCTCCCAGAGAAAAAATGAGAAGCAACTATTTCGTGCTGGCTGTCCATGGGTTTGGTATGGCTAAAACAATGATTCACCTCAGGGCTGGTGAAGAGTGGCAGATGTTTGATGTCCACCTCTATTCACCTCCGCCTCGGTGAACAGTTGCTAATTATAGCCCCACATTTTCAGAAAAACACACTTTTCGGTAGGAACTAACTTTCACCGATGAATTATCTTTTCTTGGATAACGACAAATTTGGCAATTTCAGGGGATCCAGTGGAGATACCCACAAGCATTCCTTGCAAGATTATTCCCAAACATAAAGCAACCGTAAAAAGGAACAATGGAACAATCTAGAACAATCATTGGTGCCATAAACAACCCAAAGATGAATGACAGATGAATGAAGGGTATTAAAATCTCTTAGATGCTCCTCTGCACCCCAGAGACAACTAATTGGCTCTACCCAATGCAAGACCATAATGCCAAGGGTTGGGTTGTTCAAAGCAAGATTAAGCTAAGCATTAATTTTGATTCTTGCCAAAGGAAATTCTTGGTCAACATTTATTCCTGGATTAGGGTTGATCGGCTTTGTAACACTCGAGTCAAATTTTGGCACATTTTGCTGATTGAACGGACCAAAGTAGTGCATTTTTCATTGTTGTTTTTCAGGGTGAAAAAGGAGACAGCTGCACCGCCAGCCACAGAAGAATCGTGGCATCAACTCCTCGCCAGTCTACATCTGAACCGTGCAATGCTCGACTTGACGGTGAACTGAGGTATGACACGACATCTGGCAAGCTAAACATCTGCAGCCGGAAGCAGTGGTTGCAACTGCAGACTGTCCCGCGGGGAGAGATTAACAATTCACCACCCAGAAAGTCCTGCCTTGAAATATTGTTCAGAGGTGAGAGTCAGGGAGATGGCATGTATTGGATAAATCCAGTTGGCGTGGACAACGAACGCTATGCTTTTCGTGCTTACTGCGACATGACAACGTCAGGAGGTGGGTGGACTCTGGTTGCCAAGGTAACCCATGACTACAGTTGGGTGTGTCCCGATAGAGATGGAGGCATGTGCTTAGGTTCTAAGACTAACCCTCTGTATGCAAACCTGTTTCACGATATCCACCAACGGGACAGTGTGGACTTATCTATCAAAAAAGATGCTGATGCTGGAGTCCATTTGAACAACACTCTCATTCGGATGCTGTTCCTTGCTGGTCGTCAATCTGTTCGGTTCACTTTCGTGGGTTCGGCAAATGACTGGATACCATCGGAAGACGCCTACGCCGCATTCAACCCAAGCAAAAAGAATTCGATGTTTGTAGATCACGAATGGGGCCTGTATACCCTAGACAAGGTGGACTACACGTGGAATATCATCAAACACAGTCGCAAAGACAAAAGGTTTACTGGGAGGATCATCTGTTGGGGAAACAAGGTGAAGCAC
Source organism: Siderastrea radians (assembly GCA_964017195.1). Taxonomy (NCBI): domain Eukaryota; kingdom Metazoa; phylum Cnidaria; class Anthozoa; order Scleractinia; family Rhizangiidae; genus Siderastrea; species Siderastrea radians. Next base: position 20,048,061 of record OZ024890.1, read on the forward strand.
TCGTATCGATTCTACGATCATGGACTTCACGTCGGCGCCCCAGCCTCTGCACACAAACCTTGCCTACTCGACAATAATGAAAACGAGGTGATGCTTAAGAGTCACTATGCCACCTTACAAGACTCCCCTCTCAAAGCACGCTGGGATATGGCCCAGTTCGGATTCCTTGGGGCTCGCTATGTGCAGGCGTCCAACAAACGCATTGCAATTTGGGTACGGTGAAAGCGTCCGACGGTTAGTTGAGCAGTAACTCTCTGCTCCGTACGTTGAATTTGCTGATAATTTCTCGTTGTCAATAACAAATAATATTATCATCCACTTCCTTTAAAGGCGCCAATGCTGTCTTAAATTGAAACTGAGGAAGGAAGTGAAAGAAAAAGAACAGTGACATAGGAAAGTGTATAGTTTCATGTACTCAAAGGGCGTGATTAGGCCCAAACCCTGTACGTTAACCCTGGTCTGAGCGTAAGAATATTCGTTATAGTATTTCTATGGATTTTATAAAGTATTAACTAGGAAACTTTGGATGTGTATCGTTACCCTTGTTCTCGTAGCTTGTTATTATTCTTCTTGAACTAGTACAGCCGGAATTGCGTACTCTCACCCTAAGAGTAACCTTTGCTAAAGGTTTAATCAAGTTATTAGAGAACTTTTATATAAAAGGCTGTTAGATAAAAAGGTTAATTTAATTTCGTCATTAGAGCACTTCACGCTTATGCTTTCTTTGTTTCCATTTGTTGTCTTATTGTTGCACAGGTAAAGCCCTTAATACAAAACTATTATTCTTTTTAAATTCTCCAACCGGCTTTTGACACCACCGGCTAAGATGTAGAAAACTGGGCGCCCTGCAGGGTCCGATCAATTTTTTGCAGTTATTCCAATCATAGCGTTTGCTCTCTCAGTTAAAGGATTTTAAAAATATTCACTTATTGATTGCAGATAAGTAGCTAGTAGGCGCCATACAAATAGCCAAGCTTGCAAGGTAGACGAGACCCAAATTAATGGGATCAGTCAGGTGCACACTAAAGTAGAGACTCGAAGAGCTGGGATTAACTTTATTTATAAGCTGTGGTTGATTTTGGAAGACAAATTAATGAGTAAGAAGTCTGTATTTTCACGAGATCAGATTGCCTTTTAAATTAAGGACTTTAAAGACTATCAGTATCAACGCATTATAAGTTGAAATAGAGCGAGTTTTAGTTGTACTATTTCGCGGCATGATACGATTGCTACTGCATACTCTGGGCTGAGTGCCACCTTTTATCAGATTTTGTCTATGATATTTCAGCTATCTTATATGTAATTTCCAGGTCTGTTTATTAAACGTTTTATTGATGTCGGCACGTTACCAAGTTATCGAGTAGTAGAAAATAGCCAAAGCAAGAAACATCTTGATATCGGCACGTACTAGTCGTAAACTTGCCTGAAGCTAAGTCAATCAGTCGTCACTTTTAGTTTATTGAAAAACCCGATGGGAAGTTGACTAACAATAATACAGGTCAATACAAGCAGACGCGGCACCGGGATACGGCAAAACCTGGAAGAGCTGCGATTGTAAGATCGTTAGTTCTGTCTTTACCAATGTCTATAAAAAGTGTGTTGTATTTAGCGACAAATGACGCCAAAACAGCTTGACGGATCAAATGCTAACCTTTTCTCGAAAACGCTAGTCAAGTTAAATTGAATCCTGTTTATATAGAAAATTAATTACAGTAATATGACTGAAACGGTAAACAGGATGCAATAGTGTATAACCATATATGCGCATAATTGGTGCCATACATCACATAGCTTTGTCAGAGCGGCTTCTTTCAAGCGCAGCTATCGGAATGGATCTCAAAAGCATTCCATTAAAATAATGAATAGCGATAGCTGAAATGTATCTAGAATATTACAGATTCTCACATTCACAAATGTGCCGACATACCGCCTTTGTTGGCAGAGCAGAGCAGGGCAATGATCAGGCACAGCTGCACCAAAAAACTAATTAAAATTGTAATTAAAGCTTCGTTATTGAATGTTTGTATAGACACTAACTAAGCCCGGTTAAATTAATCATTTTTGACAAATGGTTATTCGCCCCTCAGACCTCGCCTAGTATTTGTTCAAATGGAAACCGTGCTAAAGTGTAATATAAAAAAAAGATAGTTTTCCACAAACTTGTGGATACATCGCAAGAAATCATATGGAGTGACTGTATGCAGAATCAAGTATGTTTAATAGCGATTTTGTATACCAAACACATGAAAACTCACAATAAAGGATTTTTTTAACTGTGCATGTAGAGATATGGAGAATGAATTGGGTTCCATCTGCCCACCCCGATAAGCACAGGAATCCTAAACAGGTCTAATTTCTCTGTCAGTACAATGCCTTTGATGACGCAGTTGCGGCTCGATTGATAGCTGCAAACGTTTTGGGGGTTGGTTAATCGTCACAAATGACCTTGTTACGGCATCGAACCAACGTAAGATAACAACCAAATTGCGACACATAGTCTACCTTTCTTATAGGGTTAAAACTATAGTTAAATGAATTGATACCATGCGCTAATAAAACGTGCTCTTCGGTGTATTAGGGCCTGCGTCATGAAACATTTTCCCTTTTTGGATCCACGTAACTGAAATTAAAACTAGGTACTTTTTAGATAGCGAGTGATTTTTTCAGGCGAAGAACAAACCATAGTCAGTTTTTAGCGATTTTTCCAAGTGACAAGTGATGAACTTAAAAAAAAAATGGTCCAATTCTTTGAAGTAGCATTCCATTTGCATCCTGGCCATCTATAGATACTTATTCGTGGTTTCAGAAAAGTAGTAATTTCAGAACTCTAATGTGTGTCTTTTATCTTTTTAAAGTACAAAAATACTAAAAATAGGTGACAAAGCCCGTTGAAGATAATTGAATATCCGGCGGTACACTTAAGGACCAAGCAAACTAGGTTATCCAAAAATTAACAACTGAAAATTGCCTATCTTGCTTTAAAATGCAATAAAAATGGACTCACTACCAAGTGGGAAAATATTTTAAATTTTTGATTGGGAGTCCGTATAGTTTTGTTTACCATGCAGGGAAGTTCGCAGCTATTTGTTGGTTCAGGCCTACTTTTAAATTGCCTCTGAGCCCCTCACGTGAGATAGTAAATTCCATCTACTTGGGAAATTGCGAAACTGCTGCTTAAACTTGCAGAGATTTATCCCAGCCCATCGGATGCTAATTACGTCTTATCCGGAGAACAACTTCCCGAGCCGATTATTCGTATTGATGTCATGCCTTGTTTGCCATGGGGTAGGTTCACCTTTCATCGATGAGGTAGGGAACAAGATACTAATAAGAAATTACAAAGCAATACTATTTTCGTGTCATGTATCATTTTTAATGGAAAACGAGGTCTGTTCATATTTCTGAGGGGCTGTCATCAGTAAACCTTAAAACTAAACTTGATTAATTAAATTTTACAAGAATGTCACCCATTTTAGATAAAGGGGTTGTTTTCCAAGATGAGCACCAAGTGTGTCATTTTCGGATGGCCGGTTATTCTTTATTTGGCGCGGAATATCACAGCAATATGTTTGATTTTCTCTGACGGATTTTTTTTCTTCAGTTGCAAATCAGATAGAACGATTTCGTAAAACTCACAGCAGATTCATGTCAGCGATTCTAGGCGGGCACGATTTGGATTAAAACCTCACTATTAGTATAACAATTTAAACCTGTATATAAATTGAATTGCTATCACTGGCCTGGCTCCATATCTGTCGGTAGCGTGCAAAAATGCCACAAGAATGTTTTATCCATTTTAAAGCGTTTCCAGATATGGATATGTGTAAAACATTGGAGGTGAAAATAACATGACTTTATTGGCTTTCATCCTTTTTCGAAGTCTTGACGTCCTAGAATGCTCAACATTTACCATGAGAAACATGTTTGCACCGTCTTTATCTTCACTGTAACACTAAGGTCTTTTTTCAGGTCAGCAGCCACAAAGCAATTAAACCTTTTTCTCTATGCAAATAAGTTGTGGTGCCAGTGCAGTGCTTTTCTACCTCAAATTTTTCATTGCCATTATTTTTCTAAAGGTTAAACATAAAGGTAAGCCCGCTCAACGAAATGTGCCTTCTTTGCCCTTGACCGGACCGGGTCAATCCGCAAACATTGTTTCTTACTGGATAAATTAGAGGGCGTGTTTAGATTTCAAATGCCTCTCGTGTAATTTCCTTTGCGGTTGATACTTAAGGGATATCTTTCCTCTCTTTTTTTCACAGAACTAAAGACATCATAATTTAATTTCTTGAGAGACCAATGAAGCACTTTCATCGGGAATCGTTCAACTGGGGGTTGGGAAATATCTGATTGATGCCACACGCCTTCACAATCGTGAAACACCATCGTCTTCACGGAACATTACACCAATCATCAGTATGACAAAACAGTTACTCCCACATTTTATCTGCCAAGGTCAAGTATTAATTAAATCCACTGTATTTTTAGCCTGCTATTTACCGCAAAGAAAGTAATACCCGTACCGTACCCCTACGCGTATGCCAATAGCTACAAGATACTAGAGACATTTCGAAAAGGATTCTCAGAATGCCTGAATTCGTCTAAATTTCACAAGGCGGGATGTGCCAGTCCGGATGAAAAATGTGCAGATCGATTGATGGGCACGTGTAGGAAGCAACCCAGTGAAAATCCATTTGACACAGGGCAATGACACGTGACGGCCGGATGACCCAGAATGATCAGTCGGATTAGGGCAGGGCTATGTCTAAATGTATTAGGGGGAAGCCTCCCCCCTCTCTACCCATAAAACGACTGTTGAGCACTGTGAGATGCCTACATTGCATTCGAATAAGTATCTTAATTGAAAGGTCCTTTGACGCTGGCACTGTATGCCGTGCGAGTACTTTCCTAAATTGGCAGGCAGGTGACTGAAAAAGTTTGCAATCAGAAACACTTCTTATAAAAATCGATGCCGGAAAAGATTGGCTAGAACTCTGGTCATTTCGTGTTCTCCAATCCCACTGATGGTAAAACTGTTAAGCAGTGTTCTCCTCCTAAAATGCTCATACCATACGTGTTGGTGAGGGAGGGGGAGCAACAGCATACCTTTGTAAGTTTGGGCCGTTTATGTCTTTCCTCCAAACAAAATTAAAACAAGAATGAAGAAGAAGCCCACTGAGATAGACCTCTGAAGGGTAAGGCCACTAAAGCTCTGTATACTGGATTGATACCATATACAAAAGCCCGGTTATAGAGACAAACTAATCTTGGCAGTCTAAAGCTGTCCTGGCATAGAGCAAAGGACCTGTGAAAAACAAAAACTGTATAGCACATATAACTTTCCCAGATTTTCAAGCAAGTTTATGTCATCCCCAAACAACTGAAACACACAATTTTTAATTCTTTATTACTGTTATTGTTTCGACTGAATCTATGTGTTAGATATATTTAGTTACTTTTTTGTTAACTTTACTGGTTTAACGTGCATTGTGCTAGAATGACTGGAACAAATTTAGTTTACGTCGATAGTTAATCAAGACCAACTCGACAACTTCGTGGATGTGTGGTATAATACCATTCTACATTATTAACTACATGCCTACTTCTTAACTTATTTATCCTTGCCCAACAGACATGGAAAGAGGAAAATAATACGCATACTTCAATTTGAACTTATCTATGCTTCTTGTATTGTTCACTGCGACACTGATTATTTTAATTTTTGACCTTTTAATTTGCAACAGTGATCAACATCACATTTCGCATCGCTATGGCAACGCAACGTCAAACATACAGCAAGCGTAATAAAGAAAATGGCCAACTAGGACACGGAATTTAGAACTGACATAACGGGGAAGCTTATTTTTCCAAACAGTAAGGAAAATTTTATTTTAACTGATTCATTCCAGTTGAAGTCAGTCCCACCAACTCCGCTCACAAGATATCTTTGTTATCCATAACAGTCTCACCAACATTTTTACTAAATTACAGAACAGCTGTCAAATCACTGTTTTGTAAACATACTGGTTTGATAGTTTATATTTTATGTTTTTATACAAATTTATGTACAAACCAGCTCTACTTAGACAAGTCTCTAAATGGCTTCCAACTTTGAACGAACGAACAGGTACGATGTATTTCATCCACACACCATTTGAAACTCGTGCAATTAAACTTGTTCTTGCATAATGTCTTTTAAATTCCACCGTCGGTGTGATTTTGCAGCTTAATGTGAGATAAGCTGACACTTTCCAACCTTGAACTCAGTTGTTGCTTTATTGAACTGCGAGCTCAACTTCTTCATCGCCTCTTTGGGTAGCTTAAGCTTTTTTTCCAGCCTCTTCAGACGCATCGGGCGTCTCCTACTGATACAGGTGAAGCCGGGTAAGCAAGGGCAAGAAAAGGCAAAGGAAACCTCCTAGATTGAAGCAAAACAATAATACGTACAAGTTACTCACAAGTCCCAACTGGTTTACCTAAAATCACATCAGTGCCACACCGTGAGCTGGCTGGTGCTATGGCTTTTATTTAGTTATACCCAAGCGAAATCCAGGCCAATGTGGTATTCTCGTCTCATTAGCATTACCATGAAATGAGTAAATATGAGAGAAGTTAATTAAGAGAGGTTGTTTTTCTTAAAACAAAAATTAAACATGACCCTGGCTATCGTACCCTGCAAGCAGAGGTTTTATGGGCGCCCTATGTTCCGGCGGGCGAATAAGTTACTTATCCGCCCGCTGGAACATAGGGCGACCAAGAAATCTCTGCTTGCAGGATATGGCTATCGTTCCCCTTAGCAACAATTGCCACTAATTTTCTACTAAAATTTCTGATTTTCTATAAATCTACCATTAAATAGGTGGACTTACCTCTGCAACACAGAGTTGTCCAGGCAGGCGGTAACCCACACATAATCCCAAATCTCTCAAACAACACCTGCCCTTTCCACAGTCTTGACTCTGATTGCAGTTTAAAGAGACTGGACTTGGATCCTTTGGAACATTTTTCAAAGCCCGAGCAATGCAAACACCAACAGCAGACTTAAGCTCCTTGCTTTGGACACCTCTAGTTTGATCCCGTCGCCGCATGCCGATCAGAAAATGACAAAATTCAGTCATCTTGCAGTCGGCATGCGAACTACAGGAATACGAACTCTTTCGAGTGGAGACTTCTTTGGCAGGTGTGGGCATTGGTAGACAGAGACTGCTAAGGTTGTGACAAAATTCCCCATTCCTGCAGTCTGAGGAAGACCGGCAGCCAGGACGAGGAGAAGAACTTGTGGGTTCGAAGTATGAAGTAAGATTTGGTAGGCACATATTGAAGAAATCGTGGCAATACTGTCCTCCGGGACAGTCAGAGCTTTCCTGGCACATTTCAACGCTGGCTCTAGGCTTCGTTGCCACCGTTGTCTGAATGCGAGGATTGTCCACACAAGTTCCGAAAAATGCATGGCAAGTTTGATTTTGACCACAGTCTTCGTCTACTTTACACGATAGTGTTGCTTTAGTTTGCGAAGTTAGTTTCATTCTGCTTTCCTGTGTCTGCGTAGCAAAGCAGATCTTAAAAAAATCGTGGCACTTCTCCCTCTTTCGACAATCTCTGTCATCCTGACACTGTAGGGCCTTCTTCCTTGTCTTGTGTGGTGATGTAGGACACTCGAGGGCGTTTTGACACTCCTTGTTACTTTCCTGCGTCTGAAATAAGTACCCAAAATCATGGTTTTAGAACAACTGATTTCATCTCCATCGTCATCGGAGCCTGACGTGTGGGATTAAGGCAGGTTATGGGACATTTTCAATCTGCTAATATTATTAGGTTGTTTCTATCACCTATTTTGTCGGAATCGTGCTACATTGGATCTGTCATCAACCACATCTCTCCTTTTTACGTGGAGAAGGAATAAAATTAAAAATGATGACCAGCTGCTTCCCGATTTGCAAGGTTTGGTAAAGTAGCTTTGTCCTCATGTAATTGGCATATATCCTTCCCAATCTAGCCATCCCTTTTATCCGTCAGTTTAATAATATTGTGCTTTTTATTTAGGTTATCTGTTATTGTTTTGAACTTTACCGTACGACTTCTGGAAAGTTCTTGACTCTCACAAGCCTTTAGTACGTTTTGGAATATTGAAACCTGACTTGGCCCTTTTAAGATTAGATTCGAGTATGACGGAAACATAATGTACTTCACTGTCTGTACTCATCAATATAAATGCAATATCAGCGAGGGGTATGGTGCCAAAAAAAGGCTTCGAATCATCATTCATGGTATTTTTAACCCTAAACAGCTAAAGATAGGATAGACATGATTTAGCTTTTCTCAAGGTCGGACATAGAGGAAGTGAAAACTCAAGAATATCAATCACAGACCCCGCACCTGTACCTATCAAGAATATATGACTCAAGGAATATAAAATGGTACTCCCTTTTACCTAACCTGATACAAACAGGAAGGGAGTTTGGAAAAAACCAAAAAAATTATGTGATTATGTAATATAAACAGTTTTAACTCCGCTCACAAACTACCTCGCGTGTTTTCACCAGGTTATATAAGCAAAAAGTACACATTTGTTATGTTTTTTATACTGTAAAAGTACGCCTAAAATGGAACTTGATGCTACGCCCACATTAAAGGGCTACGCATCCAATCAGAGAAAGCGTTATATGATGAACATTTTACTGCATATCAAGCAAGAAATATTTTACATTTCTCAGTATTGCTTCACGTCAAGCCCTTAGTCCCAGTAGTTAATTATAAGAGAAGACTCTCAAACAAAAAAAATAAATAGATGAAAATAAATTACTAAGTTAGATAGGAACTGTACGGAATCTGCTTCGAAACATTTTAAATCACATTGTTTGTGAACAGTTGCATGTTTAAGGCTTCCTGTGTCATATATTTTTCTATCATTTCCCTCTTCATACGACCTATATTTGATGTATGTTAAAAACAGCTGTAAGTATGACAATGTCGAAATATCTCGCAAGAAATGCTGTATGTCTCGCACGTTGCAATATCTGCAAATTGACAGATACCTTTTATATCTTAGGTAATGATTGGTTTCTATTTTTTTCAGTTAGGTAAGGTCATGAACAAATATTTTAATGGGATTTATTTCAAAGTTTCCATATCCTCGAAAACTTACTAATGTTACTTCTTTCAGGAACTGAACTAATCATACCACTAAATAATACAATTAGGTAGGAAAATTAAAGCAAAGTCGACTAAGTGGTTCTTCGCAATGACGCTCGCTCAAAACAAAAAATGACTTTCTGGAACGAATTTGGATAGACGTTAGCGGCAATATGGCAAATGTTTAAAGGAAAGTTAAATTTAGCGTATTTCTGGTGTTACTGAGGGCTCTTTTTTAGTTTTAGCTAAAACAAACAGACGGCTGTAGTGACTGAATCAAATATAAAGTGATAAGTATATACATGTTTGTCTAGTCGTATTGTCCAGTTCTTCAAGAAACAACTAAATCACTTCTGGCGTAACCAAGAGGCCGATGAAATAATTGCTGATAAGTGCCGCAAAACAAAAAACGGTTTTTTTTTTAATAAAAACGTGCACAAAGATAAATGGCTTGTCGCACTTGCTGTTCCAGAGGCTTCTTTGTTTTGCTAAGTAAACAAATTTAACAAAATGACAGCTTCGATTTAATTTTTGTGGTTACGAGCAGGTCATTAGAGGTTTTCGTGGGAGCAGGTTGTAACCCTTGTAAATGTGATGTTGCGCAAGGAAGTCGAATATCTTTTGTCAAAGGATTCTTAGCCCAGCTGGGTTAAACCAACCTATAAGCCTTGCTTATGCAAGACTGCAGAGAATCATTTAAGCCAATTGACTTAAGCCGAGCAACCGACAAGGCTTGAAAACTTTCTCGGTCCTTGTTTAATTTGAACGTCTGAGAAATACTGAATTTTGAGGGTGATCGGCAGTTGTTTCCACCAAACCGCACACGACGACAAGCTGAGCTTTCACCGAGATTTACACGGAAAAGTAAATGGTGTAAAACTTCAGTTCCGAGTTCTAACACTGCCGCCGGTACTGTCGCATACACTGAAGTGGTTTATGAGCAGACTCTGATCACGACCTTTTACTGATTTAATCTGATTCAAGGTTGACGCGCATCTTTTTATCAACCGGTTGCAACTTGCTGAAAATCACTTAAAGCCGCATCAAACATTTCTCCTAGAGGGGTAAAACACACGAATTCCTCTCACCACTTAAAAATAACTGATTTTACTGTTCATCTTATCTACCCAGGAGATAAAGTTCCAGCCCCTACTGTTACTGTTCCCTCAACGCGATATATAGATGCACAGGTTACAAATCCCAAGGGCTCTATAAAAACATCGACTGGTGACCTAGCGACTAGTGTAATAGTTTGACAGCTACAAGCAAATTAAGCCGTTTACCTTCAAGGAGTTTGCGTCCGTGTCGTCTTCTTTGGCGGCCAAAGTAGCAGAAATTGTCAACAGAAACAGAGCTGTAAGACAAATCCTAGAAGTCATCTTGAGACAATTGACAAGCACTCGAATAAGCTCTTAAAGTACTTGACGTACTGAAGAAAAAGCTTTCTGAACTTCTTGAGTTTTGCTTGGGCTGTTTAGCGGGCGTTAAAGACTAGGTGTGTTCGGGAAATTGACTCTTACGGACGGAAGTTTGATTCCCTGACTGCTGGACAGACAAGGTTCGGAGACTTGTGAATTTTAATTGCCGCTAAATGGAAATTCGTTGATGACTGTCCACTTTGATCTTCCGCCCTAATCAAACAAACTATTTCAAGAATTGTATCTTCCTTTTAAATGTGCTGTTTGCATAAGCTACTTTCCTAGTTCAGTTAATTAAAAGGGACTCTTTTGGCTTTCTAATGTGTTTTGCTAATCATGTTTACGTTAAAAAGGAAAGACGTTTTTCGTTTGAAGTGATTCCTAGCGCTAAACCTTGTCCCAAGACGACCATACTTATAAACACTTATAAACACTTCTGGATTCAAAATCACCGTTGACAGGATTGTTGCTTACGCGTTACTTAATATTCCCTAGGTAAAAAGAAAACTGAACTTGCACATAATTTATTACACTGAATTATTTGTGACCCTTTTTATTTTAAATTGACAAATAATAAAACCACCTTTTGAATCATATCTGAAAATTAAGGTGTTTGAACAAACTTGTTAAAGTAAAACTAAAAAGTCACCACGGGTAGGGAAATTTCTCTCAAAGAGAGAAATTATAACAGCTTGTCAAGGTTTTCCTTCAAAACATTTTTTTCGACTGTCCCTTATTTTGTAGGAAGGGCGTTTTCGTTACATCCGCAGAGTCAAGTGGTGTTGCCAGAAATTACCCTGTTTTCCATGAGTTCATGGTAATTATGTTGCCTGAGTGTTTCGTGAATAAAGTTCTCAAAAACGATATCAGTGTTAACAAACATGAAGAGTTCTTTGACTCTAGGGGGTTTTAGTGTGTGCATGTGTCTGGAAGGAGGAGGCGGGGAGTGGTCGAGGTAGCCGCAATAATACGTAACATCTAAACTATTTTTAGCGTTTCTAAAATTTAACGATTCTTAAGTGTCCTCACGTTCATCGAGCAACTTAATTAGGCGATTGAAAAAACCAAATGATTGATGAAGTCAAATATAGACGAAATTTTGGCTCCAAACGCAACTGAAAGTCGGAGATAAAACACCCGGGAAAAATGGCAAAAAAGCAGTCGGAAAAATTCTAATAGTCCGTCTGGCCGGTACCAATCTTTCAGTGAGGAGAAAAACTTTGAGCTTTAAATGTTTACTAAATCCGTGACTGATAAGCAGCGACCCGCAGCTCGTGGTGAATTTCAGTCTAGGTGGGTGAATTCTTTCGTCGCTTTCTTATCTTTATTGAAAGAAAGAAAGTTTTGGATCTTGTTTACAATAAGGGCTGACGATCCCAATAGTATCGGCCCAAACGTTACATTTATATAACGCCGCTTTATCGGAACATATTTTCCGACGTCTCGTTAATTGTATTGTACAAGAGAGAGGCTAACAACGGCTCAGTCAAAAATGGCTACCATAAGCTAAATATAGAACGGTACTTTTGATTCAGTATTGATTGATTGTTAATATTTCCGACAACTTAGCTGTATGGTTCAAAGCAAAACGACGAGCAAAGAACAGATCTGCTGTCTTGGAGAAATATAACAATCTGCACAACAAAAGCTTCCATGTCTTACCATCGACTTTATGGACTGTCTTCGAATTACTGTGCCGATATATTTCATTTCAACAGTGAAAGTGGAAATAACCTGAAAATGCAGACTTAGTTTTCTCTTCTCCGCCCACTGACCACAGACAAAAGCCTAAAATGTGTCACTTTTATTTCGTCTACCTGGAAACCTGATAAGCTTAAATCAAGAAAACCGATTTGCGGGCCGGACTATAAATTAACAAGCCACCGAAGTTTCTTAGAGGACCTAGTTTCTCTCGATAAATGGCAAAAATGATCAGTAACAATTCATACATAACTATATTAGAGGGTATACAATTGCAAAGAATTAACCAACAAAAGTTATTTTAAAACATGTTCAAGCTGGAAATTTGCAAAGGCTGTAGTGTTCAATCGCTTTTTGGTGAGCAAAATACGTCAAATTTCCAATCTTATGGTTTTTGAAAAAGCGCTTTACTAAACTTGGAGGAAAGAGGAGATATCCTAGCGAAGAAAATAACTCATAACGGTCAGCGGCTTTTGAATAATGAAATACTTTCCTTACCTAAACAAGCTTTCTCTGTCGCTCTCTCTTGCATGAACACAAGCATATTCAGAGAAAGTTTTGCTGACACGATCCAATGCCGTGCGCACAGCATCACGTGATAAAAGCGCGGGAAGTTAGCGTATGTCAGCAGCATGAGTACTAGCCTTATATTACGTCTGCGACGCAGGCTACATGGGTACTAGTATTATTATACATTGTAGTCACTATCTGTCTTTTTGTGATGCAAGATACAACTGTAAATTTATGTTTTCTTAGTTTATCAGTTAGCAGTGCTCTAAAACACTTCCAAGGGATTTGTCGTGATCATCTTGTGTATTGACTCATTCTTGAATAAGTCACAGTTTCGTTCAGTAGATAGCCTGCGTGCAGACGTCTCCGATTTCCGCGTGAAGAAAAGGAAATATACTTAGGAGACGTCTGCACGCAGGCTATTCAATACATGGTTCTCACTTGAACAACTCATAAAATTACTGTAAATGGTAAATTTGGCACTTTGCGAGACGGCGAGACTAGCGTTTTTGCCTATGAACTAGAGTCTTTTGACCTAATAAACAAGTAAAATGCAAGATAAAATAGAACAAATAGAACACAGGTACAAAAAAATGGTCATCGTGACTCTGAGAAATTGCGAGACCCGTGAAATTCGACTAAAATTGTTGTAAGACTGTTATTCGTTTTTGTTTGTTTGTTTGTATTTTTAAGGCCATTTTCCATCCCTTTAAGTTGGAGCATATAGCGTTCGTTAGGCTTTTTACAATACATTCTTGCAAAGCATTCATTTAGCCAAGATAACACGTAACCCGCATTCGACTCGTTATCAAGCTGGGATTTCAGAATCCACTTACTGATAATGGCCGGGTCTTCCTTTAGCTAGTCTTCCTTCCCCCAGTTATCATTTGACGCTTCATGGCGTTGGCGTTAATCTGTCGGGTCGACTGTAAAAACATGAGTCATTTTGTGCTTGGCGCTTAATTTAACTTATTTATTGGGAACTCAAAGACGAAATGGCTTACCACAATAAATGAGAGCCGAGGAACCGATGCGCGCGAAGACAGTATTGGGCAAATCTTAATTTGTTGAAGTTTCCGATTTATTTAGCATCTTTTCACGCCAACTTCCGCTTCAGTGACTGCCGTGATGTCACTCTACTATACAGGCAGTTTAATACCAACATCCTTACCGAAAACCTCGGAAGTCACAGGTTATCACCGAGTCACGGACAAACATTCTTAAATTTGTTATACCGGTTGCACCTCCGCTGGCCAGTGGTCACGTTCTCATCAGGTATATACGGTCAACCTTCCACAAAAGCCACGTTTTCTTGTCGATCTGCACACTTCCCACATGAACCTCAGTTTCCATGACGGGCACCTCTCTACAAGGAGGGCGATTCTCTCTGAGGTGTGCCGTCGTACTAGAGTTTCATCTTTAAAGGGCTTCCAGGTTTTAGCTAATAATTTTACTCTCCGGGCTCACGCTCACCCTCCGGGTTCCGGTGAGCGATGGCTAGCCCATTCCCACGTAGTCTGGTCACTGACTTCCTGAACTCCCTTCGCGGGGCAGAGTAGGGGGTGTGGACGGGGAGGGGGCTGCACCACCCCCTCGTAAGTGCTCGGCTACCTAGCAAAAAAGAAAGGCGTGGTCGCTCAGTAAGGCTTGTCAAATCACCAATATGGCGGACGACGATTTAGCAGCTATTCGGGCTAAGCGTCTGGAGGAGTTACAAACGCAATATGGGGTGAGTCCTTTTTAAAAATAAGTCGCTCATTTTTTTCAATGCTTAAAATGTGCTTTTTGTGAAATCCAGGGACAAAATACGGCTCAAATGCAGCAACAACAAGAGGCTATGCAAAGGTTCGTTGACTATACTTGATTGGGGATGCTGGGGCTTTGAAGCTAGATTTTAATACGTAAGCTTACTGCTCAAAAATATAAGTTCGAGAAATTTTTAGTTGTTTTTCAGTTCTGTGCATGGATGTTTTGATACTTATCCTTTTTTGTTTTTTACTTGTAATTGAGTACTCTTATTTAAGATCAATTGTTATATAAGGTATTTTATCCCCCCCCCAGTTGACGAGATTTTCTGAAGAGGAATGCGAAAAATTTTCTGCGTTGGGGGGGGGGGGGGGGCAGTGTGGATATTAAATGGAATGGCCTTCTGTTGTACATGTTCTATTGAGACTGTTTTGCTCATTTATTTTTGGTGTAAGCTCAAATCTTCAGGGAGACTTTGGCTAGACTTTACAATACCAGCCATTCTGAAGGCACATTACTATGGCGCGTTATCAGGGTCAAAATTAAATGTATAAACTTTTTCCAGTTTGAATTTCGAAAAAAGTCTTTTTGCTTACAATTACTTGGCATTACCTGCTAAAAAGTACTTCTCTTTGCACGTTTGTTGAGGTGAATGGAGTATCACTACATTAAAAATTACTTGCGAAATGTGTCTGTGTGATGTTTGCGAACCACCCTATGATAGTCGCTTTGAACCCAAATTCATTTTGTAAATATCTAAAACTCTTAGTACTCAATCTCTTGATAAGGCTCTGTTTGCAGTGCATCACTGGCGCCATACGTCTTGCTCCGGTGTGATTGAAATCACGCTGACTTTGCCCATTTCCGGTTTATCAACATGCAATAACTTTTGAAAAAGTCTTCCTCGACAAATTTGCTGTGAAAAGTCTTCCTCGTCAAATTTTTTGCAAAAAATCAACCAGGCGTTCCATTGGACAGACCACGTGGTTTAAGGAAGGCACGTGATTCAAACTCTCCCATGATGTGCTTCAATCCTAAATTGTCACCCAATTTTGTCACACCATTTAGAGATTTCTCCGTGTTGTGCTGTTTTTCTCTTCATTGTTTTGATTTCGCTAATGGGTCCAAACGTGTTGCGCGAGTGCGCTCAATGTCTAGTAGAGATGGCAGATTTTATCAGAAACAAACTGAATTGCCAAATAAATTAATACGTCCTGTTGAGGCACTAATCGTGTCGCTTCCCACAAGGGCGCAACGGACTGCCCCCGATAAGATTTCGCTCCTCTAAAGGAAAAAAATCGGAACAATCAGTCTTGAGACTGAAAGAACACATAGACAGGGGTTCATCTCAAAAGACATGTGCTACGACGCAAAAGTGAACATTTACCCTGACGAAGAGTTTAAATCTGACATAAAAGCGATCAGAAAAGAAGCCGAACAGAAGTTCTTACATTGTCGCCGTATCGAATGCAACCAGGACAAGTTACGCCGAGCCAAATCGTGTAAACCTAAAACAGACAGACACTCAAATCGGGCAAGCTTAACGGCACGCCCCTTATTCTAGCACACGGACGGACGGCTTTCCAGAAAGTGTACAAACTATTGCCGCTATTAAAATCTAGAGAAGCGACTACAAGAAGTCAATGTAATGATGAAAAAATGTGAAGAGATGAAAATAAAACTGTTGAAGCTTATCCCTGTCTGCTCTCTGAGTGCGTAAACTAGCAAGCAAAGGGCGGATATACCGGGGGTGATAGAAAAGTGCAAAGTTAAGAACAAAAGAGAAAGAAAGAAAGAAGGAGAGAGAGAAAGAAGAAAAAACCATAAAGATACAAAAGCTTACCCTGGGTGTCAGAGGCTTTCTCGCGGTCATATTACATGCCTCTTGTTTCTTACATTGCCGCTCGGTTGACCTTCAGCCGACAAGTCTTCTCGCCAAGCGTGTCGCGAGAGAACCTCTGGCACCCAGGGTAACAACAGCTAAGAAAACAGAATCTAAGGGAAAATACAAAAGAACCTCTCAAATTTTGAATTGGCAACTGATCAAGTTAATCTCCTCTCCCAGGGCTTTAAATTTGTACCTACGCCAATAACAAACGAAACCGCATTAAGAAAACAACTGTTAACAGACTTCAAAGATTTTGCTAGGAGAATGTGGCTCTAGTACAGATATCACGGCGAAGATAATAACATCCACCCCTTCTATGTCAATTCTAACTGGGAACCGCCAGTTCAACGGTCAGTTGCTTTAGAGAGCTACATGTACCTGGAAGAAATTAAAATACAACTTGTGCAAACACTGATAACTAAATAGAAACACAACTTACTTCTTAACGAAAGAAAAGCTATTAGAGAGCTAAAAAACTACTCTGAAATAAACGTCAAGAAAGCGGATAAAGGCACTACCACAGTCATTATGAACAAACGAAATAAAACAAGGAGGTACAGATCCTACTAGATGACAGAAACAACTACACCCCCCTTGAAGAACCGATGGTAGAAGCAACTTCCCAAAAAGTTAAACAAATAACCGAAGAACTCTATCAGGGAGGATACATTGACGAAATTACTGTCAAGTGGTTATCACAGACTCCCAACCCACCAAGAGTACCCGTTTTCTACCCTCTCACAAAGATTCACAAATTCGGCCTATAGTGACAAGAAATGACGGGCAGACTTTAGTCTATGGCTAAGTCACAAAAGTCCTACCTTAAGGACACGACTCACAGAGGGCACATTTCTAGACTCTCCAAACGTTACCAGCCTATACACAAATATCCCACAAGAAGAGGGAATAAACACGGTATGCAGAGCATACGAGAATTTCTACAGGACAACACCCCCATCCCCACCCAATCCCTTGGAGAAATTCTAAAGCTCATCTTTCAAGAGAATTCATTTGAATTCAACAATAAGAACTATCTCCAAATACACGGAACCGCAATGGGCACAAAGGTGGCAGTAGCTTTCGCGAACATCTTTACGTCTTCCGTTGAGACGGAAATACTCAGCCAAAGCAATACCAAGCCACTGGAGTGGAAACGATACGTTGAGGACACGGAGAAATATCTAAATGGTGTGACAAAATTGTGTGACAATTTAGGATTGAAGTGCATCATGGGAGAGTTTGGACACGTGACTTCCTCAAACCACGTGGTCTGTCCTTGGAACGCCTGGTTGATTTTTCGCAGAAATTTGTCGAGGAAGACTTTTTCAAAAGTAATTGCATATTGATAAACCAGAAATGGGCAAAGTCAGCGTGATTTCGATCACACCGGAGCAAGACGTACGGCGCCAGTGATGCACTGCAAACAGAGCCTTATCAAGAGATTGAGTACTAAGAGTTTTAGATATTTACAAAATGAATTTGCGTGCAAAGCGACTATCGTAGGGTGGTTCGCAAACATCACACAGCCTTTTGCAAGTAATTTTTAAGGTAGTGATACTCCATTCACCTCAACAAATGCGCAAAAAAAAGTACTTTTTAGCAGGTAATGCCAAGATAAACTTCATTCACAATTGAGCATGCAACAAGAGCTGCAATTAGAAAGTAGTTGTACGCAAAAAGACTTGTTTCGAAATTCAAACTGGAAAAAGTTTGTACATTTAATTTTAACCCTGATGACGCGCCATACATTACTTGAGCATGGCGGCCCACCAAGTAAAGTTAAAACAAGTGGCAGCGAGGTCTGTGGTCCCACAGTGTCTTGAAAGCCAACTGGATGAAAGCAACGCGGGCCCTGATAATGCTATTACCTTTATTAACCGGCTGTCGCCATAGAGACTGCCAGTAAATAAATTGGGCCAGGTTTTTTTCATCACTTGCCTTAGTCATCCGGTTTTGTCACGGCCTACACAGTCTCCATAACTTTCTGGTTTTCTCCTGATGAGTACCTCAAACTTCCGGTTCCAGTTATGACAACATGCAGATGTTATGTCATGATTTCCTCGTGTAAGGTAAACAAAACTGAAGTGTGTCCCATTGCACCAACAATGGTACTTCTATTATGCCAGCATTCCATACTTATTAGACACAGACAAACTGCTGTTAGCCTT
The DNA here is from genome assembly GCA_964017195.1 of Siderastrea radians. NCBI lineage: Eukaryota > Metazoa > Cnidaria > Anthozoa > Scleractinia > Rhizangiidae > Siderastrea > Siderastrea radians. Next base: position 20,066,624 of record OZ024890.1, read on the forward strand.
GTGGTAGCCATTTAAGTAGCAGTTCATGTCTTATATACAACGCTTGCGCATTACTACTGGTATGTCCATGCTCGTTACTTATATGACACAGATAAATCACTGTTAACAATTTGGCAGCAGTTTAGGTAGCATATCTTACATACAACACGTGGGCAACTAAGTTCAACTCAATTCTTACCAATACATTCAACATCACCTAAAACAACTAAATATTTCACCACCTGATAAAGACAGACTCGTCACACCGTTACCCTCATTACATCACAGTGAAGAGGAAGCACCACTCTGAATTTTGCAATTCTAGCACATATTTAATTTGTTTCGTTTTACCTTTTTCCTTTCCAAACCTGTTGTTCGCTTTTAGAAAAGATCCTTTTGATTTTCATTTTAACTAAATCGTTACGAATTCCAAGTCAACTTGTTTACTTTTGCAAGGGGATTCCCAGGTTAGCGATCACCTCATGAAATACTACTGAACTTGTTTGACCGTGAAGTGACTATTTCGTTTTCCCCAGCCTCTGATGATCTGCTCATGTTTCTCAACCATTATATTTTGATTTTGCTGCTATCCTCACTGTTTGTGTTAACAGTCTAGGCACAACAGCAAATATTTTCTTGTCCTGTATAAGCATTTTCAGTTGTGGGTGAATTTATACTGATGTTCAACATTTGAGTTAAATTTGCTTTTTTCAGCAGAATAAATAAAAAGCGATAATAAAGACAAGCTGAGTCATCAGAGTTACAACATTATGTCATCCAGTAACGCTATAGTCAAAATATTGTGTCACACAGTCGCACTTCTTGTCATGATAGTTCGTATAAATACGGGATTGCACTAACATTTTTTAACCAGAGGGTGGGGTGGGTCAGAACAGCTGTCAAGATTAAGGCCATGTAAATCACTGCTATGTTAACTTAATATTTTTATTTCTTCTATTTGATTTAATAGCAAAAAAGAATTCAAGGAACCAGATTAGGTGTAAAACAGGCCTATCTCAAACTGCGTTAGGCCAAGATTAAGCCTAAGGGTTACGATTATGGTTAGAGTTAGTACACATTTTGTCATCTGTGGACAGCAATGACATTATTATCATTGCACTGCGTGACCGCAGACCACGGTTGCAGGAAAATTAGTGCTTCATTATCATTCATCATCTTTGGGATGGTGGACCGCAGTGGCAGGGAAAATGATCATTATTATTTTAATATACATTTATTATACTTTCATTTTTATTCATTCATTCTTCCACTGCGCGACTGCAGGCCATGTTGGGTGACTTGTGCTTTCCAAGTGGCCAGGTATTGCAAAGTTGCTCCGAGACTTTTCATCCTTTGAGGACATCTGCTTGTATTCCACTGATGATCAACTTGTTTCCCCAGACCTCAAAGATAACAGTAGATAATATCTGTATCCTTTTCCTTTGTCACCAGGGAAGCTGAAATGAGAAACAGTATGCTGTCACAGATCTTAGAACAGGGTGCCAGAGCAAGATGTAAGTTGATGTGATAGCTAGTCCAAGCTGTGGGTTTGTAGGGTCAAAGTTATAAAAAGAAACTTTATAATGTGTCCACCATTGTGAGTTTGTCAGTAATCAGGCAATTGCTGTTATTATGCTAGAGATAATCGTTATCCATCTAAACTTAGACTGATTGGTTAGGTGTCTTGGAGACAGTCACCAGACAGTGTGTGGGTCCATGAGCTTATTGCATCTTTCAAGATGCATCAATGCATCTTTCAAGACATGCTAATGCCAGCAACATGCTAGGTGATTTTACACACTTGTCACCACAATTGGAAAAAATCACCAGGGCAGGTGTACCTTCTTCTGTGATGGTGTTTTTGCCAGCAAGAATGATTGCTCTAACAGCATGTTAGATATTGTCGATTAGGCTTGCTGGCAATTTTCACACATTCTGTGCCTGTTACCCCAGTTGATACCGAAAATCCTCTTTTGTTTGCTCACAGTCAATTTTGTCAGTGTGATAAAGACTCATAGTGTGTCACTGGCTTAAAGATGGTAGTTCATCTGGAGTCATAATCTGTCTTGTGCCTGGATGAACTGTGAGGCGCATGACCACACTAACATGTAGCAGATCTAGGATGAGGGTTCTCACAGTTTCCAAACTGCTCAACTATTATGATAGCATTGTAGCAATGCTAAAATGTGCCACAAACGCCTCGAAGTGAAACAGCTAAAGGTGTATTGATAGCCCTACTAAGGTGTAATGTTTGAGCAAAGCCTGTGTACAACTTTTCGCAAACTTTTTTATGTGATCCATGACTCTCTTTCCCTGTTCTTTGTTAATAGTATAAGTTGAATAAAATTATAGATAAATTGTACAATTTTATTTTCTCGTACTTGTAGTAAACAGCATAGCACTAGTGAAACCAGAAAAGGCAAAAATGATGGAGAGTATGTTGATACAAATGGCCAGAACTGGACAGATAGCTGGAAAGGTGATAATTTATAGATGGTGATAATTAAAATGGGTGCATAAATTTACACTTGTGTATCATGTGGTGCACAACATTTCATCTAGGAAACCTGTGCTGCTGTTGCAAGGAAGTTTGACATTTTGAATAGAAACCTGATTTCAAACATGATAATTTGCCTGTCCTTTGCAGGTATTCCACTACAATCCTGAAGTAGCTCAACTGCAAATTAAACTACCTCTGGAACAGCTTATAACAATTGCATTGCCACTCTCAACCAACTGTAAATCTCAGATTGTGTGTAAGACATTCACATGTCTTGGGTTCCAACTGATCATGAAAACAAGGCCTCTCATATCCCCAGTGGGAACCACTGGACCATCATTTATGAGCCAATTTCTAGAACAAACCCTGAAACTTGTTGCTGTTTGCTGCCATAGTGGTTTTGTGTGGTATTGATTATTGATTTGACATTTTACATTTCAGTTATCTGAGTCTCAGTTGGTGAGTCTTCTCCAGGATGTAAGTGAAAAAACTCAAAAGAAAACCACTGTAAAGGTAAGGATCCCAGGGATGCAGCACTACTGTAGTAAAAATATTTTTTCGGACTGGCCAAAAAATTTTGTATAATATACTCTGATGATGCAAAATTTTGTGTATACTCCAATAATGAACTTAGTGATCAAACACGTATGGTGTTTTTAAGTTTAATAACATTTTTGTCAGAGTTTTTAGCTACTTGTCTGAAATGTTCAGACATTCACTCTGGCAAATGTACATGTTGTAAGTCCTCTGGCTTACCCCATACAAGGCAGCATTGTTGGTAGTTAAGAAAGATGGAATATTCAGTTGTCATGACTGATGAGCGTGGGATAAAGAAAGAATCTGAGTCCCCAGTGGGAATCGAACCCATGACCTCCTGTTCACCAGATGAGTGCTCTAACCACTGAGCTACTGGGAGACTAGTGGCGAGCAAGGTCATATTACTAGGTTCGTTGTGGTATGCCCACTCCATTCTGCTAGGATCAGTTAAGTTGAAAGCACTGTGTGTGATAATAAAGAAAGAAAGATGGTAAAGTTTAAGCTCGGAAAGAAATAAGGAAGATGTCCTCACTCACCAGGAGTTTCCTAGTAGCTTGAAGTGGTTAGAGCACTTGACTGGTGTATGGGAGTTTTTGAGTTTGATTCTCATTGGGGACTCAGATTTTTTGTTTGCCCCACACTCGTGACAAACTGAATATACCATCATTCTTATTGCTTTCCGAGCTTAAAATTTACCATCTTTCGTTCTATATTATGGTAAGTACATGTAGTTGGTTCACCTGATTCAGTTGCACTGCTTAGCAGTGGTCAATGACTCAAACAATTGTAGCGTTTTTGTCAGAGAGAGCTTTGGGTGGGGTGAGGTGATCAGTGTTGCCAGTTTCACAAGATTCATGTCTGTAGTAACACTGCTGAACCCTTAACAATTATTTGCCTAATTTTAGTTTAACAGAAAGCGCATTGATGATTCTGATGAAGATGATGACTAGGAATTGATCTGATTTTGTGTGCCATTAAATGGTTAGTATTGCTGTAGTTTTGCCCACAATCCATATTCTGTTTTTATTTAATTTACATTCAAGCTTAGAAACTGCTTCAAATACAGAGTGAATCGCTGGAAGAATACTGTACAAAATAATCCAGTATGACACTATAAACCTATCTTGCAATTAATGATTAACAGCAAACTCAAAATGCCCCTGGGCCCGGTTGTTCAAAAGGTGGATAGCGCTATCCACCGGATAAATCGCTATCCAGTGGATAAATGATACCAAAACAGAGTACACTATCCACTGGATAGTGATTTATCCGGTGGATAGAGTTATCCAGTCTTTGAACAACTGGGCCCTGGTTTCAAATCACCAAGATAAGGGCTATGAAGCCCAAGATGAATATAATAGGTTTACTTTTTACTGAAACACACGTCATATTGATTTTGTTACACTGTTTTCAGTTGGTATAATACACATCGTATAAACCTTTTTATATATTCCGTGCATACTTTCTTCTCAATCAAAACAAGCTGCCGCACAGTTTGTGTTGTTACTGTTGCAACCCAGCGGAACTGGAAAAACAAAATGGAGATGAGCCAGTCTAGTAGACCATTGACTTGGGCTTTCTTGTTGTTTCCTGTAGTACGGCTCACCCAACTGTGTCACAGGCAGCCCAAACTAAACCCACGACCGTTGCAAACATTAAAAATTTTCCGCATTATAACTTTTGGACAAGAAGATCTATAAGGTAAACTTCATTCTGTTACCTGTCCCAGGTATTGTGGGGGTGATTTAACTGATTTTCTTCATCCTGTTCTTTCCTTTATAACGACTCCTTATCAAGATTCAAGAAAATCCGCATTATAATTTTTGTAACGTTCGTGTCATAAATTTGGGCTGCCCGTGGATGTGTTAAAGCACACCCACCATCAATTTAATACAAACACCACTTTACCTTTTTTGGACCAAAAAAGCAACGGAACAACAAGCCATTCTGTGACTCACAGAATTGCATTTAAGTTTCAGTTGTTCAGATCTCATGTCTGACTGTTGCCGAACTTAACCATCCAGCTCCTGGTATTATTGTCAAGGTTTTAAGAAAGCGTTTTAATTCTTATTATTTTTTTCCCTACACAGATGTATTCATGTTTCTCAGAGTTTGCCTAGATGAGAGCTAAAATACTGCAGTGAGTGCTTCCCAGACTGGCAAACTCTCTCCTTGACTGGATTTCAGGAGGAGATCAAACAGTGTAACTGCTGTAACAATACAAAAATATGCCATATTCACTCCAAGTAAACAAACTTGTTTAGTTTGACCAGCTCAGAAAGATTGCCAAGCAGTTATTTTCACAGTATTCATTTAAGTGCCTTCTCTCTTAGAACACTTACATCGAGAGCTCTTTAAAGAAGCCGTCCAATATTTACTGGATGTAATTTCAGACAGCACTGTAACCTATAGACAGTAGGAAGTCGTTACTTTCTTCAAGGTTGGTAGAGCGCGCGAAGAATCGGGAATGACGTGTTCGCCGCTCTCTTCTCGGAACGCACCATTCCCGATTAAATTTTCGCGCACTCTCTCCTGCCCTTAAAGGAAAATAACAGTTGCTCACAGTCTATGTATTTTAATGACTAATGCGTTTATCTTTAAGACAAGAAAGAGCAAGGGATTCTGGCTGATCTACGGCCAAATACTCGTAACAGTCAGTGAGGAGGGTTTGCGTTAACATGTTAAAGGATTAACATAAGAGCGTTGGTGTCAATGCAGCATTCATTTTAGCTCAAGGTTCTATTGTAGTGCAAGCTATTTTAAACGAGCCCGTCAAACAAATAAAAGATACTGAGTAGTACTTTCCTGTTGTGCTGCTTGGCTAGCCTATTTCAGCCTCCTAGATAGCAGGAACGGTGAAAAATCGAGGGCGGGTACGAACCTAAAACGTGAGGGGGCTGAGGAGAGATGGAGTGTTGACTTTCTACGATTTTTTCTCGTTCTGGGAGCCTGGAACAAGCTAAGGTGGTTCTTTTGCGTTTGTGAATGAACTCGATTTAATAGTGATCGTTCAAATGAAAGCGTTGATCACTAATTTGTTGAATACGTCTTTGTTGTACGAAATGTTTTGATGGCAATCAAACTTCGTTTAACACCAATAAACATGATCTAACGTCCTTCAGAATCATTTTTACGTTTACTTTCGTACCTTCGATTCTTTCTCAATCTGAGAGACTAGAACAAGCTAAGATGGTTCTTTTGCGTTTTTAGGTAAAGTCGATTTAACAGTGATCGATCAAATGAAAGCTTTGATCACAAATTCCCTGTGTTGCTTTTTGCATGTAGTATCAGTACATGGTGGTTCTAACGTCAGTTTGTAAATGAAATAAATCATAAAGCGTGCCATTCAAATGACAGCTGCATGTGTATAATGCAGAGTAAGGCCTCAGTTAAACGGATTCAACATCATCCAACATTGTTGGATACAACTTTGTTGTACGAAATGTTTGATGCAATCAAACTTTGTTTAGCACCAATAAACATGATCTAACGTCCTTCAGAATCATTTTTACGTTTACTTTCGTACTTTCGATTCTTTCTCAATCTGAGAGACTAGAACAAGCTAAGGTGGTTCTTTTGCGTTTTTGAGTAAAGTCGATTTAACAGTGATCGATCAAATGAAAGCTTTGTTCACTAATTTCCTGTGTTGCTTTTTGCATGTAGTATCTGTACATGGTGGTTCTAACGTCAGTTTGTAAATGAAATAAATCATAAAGCGTGCCATTCAAATGACAGCTGCATGTGTATAATGCAGATTAAGGCCTCAGTTAAACGGATTCGACATCATCCAACATTGTTGGATACAACTTTGTTGTACGAAATGTTTGATGCAATCAAACTTTGTTTAGCACCAATAAACGTGATCTAACGTCCTTCAAAAAACATGGTTTAACTTCATTCAACCCTTTAAGCCCCAATAGTGATCAGCCTCAAATTTCTTCTCATCATATGAGTGCTTTATAACACATGCAGGACATGAGAATTAAGGAATTGATCACTCAAGATGAATTATGTTGATGTTTTAACAAGGTCTTCCTACTTGTAGTCAACAAAATACATGGTGACCAGTAAGGAGAATTTGTATAATGATCCTGGGGCTCAGTAGAGGGCTAACAGTGTATCCAAACACGTTTAACTTGCCGAATTCGCCAGTGTTGAATGGCGGGAAAAGTTGGATCTGTTTGACCGGGGTCTAAGGCTTCTCTTGTCAAGTAAGAATCTTTCTTTTGTGACTTTTGGTGAATCTTAATAGTCGCTTTACGTGTATTTATTTCAGTGACTGTAGATTACAAAAGAAAGAAGGACACTTCATGTCAGTTCTTCATGTCAAAGAATCTACCATTTTCCAAAATCAACTTTCCACTTGTCCCATACAATCGGACGTAGTCTTTTGTGCACAAGTCATTAGAGTAGTACTTTACTAAGGTACTGTGTACTGTGTATTACACGCAGACATCCCGCTTTGGGGGCGGAACGCGTGACGAAGCACAAACAATGTTTGCATAGGGAGCTGATGAAACCCTCAAGTGCGACAGGCCAATTTCGATATATTAAAATTCAGTCTTAGGGCTCATTTGGAGACTCGGGAATAAACCCATATAAATCCTTATATTACCGTTAAAATCCGATAGTAACGACCTCCCGAAAGTAACGTCAAAAATTTGTGGCTTCTAATAAATCATGAAAATAGCGACCCCCCCCCCCCCCCGAAAGTAGCGAGTCCCCCAAAAAGTAGCGAGACCAAGTTTTTTTTCTCACCTTACGGCAATTCTTAATGTACAACACTAACATCTTCGTGCAGTGACATTGATCACGATAAGGCACTGTACAACAAGGAAAGCCTTCAGCCATCGTTCGTCCTTGACACCAGCTCACTGATGGCGCAATGTAAAAACTAAACTGGTATATTAAATTTTGGATTAACAACAGGAACGTTTCTTCAAATTAAAATTGAAAACTCTATATACATGTACTGCAGTGTAAAACGCATTGGTGTGTCATGGACTAAAAGCACTGAGTTTAGCTTTCCTCCCCTGCTTTTATCAAATTGCGTCAAGAAAGGACATAAAAGTCTAAGAATAAAACTGAGAGACAAACCACTACTACTCGTCCCGACAAGTGACAACACAATATAGGTAATTAAATATCCAGAGCCGACCCATGTGGCGGACAAAAACATGAAACTGGACGGACGAATTCCTTCTCATTTGTTTATCATCGCTTTTGTTTTTTATCAGAGTATTGCTGTATTTATTACTTATAGGTATCCTGTTACATACCTTCTGTTTATAAAATTAAACGCCATCTTTATACCATGGAATACAAATAAAATGTTTGGTTTTTTTAACATTATGTTGTTTATTTTTCATTTCGGAAAAAAGAGCTAGCGCTAGCTTTGTTTCATGGTTTTTGTTCCCCGAAAATAACGACCCCCCCAAAGGCTGCTAATTCCGAAAGTAACGAGGGTCGCTACTATCGGAACTTTACGGTAGTCTCTTAAGCCTCGTAGTGATGTCTATTGTTTTAAGTTGAATTTTAATATATCGAAATAGGGCTAGTTCTCGAGTATTTTTTCATGAACTTCGGCGTTCTAAGGAGTGGAAAAAATACCGGTGAAACCAACAGAAATTTCACCTTTCCCCTCAGATATCCAGGGATAAAATACAGTGGTTTAAAGGCCAAGTTTGAGGACATGCTTTACGTCTCAAATATTGACAACATATAAGAAATGGAAACATTACACTCTCGTCTTTCTTTGTGTTTATAATAAAAGGAATTTTACAGTTTTACTAGAGTTTTAATACTCGAGCTGCAAATGGATCTTACTCGCATCTCACTATCACTTGAGCTTGCATCTCGCTCGCAACTGTCTACGCGGAAGTTCCAGTTATTTTGCAGTACCTCTTGAGTCTAAATATCCATTTATTCTGGGAACATTGTGGTTGACTAAGCCACTAGACATAGTCTGGCAATTGACATTGCATTACGCAACAACTCTCGAAACCTTTCGGGTTAGTTACAAGGTCCAGCATAGCGAAAACAAAAAGCAGCCTTCCTAAAGTATGTGTACGTCAAATTCAAGCAGGGTATTGCTTCAGTCTCTGCATTTGTTGTTTAACACATAACCAGAATTATGCTGAGAACTACAATGTAGAGCATTTGATTTTAAAAATGTTTGTACACTGTCATACTGGTAAATAATTTCATACCCCTATCTGTTGTCTGGTTACCTTTCTTGTATTAAAACCTCACTGAACAAAGGACTGAACTATCAGGAGTCAGTACGTTCCCATCAGTTCAGTATCGACCATGGGTGCATGGTACGCTGCGGAAGTCTGTTCCGTTCCACTGAGTTAGCGACTGGATTGGGCTCTGAAGCATTTCCTTACACAGTTACAAATAGTAAAATAAAATCCGTCTCCAGACGGTACACCGGCTGACGCAAACAGCCGGGCTGTCAGGACAAAACAACTGCATCGCGGCTACAAGCAGCGGAGAATCTTGCGGCATATCAAGGCATATGCGTCTCTAAAATCACGAATTCTTGCACTGTAAATAAGGAAATTAACAGCCGAGTTTGACAAGGCTAATGTTCTGATCCACATGTATGCCGTTCCATACATTTTGACCAGAGATTTCCCTGCAGAAAAGAAAACAATGATCATAGGCAACCAAAACGCTGTGAATACACTGATTACAATAGCCAGAGTGAAAGCAACCCGGCGCTCAACTGCGGAGTTGACGACTACCATTGGCCGCTCTCGCAGACCGTCTTTCCTTTTCTTTTCCTTGACTAGAAATACCAAGATTGACAAGTAGCACCCGAGAATTGTGGTATAACTTATGACAAACACCACAAGGACCACGTAAGATGTTTTTTTCAGGAAGGGCACACGGACAGACGCGAATACGACAGCTACGCCCCAAACAACTATTAACATAGTCTTTAAGCCATAGTTCTTCATTATGTGGCCGCGGCGCAATGGGAAAATAACGGCAAGAAAACGATCAACACTGATGGCTGCTAGGTGCATCACTGACGCGGAACACGACAGGTTAGAGCTGACAACGTAGGCGAGCTCCAGGTTTTCTGCACAGTCGCCAGAAAGCGCCCTCTTGCCCACGATCGCTACGACTAAGGGCTCGCAGATCATAGTCACGATCAAATCAGCGATCGCCAAGCTAACAAGAAGGTAGTTTGAGCAGCTGCGAAGACGAGGGTTTGCGTAAAGAACGGCTGTGCAAACCAGGAAGTTACCGAACGTGCCAAGCACGGCTGCGAGAGAATTTGCTATCATCAGAGCAATGCCGTGTGCCACTGGAAGGGAACAGTCTGTGGTTGAAATACTACTGTTGTCTCCCACAGAGTGATTGTTATACATGGTCGCTTCTCGTTGAGCAAGGCGGCTATTGAGTCGACAAGAAAGAGCTCTTGGAGTCAAAAGATTATGAAGTATGGCCAAATGCTTCTTATTCCCGGTCACAGGTAGTGTTGAAATCATTCAGAAGTGTTATTTGCCTTTGCGACCGAGAAACTTTCAGAACTTCTGCAGTTCCAGTGTGTAATTAGAAACCACTGATAAAATCGAAACCGAAACACCACAACTCCTGAACCGCGTAACGGTAAACCATGGAATATTCTAAGAAAGAAAGGAAGTTATCCGTGCTTATTATTCAACAAATTGTCACTATGCCCATATATGGTAAGGAAGCCCTCGATATCTGTCATCTAGCCTGTTCCAGGCGTTCAGATAGTGGAGCGCGAGCGAAAAATAAAGCGAGCGAAAGAGCGGGAAAAAAAAACGAGGCTCGCTTTATTTTTCGCTCGCGCTCCACTATCTGAACGCCTGGAACAGGCTATCTGTCATCCTACATGACAGATATCCTGCGATATACGTAAATGACCATATTTGGAAGTGCACTGCAGATTTTCTTTCATTGCTTGTTTGGCGGCCATTTTGAAAAGCGAGGCAGTTTTAGCAGTGTTCTCCGTAAATTTTAACTCTCTGGAAGAAACTTTCCACGATTAAATGCTCTCAAAGTGTCAACAAGTGTTTGCTTCAGCTCACAAAGATATCCAGAGGTTGACTTGGAATTTTCATAGTGAGAACTCAACCAAGAAAATGCTTTTTGCGAACGAAGCAGCAGACTTGCTCACGGAAAGTTGTAAAGACTAAAGTTGAAAAGATTTTAATTCACAGGAAGAGGACTTATTCTCGGTAAGGTAGCAGTATTTTTTTCCTTTGTCTTGTCATTTCCAAACATGAGTTTGTAAATAAGTCTTTTTAAGTGAACGGCAGTAAACTTCGATTTCTTTGTTAAGCTTTATGTGTTGCTAGCTTTTAGCGTTTTTATCATAGAGCCGTAGTTTTTCTCGTTCTGAAAATGATAGTCGATGGGAATTTGTTGAATAATAAAACAATTATCCTGCTCAATCTTGCGGAATATCCCCTGATTTAGCCAACTCGGCCTACGGCCTCGTCGGCTAAGTATCAGGTGATATTCCGCGCGATTTCGCAGGATAATTGTTAATTATATAACCTCCAACCGGTCCCATGGTATAGGTCGGTATGACCTTGGGATTTTGCTTCTAAACTCGAAAGAAAAGCACCCTTAGTGAGCTTTACTTAGGGGTGCAGGCAGGCCTCCTAAGCTTGTTACTCTCAGCTATTTATAATTACTTGGATCACAAAGCGCGACCAAAGACAACACGTACGAAATGTTTATCACCATAACAGTTAAATATCGGTTCCTTCTTCCTTCACCTCAATTCGTTCTCCCGAAAACAAATAGAAGATGACAAAATACAACCTAAGAGCTTGAAACGAAGAGACAAGGATCAAATAGCTAATTAAGAGGAAGTGAAGAAAAAGAGTCACACTCTTGTGCGGCAAATTACATTGACGGAAGAGTTAGTAGTCTCTTGTAGCATTTCCGTCCGTTCTGTGGGGCCAAAATATCTCAATTTTACCGTACCCAAATTGTGAATTAGCCAATCAGAAGCCTTGTTTACTGTCATGATTTTCTACGATATCAAGTCACTGACCTGATATCCTACGATATCATGGACAGTTGCTAAAACTCGCACTTTTTTTTGCAGACTTTAGAGATGAAAATTACAACAGAAATACAACGAAACGTAAAATTATTACATTTGGTAAACGAGAAAGTAATTTGTTGAACGCTAACAGAGAAAAAAAATACAATTTCGCGCCAAAATTCGACGCGGCTACACTGGCCGGCGCTCGCGTGGACAGCACTCAAACTTTTTCTTTTAAAAATGGAGCCGCATTTTCCAAATTTCTCCCTTAATTTGGACTTCCAAGATTCCGAAAATGAAACTCCAAACAAAGGAATTATAAAAATGACAGATGAGGAGTTAGAGAAGAGTATTGATGCACTATTCTTCTCACGTTTCACGCTCTATGTGACTCCTGACTGATCACGGTAACTGAAAAAATATCGCCGGGTCTTAGGACGAATTTGGGTACGGTAAATACCTAATCGCACCTTTTTTGCTACGCTTTGGTAGCATATCAGGCTCGTTTGGTCTCACCATGGGTATTTTGGCTCCACTGCGTCTCGCCAAAATACAAACCATGGCTCGACCAAATTAAACTCGCCTGATTTGCCGCCAAAGCGTCCCTGAGGTACGATTAGGTATAAAAACAATACGGATTACTTAAATCTGAAACGCGCTGAACAAAAGACATTGCAATTTAGTTTTTATGACAAGTTCTTTTGAACAACAACTTTCGATAGAACAATATCAATTCGATTCCACTAATGAAATCTGCATTTTTTGGAGCTGTGATCGATTTCGCAGTATTCGTTCGCCATTGTGAAAGTTGTGAAGGTTCTAACTGAGTCAGAAAATTGAAAGTGTTAACCGGTTCGTTTTGAGTATTTTTTTGTTTTTGGCATTTCGTCCTGCTACTGACATTCAATACAGCAAAAACAGTTACGAACAAACAAGGAGGTTAGTTTCTAAAGAAACTGTTGTGCTGCGTCGGTAGGGAAGTGAAACACAAAACTTTGGATTTATCAACTGAGTTGATAAGGCAAACTGGTGCAGCGATGCTATTGGCACCATTAGCGTAACCGTCCACTACTCTCCATAATATATAGATTTAGCCAAGCCTAAAAACGGAGCTACCTATTTTTTTATTTGTTTGCTGACCAGTACTTATTAATTTGTGAAAATACTCTCATTCAAGTCGTAAAAAAAAAATTCATGTTTCCCCTGAGTATCGAATCCGGGTCGCCGGAGTCGATACTCAGAGAAGAAGTTAATTTTACTACAGTATGTGGTCCTTGGTCCGCGAGTAAAAATTGTAATCTTGAATATCTTATCTGAATCAAAACGTCGCGAGCTGAAAATTTCCCTGAAGATAGCTTTTATGTTTCTGACGATAATTTTAACGTGGCAAGTTCCAAACTGAAACATTTTTCTTGTAATTCGAAAAAAGGTGACCGTGCTCGCGCACCCTTGGTCCGCGAATGTGGTCCTTGGTCCGCGAAATCATGTAAACAGCACGAAAAGGACCTGTGAATCCTAATAATTTCCGTAGGAGAATGAAAATTTTACCAATATTTTATTTATTCTTTCTTATCCTTGATGTATCTAAGCTACAGCCTTGTTGGAAAGTCGTGAGTATGGAATAATATGTTTTACTTTTCAGACAACAGTCTCCCACACAAGTCCCAAGCGCAGTCGAAAATAATTACAAGACTACAAGCTTATATGTATTCTAGGTATATAAGAGAAGTTAACCTCGTTCATAAACATGTATAGAGAAGATTTTAAAAATATTCAGAAAAAACAAAGGCCGTTTCCATTTATATAAGGTTTTTTTTATCTGCTTTGCGAAATGTAAGTTCTCTAGTGTCATAGGTCGCGGACCAAGGACCCGTATGCCAAAATTGTTGATATTTTTCAAGAGTCGATAAAACAAAAGTTTCAAACTCTGCAGCAAATTAATTCGTTCACAACGGCAGAAACAAGTTTATCTGTAAACTTGTTTTTCTAAAAAAAAAGTCATCCCGTTAAGTTTTATCTATGCACAAGCCAAGTAAACAAGACCATATAATTTACGGAGCCGCAAAAGTAAACACTTCAAGAAAGACAACTTGGCCTACCTGCCAAAAAACTTGAATTCCGTGCCTTCACCAACAACGGGAAAGCCGAAACTTCGTCATATGGAAGAAGGTTAATCAATAAATCATCGGACACATTCGCTTTTTGTCGTATTCTACTTATCGAGCAAATATTAGTCATGTTCGGAAAAGTCGCGGACCACGCGGACCACGCGGACCAAGGACTACATACTGTACTTATTTCTTTTCACATGACAAGATGCCGATCGACATGAACATGCTTGTGTTTTCCTGGAAAGATGTGTTCGGACCGCCGCAAAAAACATGGTTGTGAACAGAACAAACCAGAAGGCACTAGCTCTGGTATATTTGGTGTCGGGACCGCTACCAAATGCTGCGAACTCAAGCGTTGTGCCGACCGAGTTCGCAGCAGAACCGAAAACAAGGATGAAGTCCTCGAAGGTAAATTTCTTATCTTGAACTTTTCGCCTTCCACCAAAAAGACAACTGAATATTCTCTTGAATTTTTCTTTCCATTTATAGATATTTGATATTTTTTTCTCAAGTTCTAACGGCTTCACTTCTGTCGAACTGAATCGTTTTGCTAAAGGACCTAAACTTTAAAGCGGCGGTGGTCATGCGATTTCCCGCCAAGAAAAACGCCGATTGCCCAAAAGCACCGGGCGATTTCCCACCACGAAAAGATGGCATTCTCCACCCCCGTCGGGTTGTCTTGGGACTCCCCTCCTCCTCCCGCAGAGTCTGTACGGGCAGGAGGGCGTCGGATGACGTCACAACCAAAATTTCCCGAATCGATAGGTTACCAAATTTCCTTACCCATGGCCTTCGGCCGCAAAGGAGCTCCACTATAAACCAAGTTTAACCCACCATTCCTTGATTCGCTCTGACGAAGGGCTAACGCTCGAAACGTCAGCTTTCAATCTCTTTACGTTGGCCAATATATCTTATCCGGCAATTGATAAATCCAAATTTTGTAAAAAACATTTACGGTCAAGTTTATTATTTTGATCCTGTGAGTACACACTTTTTTGGATCGAATAAACAATAATTTCAAAAGATAAGGACACAAAAACAAAGTAAGTGGAGAAGAGTAAAGGCGGGTTTTGAACGAAAATGGAACAACAGTTAAGTAGAAAGCTTATTCATTATTTACTGGTAACTCCTAATGCAGCATTACTCCTAATGCTCGTGTGGACGAGTAAATGCAAATATCATAAATTCATTTCCTGTGATATGTATTGGCGGGGGATATAGGGGGGAGGGGGGCTGTAACACATCCTTTGAGGTCCAATCAGTTAAACTTCAAGCAGCATGTCATGGGGACAAATACTGCAAAAAATCATGTTCCGTGAGAGTTTAAGATATTACACTTGTACACTACTCTGTCTCTTGGATATGTACATGTATGAACTGCAATTTTGTCCCACACTTTAGGTTCTCTGGTGCATGGTGCGCAAAACACGATTTAAACCCACCTTAAATACATTCAGTCCTGACTGTGCTCAGGATCTTATTCTATTTTCTCCTCCAGTCATTTGTTTATTCCTCTATTTATCTAAAGCAGTTTTTTGTTTTTTCCATTTTTGCTTCAGCTTGCGTATCACCTGGGGCACAAAATTTCATCGAGGAAACCTTTGTTCCTGTTACAACAAGGTTTGAAAATTGAGTAGATTTCGAACATGATAATTTACCATTCCCTTGCAGTTATTTCACCAGAGATAGCATTTACACAGAAATCATGCATTTTAAAATCGAAGATCATTTCAATGCACAATTTGTTTAAAACACAGACACTAAGTTTAAAGGAATCCCACTGTTTGAATTTTCTACCCACTGTCAGTTCTCATTGTCACTGTCACTGAAAATGCAAAGATTATCACTTTTCAGATACTGCGCATTCATGTACCATCTAATGACTAACCACACATCCTGGTTACATTTTTTTAAAATAACAACTAGTGAGCAGCACACAGCAACGTATCTTGTCAACTTGTTTTATTCTCCGACCGCTTTCGTCTGATCACACAGACTTCATCAGGGAGTTTAGCAAGATAATGAAAGGAAACTAGTTTTATACCTATGCTTTACAGTACAAGACATGCACGTCCCAGTAAGGGTGTGAACAGCAAAAACGCCCACAGAAACTTACGTGCAGGATATGACTAAAATCCTGCGTTACACAATTTTCAATGAACATTAATATATGAAATTCATATATTTGAACTGCGGATAAAGATAGAATTATATGTAGATCATCGCAGTGAAGATGTCTCAACCTAAGCGGTTGAAAAGAAGAAACCTGAAAAAATTCAGGCTTGACCAGGAATCGAACCCATGACCTCTGCGATACCGGTGCAGTGCTCTAACCAACTGAGCTATCAAGCCAACTGGGAGCTGGTCAATTGAGAGTTCGTATTTATCCCGTAGATGGAGAATAAATTCAAATATATGAATTTCACATATTAATGTTCATTTATTCTCCATCTACGGGATAAATACGAACTCTCGATTGACCAGCTCGCCTGAATTTTTTCAGGTTTCTTCTTTTCAACCGCTTAGGTTGAAACATCTTCACTGCGATGATCTACATATAATTCTATCTTTATCCGCAGTTCAAATATATGAATTTCATATATTAATGTTCATTTATTCTCCATCTACGGGAAAATACGAACTCTCAATTGACCAGCTCCCAGTTGGCTTGATAGCTCACTTGGTTAGAGCGCTGCACCGGTATCGCAGAGGTCATGGGTTCGATTCCCGGCCAAGCCTGAGTTTTTTCAGGCCGGGCTTTTTTCGACCTTCTGGGACCGGAGGGGGCTTCAGAAGCCCCCCCCCCCTTGTATCTTTAAAACCGCTCACGCTATGGCCACCAAGTTTGCACAGGATAGTGTACGCGCTAATTCTAACCACTACAGATACTGTGATCTCACTATGACATGATATGACGTCATTATGACATCATTTGTTTCTCAATGTTTCACTTAGAAGCTCTAAAGCAATAAATTTACTGAATACTGTTTTGGATACTGTTTTTTGGTATAAAGGGCATCTATAATATATTTTCTGAATGTATATTTTTGAAACACATGAAATTTTGCAGATAAAGTTCATATTAGAGATAAAATGATCATTTTGGTGTCCGCCATCTTGGATCTGCCATCTTGGATTTCTTTAAGTTCATCTGCTTCATTTAATAAAAAAGAAAATGAAGCCAGTTGATTGTAAAAAGTTTATTTAATTAGTAAACAATGTCATAAACTTAAGAGTTTTGGCGAATAGAGAACTTATAGCGAGAAATTACTTTGTCTACCAGTTAAGTCCGCCATCTTGGATTTTCACGTTTTAAATTTCACGTTTTCCTGAAAATAGCAATAAATTCCTTTTTTCAGTGTGCAGCTATTCCTAAATGATAAACTGTTGCTACAGTTAATGTAAAAGTACAAATTCGATTAGAAAACATTAAAATAGCAGCGATTAAAGCGAGAATTATGATTTTTTAAAAACATGGCTGTCACAAAGCGGTTGCCACTCATGCCAAAATGTTCCCAGTTATATTTTAGGAAAAGTCACAAAGTTTAGTGGTACTAGCATAAACGGTTACGAGATTACATAACTTCAAAGTTGAGGCGGGCCTCAAAAGCCCCCCCCCCCCCGGTCTGAATAGGGTTAATGGACTTAATGTTAATTATGATTGATGTGATTGACTTGGTGATGGGAGAGATCGATCCAGAGCACAAAATTCTACATAGTGCAATCCCTGTTCATTACAAACCTGAAGTAGCTCAACTACAAATTAATCTACTGGAACAACTTACATTGTATAAAAAGTTCAAATAGATTGCAGAATGTCAATTCATTTTGCAGCGCCACTCTCAACCAACTGTAAATTTTACATTATGTATGAGACGTTCAGGACCCGGTTGTTCGAAAGCCGGTTAACGCTAACTCCAAAGTTAATAAAGGTTCCTATTTCTCTTGTCAAAAAGTAAGTATAACGCTAATTTTGACTGGCCGTTTGATATTAAGCAAAGTCAAAACACAGCGCAAAAAAGATTTACAGAAATCCGCATCGCCAAGCCCAGATGTCTTAGGTCCCCTGTCAAATAACCGGCACTCTAATACCCCAGAGGGAACCACTGAACCCTCATTTATAAACCAACTTCTAGAACAAGCCCCAAAACCTCTTACTGCTTGCTGCCATAGTGGTTTTGTGTGTTATTGATTATTGATTTGACAATTTACTTTTCAGTTATCTGAGTCTCAGTTAGTGAGTCTTCTCCAAGATGAAAGTGAAAAAACTCAAAAGAAACCACTGTAAAGGTAAGGATCCCAGAAGTGCAGCACTGCTGTAGTTAAAATATTTTTTGGGGGGACTGGCCAAAAAATGCTGTATAATATACTCTGATGACTTTAAAAATACTCTGATGATGGAAAATTTTGTGTATACTCTGATGATAAACTTGGTCATCGAAAAAGTTTGGTATTAATTTTAATAACATTTTTGTCAGACTTTTAACCACTTGTCTACTACTTGTTTAAACATTCACTCTGGCAAATTTTCATATTATACGTCTCCTCGGCTGGCTTACTCTGTACAAGGCAACATGATCAGCAGTTAAGAAAGATGGAATATTCAGTTTGTCACGAGCGTGGGACAAAGAAAGAATCTGACTCCCCAGTGGTAATCGAACCCATGACCTCCTGTTCACCAGATGAGTGCTCTAGCGACTAAGCTACTGGGAGACTAGTGGCGAGCGAGGTCGAGGTCGAGGTGCATTCTGCTAGGATCAGTAAAGTTGAAAGCACTGTGTGTGATAATAAAGCAAGAAAGATGGTAAATTTTAAGCTCGGAAAGAAATAAGAAAGATGGAATATTCAGGAATGTCCTCGCTCGCCAGGAGTTTCCCAGTAGCTTGAAGTGGTTAGAGCGCTAGACTGTTGTACGGGAGTTTTTGAGTTTGATTCCCACTGGGGACTAAGATTTTTTGTTTGCCCCATACTCGTGACAAACTGAATATACGATTGTTCTGTATTGCTTTCCGAGCTTAAAATTACCATCTTTCTTTCTATATTATGGTAAGTAGTTGGTTCACCTGATTCAGTCGCACTCCTTAGCAGTGGTCAATGACTCAAATAATTCTAGCGTTTTTGTCAGAGAGAGTTTTGGGTGGGGTGAAGTGATCAGTGTTGCCATTTTCACGAGGCTCATGTCTGTAGTAACACTGCTGAACCCTTAACAATTATTTGCTTAATTTTAGTTCAACAGAAAGCGCATTGATGATTCTGATGAAGATGATGACTAGGAATCGATCTGATTTTGTGTGCCATTAGATGGTTAGTATTGCTGTAGTTTTGCCCGCTATCCATATTCTGTTTTTATTTAATTTACATTCAAGCTTAGAAACTGCTTCAAATACAGAGTAAATCGCTGGAAGAATACTGTACAAAACAATACAGTATGACAGTATAAACCAATCTTGCAATTAATGATTAACAGCAAACTCAAAATATCCCTGGTTTCAAATCACCAAGATAAGGGCTATGAAGCCCAAGATGAATATAATATGTTTACTTTTTACTGAAACACACGTCATATTGATTTTGTTACACTGTTTTGGTATAATACACATTGTATAAACCTTTTGATATATTCCGTGCATATTTTCTTCTCAATCAAAACAAGCTGCCCCACAGTTTGTGTTGTTACTGTTGCAACCCAGCAGAACTGGAAAAACAAAATGGAGATGAGCCAGTCTAGTAGACCATTGACTTGGGCTTTCTTGTTGTTTCCTGTAGTACCGCTCATCCAACTGTGTCACAGGCAGCCCAAACTAAATCCACGACCGTTGCAAACATTAAAAATTTTCCGCATCTTAACTTTTGGACAAGAAGATCTATAAGGTAAACTTCATTCTGTTGCCTGTCCCAGGTATTGTGGGGGTGATTTAACTGATTTTCTTCATCCTGTTCTTTCCTTTATAATGACTCCCTCTTATCAAGATTCAAGAAAATCCGCATTATAATTTTTGTAACGCTTTTGTCATAAATTTGGGCTGCCCGTGGATGTGTTAAGGCGCACTCTGAACGTTACATAAGTTGGTTGCAAGGCAATATTGCTTGGTTGACAAATAATACATAAATTACATTGAATACATTGATTACATTGAACTGATAACTTATTTTAGAAATATTTGGACCCGGGGGCACTCAACATTACAAGGCAATATTACCAATTTAACAAATTACTGATAATTTATTATTATTTTTTTTTTTTTGAGAGTCTGAGGGGAGTACAAGTAGGGAGGTTTGGAAGAGGTGTATCTTTCCTGAGTTTTATCCAAATTCAACACGATATCCTATCTTGAGTTTGTTAACGAAAGCTGGGACGAGTAGAGCGTCTTCGTTTAGTTTACATTTGTAAATGTAGTAGCGCATGGACAATAGAGTATAATTGAATTTCTTGTTTAAGGTGTTTGGATTGTTTGAGATTCCAAATAGAACTTCTTTTGTTCCCGGCGTAAAATTACAATGATTAGTTTCGTTGAACCAATGAATAATGTTCTTCATAAAATGTTTGGAAAATTCGCAATCGAATCTGATTCACCACAGTATAAGCATTCGTTATCAGTTTTGATTCCAAATAGGAAGAGTTCTTTTTTGGTCACTATAATTCTATGTAAGAACTTAAACTGAAATTCTCGTAATTTGACCACCATCAATTTAATACAAACACCACTTTACCTTTTTTGGACCAAAGAAGGAACGGAACAAAAAGCCATTCTGTGACTCACAGAATGGCATTTAAGTTTCAGTCGTTCAGATCTCATGTCTGACTGTTGCCGAGCTTAACCATCCAGCTCCTGGTATTATTGTCAAGGTTTTAAGAAAGCGTTTTAATTTTTTTTTTCTTCACAGATGTCTTCATGTTTCTCAGAGTTTGCCCAGATGAGAGCTAAAATACTGCAGTGAGTGCTTCCCAGAATGGCAAACTCTCTCCTTGACTGGATTTGAGGAGATCAAAACTGTAACAATACAAAAATATGCCATATTCACACCAAGTAAACAAACCTGTTTAGTTAAACCAGCTCAGAAAGATTGCCAAGCAGTTATTTTCACAGTATTCATTTAAGTGCGTTCTCTCTTAGAACACTTACATCGAGAGCTCTTTAAAGAAGCCGTCCAATATTTCCCGGATATAATTTCAGACAGCACTGTAACGGTACCTATAGGCAGCAGGAAGTCCTTATTTTCTTCAAGGTTGGTAGAGCCCGCGAAGAATCGGGAATGACGCGTTCGCCGCTCTCTTCTCGGAACGCACCATTCCCGATTAATTTTCGCGCACTCTCTCCTGCCCTTAAAGGAAAATAACAGTTGCTCACAGTCTATGTATTTTAATGACTAATGCGTTTATCTTTAAGACAAGAAACAGCAAGGGATTCTGGTTAATCTACGGCCAAATACTCGAAACAGTCAGTGAGGAGGGTTTGCGTTAACATGTTAAAGGATTAACATAAGAGCGTCGGTGTCAATGCAGCATTCATTTTAGCTCAAGGGTCTATTGTAGTGCAAGCTATTTTAAACGAGCCCGTCAAACACAAATAAAAGATACTAGGTGGTACTTTCCTGTTGTGCTGCTTGGCTAGCCTATATTTCAGCCTCCTGGATAGCAGGAACGGTGAAAAATCGAGGGCGGGTACGAACCTAAAACGTGAGGGGGCTGAGGAGAGATGGAGTGTTGACTTTCTACGATTTTTTCTCATTCTGGGAGCCTGGAACAAGCTAAGGTGGTTCTTTTGCGTTTGTGAATGAACTTGATTTAATAGTGATCGTTCAAATGAAAGCGTTGATCACTAATTTGTTGAATACGACTTTGTTGTACGAAATGTTTGATGGCAATCAAACTTCGTTTAACACCAATAAACATGATCTAACGTCCTTCAGAATCATTTTTACGTTTACTTTCGTACTTTCGATTCTTTCTCAATCTGAGAGACTAGAACAAGCTAAGGTGGTTCTTTTGCGTTTTTGAGTAAAGTCGATTTAACAGTGATCGATCAAACGAAAGCTTTGATCACTAATTTCCCGTGTTGCTTTTTGCATGTAGTATCTATACATGGTGGTTCCGTAACGTCAGTTTGTAAATGAAATAAATCATAAAGCGTGCCTTTCAAATGACAGCTGCATGTGTATAGTGCAGAATAAGGCCTCAGTTAAACGGATTCGACATCATCCAACATTGTTGGATACAACTTTGTCGTACGAAATGTTTGATGCAATCAAACTTTGTTTAGCACCGATAAACGTGATCTGACGTCCTTCAAAAAACACGGTTTAACTTCATTCCACTAGTGGTCAGCCTCAAATTTCTTCTCATCATATGAGTGCTTTATAACACATGCAGGACATGAGAATTAAGGAATTGATCACTCAAGATGAATTATGTTGATGTTTTAACAAGGTCTTCCTACTTGTAGTCAACAAAATACATGGAGACCAGTAAGGAGAATTTGTATAATGATCCTGGGGCTCAGTAGAGGGCTAACAGTGAATCCAAACACGTTTAACTTGCCCAATTCGCCAGTGTTGATCGGTGTTGAATGGCGGGAAAAGTTGGATCTGTTTGACCGGGGCGTAAGGCTTCTCTTGTCAAGTAAGAATCTTTCTTTTGTGACTTTTGGTGAATCTTAATAGTCACTTTACGTGTATTTATTTCAGTGACTGTAGATTACACAAGAAAGAAAGACACTTCATGTCAGTTGTTCATGTCAAAGATCTACCATTTTGCAAAATCAATTTCCACTTGTCCCATACAATCGGACGTAGCCTTTCGTGCACAAGTCATTAGAGTTATTACTTTACTAAGGTATTGTGTGTTATATTGAATAGGGCAGTGCTTACTTTTCAATCGGTGGGTAAAACCCTAGCCTCCCACGCGGCCACGCAGATATTCTCTGAGCGTCGTCACGTTTTGGGGGCGGAACCTGCGCGCTTTAATTTTTCCCTCTTCCCAGCCTCCGCTCGTTTCTACCCAGCGTTACTTTAGGCCTCTGGGGAGGAGAGAGGGGCGGAACGCGTCACGAAGCACAAAGAATGTCTGCATGGGAGGCTGATGAAACCCTCAAGTGCGACAATAGCCCAATAGGCATCATTTCGAGGCCTGCATGGGGGAATAAACCCATATAAATCCTTATATTAGTCCCCTAAGCCTCGTAGTGATGTCTGTTGTTTCAATGAAGCTGAATTTTAATTTATCGAAATGGGGCTTGTTCGAGTGTTTTTTCATGAACTTCAGCGCTCTAAGGAGGGGGGAAATATTGGTGAAACCACCCGAAATTGCACCACCTTTCCCTTAAACGCTTAACCTCAGATATCCACGGATAAAATACACTAGGTTAAGGGCCAAAGCCCTGTTTTAAGACATGTTTTACGTCTCACGTAGTTCTCAGTAAGAACATATAAGAAATGGAAACATTTCACTCTCGACTTTAGTTGTGTTCGTGGTAAAAGGAATTTTACAGTTTTACTGTAGTTTTAATACTCGAGCTGCAATAGATCTCACTCGCATCTCACTCACTCACTTGAGCTGCATCTCACTTGCAATTGTCTACGCGGAAGTTCCAGTTGTTTTATACCTCTTGAGTCTAAATATCCGTTATTCTGGGAACATTGTGGTTGATTAAGCCACTAAACATAGCCTGGCATTTGACATTCAATTACGCAGCAACTCTCGAAACCTTTCGGGTTATTTACAAGGTCCAGTATAAAAAGCGAAAACAAAAAAAACAGCCTTTCTAAAGGCTTCAGTCTCAGCATTTGTTGTTTAACACATACCCACTATTATGCTGAGAACTACAATGTAAAGCATTGTGATTAAATGTTTGTACACTGTCATGCTGGTAAATAATTTCAGACTTCCTATCTGTTGCCTGATCGCCTTTCTTGTCTTAAAACCTCACTGACTGATAAAGGACCGAACTATCAGGAGTCAGTACGTTCCCGTCAGTTCAGTATCGACCATGGGTGCATGGTACGCTGCGGAAGTCTGTTCCGTTCCACTGAGTTAGCGACTGGATTGGGCTCTGAAGCTTTTCCTTACACAGTTACAAATAGTAAAATAAAATCCGTCTCCAGACGGCACGCTGGCTGATGCAAAGAGCCGGGCTGTCAGGACAAAACAAGTGAATCGCGGCTACAGGCAGCGGAGAATCTTGCGGCATATCAACGCAAATGCGTCTCTAAAATCACGAATTCTTGCACTGTAAATAAGGAAATTAACAGCCGAGTTTGACAGGGCTAACGTTCGGATCCACATGTACGCCGTTCCATGCATTTTGACCAGAGATTTTCCTGCAGCAAAGAAAACAACGATCATGGGAAGCCAGAATGCTGTGAATACACTGATTACAATAGCCAGAGTTAAGGCAACACGGCGCTCAACTGCAGAGTTGACGACTACCATTGGCCGCTCTCGTAGTCCGTCTTTCCTTTTCTTTTCCTTGACTAAAAATACCAAGATTGACAAGTAGCACCCGATGATTACAGCATAACTTATCACAAACATCACAAACACCATGTAAGATGTTTCTTTAAGAAGGGGCACGCGAAGAGAGGCGAATACGACAGGTACGCCCCAAACAACTATCAACATAGTCTTTAAGCCAGACTTCTTCATTATGCGGCTACGACGCAATGGGAAAATAACGGCAACAAAACGATCAACACTGATGGCTGCCAGGTGCATCACTGACGCGGAACACGACAGGTTAGAGGAGACAACGTAGGCATGCTCCAGGTTTTCTGCACAGTCACCAGAAAGCGCCTTCTTGCCCACGATCGCTACAACTAAGGGCTCGCAGATCATAGTCACGATCAAATCAGCGATCGCCAAGCTAACAAGAAGATAGTTTGAGCAGCTGCGAAGGCGAGGGTTTACATAAAGAACGGCTGTGCAAACCAGGAAGTTACCGAACGTGCCCAGCACAGCTGCGAGAGAATTTACTATCATCATAGCAATGCCGTGTGCCACTGGAAGGGAACAGTCTGTGGTTGAAATACTACTGTTGTCTGCCACAGAGCTATTGTTATACATGGTCGCTTCTCACTGAGCAAGGCGGCTATTCAGTCGGCAAGAAAAAGCTCTTGAAGTCAAAAGATTATGAAGTATGGCCCAAATGCGCCTTGTTCACGGTCACAGGTAGTGTTGAAATCATTCAGAAGTGTTCTTTGCCTCTATGACCGACAGACTTCTGCAGTTCCAGTGTGTAATTAGAAATCACTGATAAAATAGAAACGAAACACCACAACTCCTGAACCATAACGGTAAACAACTGAATATTCTAGATCTAAAGAAAGAAAGGAAAATAACCGTGCTTATATTATCTCCAACCGGTCACATGGTATACTTACTGTACAACCTTGGAATTTTGCTACAAAACTCGAAAGAAAAGGACACTTAGTGAGCTTTACTTCGGGGTACAGGCCTCCTAAGCTTGTTACCCTCAGCTATTTCCTTCACAACGAGCCACAAAAGACAACACGTACCAAATGTTTATATAACAGTTGAATATCGGTTCCTACTTCCTTCACCTCAATTTGTTCGCCCGAAAAATTTATAAATAGAAGATGGCAAAATACAACCTAAGAGCTTGAAACTAAGAGACAAGGAACAAATAAATAATTAAGAGGAAGTGAAGAAAAAAGTCACACTATTGTGCGGCAATTTACGGTAATGAAGAGTTAGTAGTCTCTTGTAGCTTTCTCGTCCGTTCTGTGGGGCCAAAATATCTCAATTTTAAACATCGGTAAAACAATATGATCACTTTGATCGGCTGAAACGCGCTGAACAAAAGACATTGCAATTGAGTTTTTTTGACAAGTTCTTTTAAACAATAGCTTTCAGTAGAACAATAGCAATTCGTTTCCACTGATAAAATCTGCATAGGATGAAATTGTTGGAGGTGTGATCGATTTCGCAGTATTCGTTCGCCATCGTGAAAGTTGTAAGACTCTACTGGTGAGTCAGGAAATTGAAAGTGTTTAACCGTTCGTTTTTGAGTATTTATTTTTTTATTTTTTTGGTATTTCGTCCTGCCACACACCGGAACTACAAATCAAACTGTAATTTAATCTACTGGAACAAGTTACGGTGTATAAAAACTTCAAATGATATTGCAGAATATCAATTTATTTTGCAGTGCCACTCTCAACCAACTGTAAATTTCACATCAGGTATGAGATATTGTTCAGGGCCGGTTGTTCGAAAGCCGGTTAACGCTAACCCTGGATTAAGAGTTAATCACGGTTCCTATTTCTCCTGTCAAAAAGAGTTTTCAAAGCTAATTTTAACTGGCCGTTTGATACACTTACTCAATTCACTCAATCCTCTTCGTGCCCTTGGGCACATAAGGCCATGACCAGAGCCCGCCACTGTTCCATGTCTTTTGCTTTGGTCCCCAGCTCTCCCCAGCTGATTCCGTACACCTGTATCTGCTTTTCGCCAGGTTTCTCTCGGTCTTCCTCTTGCTCTTTTTCCCAGGTGGAGTCCAATGCATGGCGACTCTGGGGATGGCAGATGGTTCCATCCTGAGGACATGGCCGATCCAGCGCCACCGTCTTTTTTTCACCACAGAACTGATGTTGTTTTGTTGAGGTTGTTCGGTGTAGCTCGGAATTCGAGATGATGTTATGCCAGAAAATGTTCAGGATTCGGCGTAAGCAGCGAGTTTGCCGCCGATGGCTTTCGTGAACTTCCATGACTCGCACGCACACAGCCGTGTGGCCGGTGAGAACGTCACTCTTAACGAAGTGGAGTTTGGTTTTTAAGCTGATCTCGCTTTTCCAGATGTTTTTGAAGGAGGCAAATGCTTGCCCTGCCTTGGAGAGGCTTGCTTTGATCTCTGACCCTGAGTCTCCATCGGTGGTCATCTTGGAGCCTAGGTACGTCGGAACTCCTTGACTTCGTCGACCACATTTCCATGTAGGATGATCAAGCAGTTCTCAATAAGAACATATAAGAAATGGAAACTTTTCACTCTCGACTTTAGTTGTGTTTGTAGTAAAAGGAATTTTACAGTTTTACTGGAGTTTTAATACTCGAGCTGCAATAGATCTCACTCGCATCTCACTCACTCACTTGAGCTGCATCTCACTTGCAATTGTCTACGCGGAAGTTCCAGTTGTTTTCTACCTCTTGAGTCTAAATATCCGTTTATTTTGGGAACATTGTGGTTGACTAAGCCACTCAACATAGCCTGGCAATTGACATTCAATTACGCAGCAACTGTCGAAACCTTTCGGGTTATTTACAAGGTCCAGTACAAAAAGCGAAAACAAAAAAACAGCCTTTCTAAAGGCTTCAGTCTCAGCATTTGTTGTTTAACACATAACCACAATTATACTGAGAACTACAATGTAGAGCATTTTGATTAAATGTTTGTACACTGTCATACTGGTAAATAATTTCAGACTTCCTATCTGTTGTCTGGTTGCCTTTCTTGTATTAAAACCTCACTAACTAATAAAGGACCGAACTATCAGGAGTCAGTACGTTCCCATCAATTCAGTATCGACCATGGGTGCATGGTACGCTGAGGAAGTCTGTTCCGTTCTACTGAGTTAGCGACTGGATTGGGCTATGAAGCGTTTCCTTACACAGTTACAAATAGTAAAATAAAATCCGTCTCCAGACGGCACGCTGGCTGACGCAAAGAGCCGGGCTGTCAGGACAAAACAAGTGAATCGCGGCTACATGCAGCGGAGAATCTTGCGGCATATCAACGCATATGCGTCTCTAAAATCACGAATTCTTGCACTGTAAATAAGGAAATTAACAGCCGAGTTTGACAGGGCTAACGTTCGGATCCACATGTACGCCGTTCCATGCATTTTGACCAGAGATTTTCCTGCAGCAAAGAAAACAACGATCATGGGAAGCCAGAATGCTGTGAATACACTGATTACAATAGCCAGAGTTAAGGCAACACGGCGCTCAACTGCAGAGTTGACGACTACCATTGGCCGCTCTCGTAGTCCGTCTTTCCTTTTCTTTTCCTTGACTAAAAATACCAAGATTGACAAGTAGCACCCGATGATTACAGCATAACTTATCACAAACATCACAAACACCATGTAAGATGTTTCTTTCAGAAGGGGCACGCGAAGAGAGGCGAATACGACAGGTACGCCCCAAACAACTATCAACATAGTCTTTAAGCCAGACTTCTTCATTATGCGGCTGCGACGCAATGGGAAAATAACGGCAACAAAACGATCAACACTGATGGCTGCCAGGTGCATCACTGACGCGGAACACGACAGGTTAGAGGAGACAACGTAGGCGAGCTCCAGGTTTTCTGCACAGTCACCAGAAAGCGCCTTCTTGCCCACGATCGCTACAACTAAGGGCTCGCAGATCATAGTCACGATCAAATCAGCGATCGCCAAGCTAACAAGAAGATAGTTTGAGCAGCTGCGAAGGCGAGGGTTTGCATAAAGAACGGCTGTGCAAACCAGGAAGTTACCGAACGTGCCCAGCACAGCTGCGAGAGAATTTACTATCATCATAGCAATGCCGTGTGCCACTGGAAGGGAACAGTCTGTGGTTGAAATACTACTGTTGTCTGCCACAGAGCTATTGTTATACATGGTCGCTTCTCGCTGAGCAAGGCGGCTATTCAGTCGGCAAGAAAAAGCTCTTGAAGTCAAAAGATTATGAAGTATGGCCCAAATGCGCCTTGTTCACGGTCACAGGTAGTGTTGAAATCATTCAGAAGTGTTCTTTGCCTCTATGACCGACAGACTTCTGCAGTTGCAGTGTGTAATTAGAAATCACTGATAAAATGGAAACGAAACACCACAACTCCTGAACCGTAACGGTAAACAACTGAATATTCTAGATCTAAAGAAAGAAAGGAAGTTAACCGTGCTTATATTATCTCCAACCGGTCACATGGTATACTTACTGTACAACCTTGGAATTTTGCTACTAAACTCGAAAGAAAAGGACACTTAGTGAGCTTTACTTCGGGGTACAGGCCTCCTAAGCTTGTTACCCTCAGCTATTTCCTTCACAACGAGCCACAAAAGACAACACGTACCAAATGTTTATATAACAGTTAAATATCGGTTCCTACTTCCTTCACCTCAATTTGTTCGCCCGAAAAATTTATAAATAGAAGATGGCAAAATACAACCTAAGAGCTTGAAACTAAGAGACAAGGAACAAATAAATAATTAAGAGGAAGTGAAGAAAAAAAGTCACACTATTGTGCGGCAATTTACGGTAATGAAGAGTTAGTAGTCTCTTGTAGCTTTCTCGTCCGTTCTGTGGGGCCAAAATATCTCAATTTTAAACATCGGTAAAACAATATGATCACTTTGATCGGCTGAAACGCGCTGAACAAAAGACATTGCAATTAAGTTTTTTTGACAAGTTCTTTTAAACAATAACTTTCAGTAGAACAATAGCAATTCCATTCGACTAATGAAATCTGCATAGGATGGAATTGTTGGAGGTGTGATCGATTTCGCAGTATTCATTGGCCATCGTGAAAGTTGTAAGGCTCTACTGGTGAGTCAGGAAATTGAAATTGTTTAACCGTTCGTTTTTGAGTATTTTTTTTTTTTGGCATTTCGTCCGGCCACACACCGGAACTACAAATCAAACTGTAATTTAATCTACTGGAACAAGTTACAGTGTATAAAAAATTCAAATGATATTGCAGAATGTCAATTTATTTTGCAGAGCCACTCTTAACCAACTGTAAATTTTACATCAGGTATGAGACATTATTCAGGGCCGGTTGTTCGAAAGCCGGTTAACGCTAACCCTGGATTAAGAGTTAATCAAGGTTCCTATTTCTCTTGTCAAAAAGAGTTTTCAAAGCTAATTTTAACTGGCCGTTTGATACACTCACTCAATTCACTCAATCCTCTTCGTGCCCTTGGGCATATAAGGCCATGACCAGAGCCCGCCACTGTTCCATGTCTTTTGCTTTGGTCCCCAGCTCTCCCCAGCTGATTCCGTACACCCGTATCTGCTTTTCGCCAGGTTTCTCTCGGTCTTCCTCTTGCTCTTTTTCCCAGGTGGAGTCCAATGCATGGCGACTCTGGGGATGGCAGATGGTTCCATCCTGAGGACATGGCCGATCCAGCGCCACCGTCTTTTTTTCACCTCAGAACTGATGTTGTTTTGTTGAGGTTGTCCAGTGTAGCTTTGAATTCGAGATGATGTTACGCCAGAAGATGTTCAGGATTCGGCGTAAGCAGCGAGTTTGCCGCCGATGGCTTTCGTGAACTTCCATGACTCGCACACATACAGCCGTGTGGCCGGTGAGAACGTCACTCTTAACGAAGTGGAGTTTGGTTTTTAAGCTGATCTCGCTTTTCCAGATGTTTTTGAAGGAGGCAAATGCTTGCCCTGCCTTGGAGAGGCTTGCTTTGATCTCTGACTCTGAGTCTCCATCGGTGGTCATCTTGGAGCCTAGGTACGTGAACTCGTTGACTTCTTCGGCCACATTTCCATGCAGGATGATCAAGTAGTTCTCAATAAGAACATATAAGAAATGGAAACATTTCAGTCTCGACTTTAGCTGTGTTTGTAGTAAAAGGAATTTTACAGTTTCACTGGAGTTTTAATACTCGAGCTGCAATAAATCTCACTCGCATCTCACTCACTCGCTTGAGCTGCATCTCACTTGCAATTGGCTACGCGGAAGTTCCAGTTGTTTTCTACCTCTTGAGTCTAAATATCCGTTTATTTTGGGAACATTGTGGTTGACTAAGCCACTCAACATAGCCTGGCAATTGACATTCAATTACGCAGCAACTCTCGAAACCTTTCGGGTTATTTACAAGGTCCAGTATAAAAAGTAAAAAAACAAAACAGCCTTTCTAAAGGCTTCAGTCTCAGCATTGGTTGTTTAACACATAACCACAATTATACTGAGGACTACAATGTAGAGCATTTTGATTAAATGTTTGTACACTGTCATACTGGTAAATAATTTCAGACTTCCTATCTGTTGTCTGGTTGCCTTTCTTGTATTAAAACCTCACTGACTACTAAAGGACCGAACTATCAGGAGTCAGTACGTTCCCGTCAGTTCAGTATCGACCATGGGTGCATGGTACGCTGCGGAAGTCTGTTCCGTTCCACTGAGTTAGCGACTGGATTGGGCTCTGAAGCTTTTCCTTACACAGTTACAAATAGTAAAATAAAATCCGTCTCCAGACGGCACGCTGGCTGATGCAAAGAGCCGGGCTGTCAGGACAAAACAAGTGAATCGCGGCTATACGCAGCGGAGAATCTTGCGGCATATCAACGCATATGCGTCTCTAAAATCACGAATTCTTGCACTGTAAATAAGGACATTAACAGCCGAGTTTGACAGGGCTAACGTTCGGATCCACATGTACGCCGTTCCATGCATTTTGACCAGAGATTTTCCTGCAGCAAAGAAAACAACAATCATGGGAAGCCAGAACGCTGTGAATACACTGATTACAATAGCCAGAGTTAAGGCAACACGGCGCTCAACTGCGGAGTTGACGACTACCATTGGCCGCTCTCGTAGGCCGTCTTTCCTTTTCTTTTCCTTGACTAAAAATACCAAGATTGACAAGTAGCACCCGATGATTACAGCATAACTTATCACAAACATCACAAACACCATGTAAGATGTTTCTTTCAGAAGGGGCACGCGAAGAGAGGCGAATATGACAGGTACGCACCAAACAACTATCAACATAGTTTTTAAGCCAGACTTCTTCATTATGCGGCTGCGACGCAATGGGAAAATAACGGCAACAAAACGATCGACACTGATGGCTGCTAGGTGCATCACTGACGCCGAACACGACAGGTTAGAGGAGACAACGTAGGCGAGCTCCAGGTTTTCTGCACAGTCGCCAGAAAGCGCCTTCTTGCCCACGATCGCTACAACTAAGGGTTCGCAGATCATAGTCACGATCAAATCAGCGATCGCCAAGCTAACAAGAAGATAGTTTGCGCAGCTGCGAAGACGAGGGTTTGCATAAAGAACGGCTGTGCAAACCAGGAAGTTACCGAACGTGCCCAGCACAGCTGCGAGAGAATTTGCTATCATCATAGCAATGCCGTGTGCCACTAGAAGGGAACAGCCTGTTGTTGAAATACTACTGTTGTCTGCCACAGAGCTATTGTTATACATGGTCGCTTGTTACCCTCAGCTATTTCCTTCACAACGAGCCACAAAAGACAACACGTACCAAATGTTTATATAACAGTTAAATATCGGTTCCTACTTCCTTCACCTCAATTTGTTCGCCCGAAAAATTTATAAATAGAAGATGGCAAAATACAACCTAAGAGCTTGAAACTAAGAGACAAGGAACAAATAAATAATTAAGAGGAAGTGAAGAAAAAAGTCACACTATTGTGCGGCAATTTACAGTAATGAAGAGATAGTAGTCTCTTGTAGTTTTCTCGTCCGTTCTGTGGGGCGGCCGTTGACAAAACCCGGATCGGACCGCATCGGATCGGATCGGATCGGACTGACAAAACCAGGATCGGATCGGATCGGACTCACAAAACCTGGATCTGATCGGATCAGACTCACAAAACCCGGATCGTGGGTAGGCACATTTCAAATTCCCATTAAGAATGGTCAAGTGGTATCTCTGCCGATCAAGATGTCGAAGAGAGATCAAGAAAGTGATTGTCATTGCACTGTTTATGCTCTTTCTTCTCTGTTCTGTCGTGAAGACTTTTTGTTTATTGTTATGGATTTACACTCTGTAAACTACTTAATGAAAAGAATATTTTTTCTAGAGGGAGAGATCTAGGCAGAATTATGTAGAAGAAACTGAGGCACTGATAACGTGTGCCAAAGCATGTGCAATTTCAAAGTCAGTACCGGATAGAGCATAAAGTAACAAAGATATCGAGATAACTCGCGTATTCAGTCACTCTGTACTTGGAACTTGAACCCATTGATATATGATTAAAAGGTTTTTAGAGTGAAACCACAGCTACCTCGCAAAGTGTAATAAAACGGAACTTAATGCTCTTAGAATAGCCGTATAACAAGGATACCTGCTTCCGTTTTTGTCCCGATTCTAGAAAGGTACAATATGAGATCTGCGCCGACAATTACGAGCCTGATTCACACGATGGTATAGTGTTCGTAAGCCAGCATGACGAAAAAGGTGTTAAGTTTGAGCAGAAGGCTTGATTTCATCTTATCAAAACTGAAAAAAAAATGTGTTCTACTAAGGTAATAAGTATAGAATAGTAGTTACTTTAGACCTATTAAACAATGCAAACTATCACTGTATGAGAAAATAGTCCGTTTGTTTTCTAATATAAATGTAGGTTTAATTATTGATTTTGTTTCTCAGGTTTTGTGAAAAATCCCTTTCAAGTAATGACAGTATATACTGGAAGTTTATTTTCAAGTGACAGCCGTGTTCATTCAGGAGCATTATAGTTTCATTTCCGATATTCACAAGTGTCTAGTCAAATTATCTTAGCTTTGGAAACTTTTGTATGTAAAATGTTTTGAAGACGTTACAATGAACACAAATATCCATCCACATTTTATAAAAGGATAATTCAGCCCTTTTCTGGTTCATTTCAACAATTTGATTTAGCGTAAACTAAAGAAAACACACATCCGACACAATTTATATGCAAAATTTCATTAGTTGTTATATGGCAAAACAGGGTCTCAAACTGAAATATTTTTGTCCTTACTAATCGTATTGTTGTCCCTGATTTGTGGATGGGGGCAGATCCTTCAGTCATATGACCAACTTCCGCAGATCATCGTGAATCATCGTGAATCATCGTGTATTTTCATGCGTTGAGATAGAAAGCCTCAGCCACAGATAGTTTACAGCTCAATTCATTAATAGCTAAAATTTCAAGTAAAGGACGGTAAAGACGCGAATTATCTTGATACAATTGTTACTTTAGGCTCCATTCCTCTTTGTCTTTCCGCTCGGTTCTGTGGGAGAGATCCAACAGAATGTGGTTGACTTATTGTTTATTGTGTCATCTTGATCCAGAGGTGCCACATGACTATTTTTAGTGGGGATACTTTCACTGATCAGATCCGGGTTTTTTCAATCCAATCCGATCCGATCCGGGTTTTGTGAGTCCGATCCGGTCCGGTCCAGGATTTGTCAATCCGATCCGATCCGATCCGATCCAGATTTTGTCAACGGCCCTGTGGGGCCAAAATATCTCAATTTTAAACATCGATAAAACAATATGATCACTTTGATCGGCTGAAACGCGCTGAACAAAAGACATTGCAATTAGGTTTTTTTGACAAGTTCTTTTAAACAATAGCTTTCAGTAGAACAATAGCAATTCGATTCGACTAATGAAATCTGCATAGGATGGAATTGTTGGAGGTGTGATCGATTTCGCAGTATTCATTCGCCATCGTGAAAGTTGTAAGGTTCTACTGGTGAGCAGTCAGAAAATTGAAAGTGTTTAACCGTTCGTTTTTGAGTGTCAATTTTGAATGTCAATTTATTTTGCAGTGCCACTCTCAACCAACTGTAAATTTTACATCAGGTATGAGACATTATTCAGGACCGGTTGTTCGAAAGCCGGTTAAGGGGGGTTATACCTGAATTTTGAGGAAATAGGATAAGATTTAAGAAAGAAGTAAAAGGGGGATTAAATTTTTGTACACACTCCAGGACAGGCCAACCCTACGCAAGAGCACTTCGGGTTGCTGGTGGCCTGTTTTGGTATTCGTCTATTGATTATTAACTTTAAAATCTAATTTTAACTCACCCTTAATTCTTAACAATTTTCAATTTTCTTAAAATTCATCAATTTTCCACCCCCTTCTCCTTCTTTACGTTTAATTTAAAAATCGCAAAAAAATTCGCTCAGATTTATGGGAACTCACACTATGACCCTATGATAGCATTTTTGGATTGAGTGAAATCTCCTGGAGATAATTAGGAAAAAAAGCGAAAACGTTTGGGGAAAAAGGTATCCACGTGTAATCCCCCCTTAACGCTAACCCTGGATTAAGAGTTAATCAAGGTTCCTATTTCTCTTGTCAAAAAATGTTTTCAAAGCTAATTTTAACTGCCCATTTGATACACTCACTCAATTCACTCAATTCTCTTCGTGCCCTTGGGCACATAAGGCCATGACCAGAGCCCGCCACTGTTCCATGTCTTTTGCTTTGGTCCTAATCTCTCCCCAGCTGATTCCGTACACCCGTATCTGCTTTTCGCCAGGTTTCTCTCGGTCTTGTTCTTGCTCTTTTTCCCAGGTGGAGTCCAATTCATGGCGACTCTGGGGATGGCAGATGGTTCCATCCTAAGGACATGGCCGATCCAGCACCACCGTCTTTTTTTCACCTCAGAACTGACATTGTTTTGTTGAGGTTGTCCGGTGTAGCTCGGAATTCGAGATGATGTTACGCCAGAAGATGTTCAGGATTCGGCGTAAGCAGCGAGTTTGCCGCCGATGGCTTTCGTGAACTTCCATGACTCGCCCACATAAAGCCGTGTGGCCGGTGAGAACGTCACTCTTGACGAAGTGGAGTTTGGTTTTTAAGCTGATCTCGCTTTTCCAGATGTTTTTGAAGGAGGCAAATGCTTGCCCTGCCTTGGAGAGGCTTGCTTTGATCTCTGACTCCGAGTCTCCACCGGTGGTCATCTTGGAGCCTAGGTACGTGAACTCGTTGACTTCTTCGACCACATTTCCGTGCAGGATGATCGGTGCATCTGAGAAATGGTTCATTCTCATGTGCTTGGTTTTCCTCGTGCTGACCTTGAGTCCAAGCATAGCAGCTGTGGATGCTAGGTCTTCTGTCATGGCCTGCACGTCTCTGTGGCGTTGGGGAGGAGGCAGATGTCGTCTGCAAAGTCACGGTCACTGAGCACTTGAAAGAGAGTCCATGGGATACCTTTTTTATCTTTTGTTGCGTTCTTCATGACCCAGTCAATACAGAAAGGGAAGAGGAACGGAGAGAGTTGGCATTCCTGTTTCACTCCTGTTTGGATGATGAAAGGCTCTGTCAGCTTGTTTCCGCAGATGACCTGGTCTTGGCAGTCACGGTACAGCATCCTGACAATATTCACTATCTTGGATGGTATTCCGTAGTGTCGCAGGATTCGCCATAACGTTTCTCTGTGGATACTTTCGAATGCTTTTTCAAAGTCTCTAAAAAGGCATAGACTGTGCTGTTCCATTCTTTCTCCTGCTCCAAGATCTGCCTAAGAGTAAAGATGTGGGGACTGTAGGATCTCCCTTTACGGAAGCCAGCCTGTTCTTTACGAATGTCATTCTCCAGGGTGGCAGTCAGTCGCTCTAGTATGACCTTACTGAACACTTTGTTTGTGAGACTCAAAAGAGTTATACCCCTCCAGTTGTTACAATCCGACAGATCTTCCTTTTTCGCAAGCTTCACGATCATACCAGTCTTTGGGCGTGTTCTCGGAAGTCCAGATTTCTCAGAAAAACTTCGAAAGGATGTTGGATGTCAGAGATTCTTCTGCCTGTAGAAGTTAAGCGCTGATGCCGTCT
The DNA here is from genome assembly GCA_964017195.1 of Siderastrea radians. Classification (NCBI taxonomy): domain Eukaryota; kingdom Metazoa; phylum Cnidaria; class Anthozoa; order Scleractinia; family Rhizangiidae; genus Siderastrea; species Siderastrea radians. The sequence goes on from OZ024890.1 coordinate 20,103,301, forward strand.
GCTCCAGGCGCTTTACCATTCTTCATCTTGCTGATGGCCTTCTTGATTTCTTGAATTGACGGTGGATCAGTGTTTATGTCGATGTCTTGAGTGGCTTTAGGGATTGGGGCTGTGTTTTCAGGTTCTGGTCGATTGAGGATACTGTGGAAATGCTCCTGCCATCTCTTTAGGTTGTCTTCTACGCGAGATGAAACTCTGCCGTTCTCATCTTTCACGGGCCTATTCCCACTACTTTATCCACCCCTGAGTGTCCTTACGATGGTACGCAGCGTCTTTAAGTCTTGCTGTGCCGTAGCCTCTTCTGCTTTCGCAGCCAGGTTTTCAATGTAGTCCTTCTTGTCCCTCTTCGCCATCTTCTTTACCTCCTCGTCGAGGTCTTAGTATTTTTTCCTGTAGCGGTCTTTCACTCTCTCTGATCTTGCTGAGTTTATCTTCTACTTCATCTATTTTCTCTCTGTGGTCTTATCCCATGTTCCTTGCTGTATCCATTCTTCTTTCGTCCTTTTTCTGAATCCCAAGATTTTCTCTCCCCGCTTTTCTCACTGTCTGGTGGAAACTGCTGAGATCGGGCTCTACCGTTTCTTCCCGAAGGGCTTGGAACCGGTTTCTGAGTTCCAGCTGAAATGCTGCCTTGGTCTCAGTTTGTCTTCTCCAATCTTGGTTTTGCGCAGCTTGATGATAAAGGAGCTCGTCTAGGAGCGAGTTCTTCCACTTGCTGTTGATGACATGATCTATCTGGGTGTGTGACTTGCCATCTGGGGATGTCCACGTCATTTTGTGAATCTCTCTGTGGGGGAATAGAGTTTCTCCAATGACCAGGCTATTGTCCTCGCACAAATCGCAGTCTCTGGCCATTGTGGTTGATGTTACCACACCGGTTCTTCCCCTTGATCTTGTCGCGGCCTTCATTGTCGCCCCAACGTGAGCATTGAAATCTCCAATCACACACAGCGCGTCATGCAATGGTACCTCTTGAATGCCCTGCTGTAACTGGTCATTAAAAGCATCTTTCATTGCTTCCTCTGCATCTTCTATGGGTGAGTAACACGTGATGACAGTGAGCTTAATCTAGCCATGATGAGTCTTTCACCCAGTGGTATCTATTCCAACAATGCCTTTGCTGCTTTTCTGACATGATGATTACTACGCCTTCTGCGTGTTGGTTATCGTTTCGTCCAGAGTGTATCACAGCGTGTCTAGATCTTTCCTTCATCATTCCTGATCCTGTCCATCTTGCTTCGCTTATCCCAATAACGTCCATCCTGTATCTGTTCATCTCCATCACAACTTGACCCAGCCTACCGGTCTGATGCATGGTGCGTACATTCCAGCAGCCAACTCTGATCTTCTCCTTTGGCGACAGAACCTCGGCCCTCGGGATGCTGGCTCCCGGATGGTTTTGGGTTTAGCCAAGACCTGTCATTGATCCGATTACTGGTATTACGTTGTTCCTGCTGCCACAGCTTTGATTTCTGGTGTAGATCTCTGTAACATTTGGATTTTTTACGGGGTAGGATTGTCAGCCCTACGCTCAACCCCCAACCTGGAGGACCAGGGTGTCCATTGTCGTCTGGCCCCTCGCCCTCAGTAGACCTGTCCAGCATGGTGAAACCTGCCGGGGGCAAAAAGGCTCCCGCTGGCATAGCTCCAAGGGGTCCTCAAGGTAAGCAAGCTACCACACCAACGGCAAGGTAAAGACACCATCGTGGCAGCCGTTTGATGGCAAGCAAAGTAAAAACATAGCGCAAAAAAGATGTACACAAATCCTCATCGCTTGGCTATTACTGAGACTGAATTAAAAATTGACACGAATCCTGGGTTAGCTTAATACTGCTTTAAACAACCAGGACCAGATGTCTTAGGCCCTCTATTGAATACCCAACACTCTAATTCCCCAGAGGGAACCACTGAACCCCCATTTATGAGCCAATTTCGTGAACAAACCCTAAAACTTATTACTGTTTGCTGCCATAGTGGTTTTGTGTGCTACTGATTATTTATTTGAGTCTTCGCCAGGGTGTGAGTGAAAAAACGCAAAAGAAAACTACTGTAAAGGTAAGGCTCCCAGGTGTACAGCATCTAGTTAAAATGTATTTTTTGGACTGGCCAAGAATGTGGTATATACTCTGATGACGCATAATTTTGTATATACTCTGATAATGGACTTGGTGATCGAAACTGTTTGGTGTTAATTTTAATAACATTTTTGTCAGAGTTTTTAACGAATTGTTTAAATATTCACTCTGGCAAATTTACATATTATACTATACGTCCTCTCGGCTGGCTTACCCTGAACAAGGCAACATGATCAGTAGTTAAGAAAGAGGGAATACTCAGGTTGTCAAGTTTAGTTCACTCTTTGTGGCTTATCGATACAAAGTCATGGCCAATACAAAATAATGCGTGAAGCGAAAAAAAAATAGAGTTCTTCTTTGAGCGAATACGCCCCCCCCCCCCTGCCTTACAACCCGAGAAGCTACGTGCGGTTTCTTCAATTTCTGATTACAATTCAGATCACAATTCAATATTTAAAACATTGCAACTGGGAAGTTTTGTGTCCGCTCAAATAACCATGCCCAGAATCGGTTGTATTAAAGTTTTGTATGTAATTTTTTAGACTACTTTAAAAAGAGGTACGATTTTGTCCTGTTTACACCAGCAGAAAGATCAAAGACATAATTAAAGTGAAGGAACAGAAGCCGCCCATCGTAAACCAACAAAGCGCTGTGTATTATTTTAAATGTGATCTGTACGATGCAGATTATGTCGGCTATTCGTGTCGGCACTTACACCAGCGCATCGAAGAACACAAAGGATCGGCTATCGGACGTCACATTAAAGAACAACATGGAAAGGAGCCAGATAACATCGAGAAGAATTTTAAGATTTTAAGGAAGTGCCAGAGCAAGCTTGACTGTTTAATTTTTGAGATGCTTTTTAGTAGACTTCTCAAGCCAAAGCTCACCAAACAGCGACTCGCTCCGCGCAAAATTATTTGTTTAGTTATTTTTAGGTATTTTTAGGTATTTTAATGTTCTTATTCCCGTCGCCTAATACGCTTTTAATTATATCTTTTACAGCTATGCATGCCATTTGCACAAAGTTATTTTTTAGCCACTTTTAGCCTTTTATTCTTATTGTCTATTGTTTGTATGCACATATTTTTAGCGCTTTTACTATATTTACACATGTAGTTTTATTCTAACACCGAACTTGAAAATGACCGTTGAACGGTCGAAACGTCGTTCGTTACTTGCGTTAACTTTTATTGCAAAAAGATTTTGTCCGTAGAGTCAAAAGCTGGTACACATTAAATGACAAGTTTTCACAGAAAGAAGTAAGTCAAAAATGGAAAGCGGGCACGAACCTGTAACTCGTTGGGGCTGGTGAGAGAAGGAGCGTTTACGTTCGATGACTTTTTCTTTCTTTGCCACTAACCTGAGAGCCTGGAACAATCTAAGGTGGTTCTAACGTTTGCGTAAATCGATTTAAGAGTGATCATTCAAATGGAAACTTTGGTCACTACTTTCCCGTGTTGCTGTTTCCATGACTTTTCTGTGGAGGAAGCGTGGCAGAGTGGTTAGGACACTAACCTGTGTACCCAGGGGGGGGAGGGGTGCTCCCTTATATAAGCTATATAGGTATGTGCGACGCCAAAGGGCATGGTTTTTGAGCCTTTTTGGTCTGAAATAGGGTATAGAATTTGACCATTTTGGTCTGAAATAGGGTGCGGTTTATGCACTCTGATACGGGATCTGGTATGGTTCTTATAAGAAGCTATCTTTTTATTAATTTTCTTCTCCAAAGAACTGAGGTTTGATTAACGTTGGGAAATTGAAGCCCTTCTCAACTGTTTACGCAAACGAAATAGGGTTAGGATCTGGTCTGAAATGGGGTATCCAATTTTGGGTCACGTCTGAAATAGGGTAGGGAAAATCACATATTTGGTCTGAAATAGGGTAAGGGTTTCGAGAAGCGCGCCGCACAACCCCACCCAAATCTTCGGTAAGTACCCCCCCCCCCCCTCGGTCCTGTGTACAGCCACTCCCCTCTCCGAATTTTCCTTGAGGAGAGCGAGCGGATTTACACAGGCTATTAGGGTGCCAGACTTGAAATCCGGAGGACCTGGGTTCAAGTCCCGTTCTTGGCACTAGCTGAAGTTGTTCTCGGTAGACCCGAGTTCAACTCCTTGGCAACGCTTTTAAATATCCAGCTGGTCTGTCTCCCCGCCAGTTGGGTTCTTAAAGCTGTTATGTTCATTTAGATTATTTCTTTCATTGTCCGTGAAAAGCCCATCACGGAGAGTGGTCAATTGAATCATCATCATTATTACAAGGTGGTTATAACTTAGTTTGTATAGTATAGTTTGTAGACGAAATCCTGAAGTGTGTCATTCAAATGAAAGCTATTCTGCATCAGGAGAAATATTTGCCGATGCTGACCCCTGTCCTTCAGATAACCATCAGAAGGAAATTGGTGTTCATTTTTGCTTTGATTTGGAAAGAAAGTGAAAAAGTGTTCCTTTGACCAAAAGGGAAAAAACAGCAAAATCTGTATCAGAATCTGTAGGAACATTAACACTTCTCTTGTCAAGAAAGAATCTTCCTTTTGTGTCTTTTGGATGAATGCCAGTCTTGAATCAATTTGTAGTCAATTAACGTGTATTTGTTTCAGTGAATGTAGGCTGCAAGAAAGAACTACACTTCTTGTCAGCTGGTCATGTCCAAGATTTTCTATTACAGATTGAAATTTTCACATGTCCCACTGACAATCTGAAGTAAATTTTCGTGCGCAGTGGAGTAGTACTTTACTGAGGTACTGTTAATTATACTGAACAGGGCAGTGAACAGTCGGAATGAAAGCTGTTGAAGCACTTTTCTGGAGTATTTTGTTGTTGTTGTTGTTGTTGTGTGAACGTCGGTGCTCTAAGGAGTGGGAAAAATATTGGTGAACCACAAGAAATTGCGGACCTTTCCCTTTAACTTTTAACCTCCGATGTATGCACAGATATAATATAGTGGGTTAAAGGCCAAGATCCTGTTTTAAGTTTGCATTTTTTTTTTTCAAGCAGTTCTAAATAGTGACAGAACTGGTAAGAAATTGAAACGTTTCATTCTAGACTTATCGTTGTGTTTATAGTAAGAGGACAGGGTCATCATGAATTTACTGTTTTAGTAGAGTTTAAAATCTGCGAATAGATCTCACTCTTAATTGTCTACGCGAAGTTCTAGTACATCTTGAGCTTAAATATCCGTTCATTCTTGGAATATTGTGGTTGACCAAGCCGCTGTAAAATATATCCTACCAACGGACATTCCACCACGCAACAACTCTCGAGGCCTTCCGGGTTATTCACAAGGTCCAGTAGAAAAAGAGCGAAAACAAAAAACAGCCTTCCTAAACGGCATGTCTTCCACCGTTACGTCAAACTGAAGCAGGGTATTGCTTCAGTCTTCGCATTTGTTGTTTTAATAATACATAACGACAATTATGTTGATAACGACGACGTGGAGCATTTTGATTAAATGTTTGTACACTGTTATACTGGTAATTAATTTCAGACTCCCATCTGTTGTCTGGCCGTTACTTTACTTGTAAAGCTTACTGTCTACGGTAGTCTATCCCGTAGCGGTTGGCGTCTGGATTAGGCTCTGAAGCTTTTCTTTCTGTAGTTACAAGTAGATTAGAGCCACTCTCCTCTATTTGTATAGCAAAACCTGTCTCCGTATGACATACTGACCCAAACAGCTGGGCTGTCAGGACAAAACAAGCGCGTTACGGCTATACGCAGCGGAGAATCTTGCGGCATATCAAGGCATACGCGTCCCTAAAATCACGAATTCTTGCACTGTAAATAAGAAAATTAACAGCCGAGTTTGACAAGGCTAATGTTCTGATCCACATGTACGCCGTTCCATGCATTTTGACCAGAGATTTCCCTGCAGAATAGAAAACAATGATCATAGGCAACCAAAACGCTGTGAATACACTGATTACAATAGCCAGAGTGAAAGCGACACGGCGCTCAACTGCGGAGTTGACGACTACCATTGGCCGCTCTCGTAGACCGTCTTTCCTTTTCTTTTCCTTCACGAAAAATACTAGGATTGACGAGTAGCACGCGATAATTATGGCATAACTTATGACAAACATCACAAACACCATGTAGGATGTTTCTTTCAGAAGGGGCACGCGAAGAGAGGCGAATACGACAGCTACGCCCCAAACAACTATCAACATAGTCTTTAAGCCATAGTTTTTCATTATGCGGCCGCGACGTAGCGGGAAAATAACGGCAAGAAAACGATCAACACTGATGGCTGCTAGGTGCATCACTGACGCGGAACACGACAGGTTAGAGCTGACAACGTAGGCGAGCTCCAGGTTTTCTGCACAGTCGCCAGAAAGCGCTCTCTTGCCCACGATCGCTACAACTAAGGGCTCGCAGATCATGGAAACGATCAAATCAGCGATCGCCAAGCTAACAAGAAGGTAGTTTGAGCAGCTGCGAAGACGAGGGTTTGCGTATAGAACGGCTGTGCAAACCAGGAAGTTACCGAACGTGCCAAGCACCGCTGCGAGAGAATTTGCCATCATCATAGCAATGCCGTGTGCCACTGGAAGGGAACAGTCTGTTGTTGAAATACTACTGTTGTCTGCCACAGAGCTATTGTTATGCATGATCGCTTCTCGCTGAGCAAGGCGGCTATTCAATCGGCAAGAAAGAGCTCTTGGAGTCAAAAGATTATGAAGAATGGCCCAAATGCTTCTTATTCCCGGTCCCAGGCAGCGTTGAAATCATACAGAAGGCTTGTTCTTTGCCTCTATGACTGAGATATTTCTCCAGTTCCAGTGTGTAATTAGAAATCACTGATAAAATCGAAATTAAAACACCACAACACCTGAACCGTGACAGTATAAAAACTATAGAATATTCTAAGAAAGAAAGGAAGTTAACAGTGCTTATATTACCAACTACCGGTCACATGGTATACGTTGGTATGACGTTGAATTTTGCTACTAAACTCTAAAGAAAAGGGCTCTTGAACTTTACGTTGGGAAATTTTAAATATATGCCGAAAACCCTCGGGGGCCCAGATCTCCCAAGCTTGTTACTTTCAGCTATTTACTTGGAGAACGAGCCAAAAAAGACAACACGCACGGAATGTTTATATAAACAGTTAAATATCGTTTCCTTCTTCCTTCTCCGCAAGTCGTTCTCCCGAAGAAAATTATAAATAGAAGATGACAAAATACGACCCAAGAGCTTGAAACATGAAACTAAGAGACAATGAACAGATAGATAATTGAAAGGGACTGAATTACTTCAAACACGAAAGTCACAACCATTGTGCAGCATTTATCACGTTGATGAAGAATTAGTAGTCTCTTGTAGCGTTTTCGTCCGTTTTGTGGGGCCAAAATATCTCAATTTCAAACATCCGTAAAACAATACGATCACTTTAATCTGAAACGCGCTTCCAGCTGCTGATACTCAATACAGCAAATATTTACGGTCAAGTTTATTATTTTGACCCTGTAAGCGCACACGTTTTTGGATCGAATAAACAATAGTTTTAAAAAGATAAGGAGACACAAACAAAGTAAGTGGCGAAGATAAAGGCGGATTTGCAAAGAAAATGGAACAAGACTTAAGTAGAAAGCTTATTCATTCCTTGCTGGTTACTCCTATTGTAATGATATGGCTTCAACTGCTTTATTTTAGCAAAAAAAAAAAAAGTAACCATGTGGAAGACAATACGAGTAGATGCAAATAAAAATTCAATTCAATTCTATTCCTATTAACAATGATTTAGTTATACATAGACAGGTAAAAACGAACGATATAATTTCCCGACGTTTCGGCGACTTCATGACGCCATTTTCAAGGGTCAAATGAGAATTAACTAAATGCGAGTTCAAGAGTTATAACTCAAATTTACATAGCGGAGGTGTTTCAAAGTTATCAAGAAATGCAGGAACAAATTCGATTGTCTTGTCAACGAGATGCTTTACATCAAGCAATTAACACCGAGTTTGAACGTGCAAACGGATTCTATCCGTGCCAAAGTATTTGTGTAGCCACCTCCGCTATGTAAATTTGAGTTATAACTCTTGAACTCGCATTTAGTTAATTCTCATTTGACCCTTGAAAATGGCGTCATGAAGTCGCCGAAACGTCGGGAAATTATATCGTTCGTTTTTACCTGTCTATGTAATTCTATTCCTGTAATATGTATTAGTAAAGCCGGATCTAGTCGGGGAGGGGGGGAGGAGCCAAGCCTCTCCCATCTATTTTATTACAACAATTTCATTCCGGCCCACCCTCCCCTCCCCCCCCCCCCCACCACTCAACCAACCTTGCCCGAAAACCTAAATTCGCGAATTGTGTATTTTTGATGTTAGTGCGTCAGAACAACGGATGAAGATCCGAAAGTCAATACTGCTACCCAAGGAGTGACACGTCATTACATGTTATGTTTATTATGCGGTTTTATCTTTTAAATCTGTACATCTTTAAAATAGAATACAAGAGCTCTACTTGTTTTCAAATTGGATTTAAAATTAAGGGACAATATTCTCTTTCTACACACCACTCATTTTGTTAGCAATATTTAAATGTCATGGTCCCTTCATTTCAACGCCAAAAAAATCCGCTAGTTAGTAAAAAAGATTTCCCTCGCTGTATATATCTTGTATACCGCGGCGACGACAAAATAACAACCATTACTCAAAAAGCCATGTCCTTTTCTCCTTCTAGGAAAATGTTTGTACATAAACAGTAGTAGTTGCACTTCTTTTTGCTGTTTTGGACTGTTGCATTGTGCATGACATTAAGATTTTAGTCCACTTGCTGCCGTCCACTTGGGCAGCAATTCAGTTCTCCCTTGCCACTTTTTAGCTGGTGTGGGTTGACAAGGTAAATTTATTTTATCGCTATGATGGCACTTAAAAACTGTAGTTCCACGCTTTAGCCTTTCGCCGGAGGAAACGAGTTCCACTGTCCAAACACATTTTTCTATGACCGGCTACGCAGCCTCTCCTTCTTCGGATGACAGATGAGCATTGGGGTCTGAGTCCGAGTCGAACATGCCTCCTTTCTGTCGAACTGTGTCCTTCATTCTCTTGTTGTCAGCGGCTGCATTTCGCCACACTAGTTCTAGTTCTTTATCAACGTTTCTAAGATAAAGAACAAACAAAATCAATGACGACCATGTATGTGCAGATCGCAAGTCTAAAGAAATAGAAATAAAAATGTCACCTGTTCTCTCCAATCATCAGCTCCAGCTGGCGCTGCTTTTGCCTGACTAGACCGCGAAGATTATCGATTTCTGCCTCGTACTGCTCTCTGAGCTTGTTAATCTCCTTCTCTTTCTCTCGCAACCTTGAAGATGAAAGGAAGAGTAAGCAAACAGGCCTTGCGCTCTTAAGTCGAACACTCAGAACTCCCAATGGGAGACGAACCCATGAACTTCCAGGTGCCGGTTGATGCAGTTGGATGCTCTAACCACTGAGCTACGGGGGAGTATTCTGAGTATTCGACTTGAGAGTGCAATTTCATTTCTTTTCACTTAATCCAAGTCGCCATTTCACTTATCATGCAGACAGGCCTTAGTGGGTTCTGGCAGAATCTAGTCACACAAGCGCTCATAATGAATTAAGCGCGTAGCACCGAGATGGCCAGGGACTTGTGTTCAACGAGACTGGGCGGAAGAATTTTTTCATTATAAAGGCAAATTCTGGACTGTAAGAAAACTCCGTACTGAAACATTTCTATCGAAAGAAGCATTATTCCCCCATTTGCATGCAGGATGTATAACCCACCGATTAATTTTCGCGTGCGCTCATTGGACGACACACTTCACGTGGTACAAAGTCGGAGGGCGGGTCTCATGGCGATACCCGCCGTCGATTTGAAATCCGTGGTCCGATTTTATCGACGAGAGAAAATTAAGAAAGGAAGTCACTTTTTTAGATTTTCACTTTTCAGATCTAATCACAGTGTAATAAAATCGAGTAAACCACCCAGATTGGATTTGTATATCTGCAAATGTGCTGTGACCCTCACTGAATCTTTTCTCGTTATCACAATAAAGCGCGCACGTTGTTGAAATTCATCACTTTAAAAAACTAAATAAACCCCTCCCTGGCTTGCTGGCATATTGGAGGATAATGCCCTTGGCTGAAAGATTGTCCTCAAAATTTCACAGTTGCCCACAAAGCTTCGCTTCTCGGCCAACTGTTCATTTTTCACATAATCCTTCAGCCTCGGGCATTATCCTACGGCTACCAGCCGCCGGAAGGGGTTTATTTGATAGCCTAGCAGTAGGGAACCAATCGGAGCGTGCGCTTGCTCATATCCACCAATCAGAGCGCAGGCTTGCTCTGTGTATGTAATATAACACGTTCTCACAATGGTTTTTGGAGGCGCGCAAACAACAGGAAACAATGCATAGCAAGAAACATTTCACTGGAAAGAAATGCGATCAGGCTCTACCCCAGATATTTGCACATGCATGCTCAATTTAGGAAGTACAGCACGCGCGACCCTAGAATCTTCTCAACATTGTTTTCTCGTCGCGCAACAGGGAAAACATTTGTTGCGGAAACAAAATGTTTCTGAAAAAGAAAAAAATGTTTTCCGTTTCTAGCTTTGAAGCAAAATTGTTGCGTTAAGAAATCAGTGCTTCGTGTGGGCGCAAAACAGGGGAGGCATTCAGGGAAACAATGTTTCCGCAACATTGTTTCGTTTGCGAGAGCCTTAAGAATTCCAGTGTGTTTAACGTGTCCACGTTTGCGAGGTCCTTTACAAGAATCTCGGACCCAGATTCTCAGAGCAGGTTCTCAAAGCACATACCTTCCTGTAACTACAGCAACCTTATCAGTGGCCTTTTTTCTGCATTCCTGAAAAAAAGGATAATCTGTTAGCTCTCACTGTTGATTATTTTGATTCCTCCATTTTGAAAATCTCAAAAACAACCCTAGCTCGCAGAAAATGTAAACAGAACAATACTCGCAAATTGAGAAGAGCTCATAAAAGCCAGGATGACTAAGGAAGGCGTCGACGGAAATGGAATACAATATGGACAAATTTGAAAACAAAAGGACTGTGTTTTCAACTTTGGCTCACATATTTTTGAAATTTAGTGTTACGTTTTGCAACGTGGAATTCTACACAAGAAACTACCTTTTTATTTGTCTACAATTCCTATAAGTTTTTCTCATACGACGATGAGGAAGAACACCATACCTTCAATTTTTCTTCGAGTCCCTTGACGTTCTGAGTGCCGGCAAGAATTTTAGAGGCAGCTTTCTCCTGTTCCGCTTTCTGACTCTTAGCCTGTGAGCAATGAATACAATTATTCATGCAGTTACAATTATTAATTCCAGTATTGATTGGCTGACTATGTTACTTGACCTTGCTGTTATTGGCCACTGTTTCAGTTACTATTGTAAGGCTTTAACGACTGCTATTACAACTGCTTTAAGCATTAACAGAGTGGAGGCTCCTTTGTTTGAATCTTGAAAACTAACAAATATATTGAATGTTTTTCATGGCTGTCGGTACTCATCCGAGTTCCTTTTTCAATGAAGTAATGACTGATGTGCAGCCTCGTTGGTAAAAGGGCTGCTAGATCGCTCGTTAGATCAAGGTGAAGGGTGGGAGGAGGTGGGGGGGGGGGGGACAGAGCCGGTCACATCAGACGTTACATCATTGACAAAGGAACTCCGATGAGTACCGAAAGCTTTTCGAACTTTCTATATCTTTACTGTTGGTGTTCAAGAATGATCTCTTCCATTGCAGTGTTCGAAAAACACTCGTGAAAGTTTGAACTTACAAACTGTACGTAGTTGTCCCTTTCAGCAGCTGTTTTCTCGGCCTGTCAAAAGAGAAATATAACATTACGTTGAGCAGAGTATAGTTTTGCAGGTTGCACTTGAGTTCTCTCGTGAAGAAAACGAGATGGTTGGAGTCAACGAAAAGCTTATGAAGTATTTGTAAAAGCCTCGCAACACTTACAACAGTGAGAACTTGTGACAGAGTTTCTTGGGCTGTCAGCTCTCTCTCCTGTATGTGCTCCAACTTGCGTTCAAGGAACATAAACTTCCGTTCAGATTTCCTACAGATACAGAGAGAAGACAACTAGTTTAGTTTGCGTTGATGACATGAACACAGTACTATCTTATTAGCCTTTTCCACTGTCTCTTACAGGCTTGTCCCTAACAGCCGGCAGCTGGCAAAATTAACCGGCTACTTGGGTCGTTTGTGCCGGCTACTTTTGTGATATATATGTTTTTCAAGACAAATTATTTGTTCCTTTACTGGCGCAGATATATGAAAATGAAACTTATTTCCCATTGCAGTTTATTGACTTAAAAATAATCTGGTTGGCACAGACATACACGATTATTAGTTCATTACATTGATTTCTGGGAATTACATGTAGAAAACCACTGAAGGGATGAGTTTATACAAATAAAATTGAAAAGATACGATTACTTTTGGAACTGACATTATTGGAAATTTGTGCTCGGAATCAAGGAAATTCTGTTTCTGGGGACTTAAAATGTAAAAATTTCCTGGGGGAGGGGGGCATGCCCCCAGACCCCCTAGAAGGGATCACCTTTGGCACTCGATAATCACTATCCAGCTACTTAAAAATTTTTGCCAGCTACTTGAAAAGTTGTGGACAACCCTGCTTTTACACCTTCTCAAAAAATTAGGGCGACGTTTAAGACCCTACATTACTGTCTATAACCCATATTACTGGGTTAATGACATTCATTCATGGGTTGGCTGACGAAGGGCGAAATCACGACTAGACTGGGGCTAGGCTGGGCTAGACTGGGACGTAAAGAGCAGCTTTTGGATGAAATCGTGCATATGTTATATGCTCTTTACGTCCCTTCGGAATCGAAAAAAGCCCTGTGAGACTCTGCGCCTATTATTATTGACGATCTCTAGCACAAGACTAGTAGGCGCCTGCATAGCAGACGGACGATGATGACTACTCTCTGATTATTAATTTAGGTCTGTTAAACCGTTTAACTTAACCTTGAGTTGAGTAGCTAACACTCACTTAATTGACTTTTTATAAGCGTCGAGTTCTCTTTCGAGTTGAGCGTTTCTTGCTTCTGCGTCTACAATTGAGAACAGAATACAAATCACTATGAATATATGAAATAATCATACATTTGAACTGCGGATAAAGATAGAATTATATGAAGATCATCGTAGTGAACTTAAGCATTTGAAAAGAAGAAACCTGAAAAATTTCAGGCTCGAACGGGAATCGAAGCCATGACCTCTGATAGGTCATCAGTTTAGAGCGCTGCGCCGGTATCGCAGAGGTCATGGGTTCGATTCCCGTTCGAGCCTGAATTTTTTCAGGTTTCTTCTTTTCAAATGCTTACGTTGAAACACCTTCACTGCGATGATCTTCATATAATTCTAAAATACATATCACTTCAAGGAAAAAACGGCGACTAATAGTATTGGTATACTTTGACGTGAAATGAGCCAAAATTACCTGCAAATTTAATGGCTAAGCTGCTCTTTTCCTTCTGAACAGCCTAAAAAGAAAAAAGAATAAAACACAAAGAAGAGAAGACATAAATACATAGACAGCTCCTTGTAACTCAGTATAGGAGTATATGACAGGTTTGCGTTAAATCGTAGGTTGAGTCGGGGACTTGGGATTTTCTCGTGTTTCAACACCCGACAAACTGAGTATAAACATAATCGTGACGTGTATGGATAGAAATTCAAACTCAGTAATTCAGTGGCGGATCTAGCGGGAGGATCCCGGGGACCAGACTCCTCCCCCATAATTTAAAACTGTACTTGCCGTTTGACTTTCAAAAATAATAAATAAATAAATAAATAAATAAATAAAAAGAAGAAGAAAAACAGCGTAGATGATGCTGATCAGAAGACCAACTTTACCCAGAAAGCCCATCGATTATTTAAAATTTGCTAACACTGAGCTATCATTCTTTGCAGTATAAGGTATCAAGTACAAGTAGTCATTTGGACTCCTCCTGCCGCCCCTGTTTATTAATATCACGTTGTTTACCTGTAAACGAGAATTGTACTCCTCTGACTCTAACTTTGTTCTAGCTTTCAAGTCCTCAAGTACACTAGAAATCACAGTAACAGAACAAAGTTAATATTTATATTGTATAACGTCCTGTTAAAGCATTTTTTCACAGTCAACGCTTATCAAGGTAGTTTTCCTTGTGTATTGCTCAATTCGTGTTATTTTGTAAAGTTACGTTCATGAAGGTCGTTACACAGGGACGAATTTTACACGTCTTAATGCTCAGTGTTGGACATCAAGCAGCAGGTCACAGCATCTAGAGCAAAAAGTAAACGCCGGCAGTTTTCAACAAACATTTTCAGAAAGTGATGGCAACGAGGCTGAGAGCAAGGTAACAAGATTTGTTGCTTTAAAGAACCAGATTCCGTGAGAAGTACGCTGGCTTGCATGTGTTTGTATCACTGACCTAAAAGTCCTATGTCTTACATCTCAGAATAGTCTAACTGAAAGCGCATTAACTTCTACGTCTTACAGTTTGAACAACAATCATTTAAAATTATTTGCTTTGTACGTAAATGCAAATTTTCGCATATTAGTACGCAGAAAAGGCAGAAACATTTTTAACCGAGGTACTTGGATAGTGTGCCTGTAGTTTGTTACAGGCCCCTGTGGCAACTCCTCTCTTACCTCCGACATTCATCCATTATTCTCAAGTGTTCTTGAACTGCAATCTTGTTTTCTTGATCCGCAACAACAGCCTCGTGTTTCCGCAGCATGTTGCTATGGGTACGGCGCAGGTCATCTAGCTCTGTCTCGAGGCGTCTCTGGGTTGATTCCTGGTTTGAAATCCGTTTAGACAACTTGGAAACTAATAAAGCAAAAACGATAATTGGTAACACTGAAGAACGTCTGTACAGGTTATAAGGTAAGTGGAATTCTACTGACCAAAACAGTCACCCCCAGCCTCCCCTGGAATCAAACCTCCACCTATGGAATACGGTGCTACCTTAAAGTACGTGGATGTCCGGGAGATACTCAATAAATTTTCGCAAGGGGAGGTTTCGCCCCGCGGTTCATACCCTTCCCCTTTAATCTACTAATTTTTATCGAAATGATAACCCCTCCAGATACCTAGAACAAACATCGCATTTTTATACCTCAAAAAATGAACACGTAAGTAAATAAGTAAGTAAGTAAGTAAATAAATAAATAAATAAATAAATAAACCAAAATCAGATCATCGCAGTGATTTCGTGGCTTTAAGGCTTCAGGCTTTCTTATATTTTTAACAAATAATAATTCCAATCCTTATAGAAAATTACGCGATATGCAGTTTTAGTATAATTGCTCAGGTGATTATAGAGAAGCGCGCGCACTGATTGGTCGAGGATTACGTCATATCTCGCTATAATCACCCCACGCGAGGTGATTATAATACTGAAGCACTAATTTTCAAAATGGCCACCGCGCGATTTTTGATGTTTCTGGAGAAAAGGAAAAAGAAAATGCATTTGCTCTGATAATCACCTGAGTAATTATACTAAAACTATTATTCTGCTCAGGCTCAGCGAATATTGTGGAATAATCCCTACGCCTACGGCGAATAATTGTTAAATTAAAAGTGCAATAAAATAAAAAGGTGGAAATCGAAACCCACTTTAAGGACGCTCGCTTGTCACGACGGAAAGCTCACATATTTTCTCTTACATTAGCCCGTTTAACATGTATCTTTTTAACATGCACAACGGACACTTCTCTTCGACCGAGTGACACGCTCTCATACAAGGTTAACCTCGCTTTACGGATACTAGTAATCTGTGCTCTGTATTTTGTCCGATATTCAGCTCGTCTGGCTAAACTGCAAACTGAAAATGTCCGTACAAAGCAAAAAACAGATCACGTCTTGTTATACACGTTTGCTATACACCATCATTTTCGCCAGACTAGCTGGACAAGCGTCAGGCTTCTTCAGTTTAACCTAAGGTTAAACAAAATAAATCAGTCTTTTGACCACTGTTTCTCTGTTGAAATTTCGTTATTTTCCCGGAATTTTCTTCCCTAATTTCGTCCCATTTAGCTTCATTTAAGGCAATGTGATTTTTAAGCTTAAATAGTAGAATACGTCGCAATGTTGTGTCTTTGGCATTAACTACTGACAAAAGGTTTGTTTTGTGTAGTTTTCTCAGAGCATCGAATTTTAAGCATAAAATTCTACGATATCATATTCCATTGAAAGCCTTACTTGTTTCAACAACTCTTGGTATTAAAAACCGAATTTAAAGGTGTGATATTATTTTGGACAAGTTTACGCAGAACATTTATTATACCACCGTACGCCTCCACTAATGCACTTTTAAAGCAAAAACATTGGCGATCTGACGTGTTTAGGGCAGGACGGGTTGACGCAAGCCGGTCCGGAAAAAGCCGTCCGGCCCCGTACACATAATCCGTTCATAAGCTTTCATATAGCGCTCGCACTTAAAATTTAATTTCAAAATGTTCCAATAAAATTAAGCATAACAAAGGTGGTGTGATAAAATACATGCGCGAGGTCCGTGCGCCATGACCGAAGGCAAATGTTTTCCCGTTGGCCCGACCTAACTCAGTCAATAAGTGCATAATAGCGACTCGCGTAGTTTTACCCATCTCATACGTATGCTGCTAGGCTATCGTTATTTTCTTGTTCTTCAGAATCCAGTGGTGCTTATGGCTCACTTCCCAATGCATTCATGTTTTCCCTACACAACAATGAGGGGAGAAAATGAAGGCACTGGAAGAGATACCGTGCTATCCCATATTGTTTTTATTGTAGTTGTGATTGTTGTTGTTTTGGATTTGTTGTTGTTGCTGCCATTAGAATTAAAACCTTTATTGAAAAACACGCGACATACAGTTACAGAGAGTACAGCAGAGCAATAAATAAAACAACTTCGAATGAAAAAAAGAGTTATGTGCATTTTTTACACAAAGAATTACACAACACAGAAACACACACTCGCAGCGTTCATTATCACAGAAAGTTGTTTAAACTTACAACAAAATGGCTAGGAGGTGGCCCGTTCACCGTGAAACCATCTTCATCATCACCATTCTCACAATCACCACCAGTATTTCACAAAACTAACGATAACCTGTTTTCTTCATTAATACATGTTTTCTTCAGTTAAAAAATTTGTTGCTGGTTTCTTTACTAAGCATCAGTGCTTACGTGAGGGTTTTTAGGGCTTTCTTTGAAGTAATAGGGTAACAAAACAATTTTACTGAAATTAACTAGTTCCGCGACTTTCCTTGCGCCTGGTCCTCTTGCAAACTTAGGAACTAGTTGTTCCTTCTCAAACAGGACTAATTTTCCCTTTACAGATCGCAAATGGGCCCTAAATTTTGCTATCCGGAACAAAAACTTCCTTTTGGTAGCAAAGAAGAACATAACTGTTCCTTTAAACACATTATCGGAACAAAAAAGACCTATTTACGTTGTTCCTTTTTTAAATAGTTCGTTCCTTCTGTATTGTAGAGGAATGAAAGTTCCTTTCTGAATTTCGCTTTGGTAATAAAGGAACCACTCTGTTGTGCATAAAGGAACAAAGTGTTCTGTTTGCAGTTCCCTCTGTGCAAAATTTGGGAACCCTTTGTTCCTTTTATAAAAAAGGTGAAGAAGGGTCCATTTTGTTCCTGATTGACGATACGAAAAACACTTCGGTCCCCTTAAATAACCAGAGCAAGGTGTTCCTAATTAAGCATTGTAGGAGTCGAACATGAATGAGAAAACTGCGTTCCTTGTTTAAGGAACACGTGTATTTAAATCGTTCCTAATCCATTGAATAGGAATGCCTTGTTCTTAGGTCAAAGGGCAAGGTCAGGCAATCGTGGGCAAGTTGTGTTTCATCCCTATGGCTATTGTTTTCGACATTCCCGAGAGTAACAGGCATGTCTAAACATGTTTCAGCATCAACATCACTACTATTTAAGCGTGTTTCAGATAAAAAGAGGACGTGTGTCGAGCAACAGTTGATAGTCTTGTTTTTGTGCTACAAATGAGTAAACGCATCAAGGAAATTGACTGGTCAAAGATAGCCGGTGCATCCCCAAAGCCAAAACGACTTCACTTGGAAGAGGACGAAAGTGATGGATTTTTCCACTGCCCTGTGCAAACGTGTGATCATGATACATTTTCAACTCAAAGGGGTTGCAGAAAACACGTTAAGAACAAGCACGCTTGGTTTTATTACTTTGATTCAAAGCCTGATGACTGTCTAAACCCAGTCAATACAGACAACGGCGAACAAAAAGGTGGGACATCTATTCATTCTACTAAATTGCTACCATCCTTTGACATTTCAAGTACTATTGGAAAGCTGTTTCAAAGCTGGCTAATTGGAAGTGGTGGTGGATGTAAAAGTATCAGGCAGGCTCAGCAGGTCGTGCGTAAGAGCTTCAAATATCTAAAGTTCTGCTGTGAAGATGACGAGGAAGAGTTAAATTGGAACATGGTTGATTTCAGTTTGAGTTCACCAAACTTTCTATTTCGATTCGTCGATGCAATGCAAACCGATTGGGGTTTGGAACATGCCGGTCGCCTAGCCTACTTGGACTCTATTGCTGACTTGATTGATTTTCGTAAAACACATGGTGCACCAGATGCAGTATTAAGCAACCTGAATTCCACTGAAGTCTATTTGAAAAGGGCTCGCAAGACGGTTTCTAAAATGATGAGGCTACAATGGACTAACGACCTAGACATTGACACTTTAGAGTCAAAGGGGCATTGGGCTACTTTAGACGAACTATTACAGGTGGTTTCGAAAAACTTGCCGCGTTTTGAAAGCGTGCTCAAGATCTGCAAAGAAAAGCCAGGCGAGGTGCCTCCTTCAGATTTGTCGTTTGCGACCAAGTTTTTGGCAGTGTTTTTATTCATAAAGGTGAAGGGTTCCCGGCCAATGACCTATCAATATTTGACCGTTGACATGGTCGAAGCAGCAAAGAACAACGGCGGTTTCATAGACCAAAAGAAGTTCAAAACTACGGCCAACTATGGTTTCGATTCACTACTTTTGACAAAAACCAGCATGCAAGTTTTGGATGGCTACATTTTCCATATTCGTCCCCTTTTGAAACCAAACTGCGAATACGTTCTTGTGAACAGAAACGGGGATCAACACAGTAGGATTGGTCAACTCATGAGCAAGATGGTGTTCGACGCTACGGGCAAGTACATTCATCCGACCCGCTATCGGCAAATTGTCGAGACTGCGAGCCACGACAAGTTGAACGACAAGGAGCAGGACGCGATCTCCGAGGATCAAAAGCACAGCTCCGTGGTGGCTAAGGTACACTACCAAAAACAGAGGTCTCGCGAGGTTGCCACAAGGGCCCACGAGTGTCTCAAAAAACTTCAAGGCGACATGGGGGCACAACTGGAAGAAGTTTGTTTCCGGCTCTCCCAAAGCCCGAGCTCCTCTTCCGATCAAGAACGAGCGAACGAAAGTTTGTGCGAAGATACCGAAGTACCACAACAGCCCGTCGAAAGCAATTCTAGTCACGGACCGAAAAGAAAAATCCTTTTATTTACTGCAGACGAAGACAAGTATTTGCGCGCGGGCATAAATTGCCATGGCTATGGCCATTGGTCAGCCATTTTGAGGGATCCCAGATACAAGTTCCAAAAGGGCAGAACGGCAAACTCTCTCTTGAACCGTACCTTACGAAAGTTTAAGTAGGATAATTGTTAGAAGACAACTTGTAACTAATTAAGGAGTTAATAACGAAGGTAGTGGATGATTAAGGCAGTGGAAGAAGAACAAAAACTATGGAAATAACTCCATATAACTTTCGAGTCGAGGGACCAATACGACAAGATCATTTATTCTGCATGTTTTGAAATATAAAGACAGGACAAAGAAAGCCATTAACTGGTGCACACATTTATTCCTGACGTGAAGTATACGAAATAACTCAACACATTTTACATTTATTCCTTTGACTTCTTTGTTAGTCTACGTCAAGCTTTCATATCAGCGCAAACTATCTTAAACTAGGCAGCGCTGTACATATCAAATCGCTCTACGATTCAACTACTACAATCACTAATCGAGCTTTATTCGCGCTACTTTACAGCAACTGATTTGATTCGTACACTCAAATTGTAACAAAAATGGATCAAGACAAATCGAAATTTCTCATGACAAGTTGAGATGCTTCATGTTCAGTGTCCATACTCTTTAAAATTTCAACCAAAGTATTTCAGGGTGGAAGTTTGATTTCCTTGACAACTAGGAGAGGCTGCGACTTTCTTTCTGGTGTTTGCCGCGCTCTGCCTGGGAACTGGAGTGATGAACATATCGCGCTCGCCGTCCTCACTTGTGCTAGTTACTGCGATGTCGTCGAAAAGAGGAAGCGGTTCGTACACGGACCTCACCAAATTCTTGTTACGCTCGGCGAGTAGTCCCAGAGAAATGCACTTACGCCTCCGTTCTTCCAGTGCCTCCTCGCAGTTAAGCAGGCCCAGATTTGAAAGATGTGTCTTGAGCTTATCGCACAGCAGTTCTCGCTGGCTTGCCAAGGCGGCCCTGTGTTGCTCATCGATGATCGACGTGTTTAGCCACATGACACAATCTTGCAACTCTTTTTCGGTGCTTGTCACCCATTGTTTGTCGTATGCCTCTCTGGCCTTCTCTCTGCGTAACTCACTGTTCGCCTTCATTACGTCTTGATGATACGCGAGCAATTCTTCTCTAAGAGGTGAAGGCATCGGTTCCAGCTCGTCTCTCGGGAGGAGGTCTGCACTCTCTGGCGAAATGCCTTTGGAGATTAGGACTTCTTTTCTTTGCCTGTACCGATATTCCTCTCGTTCTTTCTTGTCTTTCTCGAGCTGCTTTCGCGTGTGAAGAAGGTGAGCTATTTGTCTGTGGCGCAATGAATCGGGCACGCACTTCTGCAGGGCTCTTTCCAAGGCACCGACAGTTTGCTCTTCGTCTTGTTCGTTTTCATCTTCGTCGGAACTACTCTCGTCTTCGTGAAGATTAGATTCGGTTTGGGCTAGTTCTGCTACCTCGTCTTCCACTAGAGACAATGTTCTTAAAGCCTCTTTCTCGCATTCAGGCAATAGCCCTTCGCCAACCGCCGGGCAATCTTCTCCGCCTTCGTCGCCACTGCTGTTCGTTTCATCTTCGTCACTGCGTGCTCTTTCTGCTGCCCATACGATGCAATCCATTGGATGATTGCGTAGCCAAGCTGCGGCTCTCTTCTTAGGATTTTGAAGACTCTTGAATGAATAGGTGCGAAGTCTTCGTTCCATCGCCGGCTGATCCTCTGGCTTGAATCGTAGCTTTCTTTGTGCGGTTATTATCATTGGGCAGCGATTTATAAAGGACTTGGCTGTCTGGTATTTTACATCATAGGCTGCATAACCGCCTTGTGTCAGAACTTTCCAGTCGTCAATATCCATGGTTGATTCTGTCGCCTCATCTATGAAAATGACCTCCGTGTTGTTTGATATCATTGCCTTGTTAAAGACCCGTTGTTTGGTTATTGTGGCGACATTGGAGTGGTGTATTATGCCCAAAATAGGCATAAAAAGACTCGTCTTCCCACTGTTGGTTTGGCCAACGAGGCAGGGCACCTTGTCTTTGTGTCGTTTTCTGTTGTAGTTGAGGAGCTTCAGAAAATCTTCACAAAATGTGGCTACTTCATTTTCTGTGAGGCTGTTCTCGAGGATTTCCTTGAAGTACTCTGGCTGCGGCGGCGTAGAACAGTCATAGCGACAGAATGCTCTGGGCGTTACAAGTCCTTTGTTGTCATCCTCGATAGCTTGATCGATGAAACGCCGTTCTCTAACTGACCAGCATTTTCCGTCGTTCACCTCGATTAGATCGTAATCAATCGTGATAGGGCGAATAACTTCGCAATAAGGATCGGACAGGATGTCAGTCACACGCTTCATGTCTTTAAGAAGGCGGCCTTTGAAAAACTCATTTGCTGCTAGGCTATTCACAAATGCCCTTGGCTCACACTTGTACAAATAGGTATATCGGGAAGCTGGCTCTTTCCTGTAAATTTGTCCTCTATGTAGTGCGTAAGCCAACTTCTTCATGGCGATTCCTATATCATTGATCAGTACCGTAAGTTTGTCCGATAATCTCTCAGGTTGGTCTTTCTTGTCTCCCGTTATTTCTGCACTGGTTTCGTTGAAGCCAAATCGGTCAATTTGTAACTTGGCGTCTTCCATTTTTAACCGACGAAGTCGAGTTAGAGCAGTCGTGACAAGAGGGTCGACCGGTTTGGTCGGTCAAAATACGTCGTGTAAGGTTCACAAGGTGTGTATTTCGCTATGGCCCACGGGATGGGATGACGTGAGAACAAGAGCGGATGAGTCGCCATTTTAAATTGGCAGGTCAAGAAAGGTGACGGAGGCTTGGTGGAAGATTTGCTTCGACTGTGTTGTGGTATAATTTTGTGCTGAGCTCTGAACATAGAGAGAAGAAGTTGTACACAGACATCGATTAGTACACACACGCACGCACGATAGGACAAGGGCCACATAAAAAGTATCGTAGGCGTAGAAGCACACGTCTGCCGAGCAGTGTTGGCTTTGGCCGGACTGAAATATATCTGTGCAATACTAGTGAAAGAAAGCAAGGAGGACTGATAATAACAGGAGGTGATGTCCAGTGGCACTGTTGATGCTGGTGGGACCAAAGTGTTGCTGAGACATCGTAAGCATAGAATCGTTCTCAGTAAATGTTATGAGAGGAAAATTCTGGTGTATGTTGTTGTGGTTATGTTTACCTGTTTAATACTTGGAAAGTATCCAGCTGCCAACGTTAAGAAAGGTTATTCGCAGGTGGGAAATGAATTGCTACACGAGGCTGGATCTTCTTGGATAGTATAAGCGGCCCAGAATTATATACCAGTTACTCTTTTTAATTTTTCTGCTTTACTTTTGATTTTGAACCGATTTGTTCGATTTTAGAGGTCAAGACACTGACTTGCTGACTGCGGAAGAGGAAACCAGATTTAACGATTACGTCATAAAACATGCTTTAACGTGTTTGAGATAAAGCGACGACTTCCCTTTTTACTAATTTCTCCAGATCGATAATCATGTTTGTATAGTGCCATATTCACAACAGTATATAAATGCTTCGCTTACAACTCTTGATGACGGCATGTTCAGTTTTGGACAAAATTTATCTTTAAATTTTAATTTTAATTCAACAAAATATTCAAAGCGATAAGACAGATGAGCTGAGTCATCCGATTTTAAACATTACGTCATTCGGTAACGCAAAAGACAAAATACTGTCACAATTTTCGTCATGCCGGTTAGCACGTTAAGATTCTGACGATGTGTTTGTCTTTATCAATAATCATGTTTTTATAGTGCCCTATTCACAACAATATATAAATACATTGCTCACAACTCTTGGTAAAAGCATGTTCAGTTGTGGACAAATGTATATCAACATTTAATTTTTTAGTTTAATTCAACAAAATTAAATATTCAAAGCGATAAGACAGATGAGCTGAGTCATCAGATTTTAAACATAACGTCATTCGGTAACGCAAAGGGCAAAATACTGTCACAGTTTTCGTTACGCCAGTTAGCACGTTGAACCATGTAATAACATTTGTCGAGGGTGGAGTCGGTCAAAACGACTGGTAAATGCCTATAATGCGCTTACTTGTAACCTGTACGATAGAGCATAGCAATGATTTATTTCGTATTTGCATTCACAATTTGGCTTAAGGAGCCCTTGACATGATTAAAGGAAACTGTGCACAAAGCATGGTTCCCAGGTATGGGGAAAAGTTCAATTCTTTTGGGCTGTTACGGTGCCCGTACTGATCAATCGTGAAGATGTGGTTACTTTTATATTGGGAAATTTGTCGCCCATTTTTTGAAATGCGTCTGTTTTGAGAATTTTTTTTCCGGGCTTTGAGGAAGACCGACCAAAAGAGAGCGAAAATGATCTTGAGTGAAGAATGCATGAGGTCTGTGGAGCTATGTTTGGTGAGGAGAGGGTGAATAATTCATTTGACCTCCTTTCCAGGGTATTGGTCGCCTTTTCAGTTGGTCAAATTTAAGCGTTAGTTACAGTTACAGCTGCAGTCATGCACGGCTCGCTTGCTTTCTTTTCGAGACGAGCCAACACTTCGTCGGTTCTGCACGCATTGCGGGCCTATGTTTAACCGACGAAGTCGAGTTAGAGCAGTCATGTCAAGAGGGTCGACTGGTTTGGTCGGTCAAAATACGTCGTGTAAGACTCACAAGGTGTGTATTTCGCTATGGCCCACGGGATGGGATGAGGTGAGAACAAGAGCGGACGAGTCGCCATTTTAAATTGGCAGGTCAAGAAAGGTGACGGAGGCTTGGTGGAAGATTTGCTTCGACTGTGTTGTGGTATAATTTTGTGCTGACCTCTGAACATATAGAGAAGAAGTCGTACACAGACATCGATTAGTACACACACGCACGCACGATAGGACAAGGGCCACATAAAAAGTATCGTAGGTGTAGAAGCACACGTCCGCCGAGCAGTGTTGGCTTTGGCCGGACTGAAATATCTGTGCAATACTAGTGAAAGAAAGCAAGGAGGACTGATAATAACAGCAGGTGATGTCCAGTGGCACTGTTGATGCTGGTGGGACCAAAGTGTTGCTGAGACATCGTAAGCATAGAATCGTTCTCAGTAAATGTTATGAGAGGAAAATTCTGGTGTATGTTGTTGTGGTTATGTTTACCTGTTTAATACTTGGAAAGTATCCAGCTGCCAACGTTAAGAAAGGTTATTCGAAGGTGGGAAATGAATTACTACACGAGGCTGGATCTTCTTGGATAGTATAAGCGGCCCGGAATTATATACCAGTTACTCTTTTTAATTGTTCTGCTTTACTTTTTGATTTTGAACCGATTTGTTCGATTTTAGAGTTCGAGACACTGACTTGCTAACTCCGGAAGAGCAAACCGGATTTAACGATTACGTCATAAGACATGCTTTAACGTGTTTGAGATAAAGCGACGACTTCGCTTTTTACCAATTTCTCCAGATCGAAAATCATGTTTTTATAGTGCCATATTCACAACAGTATTTAAATGCTTCGCTCACAACTCTCGATAACGGCATCTCCAGTTGTGACCAAATATATCTTTAAATTTTTATTTTAATTTAACAAAATATTCAAAGCGATAAGACAGATGAGCTGAGTCGTCCGATTTTAAACATTACGTCATTCGGTAACGCAAAAGACAAAATGCTGTCACAATTTTTGTCACGCCGGTTAGCACGTTGAGATTCTGACGATGTGTTTATCTTTATCGATAATCATGTTTTTATAATGCCCTATTCACAACAGTATATAAAAACATTGCTTACAACTCTCGGTAAAAGCATGTTCAGTTGTGGACAAATGTATATCAACATTTAATTTTTTAGTTGAATTCAACAAAATTAAATATTCAAAGCGATAAGACAGATGAGCTGAGTCATCAGATTTTAAACATAACGTCATTCGGTAACGCAAAGGGCAAAATACTGTCACAATTTTCGTTACGCCAGTTAGCATGGCACGTTGAGCCAAGTAAAAACATTAATCGACGGTGGAGTGGGTCAAAACGACTGGTAAATGCCTATAATGCGCTTTCTTGTAACCTGTACGATAGAGCATAGCAATGATTTATTTCGTATTTGCGTTCACAATTTGGCTTAAAGAGCCCTTAACATGATTAAAGGAAACTGTGCACAAAGCGTGGTTCCCAGGTGTGGGGAAAAGTTCAATTCTTTTGGGCTGTTACGGTGCCCATACTGATCAATCTTAAAGATGTGGTTGCTTTTATATTGGGAAAATTATCGCCCATTTTTTGAAATGCGTCTGTTTTGAGAATTGTGATGGCCTTTTTGTTCAGGGTTTTGAGGAAGACCGACCAAAAGACAGCGAAAAATGCTCTTGAGTGAAGAATGGATGAGGTCATGGGCATAGTCTGTGGAGCTATGTTTGGTGAGGAGAGGGTGAATAATTCAGTTGACGTCCTTTCCAGGGTATTAATCGCCTTTTCAGTTGGTCAAATTTCAGCGTTAGTTACAGTTACACACTTTTACTGCAACGTGCTGTTACAGATGCTTGAATGTTATCGAACCTTCAGTCACGCACGCCTTGCTTCCTTTCTTTTCGAGACGAACCAACACTTCGTCGGTTCTGCACGCATTGCGGGCCTATGTTTGAAATCGCTGACGACAATGAAGGTTGGAAGGACTGGTTTACTACAATTACTCTCACAACAGACTCCCCACCACACTCTTCGAGATCAATTTCATCTGTCTCGTTCATGAAACGCTGGACTTCGTCTTGATAGATGGTCTGGTATGACGACTGAACCAAATCCTGCATAAAGCCGTTCTTGTGATCTTTTAACGTTTTGTACAGCTCCTTCATCGCCATGGAATCCTTGCTTTCTTTAAAGTTGACCTAGAAGATCAAAAATAAGAAAACTCCACTAGGTGAGACAAAGCGATTAAGAAATAGGACTTAGACAGAATGCGACAAAGTACGATTAAGACAGAATTTTACGTACCTGATGTGCAAGCGTTTCTACTCCACATTCGTGGAGTGCTCGATGAACTGTGAGGGGATTGGCCGGAGCCCCGTTGGGTGTGGTCAGCGCAATCCAATAGACTACTGCTGGGCACAACCTTTTGTCCACTATAGAGCGATGTTCAGCAATCCATTCTTGGCTGGTCGTACTAGCCACCTGACTGGAAGTAGCTGTTTCGTCATTGCTTTCGTCACTATCTTCATCTTCTTCTTTGCCTTTGGCTTTTGCCTTGCTTTTGGCCTTTCTTTTTTCTTGAGTTGCCATGGCACTAAAAAAGAATGCCACATTCTTTATTCCTGAAAAGGCACAAAAATACAAGGCAAAAGTTTAGCTTTATAACATAGTAAAGTTTTTTTATGGGCGCATTTAGAAACTCAATGTGCTTACAGCTTTGAAGGAGGGATATATTTCTCTTTATGCAGTAATAAGTTTTTCAATAGGGAAACAACAAACTAAATCATTTCTTACCGGACACTGCCTTGTCGCAGTTATCTCGCATGCGACAAACATCTTTCCAGGCTTTTTCCAGTCCTTGTTGTTTCACGCTAGCGATACATCTAGCACTGATTATGCTGCATTTGCCATGGATTATTGGACTCAAATAACATAAGGCGGCTGCTTTAACTCCCTCGCTGTTAAGTTGCCTACACGGATTTGTAGCTCGCTGCATCTTGCAATGACATGAAATGGCCTGCATCAAATGATCTTTATATAGCAGAACGTTGTGATGGTCAATATTATGCATGCATCAATGTGAAAACATGATGTCGTTTTGTTCATTTGTTTGTCTTAAAACCTTACACTTAGGGCTTTATCGAATAGAGTTCGGCATTCTAGTGTGAAGTTTTCTTTTTCCAGTATATTATACTTGATATGAAAAGAGCTTTGTTAAAAAACAAGGGCGGTTGTTGTACTATTTTTTAGCATGATATTGCATAACTGCAGATTGCGAAAAACTGTGAAAATCTAGGTTAAAAACAAACGCAACAGTGATATTTCCACAGAATCCGCATTATCCACCATAAAGTATAATGCGTTGAAGACTATCGAAGCTGCTAGTTGTTGTCATTCGAGGGCACCAGCCTTTCAAAAGGAAGTGATTGTTATGCATTTTTTACAATGATATTACATAACCACAGAATTAAGAATCCTGTGAAGCCCTTAATTAAATACAAAAGCGGCACTGATACTTCCAAAGAATCCACATTATCCGCCTAGCATAGCTGCTATCCATCTCTAGGAAAGAAAAAAGATTAAACAATAGTTCATTATCCGACATATCCAAGGAATCCAAGCTGTCCACCCTAAATAAAAAAAGAGTTTTTGGGAATCTGCAAGTGATGTCTAAGTAAAACATTATTTAGTAAGGGTGGATGGACTCCTTGGACATCGAGCTATTGTCTAGAAAAATGAATAAATGAATAAAGAACCATTAGCTTTCCCTTCATTTCTTTTTTAAATAGGGGTGGATATGTTGGATTTAAAGGATTTACTGGAAAAAGAACTATTACCTAAATGAAGAATGAATTGATATTATCTCCCGCTTTATTTCTTTTTAAAATAAGGGTGGATTTATTGGATTTTGTGGAATACATGGATACTAAAAAAAATAAAATAATAATAATAATAATAATGATAATAATAATAATAATAAAAAGTAAATAAAAAATAAAATAAAATTAAATTAAATTAAAATAAAATAAAAATAAAATTAAATAATAATATAGTATCATTTAATAGTTTAATTTATTTATATTAATTTTTTTTATTATTTTTGTTTTTCATTTTCCAACATATCTAAGAAATCCAAACTATCCAACCTACATTTAAAAAAGAGACACTGGATGTATGTCCACGATATCCAATAAATCCATACTATCCACCCAAAAATAAAAAGAGTTCACGCTTAACTTCTTTTACCCTTAAATATGTCCATGAAATCCAATAAATCCATACTATCCAGTCAATAATAAATATTATTAACAAAGATTAAAGGACATCTACTTAGTACTGGAAGTTAATACTCTATACTTTTTCAACAAATAGGTTGGATTCTTTGGATCTTTTAGATTTTACGGAAATGTTCATTCATTCATTCATTCATTCATTCATTCATTCATTCATTCATTCATTCATTCATTCATTCATTCATTCATTTATTCATTCATTCATTTCGCATTCTTTCTTCGTTTCTTCGCTTGTTTATTTTTTGTCTCGTTTCCATCTGTAAGACATCAATCAATTTAATTTATATTTATTGATCGGATTTCCTGGATTTGATGGATACGGAGGATGTGTGTTTACCATTAGAAGTACCTTACATCAAAGAGACTTTTTAGTTCTCCTTGATTTTGAAGAGGAACAAAGAAGGCCTCTCTAAGATTGTTCCTCCTTTAAAGGAACATTTCACCGAAAAACGTTCTTGGTACAGGCGGTTTTTTTGCGAATCAACACGAACGAGGGAAGTTCAGTTTGGCCAACAGTGCTTACTCTAAATATGTCGACAATAAAACAAGACAGTTAAATTGACGCTTGGTTTTAGCCTTTTATCCATACTTTTTCAACAAATAGGTTGGATTGTTTGGATCTTTTAGATTTTATGGAAATGTTCATTCATTCATTCATTCATTCATTCATTTCGCATTCTTTCTTTGTTTCTTCACTTGTTTATTTTTTGTCTCGTTTCCATCTGTAAGACATCAATCAATTTTATATTTATTGATCGGATTTCCTGGATTTGATGGATACGGAGGATGTGTGTTTACCATTAGAAGTACCTTACATCAAAGAGACTTTTTAGGGCCTCTTCATATGAGCCCGGTTGACTGGGCTGGCCCGGTTTCCAAGATCTCGCCTCACTCCTATTTCCTTTGTAAAAATTGCGATGTGTTCATATGAGAAGGCGGGCCAGCCCGGTTACCGAGATCTCGGTTTCTACAACCGAGATCTCGGCAACCGGGATGAAAATTTTCCCATATGAACACTCCAGCCCGGTTACCGGGATGAAAATGTTTTTGACAAATTAGCTTCGCTTTCGAAACTGGGCGGCCAAAATAGCATAATTTTGCCGTGTGTGCATTTCCACTTCAAAAGTATTCGAATTAGCTTTATTAGTAAAGTTACAAGAGTCGGCAAAGCTATGATAGTCGCGAACAATACTTGTTAATGTTGCGCCATTTTGGTTTTGTTTCTTGAATTTCATCCCGGTAACCGGGCTGAAATTTCCCATATGAACAGACGACAAAATTCATCCCGGTAACCGAGCCAGCCCGGTTACCGGGATCATATGAAGGGGCCCTTAGTTCTCCTTGATTTTGAAGAGGAACAAAGAAGGCCTCTCTAAGATTGTTCCTCGTTTAAAGGAACATTTCACCAAAAAACGTTCTTGGTACAGGCGGTTTTTTTGCGAATCAACACGAACGAGGGAAGTTCAGTTTGGCTAACAGTGCTTACTCTAAATATGTCGACAATAAAACAAGACAGTTAAATTGACGCTTGGTTTTAGCCTTTTATCCAAAAGGAACAATGATATTTGAGAAATGGCCGTAACCATCGCCATCATCATCACTATTCTCGTCACCATCACCATCATCACCATCATCATCATCATCATCATGATTGTCATCACCTTCCTCGTCATGCTCATCATCATCATCATCATGATTGTCATCACCTTCCTCGTCATCCTCATCATCATCATCATCATGATTGTCATCACCTTCCTCCTCATCCTCATCATCATCATCATCATGATTGTCATCACCTTCCTCGTCATGCTCATCATCATCATCATCATGATTGTCATCACCTTCCTTGTCATGCTCATCATCATCATCATCATGATTGTCATCACCTTCCTCGTCATGCTCATCATCATCATCATCATGATTGTCATCACCTTCCTCGTCATCCTCATCATCATCATGATTGTCATCACCTTCCTCGTCATGCTCATCATCATCATCATCATGATTGTCATCACCTTCCTTGTCATCCTCATCATCATCATCATCATGCTTGTCATCACCTTCCTTGTCATGCTCATCATCATCATCATCATGATTGTCATCACCTTCCTCGTCATGCTCATCATCATCATCATCATGATTGTCATCACCTTCCTCGTCATGCTCATCATCATCATCATCATGATTGTCATCACCTTCCTCGTCATCCTCATCATCATCATCATCATGATTGTCATCACCTTCCTTGTCATGCTCATCATCATCATCATCATGATTGTCATCACCTTCCTTGTCATGCTCATCATCATCATCATCATGATTGTCATCACCTTCCTCGTCATCCTCATCATCATCATGATTGTCATCACCTTCCTCGTCATCCTCATCATCATCATCATCATGATTGTCATCACCTTCCTCGTCATCCTCATCATCATCATGATTGTCATCACCTTCCTCGTCATGCTCATCATCATCATCATCATGATTGTCATCACCTTCCTCGTCATCCTCATCATCATCATCATCATGATTGTCATCACCTTCCTCGTCATGCTCATCATCATCATCATCATGATTGTCATCACCTTCCTTGTCATCCTCATCATCATCATCATCATGATTGTCATCACCTTCCTCGTCATGCTCATCATCATCATCATCATGATTGTCATCACCTTCCTCGTCATCCTCATCATCATCATCATCATGATTGTCATCACCTTCCTCGTCATCATCATCATCATCATCATCATGATTGTCATCACCTTCCTTGTCATGCTCATCATCATCATCATCATGATTGTCATCACCTTCCTTGTCATGCTCATCATCATCATCATCATGATTGTCATCACCTTCCTCGTCATCATCATCATCATCATCATCATGATTGTCATCACCTTCCTTGTCATGCTCATCATCATCATCATCATGATTGTCATCACCTTCCTTGTCATGCTCATCATCATCATCATCATGATTGTCATCACCTTCCTCGTCATCCTCATCATCATCATGATTGTCCTCACCTTCCTCGTCATGCTCATCATCATCATCATCATCAACACTCCCCAAAAGTAATGATAGCTACATTTGAGGTTAAAACACCGACGTTTTGCAATTGCTTTTTTGTTCTTAGTATCGCTGGGCCATTTTTTACGTGAGGAAACTTTCAAATTTGAATTTTAATTGACGCGGCACGAGCAAACATCTCTTTTTCAAAAACTTAGTGTTCCGTGCGTTTTTGTTTTTTGTTCCTTTAATTGCATTAGGAACAAACTAGGAACACACAATAAAGGAACTTTATTTGCTCAATAGCAACAAAAGTGAGCAAATTCGGAACAAACTGGTCCGTTAGCAGCAAACTGGAACACAAAGTTCCTTTTTATTTTAGTCAAAAGGAACAACTGGTTCCTCTTTTATCCTTTTAGGAACAAAAGGTCCTCTTTAAAATAGTCCGGATTTCCCTTCCTGTTCCTTTTGAAGTGATTGGGGAACAAATGTTCCCAATCTTATTTCTCGCTTAACACAGTTAGGAACAAATTGTTCCTATTTACTGGTATATCCACTGCTGTTGGGAACGCCTTGTTCCTTTTCGGTTTAAATTGTTCCTATTCATGCC
The DNA here is from genome assembly GCA_964017195.1 of Siderastrea radians. Lineage (NCBI taxonomy): Eukaryota > Metazoa > Cnidaria > Anthozoa > Scleractinia > Rhizangiidae > Siderastrea > Siderastrea radians. The sequence continues at coordinate 20,135,524 of OZ024890.1, forward strand.
CCACAGGAACAGAATTGTTCCTAATCAAGGTGTTCTTATTTTCTCAAGACGAGTGTTATGTTCCGCACATAAATGGGAACAGGTTCCGAATTTGTTGATAAAGGAACAAGCGTTCCATTTTGCGCAAAGTGTAAACAGGAAAAGGGAACAAAAGTTCCTATTTAACGGTGGCTATCTGAAACTACTGTCTATCTCTTCCTCGAGACAAATTTCTCAAAACATATCCTTCAAAGAACAGGTTAAGTACGAGACTTGCCCGCTACAAGCTTAATCTCGTTAGGGCTGGCCCGCGCAAGTTCAGGCTTGTGTCTTTGTTCCTTTTGATTGATTGTGTACCAAATACGGACAAGGGAACAATGGGGCAAGGGGCAAGAATGATCAAGTGTGGGCAGAGAATAGTTAACAAATATCTCATTGGCGAATAGGATGATCTCTTGAGGACCCTTTTGCTAGTATAAGTGCGTGCATTCTTTAGAAAAATATCTATTTCAAGCTAACGCTTAAGATGAACAAACGAGGCAAGGATGTCAACTGGTCAAAGTTAGCAAATGCATCGCCTAAACCAAAGAGACTTCACTTAGAAGAGGATGACTGTGATGGTCTTTTTCACTGTCCAGTACAAATTTGTGACCACGATGGATTCACTACGCAAAGAGGCTGTAGAAAACACGTAAAGAACAAACACAGTTGGTACTATTACTTCGACGAGAAGCCAGACAGTGCTCAAATCGATTCGCTTCATGTCGATCAAAACAACAAATGCGAAGCCATTGAGCAGAAGATTCCACCGCATAAAAGCAGGGCAATTGCCTCTTTTGATCCTACAAACAACATTGCCAAAAACTTTTTTTCGTGGTTAACTGGCAGTGGTGGGGGCTGTAAAAGTGATCGACAAGCACAACAGATCGTAAGCAAGTGCTTAAAGTTTCTCAAATTTTGTTGCGAAGAAGAAGAGGAGCTGACGTTTGACGTAGTGGACTTTAGTTTATGTTCACCGAATCTCCTTTTCAAGTTTGTTGATACGATGCAGGATGATTGGAACCTGGGACACGCGGGACGCATAGGCTACTTGGATGCCATTGCAGAATTAGTGGATTATCGAAAAGTGAACGGAGCATCGGAATCAGTATTGAGAGGACTGGCTTCAACAGAAATTTACTTGAAAAAGGTGCGCAAAACCGTTTCCAAAATGATGCGGTTGCAGTGGACCAGTGAACTCGACATCGATGCCTTAGAAGCCAAGGGACACTGGGCCACTCTGGAAGAACTGTTGGAAGTCGTGGGGCGCTACTTGCCGCGCTACGAGAGCGTGCTGAAATCGTGCAAGGAGAAACCGGGTGCCGTTTTGCCCATAGATTTATCTTTTGCTACCAAATTTTTGGCCGTCTATTTATTTATCAAGGTCAAGGGCTCGCGTCCCATGACATATCAGTACTTAACCGTGGAAATGGTGAACAAAGCCAAGACTAACGGTGGATTCATAGACCAGAAAATGTTCAAAACGGCTGGCAAATATGGCTTCGACTCTCTTTACCTGACTGAGACGAGCATGCAAGTGCTGGATGGCTACATCAGCCACATTCGCCCCCTACTCAGACCGACCTGCGACTTTGTATCAGTGACAAGAAATGGAGGGCAGCACAACAAGCTTGGAGAGCTAATGAGTAAACTGGTCTTCGATGCAACGGGCAAATACGTTCACCCGACTCGCTATCGACAGATTGTGGAGACCGCGAGTTCTAGGCAGCTGAGCAGCGGGGCGCAGAGCACAATCTCCGAGGACCAGAAACATAGCTCTGTTGTTGCAAGGGTTCACTATCAGAAGCAGCGATCGCGCGAGGTGGCGAGCAAAGCACACGAATATTTGGAACGACTGCACGGGGAAAAGGGATCAGAGATAGAAATAGACGTGCGCTCGAGGCTTTCAGGAAATTCTGCATCTTCTGAACATCAAAATGCTAGCAAAACGGATACTTCCTCTAACGACGAGGGAGAAACGATCGCAGAATCACCACCCGAGCGTCTTTCAGCTGTCCCGAGACTAAAGCGGGAAAATGCATTTATAGTGACAGATTGCCCGGCGAGAAAAAAGAGTCTGATGTTCACCCCTGCAGAAGACGGTTACCTAAAAGCAGGCATCGAGCGACACGGCTATGGTCAATGGAAAGCGATTCTCAGGGATCCCGAATTTCGTTTTCAAGAGGGAAGGACGGCCAACTCACTGCTGAGCCGTGCAGCGCGAAGATTCGCATCACTTTCTAAGTTATCCTAGAACTTTACATTTACCCCAGAATGAAAAGACACCCTTGAAATAGAAATAACGACATAGGCAAGCAGCAATATGATTCAGTACATGACAAGCAACATTTTATTGTTGTTTTAAGAAGAAATAAATTTCTGAAATTATGAATATATGAAATTCATATATTTGGAATGAAAAAAGAAATGTAAAGAAGATCCTCGCGGTTATTAACGCAACTTATGCAGTTGCGAAAAGAAAGCCTGAGAAAATCAGGCTTGCCGGGATTCGAACCCTGACCTCTGCGATACCGGTGCAGCGCTCGAACCAATTGAGCTAAAGAGCCAACTGGGAGCTGGTCATCAAATTGGTTTGGTGCGAACCAATTTAATGACCAGCTCCCAGTTGGCTCTTTAGCTCAATTGGTTCGAGCGCTGCACCGGTATCGCAGAGGTCAGGGTTCGAATCCCGGCAAGCCTGATTTTCTCAGGCTTTCTTTCCGCAACTGCATAAGTTGCGTTAATAACTGCGAGGATCTTCTTTATGTTTCTTAAATAAATTACTGTTGACTCAAGAAATACTTGTTGATTTTGTTGCTTTGACAATGTTTTTTCGTACCTCGCTGGCTCGAGGAGGCACGCTTGCGCTTACTGGCTTCGGTGGTTGTGGTGCGGCCTGAACGTGCACTCGGATGCGACTGTCTAGCGCTTGAGCTTGGAACAGGCGTTACAAAAGTACTCTGCTCTTCTTCTTCTCCTTCTTCTTCTTCGACATCATCACCGTCACCGTTCCGATTGGCAAGTGGCAGTCTCTCCGCAACGCTCGTGACTAGGTGCTGTTGGTGCTGGTCCAGAAGGCCGAGAAGCGTGCACACCCTCTTCCGTTCCGCCACGGCCTCGGCAGTTCCAAAAGTCCCCAGAGACATGTGATGGTCCCCGAGTTTGCCTGTCAAGTGCTTAATGTAGGCCTTCAACGTGGAACGCTCCGACGAGTCGTCACTAGCCTGGTACCGTTCACAGCATCGCTGTAAATCCTTCTCGGTGGATCTCAACCAAGTACCCTGAAACGCTTCTCTGGCAGCCTCTCGACGAGCCTGTTCTTGGGCTGCTACTCGTGCTTGGTCATACCGCTCGAGATCCCTCGCAATTGGACTGGGGGTGGGATCGTCGAGGTCGTCCGGTAACAGGCTCAAGTTCGCGTTCGACACGCCCCTGGAGCGAAGGAAGTCCTCCCTCTGTCTGCGTCGTTTCGCTCGTGACCTTTCTTCTTCCCTCTTTTTGTGCTCTTCCGTCCTCAGCATCTGTGCGAGGTGTCTGTGGCGCAGGCAACCCGGCTGTGTCTTCTCAAGGAGATCTCGTAAATGCGCCACACGACCTGCCTGTGGGGATGTGGACGGACCTGAATCGCCGTCGTTCTCGTCCTCTGGACTCCCCTCGTCTGACGTGTCGACCGCTGGCATCTCTTTGGCTAAAAGCACCGGTAGTGACGCTGATCGAATCTCTGCCTTCTCTTCTTCCCGCAGCACACCTTCGGCAAAGGTCGATTCCTCCTCCTGCGTATCCTCTTCGCTATCGCCTTCCGATTCGTCCTCGTTGTCAGCCTCTTTCGCCTTTTGCGCTGCCCACAGGACGCAATCCATGAGATGCGTTCTCATCCAGTTGGACGCCTTCTTTTTTGGCCGGGGCAGGCTTCTGAAGGTGTAGGTTCTTAGCCTCCGCTCCATCGCAGGCTGATCGGCGGGACCGAACTCAAGCTTTCTTTGTGAGGTGATCAGCATGGGGCAGCGGTTGATGAATGCTCGGGCACTTTGATATTTCACGTCATGGGCGGCGTACCCACCCTGAGTAAGGATCTTCCAATCGTCGATGTCAAGAGTGTGCTCGGTGGCTTCGTCAATGAATATTACTTCGGTGAAGGGCGTTATCATTGATTTATTGAACGCTTTCTGCTTTGTCACCGTGGCCACGTTGCCGTGGTGGATGAGGCCTAGAATGGGCATGAACAAACTCGTCTTTCCACTGTTGGCATCGCCTACCAAACACGGCACCTTGTCTTTGTGCTGTTTCTTGTTGTAGAGAAGCAGTTTTAAGAAATCGTCGCAGAACTTCGCCACCTCCTGCGGGCTTAGGCTGTTCTCTAAGACTTCTCGAAAGTACTTTGGGCAAGGATCTCTTGCGGAGTCGAAGGAACAAAATGCTCGCGGCGAGATCTTTCCCACCTGTTGCTCCTCAATGGCACCGTCAACAAAGTCCCGCCGGCTGATGGACCAACAGCGGCAGTCTTTTACCTCAATGAGGTCGTAGTTGATTATTAACGGCGAAAAAAGTTCACAGAATGGATCAGATAACAGATCGATCACTCTCTTCATCTCGCGAAGAAGTCTTGCCTTGAAGAACTCGTTGGTGGCAAGGGTGTTGACGAAAGCTCTTGCCTCGCATTTATACGAATACGTGTACCTGGCTTGGTCGTTCTTCTTGTAGACTTTGCCGCGATAGCTTGCATAGCCCAGTTTTCCCATGGCGATCGCTATGTCGTTAACGAGGATCGCAAGTTTATCTGCCGACAGCATCTTATCCTCCTCGCACGCCATGGCTAGCTGACTGGTGGAAGCTTGAGACGTCGTCGTGCTGGACTCAAAGCCAAATTTGTCTAATTGTAGCTTAGCTGCGGTCAGAAGTTCGATTGCACTCAGTAAGGACGTGTGAAATTTCGGGTTAACCAGGGTCACTCTCACCACATTTTCAGTTCCACAATTGTCCAACTCTTGGGTGCATAAGCCATCATGGCCCACCACCTTCCTCGCTTCGTCTTGGTAACAGTGTTTGAAGGACGAGCTAACGAGGTCTTGCATGAAAGGATTTTTGTGATCTTTCAACACTTTGTAGAGTTCTGCTGTGGCTGGCGATTCTTTTCCCTCTTGAAACTGTACCTGAAGGATATCAAATTGAAGCATTTTACCAAACACGGTTCTACATTTCCTTTTTCTTTACTGACTGACCGCTTGTATCGTTTATTATTATCATCATTACTATTATTAACAGCAATCATGGTGCACCAAAACCCATGTCCGATTGTCCACGACAGGTAGAAATTCCGTTTGGACATGCAAACCTTTGACATGACTTTTCCGTGGGACAAGCACATTTTCAATCAGGAAATAACAGAAACAATTGAAAACTGAGTTCATCATTCCCAGTCACAAAATTCAAGTTGATAATAGCAGTGTCACAAGAGAAAAGTACAGTCTTCGTTGTTAGGTTTTCTTTCAAAGCAACTGAGAAGAGAAAACGTCTTAAATGCTAGCAAAAAATTAGATGAATCAAGAGAGGGTCGTTAATTGCCTGTTTGTTTTTGATTCTCGAGTTTCGAGCAAACCGTTTTGGACAAAACCTCTTTGGCTTTGGCTTTTCCTTACTCCGATTCTTTTTAATTTTTTTCAGTTCTCAATTTTGACTAACATGTTCACGGCTAAGGGAATGCTTGGGTTATCGAAAAGTAAGAAAATAATTTAATTACCTGTGTTGCTGTGACTTCCAGTCCTGAATTCAACAGGGCTTTGTGTACAGAAATTGGACTGGCGGGCGCACCGTTTACTGTAGTCAACGCCACCCAGTATGCGATGGCAGGGCAGAGTGATTTGTTTACCTTCGTTAAGTTTCCTTCAAGCCATTGTTGGGAAATAGAGCTCGGAATTTCATCGCCAGAACTGCTCTCCTCTTCTGTGTTCTCGATGATACTTCCACTTTTTTTCTCTTGGCTTGCTATGGCGCTAAAGAAAAATGCTACGTTGTGGATACCTGCAATATTAGAAAGATAAAATGCGTCGAACTTTTGCACTAAAATATTCTTTGAAATCTCAACTAAAATCGGCGTATTGCAACAAATACTAACCTGATATTGCACGGTCGCACAAATCTCGTTTTCCGCAAACAGTTGCCCAAGCCTTTGGCAAGGCCTTATCTTTGACTTTGCAAACACATTTAGCGCTGATAATGCTACACCTTCCGCTTATTACTGGCATAAGGTAGCACAAGGCCGTACTCTTTATACTCTCACTGTTGAGCTGTCGACATGGTTGTCTTGTTCGCTGCATTCTTGCCCCTTGTCCCATTCTTCCCTTGTCCATATTTGGTACACATCCGATCAAAAGGAACAAAAACACAAGCCTGATAATGCTACACCTTCCGCTTATTACTGGCGTAAGGTAGCACAAGGCCGTACTCTTTATACCCTCACTGTTGAGCTGTCGACATGGTTGTCTTGTTCGCTGCATTCTTCTTTCGTAGCGCAAATGTTGTGGCATGGGTGGGGTGTTTATATAGCGGATCAGCGCTGTGCAATTCTGACGAATAAATTTGAAAGTTTAGGCTTTTGTTGACTATGTTTTCGACGTGCTGATGAATAACTGTGAAAGATGATTCATTAGTTTGTTTGTCATGTTTTGAAGTCAAATTTGTTGACGAGGACGTGTCGGAAATGATGTAACTATGAGATGAACGTTATAAAGGGCGTTCCTTTTTAGCACGTTTCTTTAAAGTATGAGTCACTGTTGTTAGCGCAGGACAATAAGGACGCTCTGATGTAATTTAGAGGGCAAGTTCAACGCCAAAAATGCAATCGCTTCATTATGATAGTGCTCCCCAGGAAAAATCGAAGCAAAAAACCTACCCTTAATAATGGTGAAATACAATAACGATAGGATCATTAGACTTGTTCTCTGACTTGTTTTCTCGGACGCTCAAACAATGCAATCAAAACTGTCATTCAATCCAGGTAGCAGCCGGCGCCTTTTCTCAAACGATGGTTCAAAGGAACGACCGAAAAGGTGTGATGCATTTATTGTCACCATTTAGGAGCAAACTTGGTAATGAAATGCAAGAAATGATTGTCTTTCTCATGCCTTTTCACAACGAACCTTTTTAAAAAGAAGTTTCTGTAATGCTCAAGGTGGAACTTAAACTCAACCGAAGCTTCATGTCTCTGGGAAATCTGTAAAAAACAATTGTCTAAAACGAAAACAAAAAATGTATGAAAATGTATGAACTCGAAGCTCCATGGCTCCACAAAATCCGTAAAATCCATCTCTTCCGTGTGTGGTGAAAAGTTCTTTGAAATGGAAAAGAAATGCATTAAGCATTGACTGCTGGTGAAATTCATAGACAGTAAAACTCTTAAAAAGAGTAGCGGAAAAGACGGATTTCACGGATTACCCGGAGACATGAATGTATAAGAAGATAACTTGCAGTCCTGGCTGACTGCTAACTGAAAAAGACTCTTAAAAGAGTAGCGGAAAATACGGAGTTCACGGATTTCACGGAGACACGAATGTTCAATAAGATAACTTGCAGTCCTGACTGACTGCTAACTGAAAAAGACTCTTAAAAGAGTAGCGGAAAATACGGATTTTACGGATTTCACGGAAATATGAATATTTTTTATTACTTTGATATAATACTTCTCTTTTTTTACTGTAAGTATCTTAATACAATTATATATATATATATATATATATATATATATATAATTGTATTAAGATACTTACAGTAAAAAAGAGTAGTATTATATCAAAGTAATAAATTTCCGTGAAATCCATGAAATCCGTATTTTCCGCTACTCTTTTAAGAGTCTTTTTCAGTTAGCAGTCAGTCAGGACTGCAAGTTATCTTATTGAACATTCATGTCTCCGTGAAATCCGTGAACTCCGTATTTTCCGCTACTCTTTTAAGAGTCTTTTTCAGTTAGCAGTCAGTCAGGACTGCAAGTTATCTTCTTAAACATTCATGTCTCCGGGAAATCCGTGAAATCCGTATTCTCCGGTACTCTTTTTAAGAGTTTTACCGTGTATGAATTTCACTAGCAGTCAATGCTTAATGCATTTCTTTTCCATTTCAAAGATTTTTTCCCCACACACGGAAAAGATGGATTCAACGGATTTAACGGTGAACCACCAAAGATCGTGATCAACCTTTGCTTTAATACAATTTTTGCAGTCCAACACTGATTGTACAAACTCAACGGATATAACGGATATAACGGATATGCCGGAGACAAACTCACGTAGATATCATGAAACAAAATCGCTCTGGGTAAACCCTTGTTTGCTGATATAAATTTAAGGCTACAGTATAGGAACAAGCGTGCCTTTCCATGGCCGTTCCCCTTATGAGGAACGCTTTTGCGGAAAATCGTCCAGATTTATTTGTAGTTCTTAGCAAAAGATCTGAGAATGTGCTTTTTCGCTTTTTCCTGCATAAGACTACCAACAGATATAATTTTAGAAAGATTTTTGCAGTGCTTAGTGTTATTTTAAGGCTTCAAAAAAGGGGAACTGAATTTTTGGGAAACGATCATGATTGTCATCACCTTCCTCGTCATGCTCATCATCATCATCATCATGATTGTCATCACCTTCCTCATCATCCTCATCATCATTAGCCTGTGAACAGGCTCTGGTAGGGGATAGGCCCCTTTCCTCTCTCCTTCCTTCCCCACCCCCTCCCTGTCTCCTCGCTCATTCTCACCGTTCGTTTTCGTTGTCCTTTCCCATTATAGAGAGCTGGTTCACGGGCTACATCATCATCATCATCATCACATCACGATCACCGTCATCATGAGTGTGACCCACTTAGATACATTTTAGTTGAATTTTACTTGATTAAAGTTTGATTGGTTGCATAGCTGTTTAGAGATAAGCTAAGTTAACAAGGGCATGGATTCACGAATCATTTATTTCTTCATTTCTTATGCAGAAGAATTACCTACGTAAACTCTCGCTTGCGGCTTAAGTATAAGTAAACTTTCCAATTCTTCTAACTACTCTCTCATGAATACATCGGGTTTTGTATTTGCACATGTTGTTCGCTGTTTTCTATTCCTTACAATGTAATTAACTCATGGCAGTCACACCAACCTTCTTGTCCGTGGATTCGCTGCATTTCCTTCATTTTTCTGGCCTGTATTTCTTGTTGTTCCATTAAAAGTGCGTTCTCCTCTACCACGAGCTTTGCCTGTTCTTGTAGCTGCTGCCTACATACACAAAGTGTCAAAGGAAAAACACAAAAGCTTTAACACCTACATAACATCAGTAGACTGAATGGAACTGTGACCGTTTTAATACTTGCTCGCCACTAGACTAGTAATTTTAAACTTTACCATTTTATCGCTCTCGTTTGACAGAAAACTCTTACACAAGCATTCTCATCGGTCGTTTGTCGGGCGCTTTGAAAACAGAAAACTAGCTAACAATACAACGCTTAAAGTGCTACTATGATCAAAAAATCACTTTTATTTTTTCTTCGGATTTCGAAACTATGTTTATTAAACACTCCGCAAGCGAAATTATAAGCCTTAATTTTGAGAAGAAGACCGTTAATTTAAACTGCAATTTTCCGTTTTAATGGTCCGCCATTATTACACCAGAAAGGATACAATGACATCATTCACACACGAGTTTTAGAATGCAGTGTGTGTGAAAGTGCCTTATTTAGTATGCAGCACGGGAGTTTTGAGCTTTCACACTCTCAAACTCGTGTTTTGCATAATTTGTAAGCCGCGTTCACACACTACATTTTACAGCTCTTGCGCGTATGACGTCATTGTATCCTTTCTGGTGTAATAATGGCGGACCATTAAACCGGAAAATTGCAGTTTAAATTAACGGTCTTCTTCTCAAAATTAAGGCTTATAATTTCGCTTGGGGAGTGTTTAATAAACATAGTTTCGAAATCCGAAGAAAAAATAAAAGTGATTTTTTGATCATAGTAGCACTTTAAACACTCACTTCATGTTGAACTCTGTCACTTGTCAGAGATCAATCAACTGTGAACGCAAAAGTGAGCCGTTCGCATACGCTTAAGGATTTTAAATTCTCTGTTGTGCTTCCACCAGTAACTTTACAATGGAAGGATTCATATGTTGTTAAATCATTTTAATAGCTTTATAGCTTTATAGTCATATTTTGAATTTTTAGTTTGTAAGTAGTGTAAATATCTTAGTATTCATTTATTCGAAGAAGTTATTTTTTCTCATACAGGCGCACGTGTATTTCACCGCCCCACAATCGCCATCGCCAAAATTAGAGACTACTTTAGTCTAGTAACATTGTGACTTACCATTCATCAGGACCCAGAGCATCAGGACTGGATTTGCTAATACTCTGTTAAAATATTTCGGTAAAAAAAATCAGTCAGGGCAAGAATTAACAAAAAAATTAAATAATAATAATAATAATAATAATAATAATAATAATAATAATAGGCTTGTTGAAAAACTTCAGTTGGAAAATTAAAACTAATGCTGTCCGACGTTTCGATGGTTCTACCATCGAAACGTAATAATAATAAAGTGCAAGTTGCTGATCAATCAAACCCAACGTACCATATGAAGCTGTTGATTTTCCTTGACAACTTCCATGACCCGTGCTTTGAACGCGTTTAGCTCTTCCTAAACAGGCCAAAAACAGAACAAAACAAAGAAAGATATTACAAACAGGAAAGAAATGAAATTCACGTTGGTGTAGAAAAATAGACAGTGCCGCCTACGAATAAAAAAATTGTTGTGAAGAAACCAAGACAAGAGCAAAACAAAGGGGTCTGCAAGGATCTACATCAACACTGCATTTGTTGTACGTTTTTTCAAGGAAAAAAGGAAAACAACTACGGTATTTCAGCAATTTACAAAACCTAAAACGGCACTTTCAACGTTCATAAATACAGTAGTCCGACTCCCCTTGAACTGAAAGTCGTTTTCTCTGGTTGAAGTTGCTCACTACAGTCTATGACTTCCGTTATCTCGAACAACTTTTGGTTTCCCTTTAGTGTTCGAGACAGCAGGAGTCTTGCTGTAACACGCCATCGTGACATTATAAAACCAGGCGCGGAAATTCTGCCTATTCCAAGTAACTTTTATTAATTCTTCCACTCCCAGAGTCAGGTATGGAGATATTACGGTGATTCTAACTTCTGAGTCTGTGGATAAAATCCTATGGCGTCACTATTCAAATGCAACCTCGTCAGTAGGACTTTCACATGGTACAATTTATATTTAAGTATTTTACAAAGTGAAATTTGGGAATCGTCTTAAATTTTGATTTCAGGCACTCTTCGGAGTGAAAGGGTAAAAGGCGCTACGTCACCAATTTGTAGTATTAATTTGAGAAGTCAAAAGGCATGTTTGTATTGACGGAAACCCGAAAAAATGATCCAGTTTTGTTTAAAACTACTCCACCAGTGCACTGAAACTGCAAACAAGTGCCTTTGGCCACAGATGGACAGGATGGAAATGGATTGCAACTTGAAAAAAATCGGGCCGCTCTTTTTGGCAAATACGACTATACAATGATCACGTTTTCTTCTACTTTCAAAAATTTATGTCATATCTTCTTGGAGTTCTAAGACCATTTTGTGTATAAGAAAATGCTCCTAGTTTTGATTTGAGAAAATATTGACCCCGAGACAAAACCCCGTGACGTAGCCCCTTTAAAAGGCTTCCAAAATATTGTAATTCTGCCTTTTTGAGTACACGGAAAACCCTAGTAAGTTTGCATGGCCCATGAAAAATGGTGATGCTTTTAAAAGCGGAGAAATTGCGGGGAAAAATTGCCTGAAACGGCTAAAAAGGCCCAATAAAAGCTCAAAAAAACGCATGTGCGAAGGAACTGGGAACTAATTTTCCACAAATCGTGGAAAAATTTTCTTTGACGATCCATCTACACTTGCAATTTTCACACTTGAAAAATTTTTTCTGGCGTGCCAGCTTTCATTTGTCATCTGAAAATCTGATAAATTTTCTTATCTACGCGACCAAATAACATTTGTCATGGAAAAATTCGTCAAGGAAAAATTTGCTCGCGTGCATGGGGCTTTAAATATCGACTATTCGGAGAATTATTAGTCCCAAGTAGTCCGAAAAGAACGAGGGCTGAATTTACGTACTGCGAACTAAATAAGGCTACTTACATCGTAGGTTCTGATTAGTTGTTCTTTTTCTTTCAATCGATCATCGTACGCCAAGAAAAGAGGAGCCAAAAACTTGGTGCTCACCTGGAAAAATACAGTACTCAGCACTCAAATACAGCTACAGCACTCAGAACACATGCAAGTGTACCAACTTACAACAAAAACACTGGCCTACTACCTAATTTGGAAAAGTAGATGGTTAAAACATTGAAATGCGGTTAAATTGCGATTAGAGGTAATGTTTTCTTGAACTTGCAACGCCGTTGCAAGAAAACTTGCAGACGAAGTTGCGCGCCTAACATCCCCACTTTGCGAACCTGTCTAACAACGAAATATCGCGTTGTAACAGCACCTTTACTCAAATCTTTCATCGCAAGTTTAAAGCTGCCAATCTTGCTGTCTAACAACATTGCGATTGCGTTATTTTTTAACGCGGATCGAAAGCACCGGTGCGTGACCACGGTGGGCTGATTTTCAAGCTATTTCAATAGTACTTACCAACCATGGGGCAGCCTCCTTCATATGAGGCAAAGCCATGCCTTCTACCTCCTGTACCGAAACAAAATGAAAAATGTTACACTGGCAAATAAATGGTGGCTTTAGCATTCTGATGATTAGTTTTCAGCTAAAAATTGACTAAAGGCCCGGACGTACTGTCCTTGACATGTTGCACAGCAACATGTAACACTGCTCCAAAGTTTTTCAAACCATTCTTACGACTTAATTCAAATGAAGATCCAAAACTTTTCCGACACTCTGATGAGTCCGACAGTCATAAGTGTCGCCAATTTGATCAGCAGTAGTTAAACACCGAAATGACAATTGATTGGTTAAAAGATTGAAATTGCGCACGACGTTGCATGCAATGTTGCAGATGCTGGACGCTCGGTGAAAGTGTTGCGTGCAACAATTTTAGGAGTGGACACAAGGTGCAAATATACTAAGTTGCGCGCAATGTTACATCCGCTGTCAGGGCCTTAACGAAAGCGCCAGGTTTTCCTAAGAACTGTTAAAGAATGGTAAACCAAGTTGACCTTAGAACAAATTGCTCAGAGTTGCATCTACTCCTGCGCGACTTCATTTAGGATCTTGATGGCAAATTTTAATTATTGCTGCAGTACCTCGTATGATACAGGTCGATACTTTGCTTGATATCTACTCAGTTCCACATTGAGTCGATGTACTGTATAAACAAGCAAAACAAACGTATGTAAAAATTTCAATTATCTGTAAAAATCAGTATAACACAACGACAAATAAAACCCATCACAAACCTGTGTCTCGTAGGACCTTCTGTTCTTGGTGCAAGTCCTTGATTTGTTTTTGCAAGACTACAGATGACACCCCTACAAAAAGCAAACACATGATGCATAGCAAACGTTTTAATCCTTATCCTCCTTATTAGCAACTATCCTGAGTTTGAGAGTCTCACATCAAAGCAATTAGAGCACTGGCCTTTCTTTCCAAGTTCCCCCCATAATGACTGAAAACGAATGAGAGACGGCGACCAAAAAAAGCTGAGAAAAAGAGTGACATTCGGGATGATAACAGAGTTTAGGTGGAGTCTATTTAGCAAGTTCACGTATCACACGGCAGACAGCACACGGATGGATAGAAACTACATTACTGCTAAAAACGTTTTCCACATCTCACCAGTTCCTTTCTGAAGAGAGAGTGCCAGCTGTTTTAGAGCCTTATTTTCTTCCTGCAGTGATGTATTCAGCTCAATTAATGCTGACTTCTCTGATTCCAGAAGTTCAATTCTTCCTTTAGACAATCGATAAACCTCATCGTCCCTAACCACTTGTACTTCAGTCACTGCCGCGTGAGTTTTCGTGACAACGTTTTCAAACTCAACACTCTTTTCACGAGTTTTCCTAGTCTTTCTGTCAGATTTCTCGTGCACTTTCCTTCCCCCTGTTGGGCCTTCTGTTCTCCTTTCTCTCAGATGTCCCTCTGAATCGACATGATGCGACTTTCCACTGCCTCTAGCCTGTCGCTGTGAGCTTCCTCTCCTCCCCTCCCTCCAACTTTTTTCAGTATCAGCATCGGTATATGATCCATGCCGCCTGCTCACTCTGTCCTTCCCCTCAGTTTCATCATAATAGGACTCTGCGCCGCTGCTTTTCCCTCCATATATATATCTTGCGTGGTCTAAGTGAGAATAATCACCAGATGGTTCACGTCTTCTTTTCCCCTCCCTGTCGTAAAAAAGGATGTCTTGATCGTTCCTTCTGTCCAGACTCTCTTTATCGTACTTTGAAGTGTCAAGCGTATCTTTTTCGACTCTTTTGTCCAACCTCTGCTTATCATTCTTCGAAGTATTAAGTTTATCTTGGTTATTTCTTTTATCCACATCCGCCGTTTCCACTCTCTCAGAGCTCATTCTTTTCTTCCATTGTTCCTTAGCATCAGCATGTTTTCTCGCCATCTCTTCAAGCTGCTGCTCCAGCTGTCGGCTTCTTGCTTCTTGTTCCTTAACTTTTTCTTGAAGCATTTCTTGATGTTGCTCTAAAGCCTATGCAACACAAACAACAGAAAACCCTTATCAAAGTACATTCGCACTTATCCAGTGACCACATATTTCTTTGTTGGGGTCTGCTTCAAATCTATCCATTTTTTTCCTAGAGTACTCAAGAAGTGATCACGGCGTGGCTGAATATACCTGCACAATTTTAGTACGTGTTATCGGGCATGCTTGTAATCACCTTTGCTCACTTCTGCTCACTTATTCATTCCTAGCTCAAAATGGCACCAGCGGACACTACAAATTTGTCTCACCTTCCTCCCTATATCAGGATCCCCAAATTGGTCCACCAATCTTAAAATCAAAGACATCAGTCCACTTCAATCAATCAACTTCTGAAGCAAGTGCAGGGAGAGGAAAGATGGAATTTTAGTGCAAATTAAAGATTGCCCAAAATGCAGTCAAGGAAAAAGGAGGAATCTGACCGCCTCCCTTTACCACAAATGTGTTCTCACCCAAGTCTCCTTCTTGCTCCTAATTTCTTGCCTGACACGAAGGCTAGAAGAACTCGGGGTAAACACAGACACAATTTTTTTCCAAACAAACCTTTCTCTCGTGTGTAAAGCTGTTGCTCTGTTCCTCAAGCCTTTGTTGTTGAAGCAACTGAAGCCTCTGCAGCTCACTCTCCTGTCGCCGCTGTTCATTCAGGAGATTTACAATCCGCTGCTCCTGCTGTTTTATTTCGGCTAGGTCTTCACCTGCTGGGCTCAGAAGGCTTACACTGGACTGCAGCTGCTTCTGTTGTTCCTCTGAAAATAATCAAGTAAATCTATCTTAGTTTTTTGCTTATCTTATTTTTTACTACCTTTAAGATCTTGATCTTTTAAAAACAATAAATCAGCATTTCATGCCTACAGTCCCCTGTGGAGGTCTTCAAATATAAACTGACTAGAAGGTGTAAAGGTAGCAAATTTTGGGAGGTGGCATTTTTAACATTCTGACCTAATAAGTGCTTCACCCCCAGGCAGTGATGATCTATAGCGTAACCTGGTACCATCACGTTTCGTTGACTGATTTTTTTAAACAAAAAATCCAAAGGCTGTGAATAGGCTCTGTGATAGAGAAAATAACATGAGAAAAATCGGCAAGCAAAACAAGAGAGATAAGCTCTCCCGCGTTCCACTTGCTTCACTCGCCAATTTTGTGTGTGTTATTTTCCCCACCACAGAGCACACAAAATTCACTATAGCAGAGAAGTAATTAACAATAGAATGCTAATAACAACTTGGGTTTTACATGTAATTACACTTTATTATTAATAGTGACAAAAATGGGCAAGGAAATCCAAGGCTCAACTCAAAATTGAAAATACTAAATTTGTTGTTGAGTCCAACATGTAAGGAGTTCAACGTAGGTCTAACATGAATAGGGTAGCAGTGGGACAAAAATTTGTGGAAGGGCTGTTCAGAGGGCTAGTAAGGAAAACACACTTGTACTACTAGACTCTAAAAGATAAAGAGTCTCACCTAACTGCCTGATCTGGTCGCATAACTTTTCCTGCTGTTTGAGAGCTTGGGCCTGTGCCTTTTGAGATTGAGATAACTGCTCCTGTTGCTGTTGAAGCAATTCTTGCTGTTGTCGTACAAGCTCCCTCTGAAGTCTCACATCTGACTCACTGACTGCTGGCCCTCGTGGTGAATAATCAGCATTCTGAAAACGAGGTTTCAAAAAATCATAAGACACAATGTATATGTGTAAAAGAGGGTTTAACTTTTTGCTATAATGCCCAAGGGGAGCACATTACATGGTTTTTGATTCTTATGTTTTCTTACATGTAGGTTGACATGGCCTAGCATTTAAACTCCCAGTAGTGTGGAAAAATAACAAGAACTACATGGCACTACAGTACATACAGCAAATTAATTAATTGGATTGCCACTGGGAGGAGTAGTGACTTCACCCAAGTGCACTCCCAATCTGGCTGTTATTGGTATGTTCATTTGCATTATTTGTTTCATAATGTCCCTGAAAAGCCCCTCATAGGAAGTGGTCAATTAAGTACCTGTAGTTATCATCATCATCATCATCAGCATCATCATCATCATTATTATTATTATTATTAACGTACCTCATTAAACTCTTGTTGCATTTTTTCCAAAGCTCTGAGCTGTTCTTGTAGCTTCCATTGTTCTCGTATCACCTCCTGCTGTTGCTGTTGCTGAATCTTTTGCTGTTCTAGTTGCTGCTGATACAAAGATTGCTGCTGCTTCACCAGGGTCTCCAGCTGCCTCTGTCGCTCAGCAAATGATGTTTCATTTGCCTGTCTGGCATCCTCTAGTTTCTGTATTAAAGCTGAATCAGTATAACTTTGATTTTCCCTGCTTCTGGACTGAGAAGGGCTTGCATCTCGTCTTGCTTTCACTGGAGCATGGGCAGCAGATTCAGCTTGTCTGTGCCTCTCTTGTTCATTGAGTAAATGAACAAAGGAAGACACCTTATTAGCTCGTTTTGCTTGTGCTTTGAAGCCAGGGTGGTGGCTACCTTGTCCTGGTTGTACTTCTTCATTTGGTGACTGCAGCTCCTCTTGAACTTCCAAATTATCAACACCTGCAAATGTGTGACTTAAACTCAGGGTAGCTTCCTCGATTCTTGCCTCAGAAGCTGGAACTGGACTTTCTGTCAAGGTATCATTAAACTGCTCACGTTCAAAGGTAGTCCTACCATTAAAATCAATAGTGTTCTTGGGGACAACGGGAGACATATAACTGTCATCGTCTTCTGAGAGATCACTGAGTGCAAGTTTATTAGACACCCCCTCAAACCCTAATCTTTCTACGACCTTCAAAGCTCTTCTTTGTTCATCTGTCAATCTGTTCTCTGGTGCATCGCTAGGTACCGGAGGGAGAGGTTGCCCTGGGCCATCCAGTTCATCTTGTGTAGGTGTCTGTCCTTTCTTTCTACTACTGCGTTTTGGTACCTCTGGAGTTGAGCCTCCTACATAGGGTGGTATAGGTGGAGGAACTTCTCCATCCTCTTTATCAAGTTCTTCAGTTACTTCCTGAATTGTATCTGGTGTTTGCCTCTTCAAGCTGGATTTTTTTGCAGAAAGTTTTGGTCCATCAACTGAGTCATGATCATCTCGATTTTCTCTTTTACTACCTTTTCTGCTGTGCCTTCTTCCACTAGTTGTTGTGCTCTCCTCATCATGACTGGTGACATCTGTCAGCTCATCACTACTGCTGTACTCACTCACTGAATCATTCTATTAGAAAATGGAAAATCACTGTGTTAAGTGTACTATTCAGATTATCCTATGATTACCTGTTACCTAGCTTCTTTGTTCCAACTGTGCCACATAAGGCCTCACTCAGATTTCAGTAAATTATGCATTTTTTTAATGGGAATGGGTAATTACAATCATGGCCATTAGACCTTGGGACACTTGGTGGCATTTCAATGAGAAGTAAGATAATGTAACCTCCACTGTAATTAGAAGTCTTTCACAAGATTTATGACTATCTGTGCCCCCATCCCCACCTCCCCAAACAATGTTGAAGATCAGTCATCAGTTTCAAAACCCAGTTTCAACATTGTACAGGGGGGAGGGGGCAAGGCAAGAGTATTTTTCAAATGACACCAACGGGATGCGATTTGAGTGAAGTGTCCAAGACAAATGGCCAGGGTTGTAGCCCACTGACCAAACCCCTGGTTTGAGCACCAGGGGATGCACGTTATCAGGCCTCTACCAATGGAACCATCCAGTTTGGTCACACTTCCCAAGCACCAGCATCCTAGTTGCTAGAGCTTTTGGGGTCAATGAAGTACACAAGCTTCACAGCCATGACAAGGACTGGCAGCCTTGTTGTGATTAGGGTCATCCAGTTATCAGAGCATTTTTACTTGAATTGTTTCCATCATGCCCAAATTGTACACAAATCTTTTCACTTTACATTGTCTACAGGTGGCTACAATTATCACAACATTTTAAAAGCTTTAAAAATCCTATTATAGCAATATACTTGTCATGTAGTTGTAGAATGATTTGTTTTACACAGAAAAATTTGTAGCCTGCATTGCAGACATATTTTTTGGGCAAGCCAGTGCTATAGCCACCATCTTGGATTCTAAAAGAAGAGGGAGATTGGGGAGAGTAGAAAGAGCAACCAAGGGGGAGGGGACTCCCCAGCTCCCTAAGATTTTGCAAATCCAACATGGCAGCTCTGCGATTAACCTTGCTTCATTAAAAAATTAATTTGCATGTGGAATCATGGAGATTGACTACCCGATCATAATTTCATGATATAACTTCCCCAAAAGCAACTCAAGTTCACTTAAAACTTACAGCTAATTATCCCAGCCTGACCAATCAATGGCAATCAATCACTGGAAATCCAATCGATCAATCGATAACAATCGATGACAATTAGTTAATTGCCATCGATTGCAATCAACCAATCGATGACCAGTCGATAATCACAAGCTCGAGTCCTCTAATTGCTATCGATTGCCATCGATTACAATCGATTACCATCACTCATAGATTACTATTGACTGTCATTTGCTGTCAAGCTGTTTGTCTTCGATCAATTTTCCTGCAACCATCAATTATTGAGTTCCGCTCGTGGCCGCATACGTGTCTGGTGACTTTTGCTCCGTCTTTTGCAAAAATAACTCGGTTAACATGCGTCCAGTTATTTTGATTATCCAGCAGGTTGTAGTTACTGTAAGGGGTATCACGAGTGCCCTTTTTCTGTTAAAGTTGGCGAGCAATGAGGATTGATAGGTTTCCGTCGTAACTTAAGCTTGAGTGAGTAGGAACAGTTTCATTCCAGTTTGTTTTCTGTTAACAATTGTAATTTTGCATCTACCTGCATCTGGTATAAAGTTCAATAAATTGTTGTTCTTGTTGTTCACAAGCATAAATGTCAGCAAATCTCTCCTCGATGGTAATAACATTAAGTCGTGTTATAGAGACGCCATAGGTTTATTCAGTATATAATGTTTCAACACTGCATGAATTTAGCGTCGACCATCTTAAAAGTACTTTATTTTACTAAGGAGAAACTAACGGCAGAGTCACCCTCCTCTCCCATGTCCTCTCCTGGCGGCTTTACCGTTTAAAGTCTGGCACCAGGCTCAGAGTAGCGTAATTGCATTACTTCCTAGTTTCCACCCTAAATAACCCACAATTTTAACAACAGTTATGTAATTTCATTTTGCCGTATTTCTCCTGTAAAACATTTTCTTTTTGACCTCCCCCCAAAAAATATGGAAATGGATGACAATCGATAATAATCGATGACAATTGATGAAAATAGATGACAATCGATGGCAATCATAAAACACAAATTTTTGGGCCATCAATTGGTCATTGATTTCCGATATCAATCGATTAATTGTTATCGATTGTCATCGATTGTCATTGATTGTTATCGATTATCGATTTCATCGATTGGTCAGGCCGGGTAATTATACATCACGTGTAGGTCAAGATTCTACAGTAAATACCAAAAATAGCTACTCTCTCTTTTCAAATAGGTTTAGATTATAAAGCTTAGACCTTATGGTAAATTGAAATGCAGGCAGCTGAGCTCAATATTTTGTTTGCACATGACGTCATGTAACAAGCATGATGAATATCAACAGTTCAATATGCCTGACAACTAGCTATCATTCATTTCACATGAACTGAAAAACATGACGCTAATCGTGCTTAATCGCTATACCTCATCCTTCTCTTCATCACCCGGCTGTTTTGATCCGCTTTTCTTTTTCTTGTCCACTCGAGAATATATTGGCTCGTCAACCTGACCATTTTCATGATCCAAAATATGATAAAAATGGTCCTGTTTTTGCTCTGATGAGCTCCCTTCGCCTGTTGCTCGTTCTGCTTCCTCTTTTGCAGCGCCAGAGGAATTTTCACCTCTGGACATCCTAAAGTACTTCGTAGTTTTGTCAAAACTCTTCCCACGATGCACGCTTTCATATCCAACTTCTTCGATATCTGAATCAAGTTGTTCCCTGCTGTCCTCATTGTTGGTATTATTTTCATGATCGTCTTCCCCTTGCGGTAGCTCGACCGGTGCACGCTTAGATAAATCTCCTAACACAACTCTTCCAACATTCCCAGCTTCGCCTATAGCCTTAGCGAGCGGCGATGGTGTTCGTCTGGGCCACGTCTGCGCTAAATTTGTCGGAGTTCTTGGCACGGCTGCAAAAATGGCGCTTGGAATAAGCTGAGACGCGATGTGGCTCTGAAAATAGAAACACAATAACATTTACCCCTTTTTAACCACTAATAAGGAACTAATCCAAATATGTTTTGTTTACCAATCCTGAAGGGCTATCTTTTGCTCGTTTTGACTTTTTTTGCTTTTTCCCTGGCGCCATTTTGAAAATTCCAGTGAGTGTTTACGGCGTTACTGCGCTTGCGCCAGCGTCTACTATTCAAAGCAGTTGTCATAGAAACTGTACATAGTTCGTGCAGGCTCAGAAAAAACTAGAAGCACGGCGAAAAACGCCGGGAAAGAAAAAAAAAAGGAAATTATGTTTGTATATTAGTGAAGAGTATATCAATGGGAAAAAAAAGCGTCCCTCGACCGCTGCCTTCTTTTGATTCCCCCTCTGCCTCCCCCCCCCCCTCTCCTCATCCAATCTAGTCAATCTGTTTCCCCAGTCTTGAAGCCTGAAATGAAGTATTACAGCAAGGAGCCCAAAAGTGTGACCACTTTTAATTTATTCGCATTCTTTCGTGCAGATTATCCAATTAGAAGCCGAGAATAGCTTCAAGAAAATTAACTCAAACTGCAAAGAGATCTTGCGGCGAAGGTGAAGTTGCTCTTTGGTGGACGGATGCCTGTTTTTTGAGGCTTTTACTCGTCAACTTTGGAGTTTTTGGCTTTGAAAACTTTCAGTAGACAAGTTTTGCAAATTGAAATGCGAAAATCGGAGAAATCGATAACGGGTTTTTTTTGCGGTAAAATTGTAACTGTTCTCAGTCGAGCGGGCCGCCGAGCAAGTGTAGCTCACTGTATAAAGGCTAAGAGCTCGAAGTGTAAGTGATTTCTACCGCCAGCATAAATGCATTTTTGCTTACTTTTACTTGTAAATGCCACGAGGTTACTGTCAGCGTTCTGGCTTCACGTCTTTCAGTTAGCGAAGATGTAGCGGTTGACTTGTTATAGCGCGTCGAAATATAAACAGTGGTTCAAACTTTTTCGGAAAGGCTGCTGTACATCTCAGTGAACAGTTTTTATCGCTTGATTTCTGAGAAATAATTGTCCCCTGTGAAAACCCAGGGTGGTCATAATTTAACGAGGCATCTGATGCAACAGTTCACTTGTCGAGATTCACGATGTAAACAAAGAAGCGCGAAAAGTCACTCAAGGAACTGCCGCTCGACTGGCAAGTGCATTTACTTCGATTAGATACCGTAGAATTTCGCATTTCGGAGAAGTTATTTTAGCGTCTAATTTCAACGCCAAAACTGACTAGAAAATATTTATATTCTTTACAAATATTATGCTTGCACAGCAGCCTAGTATAAACTTTCCTGAGGTTAGCCTATCGCGCGATGGCGATGGAGTTTTGCGCGTTGATAAAAGTCGTCAATTCACTTAGCTGTTGCTGCATGTTAGGATCTTTCTGCAGTATGCCTGCAACTTTACCATAAAAATTCTCCTATGATAGACTACGTCGAAACAGCTCAGCACATAGCTCAACGCTGGTAACTGCATGCGATGCAAATAAATCGTGCTTGCAATAACATCACGCAACAACTTTATTTATAGTGTGCAAAATGCTCGTATTACAATGTAAGTCAATATCAAAATAATGCTGTGAGTTACAATGCAAGTATCGGAAACTTTATTAGCCCTCCAGAAATCACAAACTTATAACCTCACATTCTCGGGTCCTCCAGTGGCATTCTTTTTAGCTCGTCCTGAGATGAATAGTTTTATCTGCGCAACAAATTCGCCGTTTAACTGACTTCTCCTCTGTTTACATCGTCGTGACCCTGCATGGCCGTGATTTACATCACAACATCGTGAAACTCAGCAGCCAAACTGCATCAGATGATTGAATTATGACAATCCTGGGTTTTCACAAGAGCAAAGGTTATAGTTTATTCAGGGGACAATTATTTTATCCAGTCATCATTTCTCTTCTTACCAGTGCGATGAAATGCGTGAAGCTCGACTTCGTACGCATCCGTCTACTGCAGACATAACTTCTTTCACTAACTTTTTAGACTAAGCTTATATCCTCTCTTTCCGGAAAGTTTAGTAGGCGTCCAACTGTTCTTTTTTCCAGTGTAAAATCCGTCATTTCTGCCACTTCAATATTCATTGAATCAGACTGATTCACAAACGAGAAGGGAATGCTATGACACACGTTGTAAGGAAAGTTAATTGATATCTGCAGGATATTTTATATATTATTAGTTTATTCAGGGGACAATTATTTTATCGGAAATCAAGCGATAAAACTAGTCGCTCAGCGGTAATACCAGCCTTTCCGATAAAGTTTGAATCATTGTTTATATTTCGACGCGCTATTTAGCTAACTGAAAGACGTCAACCCAAAATGCCGACAGTAAAAAACATACACAGTAACTTCGTGATATTTACGAGTGAAAGTAAGCAAAAATGCATTAGAAATAGAAATTTAGGACTTGCATCAAGGACTTTTTACTAGCTAGGGTTGCCCGGCCAGGTCGATCGACTGAGAATACCCAAACAAAAAACACAGCTGTTGAGCGGATGTATCAATTTCCCTGCTTCGCGGTCAATATCTCGCCTTTCGGAGTTACGAAATTTGTCTAGCGTAGGATTTCAAGGCGAAAAACTCCAAAGTTGACAAGTAAAAGCCTCAAAAACGGGTATCCATGAAAAACCAAAGTTTGAGTTAATTTTCTTGAAGCTGTCCTCGGCTTCTGATTGGATAATCTGCACGAAAGAATGCGAATTAATTAAAAGTGGTCACACTTTTGGGCTCCTTGCTGTAAAGCCCCGCAGGGGTTTCAAAAAGAACCTTGATGGATAAGGCATTTTCCGGCCAGCATTCAAAATTAACCTTTCTTTTTGTGATACCTAGACACTAACGAAAATTAATTTAAGCATTTCTGCGCATGCGTCCGTGAAATTAAGCAAAAAATGTAATTTTAAAAAAGGTAATCACGGGTGAACTTAACACGAGATGTATTAGCAATTTTGCTATGCGTATTAAAGTATTTCTTGCTTGGAAGAATTAAAGCCTCCCACAAGTGAGCAGTTCTAGCGTTTATCACTTATAAATGAGACAGTTGCGTTAGGGTATTTTTCAATCGGGTCAGTATTGGTCGACCACTGACTCGGCTCGGCAGAGGTTTCTGTGCTGGGAGGACCCGCGTAGAAATCAATTCTCCGAGGCGGACGATGTCGTTATTTTGGTTTCCCTCTCCAATCTTCGGACTTCTTTTACAGGAGGCTTTCCGGTTCAAACAAGATTCAACAAGATTTTTTTTTAGCGAAATATCAAGCATTGGCTTCCACGACTTCTGAATGAAATACCTCTGTTTTCCAAAACTACGCCGAGGGGAGGGGAGGGTTGGAGGAGGTGAAACATGGTCAACTCGTGTATAAAACACCAAGGGCGCTTTCTATTCGACCAAAAATTTCGGCAAATGGAACAATATTATGCAGTTAGCTATTCTCAACAGGAAAAAAAATCCATTCCACTTGACAAAGATCCCTCCAATGCAACCGAAACAACAAAACTGATTTACACCTGACCAGGAGGATAACACGAAGTGATCGGATAGGAATAGACGAAATGAAAGCAAGTTTCGCTCTTTTTTGTGTGTGTTTTTTTCTGTTTTTCTGTTTGTTTGTTTTTTGACATTATGGTCAAATGAAAAGCACCAGCACCCAAAAACGTTTTGTTTACTTCTGATGATCTTTTGTTTCTTAGTAATAATTTGCTTGTAGCCAGATATTCTCAAAAGAGTGAGCTCTGGGTACGAGTTTACTTCCAGACACAACTCAAGAGATCACAGCTCAAGAAAGTAATCCCTTTACGGTATTTATTTGCAGAGTTGTCTCCACAAGGGCGAGTTGGCATTAAAAAGATAATGTTTAAAAGAAATGGCAATTTTGAGAATAAACAGCCTTTAATAGGTAATAGGGCTGGGAAGCTAAGAGAAGTCTACGGAAGCGGGAAAACTGGGAGGAAAATCAGCATTCAGTAATTTCTAATTTTGCCCTCTTCCTTCTGGGTGGCCCGCTTCTCGAAAGCCTCGAAAACCTTTCGAACCCGAACCACTCATTCTACAAAGCTGTTATTTTAACATGTCTTTAACATAAGGAATTTTAAACGTATAGTAAAGTTTCATGCTTAGAAATAGCCTGCGTGGCCGGCGTTCGAAGGGGAAGGGAGAAGGGGAGTTCGAGCGCGAAGCGCGATCGTGGGATTGGGAGGGGGAACCCAAATCCAAAGCCCACGTTCAACCAGCGGTTACCACTTCGTCATGCGCTTTTCTACAGGGCAACACATGGAGGAAAAGCAACATGGCGGGTTTTACGAAAATTGTACGTTGAGAACTCTCTTTCCTACGGATTTTTTTCAACTAGCAACGAACGAATAGTCATTCCTAAAAAAAATTCAGATATTTGCCCCTTTTTCATCTTCAATCATGTCGTCGAGTTTTGGTGATTTGCTGCAGCAGGCTGAACAGTTGACTGCCGACATGGACAGCGGCTGGGAACTTCCTCGCGTGGAAAGGAACCTTCATCAGCTAGCTGAGGCAGGGCAGAGACTATGGGCCCAATCCACTGGTGCTGCTGGAGATAACGCTGCGGTCAAAGCGTACGTAGAGTCGGTGTATGGGTTAACAAGTCTGTAGGAGCTAAATTAATGTACAAACACAGTAAGCTTTGATACACTAATACCGTACCCCCTACTATCGCGAACTCACAGAGACAGTACATCAGAAACGGAAAAGTTGTCGAGAATTCGAGATAGAGTAGGTGGTGTCAACATTCTTAAGAAAACTCTCTATCGTATTGGGCTATTCCATATTTTAATATCCGCACCCCCCCCCCCCCGGTTGAGGACTGACCTTTCCCTCTTACCCCTAAAGAATTCCATTAAAAAGTGTTACCCCCTGAAGACTTCCTTAAGAAATGGGTTTACCCCTGAAGAATTTCACAAAAAAAGCATTTACCCCTGAAGAATTCCATGAAATCTTTGTTTGCCCCTGAAGAATTCCACTTATAATATGGGTTTTACCCCTAAAGAATTCCCCGGCTTCTGGCCTTTACCCCTGAAGAATTCCACTACTTTTATCCCTTACCCCTGCAGAATTCCACTGTTCCTCAACCAGGGGGGTGCGGATATTAAGTGGAATAGCCCATTGGTGTTTACAGTGTCTGTTTTACATACAATTTATAGGTGCTACAGCTGTATGTCCGTACTCCAGTCTGATACTCTTTCTTTGCTACCTTAGTATTTCTTTATCCTCATCGGACTGAGACAGGGTCCCAAGGGGGGGTCTTTGGAGCCTCCACGAAATTTTTGCCATGGAGCCCTGAGCCCAAAAACCTTTCTTTACTTGGAGCCCGGACAAAAATGCTGTTTCTGGCTAAATATAGCGCTGGAATGGAGTGATGGAGCCCTAGAGCCCCAAATTTTTAGTCTTGGAGCCCTACATTTATCAGGCCAGAGCCCTGGAGCCTTAAACCATTTGGGACCCTGACTAAGAAATCTTGTGGAATCACAGGACTTGACTATGTCATATACAGGTGGATTAAAATACACTAGGAGACAAAATTTGAGCCCATGCTATGTTGTTGGCTACAAAATAATGTCAAGTGGCAATGTTACTAGAAAACAGTGTGCACAAGTGTAATGAAATTTGCCTTCATTATAAGAAGACTTAAAACCTTTTATTATGATATTCACCTGTAAGAGTATATTTAGCTTATTCTGTTGGGTTTGATTGGGTTCAGAAATGAAATACAATGAAACAATCACCTAATTTGGGGGTTTGACTACCAAACCGACCATCAAAACTCAGTTGATTGACTGGTTTCAGTAAGTTTCTTTTAAGTTTGATTTCCAAATGACTCAATTAGTTACTTTGAGGTAAACACCAATATAACAATAATGTGAATTGCAAGTTAAAAATTGTTGGAGTTTTTAGGAAATTAAAGATAACCCATGCATTTAGTTAATGATTGAAAAATAGTAAGGTGAGCTGACTTGCTTCATGTCAGCTAGAAACTGCCAGTCTTCACGGTGCTAGATTGCTCCAGACATTTCGTTGAAGTCATCTCGAGCCACTCTGGCTCTTAAGTAAATGTAACCGCTCCTGGTATGCATCGCTGTCTTCTCAAAGACCAGTAACGAGTAATGATGGCTACTTCTACATGTACCTAGTGACAATGTTTATCTCATTTTGGCCCCAATATGGCTTCCAAAGCGCCTTTGGGAGAGAGAATACCTGTTTTAGATTTAACAACAGTGTTTATTAACCAGATAAACCAATTTACTTCCACAATAAATATCTACAAATTGGGTAAGTAGCAAATTTTCGAACTATATCTGAAGCTTTCATCAAAACAAATGAAGGGCTGAGAGCATAACCGTCTTATGTCGAATTTTAGGGCGTTTTTTCATGTTGCTGAAAACTGCCTGAATTTTTGCATGTGACCTTCCCTTCATTCATAGAACATTGCCCAGATAATTTTTCCACTGATTTTCGCTTCGTTTTCGAGAAAAACGAGGCCAAAAAGTCAAGTCGGTGTACTGCCGCCCGCTCTCAGATGTGGATGTGGAAACATTGGGTATTTTAAGGGGCGAACGATGAGAAGAACGAAGGGACAACAATCTGGTCGCAAATTACCGGTTAATTTTAGCGGTGTTGTATTTAAATATTCACGTCACCTTCTCGTGTATTTGTGTCATCCACCAACTGAGCTTACGCGCGAATGTGGTAATTTTGTAAGACGCACTGCATGCTACGCTTCGTGTTGCAGAATTCGCGACACTTCTAAAGTTTTTCGGTGGATTCTGAACAGCAGTTTGTTCTTCAAACAAGTGTAAAAACAATAATAAATGAACAAAAGAAGAGAATTCATTAAAAAGAGGAAATAAAAAGTGGCTCAAGACAGATTCGAACCAGCAACTATCAGGAGTGTAAAGCCGCCGCATTAACTGACTGAGCTAGCTCAACATGTTTCGGACCTCAAGAAGATTTTTAGTTTATATAGTTAAAATACCCTGCATACCCTGCTTCCTGTTGGGGAAGTCGTCCACCTACTCGAAAACCAAGCGAAAATCGGTGAAAGAATTATCTGGGCAATGTTCTATGAATGAAGGGAAGGTCACGTGCTAAAATTCAGGCAGTTTTGAGCAAAATGAAAAAGCGGCCTAAAATTCGACATAAGACGGTTATGCTCTCAGCCCCTCAAATCGAAGTTGACCCGCTGGAAAGTAATTTATTCGTTCAACCCCCCCCCCCCCCCCCCCAATCCCCTCTGGATTTTCCTGGGCTTTTGTCCCCCCCCTACCCCTCCGGAATTTCCAATTCCCTCTGCGGTGGGGATAGGGATATTTTCTGGAACCACACATTATCAGTAGAAGTATTCAACATCATGTACAGTGTATCTTCTGTTTTATAATATACATAATTTCAGGTCCATTTTGTTGGGTACAAAAGGCTTTGATGTCCCCCGGCTCTCAGAAAAACTTGATCGTCTGGACACAGCCAAGACCTTTGAACCGCTTGAGCCTGTTAGAGAAACTGATATTCAGGTACTTGTGTGGTAGTTTTCAAAATGGTAAACTGTAAATGGTAAACGAAATGGTAAACGTGGTAAACAAAATAATGGTAAATGTATTACAAAAATTAGTTCCCTCCAGAAACATCAATTTCTTCACAAACATTTTATGCCATATGGTATCACACAAAGCTGTGTATCTGAGGAACATATGGTTGTACATTCTATGATGAGAGCGTTCAGTCCCTTATGTGATAATTTAGTGTTCAGTAAGTAATTATGATTATAGTTGTTTCTAATAGACCCATTTTTTTTCTTTATTTCGATATTTGACTTTGCCTGTTTAAGGCTCTGAAATACACATATAGTAGGGATGATGAACATATACTGCACATGCCTGTATTATGGTCGCAGTTTTTGCATGTTTCCTGTGTCACCTTGAAACTCATTCAGCATACATGTTAAATTGTCATTCTATGCTCCTGTTCATTCATTTTATTTTCACTAGTTAATCAAAGCGATTTAACTACCCAGGTCTGGAAATTGAAGCTACATGTTTTTCAACTGAATGGAATTTTTGGTGTCTTTTCCCAATATCCTATCAGTCTGTACATATATGTAACTTAAACAGTCAGCAGTAAAATTTCGTCATCCTGTTTTTTGTTCGTTCTTTTAAGAGCTCTACATGTATAAACTAAGTATGGCTTCATTAATAATAATTATTATATTCAAGTGAGCAGAGGTAGCAACTTAAGTCAAAATTTTCTTGCAGGGTTTTCTTCGAAATGAGAGAGAAAATGCCATTTTAGCTGCAATAGAGGAAGCTAGAAAAAATGTGAGTCGCAATATTTGTTGTTTATCGTAATCAGAAGTTAAATTAGTAATTGTCAAGTTAAATACTTGTGTCAATAAGTTGATAGCACCTGGCACACGCTACTGGTGTACACGAGTGTAACACCGTGTCTATACACTAATTTAGGCTTCCGTGAAAGGCACAGCTTTGGTGCCAAAGCACAAGAAAAAACGTCTATGCACAAATTAGGCACATTTTAGGCACATTCAAGGCACGGTTAAGGCACGTTTTATGGAAAGCTTAGGTACAGTTTAGGCACAGCTTAGGTGCATTTTAGGCACAGCTGAGGCACATTTTAGGCACAGTTTGGCACATCTGGGGAACCACTGGGCACATTTTGCCATTAGAATCATAGTGCTCCACAGTTTTTCGCCTTTTCGCCTGGTTTCAGTGTAAGTGTACATGAATTCATGTAGTCGCGTACTCAACATCGATGTGTATTTTGTGGAAGAAGTTTTAGCTTATTTTCTCAAAACCAAGTACCTTCTCATTCATAAGCAATTGATTTTGAATGAAATAAAACCACGTGCATCTTGTAGCACATTTTTCTCTTTCAAAAGTCATTTTGATTTTCGCAACAGGTTTGCAGAGTTTGCTTTTATTTATTGTCATACCTTCCTGGAAACGTAAGCGTCAATCTTGGCCCGTTTTCTTTGGCAAAGTTGCCAAAAAGGTGCAAGTCAACATTGAGAACTTTCAGTAAAGAAACTTACATGTAGGGTGACTGAACTGGGCAAAGGTAGGGTGAGCCGTTGCTCTATTGCTCGATCACTCGATATTTTAATCAAGAATAATGTTAATGGAGCTAAAGAAGAAGGAAGATACAAGGGAACGGATGTTTATGCTGCTTCCATTGTCTGACTGCGTCTGAATGCTCATCCGCTTCTTTCGCCGTGACTTTTGCTGTGTCCTTGGCATCTTTTTATGGCTCCCTAAAATGTTTGGAAAAAATAATGCGACGCTCTCTCTGTAACAATGCAGCAGGAAAATTTTGCATTCAAATGAGGACCAAACATTTCAAATACAATCTGGGATATCTGCGGTTTTTCGAAGATTCCTTTGTTCGTTCTGGAATTGTCAGCGTTCTTATCTCTTGCCCGATCTGTAAACACATCATTGCATTCCAGATTGTTGCATCGGCTCTCACGAAAACTATAAAAGATTGTCAAACCGCCTAGCTATATTTGATAACTTAAGGTGATTCGTTATTTCACTGGATGTGGAAGATGAACTTGAAATTCCTCCAGCTAAAAACGTCTAAAATGTTGGTCTTAGGTAATTTCTTCTAATTAAAAGGCCGCCATGTACAGGCGTGCAATTGTAATGTACCAGTCAAATTGAAGCTTTAACATCCCCCCCCCCCCCGGGCAAACCCCGGGCATTTGACTGTGCATCGTGCCCTGGGAGGGGGGAATTTGAACGTTGTCTTGGAAGGGTGGGGAATTTGAACCAGATTTATCTCTTGTTCTAGCGCAATATGCCCGTGAGTTTTTTTGGTTTTTGCAGGGTTTGACAGATTTCCAAGACAGAATTTCACCGTTAGTGAATAACGTGCTCAAAATGGTCTTTAAATGAAGTTTGAAGGTGTCATTACGGCATATCTCTCCCTGAAAAGCGTGAACAGTGTTTAAATGAAGATGAAATTTGTTTTTGGGAGAGGTATTTCAGTAACAATGGGTGGGGCATTTGAATGGCTTTTTTGCCCCAAGGGGAGGGAATTTGAACAAGCCAATCTTCAAAAGTTCAAATGCCTGGGGGGTTGCCCGGGGGGTGGGGGGGTGTTGAAGCTTCAGTTTGACTGGTACATAAACACTGTAGAGCAATGTACAAAATTATAATATTTGAAATGCACGCGGAACGTCTTATTATCGGCGGCAAATTCTAGGTTGATCCTAAAATTTCACGTATTGTCGACGATAATGTAATGTACATTTACCTGGGAAGATGAACTTCAATTTTTGAAGACCAACATATCTAACGAGCCGGGTAAAACGATCTTGTAAGTGCTAGGCACGGTTTTCGCACAGGTTAGGCACAGCAAAGGCATAGTTTAGGAACAACTCAGGCACATTTTTAGGCACAAACTAGGCACAGTTTAGGCACAACTGAGGCACATGTAGAAAATTGTAACCCGCACTTTATGGACAACCCGGGCACATTTTATGCACAAACTGTTTGTTCCAAGGCACGCTTCGGAATCTGTATTTAGATCAAGTGCACAGCACCAAGAACTTTTGTGTTATAAAAACGCTGTCTAACCTTGTAAATTTTGTTGTAGCTTGGAAGTGGGTTTTCCCAGTTTTTAAGAATTACCCTACACGTAGATAGAAAGCTGAACCTTTGAGAATTTCGAAAGTCATTTGTCTTCCTTTCCATGACAAACGGAACTTACATTAAAATGCTCTTTTAAATTCTTGTTCAGGTTGCTTCTAAATGGATGCAAAATGGTACATCCTGCTGTGATTCGCTATTTGCTATCATTTTTAAGATACTGGTTACTCATAAACCAATAACTTTTGTTGAGAAAAATAAAGTGGGTAGCTTTCATCAAAATGGAGGAATCCTAAATTACACACTGTATATTGTGCGTGGTTAGACTTGAAATGTTACGCATAGTATTCAAAATGGCCCCATTTTAGTCGACATTTTTAGAATATTTTCTTTTATTGGATCTTATAGCCAGGACCAAAACTATTCAATGGGAAGACATTCTTTAACTTTACCTCCTTACCAAATATCTCCTTGATCTGATTTTTAATAATAATATTTCACAAGAGCCAAATAAAGTGTGACTTTTAGCCGTGTACACCAGTAGCGTGCGCAAGGCCATAGATTCTGTGTAGATGTGTAGAGTTCATGAATTTCTCTGTTGTAGCCAAGTTGTAAAATTTTAGTTATTTTGATGCTATTCTTTTATTGTTTTATATCCTGTACAATAAGACATTCAACCAGGCAGAAAAGCATCAGTGGTCCTGCATGGAGAATGAATGGGAAAAGGAGAAAGAGAAAATCCTGAATTCTCTGCTGGGAGCAGGGCAAGAGTCATTGGACTTTGCTGCCGAGGCTGAGGTTTGGATTTCAGTTGACATCTTGGTGTTCAGTGTATTTACTGATAAGTTAGTTGTTTTTTTTTTTTTACTATTTATGAACAGTGACGTTAATTAGTTTTTGTTAGCCATATGTACATTTACTTAACCATAAAACAAAATTACAGCAATTGCTCTATTTCATCTTCCAAGTGATAGGTACATATAACTTGCTGGCACCCTAAAGCTCTGGCTAAATGATCAAACATTTTTGTCCAACATTGTGATGAATGAACATGTTTTACTGTTTAGCCACCTTTCTCAACTTTGCATTTATATGGTTTTCCATTGTCTATTTGCCTGTTAAGCAACCGAACATTTTGTGTGACAAACACAGTGTTGGACGGAAATGTTTGATTGTTTAGCTGGGGCTTAGTGTCATTGAAGTTAGTAAATAAATGTACAACACAAAGCATTGCTAGTGGTGCAACGGTGGTCTGGACTTGCCTTTTTAATTAACATCAAAATAATTATTTATCTTGCAGTTTGCAAGATAATACAAGCAAACAGTTTCTTCAATTTTCTTTGTTGTGGTTTTAGGTGTTTACTACAAGTTCATTAAACTTACAAGGAAGAAGTGCTCTTGATGCTACAGAACTAGCCTATGCCAGACAGGTACATGTGGTGTTATGATAAGGTATTGTTATAAGATACTGTAAAATGTATAAGCACCAGTTCTGGACAATAGCTCCTTGCAGTCAATAGAGGCGTAGTGTTCCCTCGAAGATTAACCCTGAAGGTGATTTTTGTAATAAATATTGATTTTATTATTCATTTGAATAGTCTACTTTTCAATTGAGAAATGAAGTATTCAAAATGAAACTCAATCTGATACTCGAATTTTGATTGAATTACCAGTAATTCATGTGACCAGCTCATTGAAATTTAATAAGTTTCCCAATTTATCTCATACTAGGGAAGACGACCCCCATAACAGTTGAGAAAAAAAATTCAGGGGATGTGATCCTTGTTGTTGCTGTCTGGGCCCTTGATTCACATGGGTTGTTGTGTGGGTAGGAAGAGGCGATGAATGAATGGATAGTTGCTGCCACACTACCATAAGCATTCCAATAAATTATTCTCCCAGTTGATTTGTCAAGTATAATTATTTGAACATACATATTCTAAAAATTCCCCCCTCCCCTCCCCTCAGAAGGGAAGGGTTTCTAGGTTTGAATTACCCTACCCCTGCTAACAGATGTGCTATTGCTCTTTTAATAGGTTTACGTTCACAATGAAGCGATAATCCAGTCAGCAAGACACAGTATTGTTGATGGATTCCTTGAAATGACTGACAGATTTGATGATCCAGTAAGAAGTAGAAACATTTGTTTATAGTTTAAAGAAATTTAATGTGTCGTAACTACTGGATTTTGCTGGGGATTGTTAAAGGTAGTAAAGTTCTAAAGCTTAAATTTCAGCTCTATGAGCAAACTTTACTTAAGCTGTACTTGCCAGGGACACTTCTTTTTTGCTATGGTGCCTAAGTTGGTTTTTGCTTTTAGTTATGAATGTTTAGTCAGTAGACAGCTTGCCTGTTGGACTTGCAAGCATGGCAAGTTACTCACCAGTGAGCAAAATCTAATTATCCAGGATGGCTGTTTGGAACAGAGTGTATTCATTCATTTTACCTTCAATGTTCCTGATCTTGTGGTTAATAAAAATGGGTCATGTGGCATTTTGTTAACTAAATTTGTAAACTGCAAGATTAATGGCACATAAAATGGCTGACTCCTTTAAACAATATCTACATAGTATGTGTGGGAAGGCTAGTAATATATATAATAATTATATTTTTTTTTACAATCTTCATCAATAATTTTTTTGGTTCTTTTTTAGATTATCAAGGATATGTGGCATTTTATTAAAGAGCTTGGCGAAGAAGTTCAAAATTCTCACGCTTCTTCTTCACACAACTTGGCTGAGAAGTTTAGGTAGAAGTCAGATCCTAAACCAACATGTGAAAATGTTTTATTTCTCTTGAAAAACAAAAAAAAAGAACAAATGACTGGTGGACAGTATTCATCATGGTCTAATATTATCGTTGCTAATATGTTATATCCCACTACAGACTGTTCGTGTAGTTGTTGATATCAAATCATGCTGTCAGTGCTCAGCATGTACATGTAGCTTGCTGAGGGAATTTTTCCAGTATATCCCATACAGGCATACATAATAATAATATCATACATATACATATACATAAACATGTACTTAGCGTGCACTAATTTAACATACATACAAAGTCATTGTTGTTTTTGTTTATTTATTTCAGGTTTTCCCTTGATTTCCAAGTGGCATTTCTAAACAAGGCAAGAAGTTTCCTCGAAAGAAGGTACATCTTGTTGTTTGACAAATAACTGTGTTTTTGGCTTAATTTGATCATAATGAGCATCATGATCATGATTATTGTCATCATGATGCTAACAATTATTTTGTTTATTTCTTACCGCTACCTAAAATGTCTCACATGTCTTTTGTTTGATGTCATTACTTCATCTTTCTTTCCTCCTCAGATATCTAAAATTTGTGCAGGACACTGTTTATGGTAATCTACAAGAAGCTAGGTTAGGAGGGGTTCCAGGCACGTTTCATTTGGTCAAGAGCTACTTGAAGATTAAACTTCCCCCATTTGTGCAAGGATTGGAGGTACATGCATGTGGAGTATTATTAATTTGTAGTGCATGAACATATCAGATACCCACAGGCAGTCAGCATACAGCGAACAGTTCATAGAGAAACCAGACAAATTAAGAAGAAGAAGAACTTGAAGGTGTTATTGCTTTTCTTGTTTGTTGTGAGTAGGATGGTGATATTGATGGAACACCCTTATGGCCTCTCATTTATTATTGTCTGCGATGTGGAGACCCAAGAGCAGCTTTACAGGCAGTCAAGCATGTGCCGTGAGTAGAATTCTGATTGAAATTGGTTTTAATTTATTGGCCCTTGACCATCCATATTTTTTCGTTTTTGGCATTATCTTCTAATTACATGTATATACTGGAATCAGAATTGCCACCTTAATATGCTCCTAACTAAAGACATCCTTTAAAACAGTTTTCATGTTGATATAAGTTACTGATTATTTGTTAACTATATTTTTTCTTTTTTAGCATTTATCTTCTAATTACATGGAATGCTACATGTACTGGTGTACATTTAAACAGTGTCTTTGTAGGACCATGCGTTCCTGCACAGGAAAATTTAATCATACAATCAGGGATCCATATTAGCAGTCGTCAGGTCGTCCGAGACGACTATAAAGTCCTGCGGACGAGTATCAAAAATTACAAACTCGTCCGGCGGACAAGTAAGTTTTAAAGAGCCAAATTTTTTTCTTCAATTTCTCACCAGTCAATGTACCCGTGTTTTGAATGTCCACCAGCCATTCAGTGATTCCGTACTGTAGTAAACAGAAGATTAATGTTCTGTAAACATCGTTTCGTTGCTCGTACGACACCTTATGCGGTACTCTCAAAGTGAAATGTTTGCAGGCATTTTTTTGTTCTTGTCCGCTGATGTACTGCAGCAATATGCAAACACAAAGACTCTTGCTCTTTGGCCGCACGTGAGTTTTGCAAAATGTGGAGCTACTTCATCAAAGTGTCGGCAGCACCGTGAGAGAAAAGTTCTAAATACAAACAAGAGAAACAAAAGCGTGCATTTTTACCATCGTGGTAGCAAAACAGGCTTTGGCTTAAGTACCTGGATGAAAGTTTGATCAAAAAGTAAATGCGCAAATCAAATGTTCCACAGTGAACATTTGACATGCAAAGTAGGTCTATCTTTTAAGTCCATGTAGTTGAACTTGTAAAATGAAAGTGTTTGACAGGAGCCTTACTGGGTCTTACCCATGGTGCTGCTGCAGTAACATAAAATGCAATCTTTCCACTTACTTGTTGTTAACTTTAAGTTTTTGAGTGTATTTTAATATTATTACGTAATTTTGAACGGGCAAGTAAAATTTTGTCAGGGCAAGTATCTTTTCTGACGTACTTGCCCGGCTGACGAGTTTGAAAAAAAGCTAATATGGATCCCTGTACAATGCACATAAATGGTAAACAAGTTACCGGTAAAAAAGTAATTGTAGTTGGTATCAATTTCATGACAAGTTTTCCTTACTCTGCAGGCAGCATTTAGGAGAATTTAGGGACCTGTTTGCTGAGTGCATGAACAGCAAAGAGAGAAGGTAGGGTTTTTTCTGTGTCAAGTTTACCAGTAAAACAGTGTATCTGTGAAGAATGACTTTAAACTATTTAAGCTATAAGCTACGTTTATGCTAACCTAAAGTGTTTGGTATGGATTTTGTCGCTTCTGATAGGAGACACAGCCAAAAGGGCATTTTTTTCTTTTTATTGAAGGGAATGCCAGAAATGGGGCTTGAAAAAAATGTGTTCGGTCTGAACTTATAGATTTATGGTTTACAACTGGGCCATGCATACACTCAAGTACCAGTAGCAGGTTTTGGTGTATGTCACTATTTGAAAGGTTCTTTCTCTCATGTTGAAACCTGTTATTGCCATCATGATGGTAGGTTACCGGTATGTTGTGTTTTCTAAGGCTTCAGCAGCATCAAGTAGTGAGATTGTCTCTGATGATGACTTCGATCCACTCAGGTTGTCGAAATGTCAGTGTCATCACAAACAATCCTTCTCAGGACGACACTCAGCCAGACAATCGTACTTTACCGACTTATGAGATTGATTTTGTTTAACATTACCTTGCAGGCTTAGTCCCAGCTCAGAAAGCAAACTGAGGCTTCAATACAGACGATCCATCCGTACAAGCCAAGATCCCTTTAAGAGGTACCAAAGGCTGTCATTTGGAGGTTTTTATTGTGTTCAAGGGCACCAGTTTTATATGAACATAATATTATTTACAATTTTAAATTAGTTCCTCAACTCCATTATTTTCAACTGATCAACAGGGCAGTGTATTGTTTGATTGGTCGTTGTGATGTGCTGACAGATTCTCACCAGGAAGTTGCCAACAAAACTGAAGACTACTTGTGGCTCAAGGTACATGTGTGCATTGACTGTGTCATACTGTACATACATGTCTTAAAATAAAAATTAGTAATTTTCCCAACAGTGAAAATAGTAAAACCATGCTTGCTGAGCATGCAGTACCAGAGGTGGAATGTTGTTTGTAACCAATATGATTCAAGATATTGCAACTGCAATGGGGCTTCCATAAACTACAGTAGATGAAACAACAGGAACTTGAACCTGTTTGGCTCCAACATAGTCAACATTCTACAGTACAGAAATGTCTTTGGCCTACACAGTAGTTTCATTAGCCCCTCTCTAATTTATAAGATCTTTGAAGCTCTAATGATGGAGACGTGTAGAGGCAAAATCAGTAACTTTGTTTTATGGGAACTGTTTTGTGCAGATCATGAAAGAAACTGCAAAAATGGCAAAAATTCGCACCCACAAAAAGTCAGTGTCACACGGTACATTATCTATCTAAATGATAAAGTCTATGTTATGCTCATACCCTCAAGCTTAATCAAGTGACCATTGATGAGGAAGAAGGACTTCAAGATAGCCTTACATTCCAGAAACTACAAACCATGTTACTGGAGCAGTTTGGTAAGGAGTGTGTTGGTGCTGTTTGTTTTAGACTAGACAGTAGTTGAAAAAACTATGACAATGACTGTGATCTTTCACCAGCACAGTGCACATATTAAGTATAAGTGTGTTTAATAACTTCCTTGAAAGTATTAAGCCCAAGGGAACCAACAAGACTAAAATGCAAATCTGGTAAGAATTATTTCATCTGATCATCTGATGCATTCATGTTTCTTCCTGCAGGTGAAGCACACTTCAATGCATATCAGAAGCCTCTTTTGTACTTTCAAGTGCTGTTTTTGACAGGCCAGTTTGAAGCCGTAAGTACTGTATAGAAATGACATTTTTTTAACATAGTATAGACTGAAGTTTGATGGTTTTTGCATGGAAGGTAAAACATTATTTAGTTGCATGTACCTCTTTTGGCAGGCAATAGAGTTCTTGTCCCGTGCTGAGACCTTCAGGAGTCATGCAGTGCACTTTGCTATTGCTCTCTATAAAATGCAACTTCTTCTCCTGCCAGAGACTATTCAAGCTCAATTATGTAAGTTAAAGTAAATATTTATTCATTGATTTATATTTTTCATCAAGGAATTAATTACCTGTAATACACAACAATATAGACATTTACGGGCAGTTCTCTGTCGATGTACGGGCAGTTCTCTTATCTTCAATATACTTTGCTATCTGAGGCTCATTATAAATTTTATTAATGAGCCTCAGATACTAAAGTATACCTAAAACTGAAACAGCGTGGGGACCATAACTACATTGTACTTGTACATGTCTATATCATGTCGATGTAATACATGTAATAATTACACAAAATACACATGATAATTCCGTGAAGTGTGATCATATGTGTAGTCCCGAGAAGGACTGTTTGTGATGACAATGACTGACATTTCGACAACCTGAGCAGACGTCATCACTCAGGTTGTAGAAACATCAGTCAACATCACCACAGTCCTTCTAAGGACTACACTCACCCAGATGATCATACTAAATCAACTTATGATATGACTCTTGGGTTCAAACCATCTACAGTGAAAATAAACCTGGTTGCATTTAACCACTGCAGTGTAGTCAGAAATACAGTGGGCTTTGTATGACTTCAAACCTTACACAAAACTTTGCAGATGACATGAGATTGTAGCAAAGTAAAGGTGTCCTCTCTTAAAATGTTGTGTTAGAATGAGTTAGGTGGTACCTGATTATTGAGTGATATGGGTGCCTCTCCAAAACTTGTTAACTGCAAAACTTTGAGTTGTTTGTGTTGTTCTTTTCAGTGATGACAGCACATGGGTATCCAGCTCCTAGCAGACTACTGAACTTTGCTCGCCTTATTATGTCCTACACTCGGAAATTTGAAGTTACAGATCCTCGCGAGGCTCTTCAGTACTTCTTTTTGTTGAAGTGAGTCCATGATACAATAAACACTTGCATAATGTTTCCATATATTTCCATGTTTCTATTTTATATCTCAACAAGGTATGTGGTAAAACATTAATGTGCTTTCTTGTGAGTTGGTTATAGTAATTGTATCATAATTATCAGGCTGTTGATTTGTAGGGGAATGAAAGGTCCTCATGGCGATGATCTCTTTATGTCCTGTATCAGTGAACTGGTCTTAGAAACTAGAGAAGTAAGTAAATTTTAGGAACAGTCATTGCTCTTTTTGGACAAAGTCTGAATAACTGGCTAACAGACCAACTGAGTGACTGACTGTTTGAATGAATGGCTATATTGCTGCCTGACTGACAGACAGGCTAACTTTTGGGACTGATCAGAACTATGGACTGATTGAGGGACCAACTGATTGATTGAATCAGTTGGTCTCTTAGTGGTTGATAGGCTGGTTGAGTGACTTACTACCTGAGAGACAGACAGACAGACAGACAGACAGACAGACAGACAGAGTGAACTCTTTGACTGACTGTCTCAACCAACTGGTTAACAGAATGATGGACTGCTTAGTGAATTGATTGATTGATTGATTGATTGATTGATTGATTGTTTGATTGACTAACTGACTGACTGACTGACTGACTGACTGACTGACTGACTGATTGATTGATTGATTGATTGATTGATTGATTGATTGATTGATTGTTTGATTGATTGATATCTTTTCTTTGAACAGTTTGAAATGTTGCTGGGTAGACTTGAACCAGATGGCACAAGAAAAGTAAGCACATTATTTTTTGTTGGGAAATCATGAAAAAAAAACTATCAAAACAGGGTAATGACTTAATTCTTTGACAAAATTGTCACTTACACCCTTTTTGGACTAATTCCTCAAATGTAAGAAATGTGGCAGTTTATGCTTTACAATTCATTTTACTTGGTTGACACTATTTCCTTTGGTTGTTATTTTAGCCTGGTTGCATTGACAAGTTTCAGAAAGATACTCAGAGGATTATTGAGCTTGTAGCAAAGGATTCAGCTGAAAAAGGACTCTCTGAAGAGGCTGTCAAACTCTTTGATCTAGCCAAGGTACTTCAACAGTTCCTAGTTTGTTTGTCTGTCTGTTTATTGTTTGTTTATTTGTTTGTTGCAATGGGTTAAGTGACAAACCTCACTGCAAGGATCCTCTTCTCATCAAAATAATTATGTAACTTGTTTCGTATGTTTTGTTTCTATTGTATGTGGAGATTGAGACTTTAAAATATTAATGCATGTTAATTTTAATCATATTGAATTTTTGTTGCTCAAAATACCAACCAATATTTTATTGAAGCTACAATGTAACCCTGTTCCTTATCAAAATTTATCAAGTCATACAAAAACAACCATCCTACCCAGCCCTGTTCTTGAAAATAACCTCCTCCCTAACAAATCTTACCAAAAAAAAACCCTTGGAAAAATAATAATCCTAGGATTTATTTGTAGAATTCTAAACTGCATTCACTTACCTCTTTGTTCATCCCACAGAATCATGAAAAAGCGTTGGAACTTTTGAACAAGTTATTGAGTCAGGTATCAAGTTCTTTAGTATTTTAATCTTGTGGGCTGTGAAACAGTTTCATAGACACCTATTTTTTTAAGTAAGTTTAAACGTACCTGTGTGTTCTCTTGTCATGTTGTACTGTACATGTTGTCTTGTGCAACTACATCCCTTTAATTATGATCATTCCAATAAATCACTCACAAAGTCCGACTTAACAGACATTTTTTTTGAAAACCTCTCAGAATGCCAGCTGTCTTGTGTGTAATCTAAAACTCCTGAATCAATTTTTAAAGAAATTACTTGTCAGTTTTCTTTCAAAGTCTCTCTTTTAAGGTGATTACCTTCAATTGCATTGCATATCCTTTCTGCGCTTCATTTTTTGTATGATTAGCACACGCACTTTCGGAACTTGATAGGTTTTCTATGAAAACTGAGCAGTTCAGAGAAATAACTAGTAGTTTTCTCCTAAACGAGCTTGGTGACCCCCATTTTTTAATACGTAAATTCAAATGGCACATTGTCAAGTATAATACATCGTGATTTCAAAAAAAGTTTAAAATTCTGCTTTGAGATATTTTTGTTTAAATGCCAAAAAGAACACGTCTTTAGGTACAGCAGGGTATGTACACGCGGCAGATTCTTTAATTTTTTCATATCCTCATTTCCTGTTCAACTAAAATAGTATACAGTGCAAGATAAATGTCCATTTTGTTAAACTGCTCTAATATTTCAATATAAGCAATGACTTTTTAAAGCAGTTATAGCTCTCATTTCTGATTACTAGGGTTTCTCAGGAAAATTTTGTGTGTCGTATAGTTGCTATCAATGGCTATCCATGTTATGCCATGTTATTGTATTTTTGAAATGTTCTAAACATATTAATTACCAATTGGAGAAAGTCTTAGAAAATTTTAAATATTCCTTCTATTTCGATGGAATCACCCTAAATTATCTGCATTCCTAGTTACTACTAATACCGTTTTTCTGTACCAGTTTTGTATTTTAATATATAAAAGGAGAGTAGCCTTTGAATGGGAATTAAGGTTCCCCCTGAAATATCCTGTCATCCCTTTGTTCTTTGTTTGTTGTAGTTTATTATTATTATTATTATTATTATTATTATTATTATTATTATTATTATTATTATTATTATTATATTAATGGCAACATTTTATGGAACATTAAACATCAAACAATTTGGATTCCTGTTAGCACCCCTCTAAAGTGTCATTGTGATGGATTTCATTGTGATGATTCTTGGCATGTATAATGCATGTTGGGGTACGATATAGTCTCACATACTGGATTAATTGCCCAGTTCTTTTCTTTTAATTCCAGGTGGTATCTGCGTCAAGTGGTCTCCAGTCACCCCGGGACAGACTCCAAAACATGGCAGTAGATCTGGCACAAAGGTACACATATTGTATAGCAAGTAGCCTTCGTGCGGACGTCTTCTATTTCCTTTGCTAAATAGGAGAGGTCTGCACGCAGGCTATATAGCAAGTTGTTTGGGGTTTTATGAGATAACTGGCACACTAGCTGCATATGTTCTGGTTGGTTAAAAAAAGCTATTTATCTTGACCCTATGGAGAGTAAATTTGAGCATTTACCTCATAAAGGAAGTAGAACACATCCTCTTTACTGGTTTCCATGAAGTTATAAATAATACCTTTGAAAGCTTGGAGAGTGCAAAACAGCTTTGAAAACACTTAATTTGGCTCAGCTTTCTAGAGCTTTTGGCAGTCTCCCGAAATTCTGCTTTTGCCACCATGCCTCTACAAAACCACAGGTTTACAAATAATAATTATTTTCTATTTTCTTTAAGAATGACATTTACCAAGTAAAAATAAAGTTAATTAATGAATTAATTAACTATTACTGATACTCTCTTATACCATGCAGTACTAAATATTCGTGGCACTCAAATAAAGTGTATCATTAATTCAAAATGCTTTTTGTTTTCTCTTGAAGGTACAGGACTCTGGGTCACACTGCAAGCCAAAGTCGCATTAGTACATTTTACCTTCTGTTGGATCTGATGCAGTTCTTTGACCTCTATCATGCTGGACAACTAGACACTGCTCTGGATGTGAGTCTAAAATTCAGTTTTGTGTACTCTGGCCGCATGGTCTTTTTAACTGATTTGCGAACCTTACCTAGTCATGCAGAGATGGCTGCTTTGCTCGTATCCAACCCTCTGCCTGGAGGGTAGTCGTTTTGAATTATCATACGGTTTTCCTTCACCTTTTCAAAAAGCCGTGTCCAATCTACTCAATAGTACGAGCTCATCAAGATCGTTTCTTAACTCCAGTTTCTGTAGCATGAGGTGACTAGGAGCATCACAACTCCCCCCCCCTAGATGGGATGCTACTTAAGGCGTTGCAGGGTTACCCAGCATAAAATGACTAGGGGTATTACTACCCCCCCCCCCCTCTGGATTGGATGCTAAGCCATCGCGGGGTTACCCAGCATAAAGTGACTAGGAGTACTACTACTCCCCCCTGGATGGAATGCTAGTCCATCACAGGATGCCCAGCATAAAGTGACTAGGAGTACTACTACTCCCCCCTGGATGGGATGCTATTCCATCACAGGATACCCAGCATAAAGTGACTAGGAGTATTACTACTCCCCCCTGGATGGGATGCTAGTCCATCACAGGATACCCAGCATAAAGTGACTAGGAGTACTACTACTCCCCCCTGGATGGGATGCTATTCCATCACAGGATACCCAGCATAAAGTGACTAGGAGTACTACTACTCCCCCCTGGATGGGATGCTATTCCATCACAGGATACCCAGCATAAAGTGACTAGGAGTACTACTACTCCCCCCTGGATGGGATGCTATTCCATCACAGGATACCCAGCATAAAGTGACTAGGAGTACTACTACTCCCCCCTGGATGGGATGCTATTCCATCACAGGATACCCAACATAAAGTGACTAGGAGTACTACTACTCCCCCCTGGATGGGATGCTAGTCCATCACAGGATACCCAGCATAAAGTGACTAGGAGTATTACTACTCCCCCAGGATGGGCTGCTAGTCCATCACAGGATACCCAGCATAAAGTGACTAGGAGTATAACTACTCCCCCCACCCCTCCTAGATGGGATGCTAGTCCATCACAGGATACCCAGCATAAAGTGACTAGGAGTATAACTACTCCCCCCCACCCCTCCTAGATGGGATACTAGTCCATCACAGGATACCCAGCATAAAGTGACTAGGAGTATAACTACTCCCCCCACCCCTCCTAGATGGGATGCTAGTCCAT
This sequence comes from Siderastrea radians, assembly GCA_964017195.1. Classification (NCBI taxonomy): domain Eukaryota; kingdom Metazoa; phylum Cnidaria; class Anthozoa; order Scleractinia; family Rhizangiidae; genus Siderastrea; species Siderastrea radians. The sequence goes on from OZ024890.1 coordinate 20,179,691, forward strand.
CACAGGATACCCAGCATAAAGTGACTAGGAGTATAACTACTCCCCCCACCCCTCCTAGATGGGATGCTAGTCCATCACAGGATACCCAGCATAAAGTGACTAGGAGTATAACTACTCCCCCCACCCCTCCTAGATGGGATGCTAGTCCATCACAGGATACCCAGCATAAAGTGACTAGGAGTATAACTACTCCCCCCACCCCTCCTAGATGGGATGCTAGTCCATCACAGGATACCCAGCATAAAGTGACTAGGAGTATAACTACTCCCCCCACCCCTCCTAGATGGGATGCTAGTCCATCACAGGATACCCAGCATAAAGTGACTAGGAGTATAACTACTCCCCCCACCCCTCCTAGATGGGATACTAGTCCATCACAGGATGCGCAGCATAAAGCAACTAAGAGCATCACAACTCCCCCCCCCCCAGATGGGATGCTAGGCCATCGCAGGGTTACCCCGCAGCTTCTCCCAACTAACTACCTGTCATTTGATGCAACAATTGTGGCTTTCTTTGTTGGCTCAATTTTCAGGGACTTGTAAAGCTTAAATACACTCACACAAACATGTCTGAATATGGTTTGCACAATTGGCAGGTAATGCAGAAGCTCAAGCTTGTTCCTTTGGGAAGTGAATCAGTGGAAGAAAGAGTGGCAGCTTTTAGACAGTACAACGATGAGGTGAGGGACTTAATATGCTTCCTGTGTTATGATGAAGAAAGAAATATGGTAAACTTTAAGCTCGGCAAGAAAGAAGGAAGGTGGAACATTCAGTTTGTCACAAGCGTGGATGAAAGAAAAAAGAAAAAGTAACCAAGTAAATATGACCTAGCTTGTCGCCATGAGACTCTCGTGCAGCAGCTCAGTGGTTAGAGCGAGGAAGGTCATGGGTTCGATTCCAAGGGGGACTCAGATTTGTCCTTGTAACATGTTCTCTTTTTGGCACGATTGTGTTGATATACAACACACATGTTGCCTGCTTATGTTGCTGGGCAACTAAAACCAAGTCCAAGTCTCTGTATGAGAGAAAGGCCTGGTGAAAAACCATTGTTATGAAATTGTGTTAAACTTAGGTGTGAGTGAAAACTCATTTTCGGTGGCTTAAAAGCCTGTTGACTAGGCCTTCTTTTAAAAGAGAAGCTTCCTGAAATTCAGAAAAGACCTACCTGTATTTCTTTCTTTTTAACGCCGTTTTAACTATGTTGTTTCCTCCAAATCCTATGTTGTAAGTACCAAATAGGCCTTCTCCGCGTTATCATCTAGTATGTTAATATCATGCATTTCATACTTGACGCAGATCCGACGAAACTTACCAGATGTGCTTCTCGCAACAATGAACATACTTTACACAAAGTATCGCAACACAAGGTAAATCTTCTAGTTCAGCACTTTCTGTTTCTTTTTAGTTGTTGTCATGTTTACCTATTTAATCCTCCTCCATCCATTTGTTCTCTGCAGAGGGGGTAGTCAAAGTCCTTTGGTTGAAAGTCGAAGAGACGATGGAGGCCAAGAAAGGGTATTAATATTGTCTTCTATTCTCACTTTATTTGAAGCTCTTTCTTTCTAGATGTAAAGAAGACATGAAACAATGGCAAGATGACGTCAAACAACGTCAGTAGAGATAATAAAAAACGAGAACTGGTTCATCAGATGAGATGTTCGGGTCCATTGAGTGGAGCCAATTTTTTTTACAACTGGGGCATGTTTACTCTGATGATCGTCAATCGTGTATTTGATATAAGTTATTTCTAAATTGGCGTGTTCAAATTTCGGTGTTGTAAATTGGAAAGCGTTTTGAGGGAAATTTTGCGAATGCGAACCAACAAAATCTTTGAATTCGCACACGATTCAAAGTACGCGCATACAACCACAGGCCACCCACTCAGCGAGAGATGAACCCGATTTCTGCTAAAGGGGTTAGGTCACGCTATTTTAGTACCTTTTTAAAAAGCTAAAAAATTGTCTTCGCGTCAGTTAAATTCCAAAAATAATGGTCCAAATTTGTTATTAAAGACCATTTTGCGGTACTGAAACTGTTTCCTGTCGTCTGTCGCTAACGATGGCAAGGATGGAAATGGATTGAAACTTGAAAAAATTGGCCCAATTTTTCTCAAGTTTTGATGCTTTGTTTTCAAATATTACCCAAAAAATTATTATGGTTAGCTCTCCCTGATAAAATGAATTTGATATTTTTCCTGGTAGTTTTACAGGAGTATTTTGTCTGAGTAAACGCACTTAGTAATGATTTTAGCACAAAGTTGACCTAAAGTAGCAAAATCCTTGTGACGTAGCCCCTTTAAGCGGATCGGCTAAGAGTATTACTGGGTGGGATCCAGTCCAGGATTCCCTTCAGCTTTTCGTTAGGTTTCCGAATCGCTGACGATTCGCCAGTACCGTTACACCTGGGTGGCTAGAGACCGTGTGAAGTGCTCAAATGTTTTTATCTGAGGAAAGAACACGACAACAAAAGCCACAACTTACGACAACGTCCTTCACACCGAAAGGCAGACGCGCAAATGACTTTAGCGCTTGTCAACAACCTGAAATGCTTCGTCAAAATATAAGTAGTCTCACATGCGCACGTTTGGAATCTCTAAGAATGTCTCTCCTCGTCGTTTAATATCCTGGTTTCTTAAGCGAGTTTTTAAACTACGTGTTTTTCTTTTTCAGTATCGGGACATTTTAAGGCGCCAAGCCCGAGCTTTGATTACATTCGCGGGACTGATCCCGTACCGCCTTCCCGGAGACACGAATGCGCGTCTGGTCCAGTTGGAAGTCCTGATGAACTGATGCCTGCTCCCAGCTAACCCGCAACGCTGAGCAGGTTTTTAAACTTAGACTGAAAACGCGGGATTCGTAATTTCGAGTTACGTTTTCGTGAACCAATATTTTGTCATAGTATGTGTTTTCGTACACTGGTACAAAGAGGCTCAGGCATGTATCGTAGAATCTTAACTCGAAAAACTCTTGAATTTCAACAGTGGTGGCCAGGACGTTGAAAGTGACTTTAAAAAGGCTTAAAAGCCCTTCAAATATGTAATGTGGACAACCTCTTGTTGGTTTTGTAATCCAGTTTATTTGCGTTACTTCCAAAACCGATATAGTAAAAATTGCAGGGAAATCTTATGGCCTCAGTGACAAGGTGCTTAGAATTAGAAGTTAAGTCCTTGGATGGTCTTTAAATTTTGTCCGGCCATACCACGAGCCAAGTCAAAGACAGTCGAGCCTCGAATTTCCATGATTGATTACCTACTATCTTCTCTTCAGCTTTGTATGGCGAACCCAAAGTAGCAGATCATGAGAATCTAGGTCATGGCTAGAAAGTAAATGTGTAGAAACAAAGATAACGTGATTGTCGTAAGGTACAGTTTAATGTAAACCAGAACCCTAACTTTTTCCAAAAGAAACACACTTTGTAATGGTTGCCTTCCTGTACAGTTTCTAGTCTTAATAATAAAAAGAGATGTCACGATTTCGTCTCTTCAACCTTTCTAGCTGCAATTCATCTCGAGTAATTGAAAAGGATCACAGTTTGCCTGTTGTATTCTACTGCATGCAGCGCGAGAGGAACTGTAAATTCCACTCCTAGTCTAACTTAGGAAACAGCCACATAATCCTGCCTTCCTTCCTCCTTCTCTCTTCTTTCCTCGAAGGAGGAAGAAAGAGTAGCCAAGAAAAACGAGAAGCAAGTCCCTGACTCCAATCATTCTGTCAAAATAGCTTCGTTACAGCACTCGCGCTTGAGGTACCACCGCGGTAAGTTTGTTTGCGCAGTTCGCATTGATGTCTTGACTTGCCTCGTTAAAATTTTAAATTTAAAGCTTAAAATCGGTCTTTCTGTACATGTCCTTAAGTTTGTGTGACGCCATTTGCTATACAAAGTTTAATACTGTCAAGAATGATTGTTATCCAATCCAAAATCTCTTACGAAAGGGGTCATATCTATGCACATTAAATACATCTTATGTAAAGTTCCGAGTCAACCGAAGGCCTTCGGACAGGGATACCTGAGATCTGTCCTGTTAGGCCAAGAGAGACTCGGGCTGGAAACACCAGGCCCAATTCTTTGAATCAGGAGTAAGTAAATCCGCGATAAGCATCAACGGTAAGAACACACTTTACGTGCTTACCAGTTAACAAAAAATCAAGGAAATTCAGGAATGCCATCTCTTCGGGTTGGTATGCTGATTTTGAAAACCTTTGCTATTGGACGGTCTCCCCAACAGGTTTTTTTGGGGGCAAATGGTATGCACCGTTTTTGACTTCGACTATGTTAACACTATAAATTGACATCGGTAGTAATTTCAACGAAACGGTAATGTCATTGGTTAACGTCATATCCCTGATTATCGTATATGGCTTTTGTTAAGCTGACCCACGACATTCGCGGTCTTATACGCTGATAAAACCTACATGTAGGCCTTTGGTTTCCAAGTCTCTTTAAAGAAATTGTGTCTAAAAGTGTTTAGACCGAAGACCTTCCCTCTCTTGGCGTTGGTATCGGTGGCTTTCCAAGCGAGCGACTGGCCAGTCTTTGCATGTCATCGACAAATTGCTGCCTTGCTTTTCGATCATATGGCGGTGTTCCCGGTATTCCACGACCTTGATTGATGTTTATGTACGGAGGCATTCCATGTTCCTCTCTCGCGCCTGGGTTACCTGAGCTATCTACCACAGTTTGATCCACTGGAAGACTGCCTCTTCTTCCGTACGGCGCTAGGTTGACATACGGTAAGTTAACACGTTTGCAATTTCTTTGAATTTTCCTTGCTACGATATCGGTCAACTCCTCCCACTCTTCCTTGGACCACTCCATTTGAAGAATAACTTTTTTAAGCTCCTGTTTAGCTGCCCAGTCGGGCAAGTCACCGCCAAAGACGTCCGTGAAATAAGGGTTATTTGAGCAAAAGCATGTTTTACATGAATCTTCTTCTACCTTGTCACGTCCGGTGCTGTGTCCTTTGCTGTGCCAGTCGAGATGTGTTAGGTGCAAGTCATCGTAAGAAGTAGTAAGTGCTTGTATGTTGTGTGGCATTTCAAATCTGCTTTTGGTTGTACGATCCTGGTTTAAGGCGGGGCAGACTGTTTCATACTTAGAAGACTCGCTGTGGTCCTTCAAGTCATCCATTGATGTGGAAAACGTCGACTTCACTTTGGTCGAGAAACTATGGTTCGAGCTTTGCTTGGATGACACTACCTGGTTGCCTCGAAGACCGCTCTGTGACTTGATATCGTCTGTGTTCTCTTTCAAGCCTTTTCGCTCCTTGCCAGAGCTCTCTTCTTGTATATGTGACATGTCCGTCGTGTTCCCGGACCGGCTATCCGCCTCATCAGCAGGATTTGACGTCTGCTTTTCCAGACAGTTAATCTTAACAAGAGCTCTTGTTAACTTGTCTCTCGTTTCCAGATACTTTGTGATGTTTCCCAGGCATTCGAAGTCATCATCTTGCGGACTGGATATCCAAAGATCTTCACACGAAGCTGTGTGGCGTGGTGGAATTCTCACTGCTTCGCTCTTTGCTTTTGACACTTGAACTTTCTCCCTTTTTTTTGGCTTATTTGCATCTTGGCGGAACCATTTTGGTTTTCGGGTCAGTGAATGAAAGAGGCCTTTCTTCACCGGGCCTCCGTTCGCGCTACACACTTTTTCGCTACTTCCCTCTTCGTGACAAGGACTCAGTTCTGCGGTTGCGGTGTTGTCGACTCCACCTCCTGTTCCACATGTATTTGAGGTACTACGGCCTTCTAGGTAATCGTGAAAGTTAAGGTCGTTGAGGCCATCGGTTTCTTCATTGTCCTCATCGCTTAAGCTTTGTTCAGTCGAGAACGTACTGTATTTGCACATTTTGTGCTTTTTATTCTGTGCTTCCTTGTTGGTTACGGCGCTGGCATCTTGCCGTGTCCCGTTCTGCTTGCGAACCAAGGACTCCGGTGACAGCTGTGTTCCATTATCCTCATCCTTTAAGCTTTCTGCAACAGAGGACGCACTGTACTTGTGCATCGTGTGCCCGTGGCAGTTTGCGGTGTTTGTAACTTTTCTGGTGGTAGAAGTGTTCAACTCTTGCCACGTTTTGATTCCTGAAAGGCTGCTAGGTAAGCTGCAGGATGGCTGTTTCGTTTGAAAGTTATTCGGCAAAGTTCCCTTTCGTACCACTAAGCTATCCACGCTGCCTGAGTTGACAGGTAAATTTGCATTTACGTCAAGTTGTGGTTCGGATGCAGAGAAGACGACGTCTTCGTGTTCAAAGAAATTTTCATTTGGGAGCTGCACTCTAGTTTCATTTCTTGGTCGAGGCATTGACTTGAATCGTCTGGTTGTTTCGATATTGGGGTTTTCATGTGGATCACAAAGCATAACAAGGCTAGCGTAATGTTGATCGTCCTCCGCTTCCTGTTTATCTCCTATTTTCAAAAAATTCTTATTCTTTTCACTTTCTTGCCTGCTTTCGGTATAATGACGTTCAAGTTGTTCCTTCTTGGAAGTAACGTGATATTTTCCGGCCGGCAAGGTCATCTTTGGAGGAAGAGGAGGAGCTCGGTTTTCCGAGTAACTCCACGGCTGAGTGCCTTTCCTCCCCGCAAATGTAACTGTTGGCTGTTGAGCTGTTCGCTGCTGAATTGGAGAATCCAAGCTCAGTTCCTCCATCATCAGTCCATGTTGTTTTGTATCTTCAACACAGCTTTCGGTTGCTGCAATAATCCTTGTTTCTTTTCTCTCGAAACGAAAACAAGGAAATCGTAGCATTTCCAACAAGTACCGCCTGATTGGCTCGCTCGTGAAGTAAACACAGTCGTTGTTAATGGCATTCTGCAAAACTCTGTCATTCTCTATCGTTCGCAAAAATTGCCGATATTCAGTTCTACTGCGAGACAAAAACTCACTCTGAGGCATACATTCTGTAACCAAAATGCCCAGAGTATGAGGAAAAGTCAAGATGCTCTTCTCATTGTACGGAGAAATGGCAAAAACTGTTTCCTCTTCAATTTCGCGCTCAATCTGCACTTTGCCAAGTTTTTCTATCGATGGTGTTCCCCTCTCGGAATAGTAAAGGGCGGTAGTTTGGCCCGCGGGCACCAAACGCACTTTTAGCGGAAGGGAAAATTCCCTGAGTACATGTTCTATAGAAAATATTCTATAGCTTGGTAGCGATCCAGTATTTCGAGATTGGACGTGGACAGGTGTGTCGTACTCGTTTTCTAAATTATCATTAACAATCTCTACCTTCCAATTGCTCTTTCTCGGGAAGCAAAGTTCTCTGCCTCCGATATCTCTGGCCAGTATTTTCTTCCTTTTTTCTATCTTGTAGATGATCAGAACCTCCCCTGACTGAACTTTTGGATTCACTGATGTTCCATGAAATCCATCTCCAACCGTGACAATCTGTGGTAGTGAATGGCCGTACCTTGCGATGTAATGGTCAAGTCTGTAGAAGGTCGTCTCTAGTGATTTCGACATCCTTGTCTTTGATAAGAACCAGCACTTCAATCGTTTACGAGGAGAATTAAATGGTTCGTTGTTGACAATCCGTCGTGCCACACTCACTTATAATGCGTTAAGTTGTTTTGGTTTCGCTTTGTGGAGTAACTTGATAGCCAATCACTATTTGTCCTTGTCAAAATACTTGTGTTTACATTTCTGTGAAACCATTACAGGTCAGAGGTCTAATTCCGGGAATCGATTGAAAACAAAGCCATTAATTATACTGAAGCGGGTGTTTAAAAATTGAGTAGCTGAAGTAAAGGGTTGGTAGACATTTAAACAATGAGTTTGACACTAAATGTTGTTGTAAAGCTTAAGCAACAAAAACGAATGAGTGTCAAACCCATTGTTTACATTGTCTACTACTAAGAGGGGTGTATGTTTGAAAAAATAAACATTTCTAGTTTATAATATTTCCAGAACATATTAGACTAGCTTTGTTTTTGGTTTGATTTTGTTCGGCGCCGTTACTGATGAAATAATGCATAGCATTGGTAGCGATTGTTACAGGAAACGTCTCTTATATTTAAGACTCAGGGGAGAGAAAGTATTATGGGAAAGCGGAAGTTGTTAAATCTAGTGTTAAATAACTGTACAGCATCCATGGATTCGAGATAACCGATATGGAGAGAGCAAGAGACTATCGTAGGTTGAATATTTGAATCTGGAATATTTCGGAATAGTTTGACTTGTGACTGAAATTTCATCATATCTTTAATATTAACACATCGTTCTACTTAGAAATCTACCTGATGTCTTCCTTATTTTAATTTGGACAAATTTGAAAAGTTACATTTCTTTTCGAGTCCAATGGAATGCCTATTACTGCATTAAATTCTATTTTTTTACCCTATTTAATCCCTGATCCACTGCTAGGTTTTTTCCCCAATAAATTGTTTTTTGTTTTTTTTTTTCAAGTCTTGGTACTCGGGACACTTAATTCAGGCACTTATTACCACTATTCACTTATTAACTGTCATGAAATAGGCAGACATTCGTCGCTTTCTTTAATCTTTAATCGTCTGTCACGCGATAAAATAATCACTTCGACTGGCTGTGTGGCGCTATATGTAGCACCGTGGTTGCTGACGATTGGTACATTTCAATCCACAAACTGTTGCAAGTTTGTGAAGATTTTGTACTCGTGGGAGCCGGTAAAAACCAACACGGAAGAAATATGATTCTAGGAAAGAAGAATATTGCTTTCTTTCTTTGGAATAAAAAGAACTTTTTATTGCATCATCCAGTCGTTTCAAACTTGTATCACTCATCTCAAGGGCTTGTCTGATCGTCTTTCCAATTTCCGCCGAGTGTTTGAATCTGCAGCTAACATTAATTTCTAACGTTCTGGGAAACAGATATAGCGTTAATTCGTTATCAAACGAAGCTGCAAAGACCATTTCCACGTCGGTTTTACGCATGAGAAGGATGTTTCACAACCTTGACAAGGACTGTGCGGTAAAGGGGTCATTGGCTCGTGACGACTGAGACTGAATAAATCTAATGTTTACTGGAAGCCGATTCTCCACTAGAACCTCGTCTAAATAGAATTCCTTAACGTCTAATAGGGGTAGAAACCTCCCTGTTAGATGCAGTAGGAGTGTAACCTCCCTGCAAGTATTAAGATCAACAATTTGACAGTTTAAGTAGTTATGAAAACCTCTTCGGTTTTCTGGCAGTTAAGTTTGCACCCTGATACGATTCAGTCCCACATATAATATGTCTTCGAGAACACGAAAATACGGTGTTTGAGTAGTGAGATCCTTTACCGTGGTGTACTCGTTGTGGCATTCAAGCTGAAGAAGGTGAACTTAATTTTCTGACGTTTGTTGAACGCATATCGTTTGACCGAGTTGATCAACTGCCACGATTGTTTTCTGCGTCTTCACTTTGAAGAAAACAAGGATCTGACCGACTTCCAGTGAATCGTCTTCGTTTGTCCCACAAAACCCATCCACAAGTTTAACTGTTCTAGGAAGGTGACATTCATGATGATCCAGAAATGTTGCGAGGTCTACTGAAGCGTTGTCCATTTTCCGAGTAGAATCCATGCTGTACCAGCGAATGTTGGAGCGAACGATACGCTTCCGTGCTTCTGTTTGTTTAACGTGAATATTAATCCCATTAATATGAATCTAGACTTTGAACGGACTATTCATGTTAGGGAACAGGCAAACCGAAACTTTCCTCGTTGTGGTAGGATGGGTTGCTTGCCCACCCACACGCTACCATAGGCAGGTTTTGATTTCCGTGTTCTAATTCCGTGATTCGTATTGTGGGCCTTAATGATTACCGATTATGATGTTGTTATAGAAAAATATTGTAGACAGTAGTTGTAAGTGTAGGATTATTATGAATAAACTGCCTGAACCCAACATTGTTGTGGAAACTGACTGAACCCAACATTGTTGTGGTGTCTGTTTCGGGGTTTAGATAAAATCATTGGTAATTAACGAAAAAATCATCACGTTATCGATCATTTCGAATTCAGACCATTTTTCTTCAAGTGTAGCGGCGTCAGCTCCGGTGGCGGAGAGATCCGTGAAACTAAAAGGACTAAGTGACTCACAGGTTCCACAAGGCTCAGGTTTATTGTGTTAACTGTTACAGCGATCCTGTATGGTAGGACGTGTTTGGGGCGAACGCTCTAGTAGGTTCTGAGTTAAGCAGCAATAACTGGTGGTTCCCGTCGAATTTCTGTGGGCCTTTACATGTGTTTCGCGATATTTAAGCTAAGGTCACGTGGTAGCTAGCGGGAAATCATTGTGACGTAAATGCGGTAAAAAAAGGGAAATACATAAAATTCTACGAAATGAAAACGAGGCACACGGGTGCCGTTACATCAAGTATTTGTAACTCACGCATGTCCAAAGATGAATACATGCATAGCATTGATAGCGGTTGTTACAGTAAACATCTCCTATCTTCAAGACTCACGGTAGAGATAAAGTAGTATGAGAAAGCGGAAGTTTGATAAAACTAGTGTTAAATAACTGTCAGTACAGTATCCATGGATTCGAGATATCTGATATAGGAGAGAGCGAGAGACTATCGTATGTTGAACTGTTTAATCTGTAATATTTCTGAATAGTTTGATTTGTGACTGAAATTTCATTATATTACATTCTACTTAGAAATCTACATGATGTCTTCAATTTGGACAAATTTGAAAAATTACATTTCTTTTCTAGTCCAATGGATTGCCTATTACTGTAATTATCCTTTGTTACCCTATTTAATCTCTGATCCATTGTGAAGTGTTTTCTCCAATAAAATTGTTACTTTTTGTTTTTCAAGTCTTGGTACTCGGGACACTTAATTCAGTCACTTATTACCACCATCTACTTATTAACTGTCATGACTCTTTGTCATGGGACCTTTTAGAATTATGTTTCAAAATTCAGTGTTTGTTACGGAAGTTCAGTGTTTTTTGACAGTTAAATATTTGTTGCATTTGACAAATATTAATTAAAACAAATGCCAGAAGGAAGCTCAAATTTTAGTTGCATTATCTTCTGAATATAAAAAAAATTGTATTTACTGGGACATTTGACAGTTTTAGTAGCAAATTCCAAGTTAGAGAGGTTGTTAAACACATCTCTCCAAAACTAACGTCTCCCAAAATTGTCATTTTCCATAAGGAGGTTGGGAGAAATTGGAACGGAAGTTGGAACGCAAATTTCGCTTTCTTGTGCGATCCTATAACTTCCACCATCCCGATCATGGAGTCAGTTTAGTGGCTTGTATCGATAAAATGAAAAAAGTTAAGCCATACAATATTAGGCTATTTGCAAGATGGCGTTTATCTGACTACAACTACCAGAATCCTTCAGTTTGTTTCCTTCAGATGCAAATTAGGGTCACTGTTATCTAAACCTCATTAAGGTTACAAAATTTTAATAAGAAAGGAGAAACGAAATGAATTCTGGTAGTTGTAGTCAAATGACGCTATCGCACAAATGTCCTATTGAAAGCTACTGCGTACTGAATATTCCTGCGTTTTTCTTTACACTTCGTCTCACAAAATTTATCGCAATTTTATTATTACAAATTAACGACAAGACATGTAATTCTGCCGCTCTGTTCACGCCTGTATAGGTAGTCAAATGCTAAACAGGTTGAAATGCGTTCCAGCTGAACTTATCATTGTGTCCGACTCAATGTCGGTGCCATGTCCTGTCCGTACAGAGTGTTTGTCTGGAAATCCGAGGTAGAAACATTTTTTTTTTGAATGAGAGACAAAATGTACGGAAAAGCAAAACTTCAACTACAGCACAATAATAAGCTGTCTTGCACGGAAACGAAACCGGTATAGGCTGAGTCATTACCGGAAAGTTTTGTATACACCGGTATAGTGTGGATCTGAAACAAAATTTGAACCTTTACCTCATGTATCTTCAAGGATGTTCACACATAACCGCCTTCTGAAGAAGTTACAAAATCACGGGTAGGTGAGAGAAATAGGTTGTGGAAAATTGTCCGGGTATCAGGCAAAGTGTCGACTTGAGGTCTATCCGTTCAAATTTCGTAACAGGACAAAAATGGAGCCACATTTTCAGCAAGCCTAAGTTACTGATATTGTAAAATAACGATTGAGAAATAATTTGACATATCCTTACTAAACCTCGCGATTATCAAAATATTCAGGGGGAAAGTCCATCGGACAAAATATTCTAATTACACTGTTTCTTCGTAAGACGATAAATCCTGAGCGAAACGTTTTGTAACAGTTTAGAAGTGTCCTTAGGTTGCGTTCCTTACTGCGCTTCGGTGCCTGATTAAAAGTCCACTACATTTCGACCAGCATAGTCGACACTCGTTACTTTTGCAGCAAAGTGCTCAGTAATCGGCTTGGTGTCTAAATTAGTCATGTCCAGTAAAGTCTAAATCAGCCGCGTTCAGGCTTTCTGTGGCCAAAGGTTTCTTTGCACGGCGTCTGCACTTCTCAAAGAGGGACCGGAACAAGAACAGTCACGCGTAGTCATGCGCGTAGCCGCACGACGAGCTGGAGCTTGTGCGTTTTTTTGGGGGAAGGGGCGGAGGCTCTGTAATGCAGGCTTCTTCGACGTGGTGTGGGTTTTTTTCAAAGGCCGAGCTTCCAAGAATTGACCTTTTTTCGTTGGCATCTTCTCGAACGCTGCCTTGTGCCTTGTTGACATTCTCATAAACATCATCGTCTTCTTCGCTCGAGTTTCCAAGCTGCAAATAGGAGGATGTTTCCGTCTCGACGGTATTGTAGTAAATCGAGTTGTTTCCATCGTCAGGGCTGTCGCTGATACTTTGTTCATCCTTGCCAGCGTCGCTCGAGTTTCCAAGCTGGAAATAGCGAGATCTTTCTATCTCAACAGTGTTGTAGTAAATCGAATGGATTTCATCGTCAGTGCTGTCGCTGATACTCTGTTTATCATTGCCAGCATTCACTTTGTCAGCGGAATGATTTTCAACTGAAATCTCTTGGTTGACGTATTTTCTTTCGTAGCGTTCTTCGTAGGAATCGTTATCGTCGGAATCTGCGACGATTGGTTTGATCGGTTCACATTCTTGAACAATTTGCCCCACCTTTCCAGGGGCGATGTTTTCAGGTAAGGGTACAGGCCTTAGCGTTTTCTTTTCGATGTTCGTCCCCGAACCGAGCGCTGGTCCAGTTTGCAAGTTACTTTCAGCTTGCTTAGATGAGACAAGAACATTATAGTTCTCATCCTCTTTCTCTTCTTTGACAGTGATCTGCTTTTTTAAATTTTCTACTTGGACACGAGCGGCGTTCAGCTGTTTTCTGAGTTTAAAAAAATGTTCGATGTCTTTGAAATCCATGCAGTCTTCATCACGACGAGACGATATCCAAATATCATTGTTGTTTCCCAAACGGGACGTAACTTGGTTTGTTTGTGCAGTACATTGTGTGTTGCTGGAGTTAGTGCTGCTACGAATTTTAGATGGCAATTTCACTTCTTTTTTCTTCTGTTTTTCTTCATTGTTCCCCTTGCTACAAATTTCAGGTGGTAATTTCACTTCTTTTTCCTTCTGTTTTTCTTCATTATTCCCCTTTGATAATTCTCCATGTGAATTTTCACGTGGATCTTCCATTTCTTCGTAAGCATGATCATCGTCACTGCTTTCCTCTTCAACTAGCTGGGCTTCTTTACTCCTCAGACTTTCCGTGTCATCGCAAGGTTTTCTATGTATATCAGGCTGTTCCCTTGTTACTTTCCCCTCTGGTCTCTGGTCCTTCATAAATTGGTAATCTTCCGTCTCATCTGGCTTCAAAAGCACACCTAGGAAGGCGTTTTTTGCGTCACCTGGTTTAAAAACGCGTCCATCATCCTTTACTTCAGCGTACATCATCCCCTCGATCTTCTTCCAGTCGCTTACATCAACTGCTAAGTACGCCAGACTTTGGTCAATGTGAGGTAAGGATTGGTTTCTTGCAGGCAATGGTGGTGGAGTTTCACCCTTTGAAATTGTTTTTCTCTCAGGTAGCAATGGTGGATTGTCTTCTTGCGAAATAAGGCTTTTGTCTTCTTCACTGTTCATGTGTGCTCCTAACAGAAAAATCGGCCTAGGTGGAAGCTCAGGGCAAATCTCCTCGACATGATCTTGAGAAAGAGCTCTGAGCCTCTGTGCAGATTCAGTGCATTCCAGTTCATTTCTGTCTTCCAGTTTTGTTTGTTCCATTTGAGATGTACACTCTTCAGAGGTCACCCTTGTTTCTGTTTTGCGTCGGTTTCTCGGCTTGGGAACTGGTCGAGAAGGACTGTTTGGCTGACTGTTTGACTGTGTGGCTTCGTCCTCCACTACTATTGACTGTGTTCTCGTCTTAGGGGGTAGGGGAGGTACTTCCATACAGTTAATTTTATTTTCATCATTTACGTAAACGCCTCCATCTCCGGTCTCTGAAGCAGGTAAACAGGAATTTGCAGTTTTGATGTTTTTGCTTTCTGTGAAAACCTCTGGCATCCCACTCGTCTCACAGTTCTCATAATTTCCTTCTTCCTGATATTTAGCAAAGATTGGTTTCCGGTTTGGTGCAAAACGGCGACATTTGTCTGATGTTAATAGTAGACAGTCATGCTTGGCTGACTCTTTTCTATACTCAGACAATAGTTTCTGTGATGGTTCGTTTTGTTTGGCTCTCGCGAACCTTGGACAAGGCACTGGAGGAATTTTGAACGATGGCATTTTGAAGCGCCTAACTGGGCATCTCTTGGAATAAAAAGAACTTTTAATTACATCATCTAGTCGTTTCAAACTTGTACCACTCATCTCAAGGGCTTGTTTGCATTCTTTGATCTTCTTTCCAGTTTCCGCCGAATGTGTGAATCCGTAGCTAACGTTAATGTCTAATGATTTAGGAAACAGATACAGTGTTATCTCGTTATCAAACGAAGCTGCGAAGACCATTTCCACGTCAGTTTTACGTGTGAGACGGATGTTTCCCAGCCTTGACAAGGACTGTGCGGTTAAGGGGTCAGTGGTGCGTGACGACTGAGACTGAATAAATCTAATGTTTACTGGAAGCCGATTCTCCGCTAGAACCTCGTCTAAATAGAAATCCTTAACGTCTAATAGGGGCAGAAACCTCCCTGTTAGATACTGTGGAAGTGCAATCTCCCTGGAAGTATTAAGATCAACAATTTGACAGTTTAAGTAGTTATGAATACCTCTTCGGTTTCTCGGCAGTTTAAGCTTGCTTCCTGATACGATTCCCACAGATAATATGTCTTCGAGAACAAGAAAATACGATGTTTGAGCAGTGAGAAGATCCTTTACCATGGTGTACTCGTTGTGGCATTCAAGCGGAAGAAGGTGAACTTTGTTTTCTGAATTTTGTTGTACGCATAACGTTTGACCAAGTTGATCAACTGCAACGATTGTTTTTTGCGTCTCCACTTTGAAGAAAACAAGGATCTGATCGACTTCCAAGGAATCGTCTTCGTTTGTCCCACAAAACCCATCCACAAGTTTAACTGTTGTAGGAAAGTGACATTCATGATGATCCACAAATGTTGCAAGGTCAACAGAAGTATTGTGCGCTTCCCGAACAGACTCCATGCTGTACCAGTGAGTGATGGAGCGAACGATACGCTTCCGTGCTTCAGCAGGTGTTTGATTAGCATACAATCATTGGTGGTTAACCAAGAAATCACGCTTTTACTCCCCTGATATTAATCACATTATCTTTCATTTGGAACTCAGAACCGTGGAAATATCTAGACTTGGCACAGGGCGCAGAGGAGTCATATTTGACCGTAATGCTGGCTAAATATTCATCGTGCAATCCATTTTGTTGATTCAAAACAATAAACGTGACTGAACAAAGCATCATGCTATCTGGTTACGCGTCTGGTGAAATTCCATCCGCATGACGAAAACCTCTTGTCTTGCGGATAGAATTTCACCAGACGCGTAACTAGATAGCATGCTTTGTTCAGGCACGTTTATTGTTTTGAATTCAAAACAAGATCGATTTGCGCGATGAATTTAGCCAGCATTACGGTCAAATATGACTCCTCTGTTCCCTGTGCATCACGTTGACATATTTTACATCTACTGTTGTTATAGTCCGTGGGCCAGGAGGCGAAACCCTCCCCCCCTCGGGGGAATTTTGGGGACATATATCGTTTTGAAGCATAGCCTGAGGGTGTTTCAAATCAGGTTGTTCGTACTTGTCAGGTGGAGGCGTTTGCCCTTACGGCCACATTCTTTATGTGAGACAAAAAAACCACAGGGCACCCACGTCGTGGTTTTTGAAAGTTACACCTAAAATGCCCAGACAAGATACATAACATTATAAAATGTGTATGCATTTCTATCAAAATCACATATATAATACTTTCTAAGCAGGGAACCTGTTAATTGTCATCATCGTCTCCTGCAGCGTTCTTTATCTGAAACAAAAAAACACAGGGTACCCACGTCATGATTTTGTTGACAACCACTAAAAAAGGCATTCAATATTCTAAGACTGCAAAAGTGCACATACATTTGATATGAATACACACCTGTATGCAGTTTCTATAATGCATCAAAAATCAAGTCCACAACATTTTCCAGTTCGAAAATTTCTTCGCCGTCTTCATCGTCTCCTGCAAGAGAGTCAACTATGATATCTGCCAATTCACTTCCGTCCATATAATTTCTAGAGCGCCAACATAGCTCACTTCCCAACCAAGGCCTTGTGGAGAATGAAGAAGAAGAGCATACATCAGCAAGTCTACCACAATACGTGAGGCAAGTGAAGCTCTCTAGACTTTCCAGTGTTTCTTCAGAGGAATCCGGACACTGGTCGATGTCTTGGAATGTCGGTATGAAGGTGGTGTGCCTCTGATGTCACGTTATTCCATGACTTAACGGCCTAATGTTTCGTTCAGTACATAGAAGAACACTAAACACGGCGGTTATTCCATGATTTAACGGCCCTGTTTCGTTCGGTATCTAGAAGAACACCAAACGCGGTATCGTTTCGTTCGGTATATAGAGGAACTCCCAGCTGAATTCCAAACGCAGCCGTTATTCCATGACTTAACGGCCTCATTTCGTTCGGTACATGGAGAAAGTCCACACGCAGCCGTAACATCGTAACAGCGTAACATCGTAACATCTTAACATCGTAACATTGAAACTATAAGTACATGAAAAAGTGTTAAAATTTTCAATAAGATGACAAATAAAACGTTTTTTTATCAAAGTTTGCTGATAGAGGTTGGGTGAAAGGTAATCCTACAACGTTACATCCAATATTATACACAATGAACCTGTTACGCTGTTACATTTTATTTCGCTGTTTCGGTTTTACCCTGGGTTTTCTGTTCAGTAAGCTGTTACGATGTTACATTGTTACGGTGTTATATTTGCTGTTCCGCTGTTACGACGCTATGGCTTTAATTGCACCAAACTAACGATATAGAGGGACTAGGGATATGTACAAACTTAACGTCTTAACCCTGTTACGACGAATATTACGCTTTGAACTACATCCAAATCCGTGCTAGGTATAGTGAGGTCTTCTTCTTCCTCCTCCACAAGGCCTTGGCTGGGAAGTGAACAATGTTGGTGCTCTAGAAATTAAGGGGATGGAAGGTGAAATGATGTCTCAAGAGCTGGCGGATATCAAAGTTGACAGTCTTGCAGGAGACGATGAAGACGACGAAGGGATTCCCGAGCTGGAAAATGTTGTGGACTTGATTTTTGATGCTTGTAGAAACGGCGTACAGGTGTGTATTCATGTCAAATGCATGTGCCCTTTTGCAGTATTAGAGTATTGAATGCCTTTTTGAGTGGTTGTCAACAAAATCATGACCTGGGTACCCTGTGGGTTTTGTTTCAGATAAAAAACACTGCAGGAGACGATGATGACAATTAACAGGTTCCCTACTTGGACAGTGTTATATATGTGATTTTGATAGAAATACATACACATGTTAGAGTGTTATGTGTCTTGTCTGGGCATTTTAGGTGTAACTTTCAAAAACCACGACGTGGGGAGCCTGTGGTTTTTTTGCCTCACATAAAGAATGTGGCCGTACGGCCAAACGCCTCCACTTGAGAAGTGCGAACAACCTGATTTGAAACACCCTCGGGCTATGCTTCAAAACGATATTTGTCCCCAAAATTTCCCGAGGGGGGGGAAGGGTTTCGCCTCCTGGCCCACGGACTATTACCCTTAATTTGCCATATTTTTAGATCGAGTTATAGCATTTAAATAATTATGTAATTAATGAACTCGTGATTGATACGTCAAGCTGTCGCATGTTTCCAATAATTCTACAGCCGGTTTCGCTATACGGAAGTGAAAGGTCACGTCAGTTTTTGATCTCAAGATTGACGTGCATTGTATTTTTGACTAAGGAGGATTGTTGGAATCTGGAACGTGGAAACCCGGAACGCCGGAATGCCAGAAGAGTAATATTTTTCGCCGGATTGGAAGAACCAACGCTTAGGTCCAGTTTTTGTAGCATGAAGCGAGCAGGAGTATTACTACTCCCCTTAGATAAGGTGCTAGTCCATCACAGGATACCCAGCATAAAGTGACTCGCAGTATTACTACCCCTCCCCCCCCCCCCCCTAGGCCCTAGGATGCTAGTCAAAGGCAGGGTTACCCTGACCGGTATTTTAAAAGGTTTTTCTACCTGATGGATCGTCAGTGCCCGTATATACAACCGGGAAAAGAAAAACAATGCTTACTAAGGATCCTTTCTTGAACTCAGTTTAAGTTTCTAACTGACAAGAATTTTTAAAGCTTCTTCTGTGAAGTACAAGTGTTGTTAATTCGAACAGAGGGGGGAAGATCAAATTTCTTACTAAAACTGACGCAAACATCGACTGCTCAAAAACATAACCTTTTTTAACAACTCACTTTATTTACAAATTGATTACAAACCAACAGCTTGAAAAGGGTAACATTACAGTGCAAAAACCAGAAACAGAAGCACATTTAAAATGAATTCCCCTCCTGGGGTTCGTCCAAAAACTAAATACATAAAACCCATAGAGGGCCACAGAGGGCCACAGGTTCGTCAGTTTTTTAACTGTTTTTTAAATGTGTTTTACCCTCATGAAATAAAGTTTTTAGTATTATTATTATTATTATTATTATTATTATTATTATTATTATTGTTATTATAAACTCGAACTACATACAGTTAAGAAGTAAACATATATTGTGCTTTCCTTTAATCTGCGGTGTAGTTTTTCCTTCTTTGCTCGACATCGATCAGATGAGCTTAATTTTATTTGGTCTACTATAGTTTTTCAAGGTTCGCCTCGAATTTAATTTGAAACTCAAAAATTTCTGGCAGGATCTGTTTTTATATAAATTTGTCCACCAAAGTTTTCCAGTTTTCGAGGTCTTCCTTTTTGTTTCTAACCTTTCTGAATAGTTTTAATCTTAATGCTGTCAAGTTTTCGTTTATGAAGACTCTCTCAGCTTCATTTATAATATATCCAACATTGGCTCTTGCCACTGCTCGCTCGTCCCAGTCCTTCGCTCAACAACATAACAATTTTTTCCTACAGACAGGCAGACAGGTCAGAGGAAGGAGTTAAAGCGATAGAACTTTTATAGCGCCACTGAGAGTACATCAGTTGAAGTGGGAGCTGTTTGAGGGGGAAAAATTGTTCTTCACAACGGATTTTTTTAGGAACGGAGAAATAGAAAAGTGAGTGGACGCGAAAATATAACGCTTGGCGCTGGGGAGAAATAGGGCGTCCCACTGTCTGAGAGCCTGAAACCGTAATAAAGCCGAGGAGGGTCTTCCGATTTCCGACTTCCGACTTCGTACTTCAGACTTCCAACTTCGATCCCACCTCTTCCAGGCTAGATTGCCGCTGCTTGAGTGTGGTTGCGCAAACCATCGATATCAGCTGGACTGATTTCTGAGGTTTCTGTGTTTCCAATCATATTTGAGTTATGTTTCGGTAAGTTTATTGCACTGGTAGCCAAACTACCTTTTTCAGTTGAAACCATTTTTACCAGGACTTTGAATTAGAATACTATAACTAAAAACATTTGTTTGCCAACACAGGTTACTACATTTACTTGTCATTTTAAATGCGGTGTGTCTCTCGTCATGTGTGTTACCAGTTTACACACCTGCGTTAAACAAAGAAAGAGGTCTGGACAGAGAGACATTTATCAGAAATTACTTTAGACAAGACTTCACTAATGCTGAAATAGCTGGGTTTCTAGCTTTACAACATGGCATAACTGTATCTATATGTACAGTGAAACGAATCCTTAAACGTATGAGATTAAAAAGAGGCAGTCGTGATAACGAATCACGCCTCGAGCAGATTGTTAGTGCAATTCTGGAGGAATTGGAGAACTCATGTGACGAGACGCTTAAGACGGAAGTATAATTTGCGTGTAAGAAGAGATACGATTATGCAATGCCTTCGTGTGATAGATCCTGAGGGAGTTGAGCGCCATAAAAGACGCAGGCTTAAGAGACGTAGGTATGTCACTCCAGGTCCTAACTTTCTATGGCACGTTGATGGATGGGATAAACTGGCTCCCTTCGGAATTTTTATTCATGGCGCAATAGACGGCTTTTCCAGGCGGATTCTCTGGTTAGAAGTAAATGCCACCAATAAGAATCCCAGAGTTATTGCCGCACACTACCTCGGTGCAGTACAACAACTGGAGGGGGTTCCTAGACGGATGCGTTGCGACAGGGGAACAGAAAATTCCATTATTGGCACCCTTCAGCAGTTTTTTTCGTCGGCATGGTGACGACGAGTTTAAAGCCAGCGGCAGTTTTGTTGAAGGCAAAAGCAGTGCAAACCAACGTATAGAAGCCTGGTGGTCTAAACTCCGTGAAGGGGGAGGGGCTTCGTGGATAAATCTTTTCAAAGATCTGCGTGATTCTGGTGTGTTCAGAGACGACTATCTAACCAAGGAATGCCTGAAATTTTGTTTCTTACCAATTTTACGAAAGGAACTACAGCTTGTGGTAGAGCTGTGGAATACACACAAAATCCAGCGACAAAAACGATGCGAAGTAGAGGGTGTTAAACCAGACATGATGTTTTTTCAACCTGAGATGTACGGAGCACAAAGCTACTTGGAAAAAGTCGACATTGAGGATGTGAAGGCATGTAAAGAAATGTACGCTGAGAATTGTGTCGATTACAATGATGATGTAGAGGAGCTGGTGAGATTAATAAAACCTGATTGTGTTCCACCCTCAACCTGAGATGTACGGAACACAAACCTACTTGGAAAAAGTCGACATTGAGGATGTGAAGGCATGTAAAGAAATGTACGCTGAGAATTGTGTCGATTACAATGATGATGTAGAGGAGCTGGTGAGATTAATCAAACCTGATTATGTTCCACCCTCAAATGAGTACGAAGCGGTCGAATTGTTTTCTGGGATAGCGGGCGTTTTAAAAAGCTATTAGAAACTAGAAATTGGGCTGTTATGAGACTTGCCTTCGTGCAAATTAACCCTTGCCTACAGTGTTATCATACCAAGAGTTTAAAGAAATGTATGCAGGGGCAGGTCCAGGAAAATAGTGACAAGTTTCAACGAGCGTCGATGGGGGGTTGGGAAAAATCTTTAGGATTTAACTCCCTACGTCCATTGACTGGTCTTTAATTGGGACAGAGTCTTCGTGTCAGTCAGATGGAATATTTGCCAGGGCCCAAGCGCGTCAATACCAGAGAATTTTGAATTTGCTCATATTATTTGAAACATGAAATTTCTGAGAAATCTGACCGATATCGGTTAAACGGAGGAACCGGTGTCGTTTTATATCTGGTACTTTTGGTGTTCCACTCTACGTCCTTACACTCCCCCTCCTATTCCCCGTCAGCTTCTTGTTTATAATTGTTGTTTCTGATAAAACATATATTATATAATTAATGCATGACAAAAGACCAACACAGGTGTATTGAGTTGAAGTTATAATTATTATTTGGCTTTTTTAAATCTTGTTTCACAATAAATTGTACTCGTATATAAGTTGGCATCTAGCTACCAGTTTCGGTTAGAAAACGTGGAGCTCTTTTAACACAGTTTGTTTATGGTGTCAGTCCATCTTGACTCAGAGCAATAATTTGAAAATTGTCTACAACTTTCGTGCGCACTTCTTGACGCGATTTTCACGTTTTGTCAAAAATGAAAGGAAGTGAACAGTCCTGAAATTAAGTTAAATTTGCTAATGCCCCACACATCTAATCATGATAGCGCCAACTGATTATTTGAAACAATAACGAAACAAGTAAAAACTTGCGAATATTAACTTTATAGGAGCTGAAACACGTTAATTAAAATCGACAAATTTATTACGTTGCCAACACCTGTGTTCGAGTAAAGGTTACGTTCAGTTACTTCTCTGTTTTGCTGGGATGATTTATATAAACGCAATCCTTATAATATATATAGTAATTAATTGCAGTTTCTGCGCAATGTATTTACAGTATTCTAAGTGTTCGAACAGTAACAAACCAACATTGAACTATAACATTTTATATTACAGTTATCAGTACTAATACTTGTGGGTTGATGACAGTTAATCATTGTACGTTATCAAGGCTCTTTTTTCCTACGTGTACTGAACATTATGGATTTAATTGGACACAACGATAGTCTGTACCAGGCTCTTGTCTCGCGGTTACCCGACCGTGCGAAGGAGCAAGGCCTTTACCCGAGACTTCTTCCTTCTTTCTTCTACTCGCCTTGCTCACGCAGTTCTGCACTGGCCGAAATCTGACCGAGATATTTGAACAGGCTACGACAACGGCAACTTCTGTCTCAAACTTTTTACCAATTGTGCTGTCGAGATAACAGCATTTGTATACGATGGAGTCTCTCGCTTATTTATAGAAAAAAAAAATACTCAAGAGAGCACCCAGAAATTAGGAGGACAAATGTTGGGGTATGAAGGAGATGAAAGGCAATGGCAAAACGCCCGTTGTCGTTTGCACAAATTTTTCGTCAATCTACTGAAGTTCTTGGCTGTCTTAAAGCCAATTCCACAAAAAGCCAACATTCCTCGATACAATTTCACTTGATAATTTTCTCCGTATACAACAGGAAAGAAAAGTCGTCAAACAATTCTGAAAATTATTTTCCCGTAGAGACATTACATGATCAATTAAATAGGGTTCGATGATTGTCCGTTGCATGTTCTTTCAAGTGTTGTCCTTCTGCGACTTTTTTAGAAAGATAGATAGAAGATAGATAGAAAACTTTATTAATGTGTCGGAGCCGTATAGCTTGGGAAAAAACCCATACTAATTTTGGGACAATTTATAATTGGAATTACAATACTATCTATCTAAAAAAGTCGGAGAAGGACAACACTTGTGGATAATTAGAAATGGTACGTTTTTTAAGTACTCAAACCGGAAGTAAGTCCACTCATTACAATATCAACTAGTTGTTGATCTATAGAAAAATGGAACGACAAACCCCTTACAAGTTACTTACTTATGGCTAATGTAGCACTGAGAGCATTGACAATGTCAATGGTGCGAGGCCTCTGGGCAATGTCATATTCAAAACAGTGTGCAAGAATGTATTGCAAAGAAGCTTCTATCATATTTGAAGGCAATCCCAACACACGGGCAGATTTTTTCCTCTCCACGGCAGCAATAAAAAATTCGACATCATAAGAAGAATCGCCACAAGTCTCTCCCGATGCAGGCTTGTTTTCGTTCAACAAATATTCCCAGCAGTTGCGTTCGGTAAATAGTTCCAATAACGTACAAGCCAGCGGATTGAGTTGTTGCTTGCATACATCGGATTGAGTTGTTGCTTGTTTTTTCTGTAAAAGGCATTTAGGGGCCATGTAACTTGGACTTCCAGGGATGGCAGTGCTGGCTGTGTGGGCTAAAGACTGCGCTGTCTTTACCTGCTGAGTCCCATGTCGCACAGCTTAGTTATAAGGGAGCCTTTGGCAACAAGAACATTCGTGGGCTTAATGTCCCTGTGCACGACGGGGGGCTTTAAATTGTGCAAATATGCAACCGCCTGAGAAATCTGCCGCCCCACATTCATCTTGTCGTTTCCTTGAATGGTGAGTTTTGTGGACTCTTTGTCTTCGCCAAAAAGTACCTCGTCTAAATTTAGACCATTAATGTACTCCGAAACGATGTAGATGGAATTCTTCAAAATCGACACGGCCATAATTTGTACAATGTTTGGATGGCGAATCATGCCATGGACCCGAACTTCTGTTTCGATCACAGACTTTAGACGTCTGCCATTTCGCAATTTCAAAACCTTGACGGCCACATCAGTTCCCACCCAAGAGCCTTTGAACACTACACCAAAAGAACCGCGCCCAAGTTCTTCGGAAAATATAACTTCCTCCTTATCTACCACTGGTACAGCTGAAACCGCTACATTCTCTTTCTGCCTCGTTTGCTGTTCGCCGGCATGACCACCATCACAGGTACCTTCATGTAAACTTTCCTTAGGAACCTTTTCTGCGGATGGTGATTGCGAGGTTCTTGACAAGCTTATGGGGTGAATCTCAATTGGATCCGAGACTTCTCTCTCATCACCACGAGAGACCTCTACACTGTAGCTACCAGGCTCATTAATTGGTAGGCAACAAAGTGGATGCCCTTCTTTAATCTTGACTCCATTCCGATACCATACAAAACGCGCACCATGAGTCATGTGACATGACACCACTACCTCAATTATCAGTTGGTGGCCATCGTAGCCCCAGATTTCCGATGGGTTATGGAGGATTAGACGCTTTGAATTCTTACCCGCCTGAGGGAACTCATACCTGAAATCCGGCGGCTCGTCAGACGGTGGCTTAGAAGAATCATCGAAGGTCTTGTTGAGAAAGCACTTATCACCTTTCTGGATGCCCACAACGGTAAACCCGTTTTCCAGGGGGTCATGTCCTCTAACGGGGTGTCCCTGGTTAACGGTTCTGAAACGAGTTAGTATCATAGCACTGTTCCCTTGAAAACAAAACCGTGGTGAGAACGACTTCCGAAAAAGATGATTCTTTGACAGATTCATAAGTTATTAATAGACGATGGTCACCTACATTTTCTACAGTACACAAAGTTCCTTCGCCCCCTTCAATAGCTGGTGCGTAGAGTGGGGTTTGGCTTCTTGATGAGTTCCTCATAGGTGTACTAGTCTTCATCTCCAGACTTTGAAATTCCCCTAACATCTCTATTTTGCTACATCCCATTAATACTCCCAACTGCGACGAGGATGGTCGTTCGGCTTTCTCTTGTACACAATCGGTTACCAGGCCAGAATCTTCGGTTTGATTTAGGTTGCAGGGGGACGACTCTTCCTTGTCTTCTTGTGTTGACATCAGGTACACGTGACACTCGCTCGCAAACAGACGGCGAGACCTCAAATATTCTTGAAATGTACATTTTTGACCATCTAGATCGCGAAAAACCGAAATAGTTTCCTGAGCATAATTGCCCAAATCGAGCTGCATATCTTCAATGGCACCATACTTTTTATCTGCGTGTATCGCAAATCCACGCTTGATCGGTGGAGCCAACCTATATACAGCCTACGGCGCCTCACCACCGCTGATTTCTTGGGCATTGCAAGCTTCACCCTCTTAGATTTTTGTTTTTCTGCCTTATTTCCTCTTTGTGCTTCTATTTTCGTCACCAAGTCTTTAATTCGTTCTTCCCTTTCCACTGTGGAAAAATTGATTGATACACTGTTTATAATTTGAAGTGCAGGGCGATCCTAACAACTTTTGTATAGTCCCCGGGGGGGAACTCCCTACATTGGCCTATAGGGAAAGGCTCCGCCCCAAAGGGCTACCTTTCTCAGGCTTCGCGTTAAAAAGGTAGGGATTTCACTTGTTGCCGGAACCATATGAAAGGGTAGGGAAATCCTGTCTTTTCGGTGTGTAAGAAAGCCCGAAAGGGATTACAGATGCATTTTATGACCGTGAAAAAGTCGAGAAAACGTTCTGGTTTGTGGTCTCTTCATATTTCCAATTCAGCGCATTTACAGCAGTTTAAAAGGATGTAAAGATCTAAACTAGGTGTGTGGAAGAGGTACCATTGACCAATCGAAGGTATTCAAAAGGGGTACCTTTTCTGTCAAAAATCAGGTATTGATAAAAGGAGAAGGGGTTGGACCTCAGTGTGGAGCCTCTCCGTATAAAACTTTGTTGAGTCCCCCCCAGAGGGTATAGTATGGAAATCAAAATCATGTGAATAGGAGGGTACCCAATGTAGGAAGGCATGATACGAGTAGTTGCCTGCCTGTTGTTACACATTTAGCGTAGTACATATATATCTGAAATATCGACCTACTGGTAGACTAACAAGCGCAGCAAGGAACAGTGGAACCTCGATGTAACACAGAGTGAGGAGACTGACAAAATATGTTCTCTATAACGAACCGTTTTGCTATATAATCAAGGTTCTTTTCTTCATGTTTTACTATTACTGGGAAAGAATATCGTTCGTTATACCGAGAACGTCGTCATTTAAAAGTTAGTTCTCTGGAGGTTTTTATTGTAAAAGGATGCGGAAACTGGTTTCCATTAACTAACTCTAAAGATTGAACTTTTATTGAAATTAACCTAATTTCTTCTACGTTCTGACTATTTTACGATGGCCAACCGGACATTTTCAGTATTTACAAGTGACTAACATTTAGGTAAATCCATACCTCTGACTGGCTTTTCCAGGAACGCCTTCAACATAGCTATTTGCCCAATGGCTAAACCCGTCGTCTCAAATTGCGCGTCTGAGGTCATTTTTACAGCAGGCAAACTGTACACCTGACAAAATCAAATGTAAAAACAAAAGATACGGTGTATGTCCTTTCGTCGTAGATAAACCACAAAATATATAGATTTTAGGGTCACGTTAACGGCAAACTGACGTTGACAATTTCTGAAATTAGGAAATGGGCGCATATACACTGTCCAAAATAAATCATGAGGATGAAACAGGCTTGGAGCTACTTATTACTTTTGTGCCAGAGATACAATATATTGAGCAATAAACGACAAGTAAAAGGAAAACTTGGTCACGTGGTACAATTTTTCTGTGAACGTGATTCTAAATCTCTGTAATACTTCTTTTCCCTTTGGATAGGGTGCAACATGTTTTTAACGAGTTTTTGTTGTTTATTACATAAAGAAATCCTGTTTTTTGCTTTTAGTTTTTTTTTTCTCTTCGCTCGATAGGTACATAACGGTTTCCAAAACCTATTAATGCCATTATCATCACAAAAGAAATCAAAAATTACTATTTATCGCTGTATATCTGTATCCTTGCAATCCCGACAAAAAAGCTGTATCCAGGAAAGTAATTTGCAAATAACCGCTGCTCAGACTAGGTCTTCTTGTAAAAGGGGCGTGACTGAGATTAGAGGTCTATTGATCCCAGCACTTCTCCAGACTCTTTGGATTATGCATCAGTCAAATCCAACCGCGCCATGCCCCCCCTCCCCGCAAACCACTGTGGAGCATTTGTCTACCTTGTCAGTCCCGGGGGTGGAGCATTAGCATTAGCAAATTTTGCGTGGCCCGGGGGTCGGGCATTTGCCTACCCCGGGGCCACCCCTGCGCTTTTGACATGCACGTGGTTTCCTATCCCAATATGACTAAACATGGAGGATTTTACTGGAAACACCAGCAGATTGGCCGATTGGCTCATCAATCAAGGACGCGAAAAACTTGTAGAGGTTTTAAGAGGCATGTTTTCTCGATTTTGTGCATGCATTTCTTCATTGGTTATCAAGACAGAACTTACACTGCGAAATCGGGAGCTATTGACGTGATGAATCAAATGTCTTTTGATCTAGGATTTGAATAAAATTTAGGGGTAATGATTTTAATTCTATGTTCATGTAGAATCAATTTATTATTGAAGAGCTTCCTTTCATATTATTAAACAATTCAGAACAGATAGCTTTATACACTATTATTGATTTTAATTTTATGGCACTTTTGTGCCTGCGAACTTTGATAAAAGATAGATCATGAATGGTTTTGTCCGGCTTAATAAGAATAACGTTATTTCAAAGGCAGACATTTATTTGAAACGCCATTATTCGACTGCGCTATCAATGACAACTGCTACAGTGTGGATTGAGGACGGGGCGTTTGCCCTCTTTTTTTCGTCCCCACCGCGGGGCATTTGACAGCTCAAGTGTCCCAGCCCCCGGGAATTTCCCATCCAATGAAAAAAGAAATGCTGATGCCGGGGGGTTAGCCCGGGGGGAGGGAGGACGGCGCAGTTGGATTTGACTGATGCACTACAAACATTTTCTGATAGACTGAATTGCCCATTTAATCTTTTCATTTTAATCATTTTAAATCTTGTAACCGTTTCATTCGATTTTTACTTAGCTTTTACAGCCCCTGATGAAGGTGAGTTTTGTCTCACCGAAATATTGGGCGATAAAATTATTACCCTTCTTAGCTGTCCGATCAGCCTTGCAATTGGTTTTTTGTTTCATTCAACATTGCTGATCCTGATCTACACCAAGATCCGGCTTCACCTCGCTACTGTTTGTCCAAGTGGTCCTTGCATCGAGTTACCTGAATTGCCCATCCCGGCTTTTGTTTTATTCATTATTTACCAATAGGCCAGAAATGAGTTACTCGCCATTTTGTACATCCTGTGCCTTGAATCTGTTCAGGTACTACCTGTGCTTACCAGTTGCTTATTTGAAGCTAGTCTCCTTCGCAAACGCTCGGGCCGGAGTCGCGCAAGCTCCCCGCCCCGGGGAGGGGCGGGGAGCTTGCGTGACTCAGGCCCGAGCGGATGTGAAGGAGACAAATTTGAAACCCAAGCCTTAAACACTAAAGTCTCATAACAGATTAACTCGACCTTATAAACCAACCTTATGCTTCTCAAAACTGGTTTCAATTCAACGCAGTGTTCTTCCAGGAAAATTCTGAGCTGAAATGCCAGTAGCATAATCTTTTTACAAGCAAGCTTTTTTGATCCGATGATGTCACACAACACAGTTACGAATGATTCAAATGAGCTTATTATTATTTAAAAAGGTGTTCTATAATAGAGCTAGTGGCCGCTTAATAGAAGTTGGCCGCTCAGTAAAGGTGCAGCGTAAATTAGAATACCTTTTGCAAAAACATCACCTTATTTTGAAACAAACACGGGGCCACAAGCGGTATAATGCTGGTCCACGCAAAGCTCCCCCATTTAGTGGAAGAGCTTTGCATGTTATTTTGAAGTTCAAAATAAAACAGCTGCAAGGATCTTTTCGCCGATATCACTTTCTTCTTCTGCAGTCAATAATGTTGTCAATTACCGCCACGTTTGGATGATTAATAATTTACGCAACATCGGTTTTGGCGACATTATAGACCACCTTTATAAGGAGTTAGTTCACGCAATCCCACTCGGTGACGCCAAGGTCAATGAATTTCCTACAGGATCTTAGCTCAAATCCATCCTGGTTGGTGGTGGTGTTGTATTATCTTTAAAAAGCGTCTTCATTATCTCATATTTGTTTTTTTTTTTTTGCCAGGGAAAACATTTACGTGTGTCCAGTATGATACGCGTGATATGAGATGCTATTTTTAACTGTTGCTTTGAAACCCAGGCGACAGTCTGAATGTTTAACTGTAAATATGTCGAAA
Source organism: Siderastrea radians (assembly GCA_964017195.1). Lineage (NCBI taxonomy): Eukaryota > Metazoa > Cnidaria > Anthozoa > Scleractinia > Rhizangiidae > Siderastrea > Siderastrea radians. Next base: position 20,209,246 of record OZ024890.1, read on the forward strand.
ACACGTCAAATACAAAAAGGTTGTTAACACAGAATTCAACTCACCTCCTCATCCATATTAACAAGCTTCTCAATCCGACTCCGTGTTAAGCAGCGGTAATCGTGCGCAGTTGGGAAGTTGTAAGTCAGAAGTCAGAAGTCAGAAGTCGGAAGTCCGAAGTCCGAAGTCCGAAGTTGGAAGTCGGAAGTCGGAAGTCGGAAGTCGGAAGACCCTCCTCGGCTTTCGTATGAAACAGCCTATTAAAGGAGTTGCATTGAACTTGAAGAGGGTCACGCTATTCTATGGGTCACGCTGTTCTATTCAAGCTAACACTGATGAATTCTAATGGCCAGAAGTTGACATCTCCCAAAACAATAACTAGAAATACGTGACTCGCAGAACCTCGCGAAGCTCGGGCACGGGTGCACCACAAAATTGATTGATGGGGGTCGGGAGAGGATAGAATTTCGGTTTAACTGGAGGTGTGGATGGGTGGCCACAATGGTCCCCAATTGGGAGTTAAGATCAACATTCTGGTTCCCAGTCGTTTCCATGTAACTTGCATCCAATCCTCTGTCATGTATAAGAAAATACGTTCAGCCCCCACCCCACCCCCCCACTTCTCTTCATTCTGACATAAGGTAAATTGCTCTCTAGAGAGGATGTATATAGTATTGCTGTGGACCTGTTGTCAGGGCCAATGTGTGGTGTTTCTGTTTATTTTGGTTGGGTGAGAGTATAGGTTTATCAGAAATGCAGTTCAAATTCCAACTTGGAACTTGTTATCTCCAACATTTACCCAGCCATTTCCTTTAGATTCTGTTGTACAGCTTTTGTTCTATTTACTGGGTATTGACAAGTGTCAATAGCTAACACAATTCATTATTTCCCTTGAATGGTTGAGATACTGCAGCAGGAGTCTACTACTGCTGAAGAGTGACGCGGTGTATTAAAACAAATTATCCATTTTTACCCAAAAATTGAAATAAGAATAATGCAGAATAATGGCAAGCAAAGCACAGAGTTTCATATTGATGAGGTAGCATGTTTATTCATTCCCCCCAACATACTAGAAAAATTGGATTAGATAATTGTCACAATAAAATAATAAGTGAACCCTTGAATCCCCAGTTACCAGCATCTCCCTACAATGGCAATGCTTTAATTAGGTCATCAGAATTAAGGAATTGATCACCAAACATGAATAGTGTTAATTTCAGTAGAAAGAAGTTCTCTGCACTAGTACTACAAGAAATGTATAAAGACCAGTAAGGAGAATTTGCAGGTTTACATTGGGACTTAGGGAGGTCAGTTGGTATGGAAAGCAAGAGTAGCTAATTAAGGGAAAGGGTGAATGTAGATTATAGCATGTGAAACCTTCAGAAGTAAGTAAACTTTCACATAGACAAATCATGCTGAAGGTGATCAGGATCTCAATTCCCCTGATTTTGGTGCTTGCTTGTGCACTGCGAGGAGACCTGTGATGCTGGTCACTGTATGTACACTAGTATGTACACTAGTAGCTAGTGTAGGCAGAGCAGTACTTGTAAGTGCATTTCCAAACCAAATTGTGAACAGAAATTGTCCTTTCTGATCCATCTGAATATTATTTTTAAACTATTAATAGGGTCAATATCCATAACGGAAAACATAAACTTTTATAAATTCTTACTGATTCAATGTGAATTATTTCTTTCAAATATTTTTCGGGAACGTCCTAAACTTAGAATTTAAATCTTTTTACTGCTCATACACAAATATGCAAATTGTTGTGGGAACTGAAACCTATTTTGTGAAATAATTTCATTTCTCTTGTGTAATCTGTAATTTTGATGATACTTGGAGAAGTAATTACATGTTGATAATAATTACTAGTACATCAAGAGTAAAGATAATGGTAGAGAGAGGAAATAATTTTGAGCCAACCTGTTCAGTCACCGTCCGTTGGAAAGGTAAATTTCTAGCAAAAGTATTTTGATGATCGTGCATTTTTTGTCGCCTCTCGTTGCTTCTGTAACAAAATCCTTTTGTCGAAGCACTTCTAGTCGGTGTCGCCGGTCCTGATCGGCTTCAGCATACATTTTCTCGAAGAGTTTGTAGCCGCTGAGTTCATTGTCATTATTCAATTGGTGTGGCTGAGTTATAATTTCGAAGACCTTGTATCGATTCTGGCGTTGTTGGGGAATCTCGTTTTGTGGCAGCGCTGTGCTATCAAGCTAAATTTAAGCTACGTTGTGTATGTTCCAAGATTTCTCGCCTGTAATATTCCAGTCTCCTGTTTGTGTCCTGCTGACGGCTTTAGTCTTGCTAGGCTATTACCGGTAAACGATGTTCTCCTACCGGTGCTTTCTTGTCGTCGACTCTTTCGCCTTCGTTGCTCGCGCTGAATTTCAAGTCGGCGTTCACGCTCAGTTTCAGTAGTAAATCTACCCCGGAATGGATTTTGAGCCACTTGTTAAACCAGGGGTTGCTGTCTAATTACTTGTTCACAGACGATGAATAAAAATATCAGCACGTAAATGTACGTAGCGAAGCAGGCAAGAAATGAAGAAACACGCCGAAGAAACATGAGAGTGCGCAACTGTCAGCGGTCGCGATTAGGTTTGTTGCTAGGCAACTGTGCGGACACCATCGAAATATATATCGGCAGATCGAGATTTGACCGCCCTTAGCAATCCTCGCGCGATCCCCACGCGACAAATTTAGAAACCTCGCTTCGCGAGGAATAATAAAATTTTTAGGGATACATCAACAAAATCACTCTTGTCAGTTTGCCAGGCGTAGACATTATAGTTAAAATTTTAATATCGACATCAGTCGATGCGATGAAAATTGATCACCGATCCCTGTTGATTTCATCGGCAAACCATTACAATACAGTTTAAAGCAAAAATTGTTATCGATTGTCACAGGAGGATCTTGTCATGATTTCAACCGGTTTAATAGCATCTTGGTTTAAACTGAGGGGATCTCTGAACATGGCATTACTATTGAAACACGACGTCCTACAGATTAGAGACCGCGGTCTTTTGATCGTAGTTTAGTGCAACATTTCACTCAAAGGATGCGCTGTTTACTACAGCACGTTCCACTTTTTTTCCTTACCCAGGGGTACTCGGTAACTTTTTGGGGGGATGGGGGTGGGGATGCCACTGGGACTTAAAACCCATAACCTATACCAGACCATGTTCAGCTGCATTGTGCACCCTATTGTGAACTAGGCGCCAAAATCTCCTCCCTATCCCAGACTTGCCGAAGGTCGATTCCTGTTCTAGACTAAAACCGCCATACCACTGACTACTTTCCTGATGAATGATACTCTTCTCTCGACCAATACTCTCTTATTACTTTTCCCTAAACAGACGAAACTGCTTAAAACCATGCACTTCACAGCGGCACACATCAATGTAGCTTACATATGGGAGTACTCCCTCCCCCCGGGTTTCTTACTTCCTATCAAAACAACATTTACGAAGTTACGACATTGAGCATCAAGAATCAGGCAGGCGAAATGCTATGAATTACCTTTAATTTCAAAGGGTTCTTTCAGACACTAAGAACGGAAACTATTGAATCACTGAGTGGATGAACTTTCACTTAGCTTTCAAGATTGAATGACAATTTATAGAGAAGTACAGGCAAAGAAGCTATCAGTCTATATCGTGTCGGATGACAAAACTAGTGCCAATAGCAGTCGATATCAATCTACTGAGCTAATTCTATAATCAGTATAAATTCCATTAACAATCGATATCAGTCGAATTCCGAGCCATTTTTGCTAGTGCAGTGCCAATACCAATCTGTCGGATATCGATCTTTGGTGTGTATTCCCTGGTTTCTACCGCCGGCTTGTAATATCGACTTATCGGGTGTGACTACGCCTTGAGCTAGACAGAAATTGTATTTTCTTGGACTATTTAATTTGTGTGGAAAGCTAGCCTAAAGGGAAAGTCCCGGGTCAAAAGGGTAATTTCATTCAAAGATGCCTGTAACGTTGTTAAATAAACAACATTTGAACCTCCAGGACGCCATCGACGAGAAGACGAAGTACAGAATCACGAGGCACCGGCCGAGGATCGACGAAACAACACAAATTGGTAATTTTGAGGATTTTAAGTACCATTGGGAAGCTATTAAAGCTTGTGTGAAACAAAAGACGTAAGAAATAGTTTACCGATCGTCCCTAATTTTCTACTGTTTCGCGTTTAATTTCGAACTTCTTCGCTAATCATGAATTTATAGATTTGTCTCTTCAGCGGGCCAGTGTGAGTTTCTGGCTTGACTTTGAATATATCAATGGCCAGTGAATAAAAATAATGCTTATTGTCCGCTTATATAATAAGCGTATATTAAAAGGGCGTCTGCTTGTACGGATTTGATTGTATGTACAGGTCGTGGTTTGCGCTTTTTTTTTAGTTCCAAATTTTGCAAAACTTGATCCATATATCGCATTTTTATTGTTTATTACAAATTAACGACAGGACATAGAATTCCGCCGCACCGTTCACGCCTGATTAACTAAACTATCGAAAATCGTTGATCATGACAAATCTTACTCGTTTGAGACTGATTTTGGTTGATTTATCAGGTTTAATGCAAAAAAGAACACATTTGAAACAAAATGTCCTTTTCTTTAAGTAGTCAAGTGCTAAACGGGTTGAAATGAACTTATCATTATGTCAGGCCCAATGTCAGTGCCATATCAAGTCGGTGTAGAGTGTTCGGTAATCCGATGTAAAAACACTTTTTGAATTAGAGACAAAGTGTACGGAAAAGCAAAACCTCAACTACAGCACAATAAGTTCGGCACAATAATAAGGTGTCTTGCACGGATGCAAACGAAATCGGTAGAGGTCATTACCAGAACGTTTTGTACACTCCGGTACGGTGTGGATCTGAAACAAAATTTGAACGTTTACCTCATATATTTACATAAGGATGTTCACACATAACCGCCTTCTGAAGCAGGTACAAAATATCACGGATAGGTGAAAGAAATAGGTCGTCCGAAACTTGTCCGGGTATCAGGCAAAGTGTGGACTTGAGGTCTATCCGTTCAAATTTCGTAACAGGACAAAAACGGTGGCACATTTTGAGTAAGCCTATAAGTTACTGATATTGTAAAATAACGGTTAAGAAATCATTTGACATACCCTTACTAAACCGCGCGATTATCAAAATATTCAGGGGGAAAATCCGTCGGACAAAAATATTATAATTACACTGTTCCTTCCTAATACGATAAATGTTGAGCGAAACGTTTTGTAACCGTTGAGAACTGAGTGTCCTTAGGCTGCGTTCGTTATAAAGGTCAACTGAAGCTCCGGTGCCTGATTAAAAGTCCACTACATTTCGACCAACATAGTCCAACTTTCGCTGCTTTCGTAGCAAAATGCTCAGTAGTCGGCTTGGTATCTAAATTAGTCATGTCCAATAAAGTCTAAATCAGCCGCGTTCAGGCTTTCTGTGGCAAAGGTTTCTTTGCACGGCGTCTGATATTCAACGACGCACTTCTCAAAGAGGGACCGGAACAAGAACAGTCACGCGTAGTCATGCGCGTAGCCGCACGACGAACTGGAGCTTGTGCGTTTTTTCGGGAGAAGGGGCGGAGGTTCTGCAATACAGCGTTCTTTGATGTGGTGTGGGACTTCTTCAAAGGCCGAGCTTCCAAGAATTGGCGTCTTTTCGTTGGCATCTTCTCGAACGCTCCCTTGTGTACTGACGTTCTCATAAACATCATCGTCTTCGTCGCTCGAGTTTCCAAGCTGCAAATAGGAGGATGTTTCCGTCTCAACAGTATTGTAGTAAACCGAGTCGTTTTCATCGCCAGGGCTGTCGCTGATACTTAATTCATCCTTTCCAGCGTCGCTTGAGTGTCCAAGCTGGAAATAGCGAGATCTTTCTATCTCAACAGTATTGTAGTAAACCGAATGGATTCCATCGTCAGTGCTGTGGCCGATACTTTGTTTATCATTGGCAGCATTCACTTTGTCAGTGGAATGATTTTCAACTGAAATCTCTTGGTTGACGTGTTTTCTTTCGTAGTGTTCTTCGTAGGAATCGTTATCGTCGGATTCTGAGACGATTGGTTTGCTCAGTTCACATTCTTGAACAATTTGCCCCTCCTTTCCAGGGGCGATGTTTTCAGGTAGGGGTACAGGCTTTTGCGTTTTCTTTTTGATGCTCGTGCCGGAACCGAACGTTGGTCCAGTTTGCAAGTTGCTTTCAGCTGGCTTAGATGAGAGAAGAGCATTATGGTTCTCATCCTCTTTCTCTTCTTTGACGGTGATCTGTTTTTTTAAATTTTCCACTTGGGCACAAGCAGCGTTCAGCTGTTTTCTGAGTTTAAAAAAATGTTCGATGTCTTTGAAATCCATGCAGTCTTCATCACGGCGAGACGATATCCAAATATCATTGTTGTTTCCCAAACGGGACGTAACTTGGTTTGTTTGTGCAGTACATTGTGTGTTGCTGGAGTTAGTGCTGCTACGAATTTTAGATGGCAATTTCACTTCTTTTTTCTTCTGTTTTTCTTCATTTTTCCCCGTGCTACGAATTTTAGGTGAAAATTTCACTTCTTTTTTCTTCTGTTCTTCTTCATTATTCCCCTTTGATAATTCTCCACGTGAATTTTCACGTGGATCTTCCATTTCTTCGTAGGCATGATCATCGTCACTGCTTTCCTCTTCAGCTAGCTGGGCTTCTTTACCCCTCAGACTTTCCGTGTCATCGCCAGGTTTTTCATGTATATCAGGCTGTTCCCTTGTTAAATTCCCCTCTGGTCTCTGGTCTTTCATAAATTGGTAATCTTCCGTCTCATCTGGCTTAACAAGCATACCTATGAAAGCGTTTTCGGCGTCACCTGGTTTGAAAACGCGTCCATCATCCTTTACTTCAGCGTACACCATCCCCTCGATCTTCTTCCAGTCGGTTATATCAACTGCTAAGTACGCCAGTCCTTGGTCATTTTCACGTAAGGATTGATCTCTTGCAGGCAGTGGTGGTGGAGTTTCACCTTTTGAAATTGTTTTTCTCTCAGGTAGCAATGGTGGATTGTCTTCTTGCGAAATAAGGCTTTTGTCTTCTTCACTGTTAATGTGTGCTCCTAACAGAAAAATCGGCCTAGGTGGAAGCTCAGGGCAAATCTCCTCGACATGATCTTGAGAAGGAACTCTGGGCCTCTGTGCAGATTCAGTGCATTCCAGATCATTTTCCTCTTCCGGCTTTGTTTGTTCCAGCTGACATGTATACTCTTCAGACCTCGCCTTTGTTTCTGCGTTGCGTCGGTTTCTCGGCTTGGGAACTGGTCGAGAACGACTCTTTGGCTTGACGCCAGTGGCTTCGTCCTCCATTGACCGTGATCTCGTCTTAGGGGGTAGGGGAGGTACTTCCATACAGTTAATTTTATTTTCATCATTTACGTAAACGCCTTCATCTCCAGTCTCTGAAGCAGCTAAACAGGAATTTGCACTTTTGATGCAAACCTCTGGATTCTCATTCGTCTCACAGTTCTCGTAATTTCCTTCTTCCTGATGTCTGTCTGATGAACTTGGTTTCCGGTTTGGTGCAAAAGGGCGACATTTGTCTGATGATAATAGTAGACGGTCATGTTTTGCTGACTCTTTTCTATACTCACACAATAGTTTCTCTGGTGTTTCGTTTTGTTTGGCTCTCGCGTGCCCTGAATAAGGCATTGGAGAAATTTTGAACGATTGCACTTTGAAGCGCCTAATCGGGCATGTCATGGAATAAAAAGAACTTTTTATTACATCATCCAGTCGTTTCAAACTTGTAGCACTTATCTCAAGGGCTTGTCTGATCCTCTTTCCAATTTCCGCCGAGTGTTTGAATCCGCAGCTAACGTTAATGTCTAACGTTTTGGGAAACAGATACAGATTATCAAACGAAGCTGCGAATACCATTTCCACGTCTGTTTTACGCATGAGAAGGATGTTTCCCAACCTTGTCAAGGACTGTGCTGCTAAAGGGTCATTGGTTCGTGACGACTGAGACTGAAGAAATCTAATGTTTACTGGAAGCCGATTCTCCGCTAGAACCTCGCCTAAATAGAAATCCTTAACGTCTAATAGGGGCAGAAACCTCCCTGTTAGATGCAGTGGCAGTGCAATCTCCCTGGAAGCATTAAGATTAACAATTTCACAGTTTACGTAGTTATTAAGAATACCTCTTCGGTTTCTTGGCAGTTTAAGCTTGCTTCCTGATACGATTCCCACAGATAACATGTCTTCGAGAACAAGAAAATACGGTACTGGAGCAGTGAGAAGATCCTTTACCGTGGTGTACTCGTTGTGGCATTCAAGCGGAAGAAGGTGAACTTTGTTTTCTGACTTTTGTTGCACGCATATCGTTTGACCGAGTTGATCAACTGCTTCGATTGTTTTTTGCGTCTCCACTTTGAAGAAAACAAGGATCTGATCGACTTCCAATGAATCGTCTTCGTTAGTCCCACAAAACCCATCGACAAGCTTAACTGTTCTAGGAAGGTGACATCCGTGATGATCCAGAAATGTTGCGAGGTCTACTGAAGCACTGTCCGTTTTCAGAGCAGAATCCATACCGTACCAGCGAGTGATGGAACGAACGATACGCTTCCGTGCTTCAGCAAGCGTTTGATTAGCATACAATCATTGGTGGTTAACCAAAAAATCACGCTTTTACTCCCCTGATATGATCACATTATCGATCATTTGGAATTCAGACTATTCATTTCCAAAGGTGAACCCTGGAAATATCGAGACTTGGTGAATGCTAACAATCACGTCTCGGCATTCTTTCATCGAGTCGCAGCATTTTCAAATCAGCATTACTTATGATTTTTGCATCACATTGACGTATTTTACATCTGCTGATTCGCCATATATTTAGATCAAGTTACAGCATTTAAATAATTATGTAATCAATAAGCTCGTGATTGATACGTTAAAGGGGTATAGTCACCAGGATTTCGCAGATTTCTGGTCAAAGCTGTGCTAAAATTATCGGTAGCTAACTTTATCCATGCCTAACATTATGTTTGAACATTTAATGGAACATATTAACTTAATTATAAATAGAAAACAAACCACGGCCATTTAATATCGATTTAATGTCAGCACGCTGAAAGAATTTGCAAAGTTTAGCCTAATTTTTTAAAATTGCAATCCATTTCCATCCGTGCCATCCGGAGCAACAGACAACAGAAAATAGTTTCAGTGAAGTAATATAGTCTTTGGTAACAAAACTAGACCATTATTTGTGGGCGTTCATTCATGTGAGGACATATTTTATATTTTTAAAGTGAACTTAAATAGCGTGACTATCCCCCTTTAAGTTGTCGCATATTTCTAGTAATTCTACAGCCGTTTTCGCTATACGGAAGTGAAAGGTCACGTCAGTTTTTGATCGCAAGATTGACGTGCATTGTATTTTTGGCTAAGGGGGGATTGTTGGAATCTGGAACGTGGAAACCCGGAACGCCGGAATGCCAAAAGAGTAATATTTTTCGCCGGATTGGAAGAACCAACGCTTAGGTCCAGTTTTTGTAGCATGAAGCGAGCAGGAGCATTACTACTCCCCTGAGATAAGGTGCTAGTCCATCACAGGATACCCAGCAACATCATCATCATCATCATCATCATCATCATCATCATATAGTATTTTCCTTCAGTAAAGCTCTGGCCTTGAGGAAGGCTATTTTGTTATCCGAAATATTGGCCGTTAAATAAATCAGCCCTTTGCCGTAGAGCCATCCTTGCATTCAGTGTGGTTCTACATCACAGGATACCCAACATAAAGTGACTAGCAGTATTACTACCCCGCCCCCCCCCCCCCTCTCCATCCCTAGATGAGATGCTAGTCCATCACAGGATCCCCAGCATGAAGCGACCAGGAGCATTACTACTCCCACCTGTATGGGATGCTAGTCCATCACAGGATATCCAGCATAAAGTGACCAGGAGCATTACTATTCCCACCTGTATGGGATGCTAGTCCATCACAGGATACCTAGCATGAAGCGACCAGGAGCATTACTACTCCCACCTGTATGGGATGCTAGTCCATCACAGGATACACAGCATGAAGCGACCAGGAGCATTACTACTCCCACCTGTATGGGATGCTAGTCCATCACAGGATACCCAGCATGAAGCGACCAGGAGCATTACTACTCCCACCTGTATGGGATGCTAGTCCATCACAGGATACCCAGCATGAAGCGACCAGGAGCCTTACTACTCCCACCTGTATGGGATGCTAGTCAAAAGCAAGGTTACCCTGACCGGTATTTAAAACGTTTTTCTAACGAATGGATCGCCAGTACCCATTTATACATCTGGGAAAAGGAAAACAATGCTTACTAAGGATTTTCTCTTGAACTCAGTTTAAGTTTCTATTGACGGGAATTTTTAAAGCTTCTTGTTTGAAGGACAAGTGCTGTTAATTCGAACAGGGGGAGGAAGAACAAATATGTTAAATAAATACTAACTGACACAAACATGTACTGCTCAGCAACATAACACTTTTTTCTTACAGACAAGCAGACAGGTCAGAGGAAGGAGTGAAATCGGTATAATTTTTAAAACACCAATGATAGTAAATCAGTTGAAGTGAGCCGTGAACTGTTTGGGTGGAAAAAATTGTTCTTCTCAATTCATAACAGTACCACACAGGACCAAGTATAGTAGTAACGGCGAAATGTAAAAGTGAGCGCACGCGAAAATACAACGCGTGGCGCTGAGGAGAAATAGGGCGTCCCACTGTCTTGAGCGCCTGAAACAGCCTGTGAAAGGAGTTGTATTGAACTTGAAGAGGGTCACACCATTCTTTGGGTTAATTCATGCTAACACTGATGAATTCTAATGGTCAGAAGTTGACATTTCCACAATAATAATAAAATTTATTTCTGAAGCGCTACACCAACAAAATCACTCTTGTCAGTTTGCCAGGCGTAGACATTATAGGCAAAATTTAACATCGACATAGTCGATGCGATGAACATTGATCACCGATCCCTGTTGATTTCATCGGCAACACATTACAATCCAGTTCACAGCAAAAATTGTTATCAATTGTCACAGAGCGATCTGGTCATGATTTCAATCGGTTTAATAGCATCTTGTTTTAAACTGAGAGGGTCTCTAAGAAGATGGCATTACTATTGTAACACGACGTCCTAAAGATCAGAGGCAAGTCTTTCGATTGTAGTTTGGCGCAACATCTCGCTCAAAGGACACTCTGTTTACTACGTGCAGCAAGTTCCGTTTTTTCCTTACCCAGGGAGTTCTCGGTGATTTTTTTGGGGGGCGGAGGGAGATGCCACTGGGACCTAAGCCCGACCATGCTCAGCTGCATTGTTCACCCTCCGTATCCCAGACTTGCCAAAGGTCGATTCCTGTTCTAGGCTAAAACCGCCATACCACTACTTTCTCGATGAATGATACCCTGTTCTAGACCAATACTCTCTTATTTCTTTTCCCTATAGACAGACGAGACTGCTTAAAACCATACACCTCACAGCGGCACACACCAATATAGCTTACATATGGGAGTATCCCCCCCCGGGTTCCTTACTTCCTATCGAAACAACATTTACACGACATTGAGCATCAAGAATCAGCAGGCGAAATGCTACGAATATCCTTTAATTTCAAAGGGTTCTTTCAGAGACTAAGAACGGACACTATTTGAATGACTGAGTGGATGGGCTTTCACTTAGCTCATTCAAGATTGAATGTCAACAATTTATAGAGAAGTACAGTCAAAGAAGCTATCAGTCTATCTCGTGTAGGGTGACAAAAACTAGTTCCAATAACAGTCGATATCAATCTACTGAGCTAATTCTATAATCAGTATAAATTTCCATTAACAATCGATATCAGTCGAATTCCGAGCCATTTTTGCTAGTGCAGTGCCAATACCAATCTGTCGGATATCAATCTTTGGTGTGTATTTCCCTTATTTCTACAGCCGGCTTGTAATATCGACTTATCGGGTGTGACTACGCCTTGAGCTAGACAGAAATTGTATTTTCTTGGACTATTTGTGTGGAAAGCTAGCCTAAAGCTTAGAAATCCGCTTCAGTTCTTCATGAAGATAGGATTTATCATGACATTTCTTTTTCATTGCTCATCGAGAGTTGTACTTCAAAGCTTCCAGTTAGAGAGATTGTTAACCTCAAATTAGCGTCATCTAACAACTCACTTATATTTTTCATATTCCATTTCTCAGTAACCTAAAGGAAATTGAAAAGTAACTCGTCAAAGAATTTTCGATTTCTTGTTTGTTCCTTTCAGTGCTAATGTCAACGAAATCTCGCGTCAGTGATGTAACACTCACTGCATTAGCTTTACTTTAAGCTTTATTTCAAAAATTGCTATTAGCTTTATTTTAAGAACTTGAAAACTCATCTGGAAAGAATAGAGTTAACTACTCATAGTTTTCAAACTATTGCACTTTTCCGAACAAGTTCGCATATTTAAATCGTATGTATAAATTCTACTTTTTCTCCACAACTTAAATTGAGTCCTAAAGGAGGCATACTCTATTTGTTGCCCTCTCCTTTCTGGGTGGCCAATTTTTGAATCTATGCTAATTTCGAAGATAAGAATAACATCTTTGATCAGGAGCTGCAAACGTATTCTCTCTAACTTACTATTTTGCTATTTTGCTCACTATTTTTTTCTTCTGTGATGCTCAGAAGAAATGCCTCGTCAATTAACGTTTATAGTACAACGCTAAATTTTGACGTGCTCTCATTGGTCGAAATCGATTACGTGACGCGATAGTGTCTCTCCTCAGCGGGCGACTATCAGCGCATAGTGCACGTTTTTGGCAATTTTCGCTCATAATTTAGCATTGTACAATAAAAACAATAGAGTCCTTCTATCTCAGGACCTATGTGTGAAAGGTTCTCGCGCAAATTTGATGTTCAAGCTTCATATAAGCCCGAGAACGTAATATTTGTTTGTTTCCTCGGGCAACCTATCACACGAGAGTGCCTTTGACAGAAGAACTCTATTGTTTAATTAATCACCTGAATCGATTACACTATGGAAAATTAAGGGCAGCGTAGACGGAAATTGCTATTTGCTAAGATACGTTCTAAATATTGGTTAAACTTAGTTTACATATCGCCATTAGCGTTGCAATACACCAAGCAGTTCCCGTTTTGGTAAATCCGGTGTAAAAAAAAGGTCTCGATTTACCTTTCGGGGAAAAAATTTACCGAAAACCAGAATCTCATCTGTACCTGCCTTTCCCAACAGCACTATTTCTCAAATTTGACCTCTAAAAAGACTTGCATTACAAATTTCAGAAATCATTTAAGATTTTTTAACACTACATTTCGCCCAATGTTTGTCTCGGTCTTTGAAAATTTAAATGCGACCAAAAAATATTGAAGTTAATTTTTTTAAGAGTGGTTTATCATGGAGCCACAGCTTTTGCTTAGTTTGTCGAATAAGTATTCTAATTGCTTAAGTTTCTTTCGTTTTTCTCATCCAGTATGTTACTCTTGAGCGAAATGTTTTGATTTAATTTTGCCGTTGGATTAGTAAACTGGTGTGTATACAAGGTCATAGTCATTGCCTCTCCTTCTTCTGAACAAAAAATGGTCAATGATTCATCCGGAGCCATGTACAAGCTAACATTCTGGACCAACAGCTTTTCTCCGCGTTTGAACGATTACTACAGATCACTGACATCCGACACCGGACTAAAGAACAACTGTACTTTTGTTTTGAAGTCTAACTACCATGTTTTTTCGGCGGAAGGGGTGGAGGCCTTAAAATGTCGCTTTCTTGCCCACCGGAACACGTTCTCGATTCCGTCTGGTTTGCAGTGCTGTCAAAGGCAGAGCTTCCAAGAAAAGATGCCTCGTTTCCGAGAACGTTCGACACTCGTTGCTTTTGTAGCAAAATGCTCAATAATCGGCTTGGTGTCTAAATTAGTCATGTCCAGTAAAGTCTGAATCAGCCGCGTTCAGACTTTCTGTGGCCAAAGGTTTCTTTGCAAAGGGTCTGATATTTAACGACGTGGTTCTCAAAGAGGGTAGAGCAATTCAGGCATAGCACCGGAACAAGAACATTCATGTGTAGTCATGCGCGTAGCCGCCCGACGAGCTGGAGCTTGCGCGTTTTTTCGGGGGAAGGGGCGGAGGCTCTGCAATACAGAGTTCTGCGATATGGTGTGGGATTTTTGCAAAAAGAATTGGCGTCTTTTCGTTGGCATCTTCTTGAACGCTGCCTTGTGTATTGACATTCTCATAAACATCATCGTCTTCTTCGCTCGAGTTTCCAAGCTGTAAATAGGACGATGTTTCCGTCTCGACAGTATTGTAGTAAATCGAGTCGTTTCCATCGTCAGGGCTGTCGCTGATACGTTGTTCATCCTTGCCAGCGTCGCTCGAGTTTCCAAGCTGGAAATAGCGAGATCTTTCTATCTCAACAGTGTTGTAGTAAATCGAATGGATTCCATCGTCAGTGCTGTCGCTGATACTTTGTTTATCATTGCCAGCATTCCCTTTGTCAGCGGAATGATTTTCAACTGAAATCTCTTGGTTGACGTATTTTCTTTCGTAGCATTCTTCGTAAAAATCGTCATCGTCGGATTCTGCAACGATTGGTTTGCTCAGGTCACATTCTTGAACAATTTGGCCCTCCTTTCCAGGGGCGATGTTTTTAGATAAAGGTACAGGCTTTTGCGTTTTCTTTTCGATGTTCGTCCCAGAACCGAGCGCTGATCCAGTTTGCAAGTTACCTTCAGCTTGCTTAGACGAGACAAGAACATTGTGGTTCTCATCTTCTTTCTCTTCTTTGACGGTGATCTGCTTTTTTAGATTTTCTACTTGGGCACAAGCGGCGTTCAGCTGTTTTCTCATTTTAAAAAACTGTTCAATGTCTTTGAAATCCATGCAGTCTTCGTCACGGCGAGACGATATCCAAATATCATTGCTGTTCTTCAAACGGGACTTAACTTGATCTGTTTGTGCAGTACATTGTGTGTTGCTGCGGTTGGTGCTGCTACGAATTTTAGGTGGCAATTTCACTACTTTTTGCTTCTGTTTTTCTTCATTTTTCCCCGTGCTACGAATTTTAGGTGGCAATTTCACTTCTTTTTTATTCTGTTTTTCTTCATTGTTCCCCTTTGATAAATCTCTAGGTGAGATTTCACGTGGATCTTCCATTTCTTCGTAGGCATGGTCATCGTCACTGCTTTCCTCTTCAACCAGCTGGGCTACTTTACTTCTCAGACTTTCCGTGTCATCGCAACGTTTTTCATGTATATCAGGCTGTTCCCTTGTTACATTCTCTTCTGGTGTCTGTTCTTTCATGAATTGGTAATCGTCCGTCTCATCTGGCTTAACAAGCGCACCTAAGAAGGCGTCAGTTTCGGCGTCACCTGGTTTAAAAACGCGTCCATCATCCTTTACTTCAGCGTACATTATCCCCTCGATCTTCTTCCAGTTGGTTACATCAACTGCTAAGTACGCCAGTCCTAGGTCAATGTGAGGTAAGGATTGGTTTCTTGCAGGCAATGGTGGTGGAGTTTCACCTTTTGAAATTGTTTTTCTCTCAGGTAGCAATGGTGGATTGTCTTCTTGCGAAGTAAGGCTTTTGTCTTCTTCACTGTTAATGTGTGCTCCAAGGAGAAAAATCGGCCTTGGAGGTAGCTCAGGGCCAATCTCCTCGACATGATCTTGAGAATGAGCTCTGGGCCTCTGTGCAGATTCAGTGCATTCCAGTTCATTTCCGTCTTCCGGCTTTGTTTGCTCCATCTGAAATGCACACTCTTCAGAGCTCGCCTTTGTTTCTGCGTTGCGTGGGTTTCTCGGCTTGGGAACTGGTCGAGAACGACTCTTTGGCTTGACGCCGGTAGCTACGTCCTCCATTGACCGTGATTTCGTCTTAGGGGGTAGGAGAGGTACTTCCATACAGTTAATTTTATTTTCATCATTTACGTAAATGCCTTCATCTCCAGTCTCTGAAGCAGCTAAACAGGAATTTGCACTTTTGATGCTTTTGCTATCTGTGAAAACCTCTGGCATCCCACTCGTCTCACAGTTCTCATAATTACCTTCTTCCGGTTGTCTATCAAAGTTTGGTTTCCGGTTTGGTGCAAAAGGGCGACATTTGTCTGATGCTAATAATACACGGTCATGCTTTGCTGACTCTACTCTATACTCAGACAATACTTTCTTTGATGTTTCGTTTTGTTTGGCCTTTGCGAACCTTGGACTAGGCACTGGAGGAATTTTGAGCGATGGCATTTTAAAGCGCCTAACTGGGCATCTCGTGGAATAAAAAGAATTTTTTATCACATCATCCAGTCGTTTCAAACTTGTATCACTCATCTCAAGGGCTTCTTTGCATTCTTTGATGTTCTTTCCAGTTTCTGCCGAGTGTTTGGATCCGTAGCTAACGTTAATGTCTAATGTTTTAGGAAACAGATACAGTGTTAACTCGTTATCGAACGAAGCTGCGAAGACTATTTCCACGTCAGTTTTACGTGTGAGACGGATGCTTCCCAACTTTGTCAAGGACTGTGCGAAGGGGTCATTGGTTCGTGACGATTGAGACTGAATAAATCTAATGTTTACTGGAAGCCGATTCTCCGCTAGAACCTCGTCTAAATAGAAATCCTTAACGTCTATTAGGGGCAGAAACCTCCCTGTTAGATGCAGTGGGAGTGCAATCTCCCTGGAAGTATTAAGATCAACAATTTCACAGTTTAAGGAGTTATTAAGAATACCTCTTCGGTTTCTCGGCAGTTTAAGCTTGCTTCCTGATACGATTCCCACAGATAACATGTCTTCGAGAACAAGAATATACGGTGTTTGAGCAGTGAGAAGATCCTTTACCGTGGTGTACTCGTTGTGGCATTCAAGCGGAAGAAGGTGAACTTTGTTTTCTGAATTTTGTTGCACGCATATCGTTTGACCGAGTTGATCAACTGCCACGATTGTTTTCTGCGTCTCCACTTTGAAGAAAACAAGGATCTGATCTACTTCCAGTGAATCCTCTTCGTTAGTCCCACAAAACCCATCCTCAAGCTTAACTGTTCTAGGAAGGTGACATCCATGATGATCCAGAAATGTTGCGAGGTCTACTGAAGCACTGTCCGTTTTCCGAGCAGAATCCATACCGTACCAGCGAGTGATGGAAAGAACGATACGCTTCCGTGCTTCAGCAAGCGTTTGATTAGCATACAATCATTGGTGGTTAACCAAAAAATCACGCTTTCACTCTCCTGCTATAATCACATTATCGATCATTTGGAGTTCAGACTATTCATTTCCAAAGGTGAACCCTGGAAATATCGAGACTTGGTGAGTGCTAACAATCTCGTCTCAGCATTCTTTCGTCGAGTCGCAGCATTTCAAATCAGCATTACTTATGATTTTTGCATCACGTTGACGTATTTTACATCTACTGATTCGCCATATGTTTAGAACAAGTTACAGCATTCAAATAATTATGTAATCAATAAGCTCGTGATTGATACGTTAAGTTGTCGCATATTTCTAGTAATTCTACAGCCGTTTTCGCTATACGGAAGTGAAAGGTCACGTCAGTTTTTGATCGCAAGATTGACGTGCATTGTATTTTTGGCTTAGGGGGGATTGTTGGAATGTGGAACGTGGAAACCCGGAACACCGGAATGCCAAAAGAGTAATATTTTTCGCCGGATTGGAAGAACCAACTGGCTCAATGGTTTAGGCGCTTAGGTCCAGTTTTTGTATCATGAAGCGAGCAGGAGCATTACTACTTCCCTGAGATAGGGTGCTAGTCCATCACAGCATAGTGATCACCATCATCATCATCATCATCATCATCATCATATAGTATTTTCCTTCAGTATAGCTCTGACCCTGAGGAAGGCTAATTTTGTTATCCGAAATATTGGCCGTTAAATAAATCAGCCCTTTGCCGTAGAGCCATCCTTGCATTCAGTGTGGTTCTACATCACAGGATACCCAGCATAAGGTGACTAGCAGTATTACTACCCCCCCCCTCTCCCCCCCCCACCCCTGTATGGGATGCTAGTCCATCACAGGATACCCAGCATGAAGCGACCAGGAGCCTTACTACTCCCACCTGTATGGGATGCTAGTCAAAAGCAGGGTTACCCTGACCGGTATTTAAAACGTTTTTCTAACTAATGGATCGCCAGCGCCCATTTATACATCTGGGAAAAGGAAAACAATGCTTACTAAGGATTTTCTCTTGAACTCAGTTTAAGTTTCTAATTGATGGAATTTTTAAAGCTTCTTGTTTGAAGGACAAGTGCTGTTAATTCGAACACGGGGAAGAAGAACAAATATGTTAAATAAATACTAGCTGACGCAAACATGTACTGCTCAGCAACATAACACTTTTTTCTTACAGTCAAGCAGACAGGTCAGAGGAAGGAGTGAAATCGGTATAATTTTTAAAACACCAATGATAGTAAATCAGTTGAAGTGAGCGGTGAACTGTTTGGGTGGAAAAAATTGTTCTTCTCAATTCATATACAGTACCACACAGGACCAAGTATAGTAGTAACGGCGAAATGTAAAAGTCAGAGCGCACGCGAAAGTACAACGCGTGGCGCTGAGGAGAAATAGGGCGTCCCACTGTCTGAGAGCCTGAAACAGCCTGTGAAAGGAGTTGTATTGAACTTAAAGAGGGTCACACCATTCTTTGGGTTAATTCATGCTAACACTGATGAATTCTAATGGTCAGAAGTTGACATTTCCAAAAATAATAATAAAATTTATTTCTGAAGCGCTACACCAACAAAATCACTCTTGTCAGTTTGCCAGGCGTAGACATTATAGGCAAAATCTAATATCGACATAGTCGATGCGATGAACATTGATCACCGATCCCTGTTGATTTCATCGGCAACACATTACAATCCAGTTCACAGCAAAAATTGTTATCGATTGTCACAGAGCGATCTGGTCATGATTTCAACCGGTTTAATAGCATCTTGTTTTAAACTGAGAGGGCCTCTAAGAAGATGGCATTACTATTGTACACGACGTCCTAAAGATCAGAGGCAAGTTTTTCGATTGTAGTTAAGCGCAACATCTCGCTCAAAGGATACTCTGTTTACTACATGCAGCACGTTCCATTTTTTCCTTACCCAGGGGGTTCTCGGTGTTTTTTTTTTGGCGGGGGGGAGGGGGGTTCCACTGGGACCTACACCCGACCATGCTCGGCTGCATTGTTCACCCTATTGTGGGCTAGACGCCAACCTGAATCCCTTCCGTATCCCAGACTTGCCAAAGGTCGATTCCTGTTCTAGGCTAAAACCGCCATACCACTACTTTCCCGATGAATGATACCCTATTCTAGACCAATACTCTCTTATTTCGTTTCCCTATAGACAGACGAAACTGCTTAAAACCATACACCTCACAGCGGCACACACCAATATATCTTACATATGGGAGTATTCCCCCCCCCGGATTCCTTACTTCCTATCGAAACAACATCTACGAAGACACGACATTGAGCATCAAGAATCAGCAGGCGAAATGCTACGAATATCCTTTAATTTCAAAGGTTCTTTCAGATACTAAGAACGGAGACTATTTGAATGACTGAGTGGATGAGCTTTCACTTAGCTCATTCAGGATTGAATGACAACAATTTATAGAGAAGTACAGTCAAAGAAGCTATCAGTCTATCTCGTGTAGGATGACAAAAACTAGTTCCAATAACCGTTGATATCAGTCTACTGAGCTAATTCTATAATCAGTATAAATTTCCATTAACAATCGATATCAGTCGAATTCCGAGCCATTTTTGCTAGTGTAGTGCCAATACCAATCTGTCGGATATCAATCTTTCGTGTGTATTTCCCTTATTTCTACAGCCGGCTTGTAATATCGACTTATCACGTGTGACTACGCCTTGGGCTAGACAGAAATTGTATTTTCTTGGACTATTTGTGTGGAAAGCTAGCCTAAAGCTTAGAAATTCGCTTCAGTTCTTCATGAAGATAGGATTTATCATGACATTTCTCTTTCATTGCTCATCGAGAGTTGTACTTCAAAGCTTCCAGTTAGAGAGATTGTTAACCTCAAATTAGCGTCATCTAACAACTCACTTATATTTTTCATATTCCATTTCTCAGTAACCTAAAGGAAATTGAAAAGGAACTCGTCAAAGAATTTTCGATTTCTTGTTTGTTCCTTTCAGTGCTAACGTCAACGAAATCTCTTGTCAGTGATGTAACACTCACTGAATTAGCTTTACTTTAAGCTATCTATCGGGCGACTGTCAGCGCATAATGCACGTTTTTGGCAATTTTCGCTCAAAATTTAGCATTGTACAATAAAAACAATAGAGTCCTTCTATCTCAGGACCTATGTGTGAAAGGTTCTCGCGCAAATTTGATGTTCAAGCTTCATATAAGCCCGAGAACGTAATATTTGTTTGTTTCCTCGGGCAACCTATCACACGAGAGTGCCTTTGACAGAAGAACTCTATTGTTTAATTAATCACCTGAATCGATTACACTATGGAAAATTAAGGGCAGCGTAGACGGAAATTGCTATTTGCTAAGATACGTTCTAAATATTGGTTAAACTTAGTTTACATATCGCCATTAGCGTTGCAATACACCAAGCAGTTCCCGTTTTGGTAAATCCGGTGTAAAAAAAAGGTCTCGATTTACCTTTCGGGGAAAAAATTTACCGAAAACCAGAATCTCATCTGTACCTGCCTTTCCCAACAGCACTATTTCTCAAATTTGACCTCTAAAAAGACTTGCATTACAAATTTCAGAAATCATTTAAGATTTTTTAACACTACATTTCGCCCAATGTTTGTCTCGGTCTTTGAAAATTTAAATGCGACCAAAAAATATTGAAGTTAATTTTTTTAAGAGTGGTTTATCATGGAGCCACAGCTTTTGCTTAGTTTGTCGAATAAGTATTCTAATTGCTTAAGTTTCTTTCGTTTTTCTCATCCAGTATGTTACTCTTGAGCGAAATGTTTTGATTTAATTTTGCCGTTGGATTAGTAAACTGGTGTGTATACAAGGTCATAGTCATTGCCTCTCCTTCTTCTGAACAAAAAATGGTCAATGATTCATCCGGAGCCATGTACAAGCTAACATTCTGGACCAACAGCTTTTCTCCGCGTTTGAACGATTACTACAGATCACTGACATCCGACACCGGACTAAAGAACAACTGTACTTTTGTTTTGAAGTCTAACTACCATGTTTTTTCGGCGGAAGGGGTGGAGGCCTTAAAATGTCGCTTTCTTGCCCACCGGAACACGTTCTCGATTCCGTCTGGTTTGCAGTGCTGTCAAAGGCAGAGCTTCCAAGAAAAGATGCCTCGTTTCCGAGAACGTTCGACACTCGTTGCTTTTGTAGCAAAATGCTCAATAATCGGCTTGGTGTCTAAATTAGTCATGTCCAGTAAAGTCTGAATCAGCCGCGTTCAGACTTTCTGTGGCCAAAGGTTTCTTTGCAAAGGGTCTGATATTTAACGACGTGGTTCTCAAAGAGGGTAGAGCAATTCAGGCATAGCACCGGAACAAGAACATTCATGTGTAGTCATGCGCGTAGCTGACGGCGAGCTGGAGCTTGCGCGTTTTTTCGGGGGAAGGGGCGGAGGCTCTGCAATACAGAGTTCTGCGACGTGGTGTGGGATTTTTGCAAAAAGAATTGGCATCTTTTCGTTGGCATCTTCTTGAACGCTGCCTTGCGTATTGACATTCTCATAAACATCATCGTCTTCTTCGCTAGAGTTTCCAAGCTGTAAATAGGACGATGTTTCCGTCTCGACAGTATTGTAGTAAACCGAGTCGTTTCCATCGTCAGGGCTGTCGCTGATACGTTGTTCATCATTGCCATGGGCGCTCGAGTTTCCAAGCTGGAAATAGCGAGATCTTTCTATCTCAACAGTGTTGTAGTAAATCGAATGGATTCCATCGTCAGTGCTGTCGCTGATACTTTGTTTATCATTGCCAGCATTCCCTTTGTCAGCGGACTGATTTTCAACTGAAATCTCTTGGTTGACGTATTTTCTTTCGTAGCATTCTTCGTAAAAATCGTCATCGTCGGATTCTGCAACAATTGGTTTGCTCAGGTCACATTCTTGAACAATTTGGCCCTCCTTTCCAGGGGCGATGTTTTTAGATAAAGGTACAGGCTTTTGCGTTTTCTTTTCGATGTTCGTCCCGGAACCGAGCGCTGATCCAGTTTGCAAGTTACCTTCAGCTTGCTTAGACGAGACAAGAACATTGTGGTTCTCATCTTCTTTCTCTTCTTTGACGGTGATCTGCTTTTTTAGATTTTCTACTTGGGCACAAGCGGCGTTCAGCTGTTTTCTCATTTTAAAAAACTGTTCAATGTCTTTGAAATCCATGCAGTCTTCGTCACGGCGAGACGATATCCAAATATCATTGCTGTTCTTCAAACGGGACTTAACTTGATCTGTTTGTGCAGTACATTGTGTGTTGCTGCGGTTAGTGCTGCGACGAAATTTAGGTGGCAATTTCACTACTTTTTGCTTCTGTTTTTCTTCATTTTTCCCCGTGCTACGAATTTTAGGTGGCAATTTCACTTCTTTTTTATTCTGTTTTTCTTCATTATTCCCCTTTGATAAATCTCTAGGTGAGATTTCACGTGGATCTTCCATTTCTTCGTAGGCATGGTCATCGTCACTGCTTTCCTCTTCAACCAGCTGGGCTTCTTTACTCCTCAGACTTTCCGTGTCATCGCAACGTTTTTCATGTATATCAGGCTGTTCCCTTGTTACATTCTCTTCTGGTGTCTGTTCGTTCATGAATTGGTAATCGTCCGTCTCATCTGGCTTAACAAGCGCACCTAAGAAGGCGTCAGTTTCGGCGTCACCTGGTTTAAAAACGCGTCCATCATCCTTTACTTCAGCGTACATTATCCCCTCGATCTTCTTCCAGTCGGTTACATCAACTGCTAAGTACGCCAGTCCTAGGTCAATGTGAGGTAAGGATTGGTTTCTTGCAGGCAATGGTGGTGGAGTTTCACCTTTTGAAATTGTTTTTCTCTCAGGTAGCAATGGTGGATCGTCTTCTTGCGAAGTAAGGCTTTTGTCTTCTTCACTGTCAATGTGTGCTCCAAGGAGAAAAATCGGCCTTGGAGGTAGCTCAGGGCCAATCTCCTCGACATGATCTTGAGAATGAGATCTGGGCCTCTGTGCAGATTCAGTGCATTCCAGTTCATTTCCGTCTTCCGGCTTTGTTTGCTCCATCTGAAATGCACACTCTTCAGAGCTCGCCTTTGTTTCTGCGTTGCGTGGGTTTCTCGGCTTGGGAACTGGTCGAGAACGACTCTTTGGCTTGACGCCGGTAGCTACGTCCTCCATTGACCGTGATTTCGTCTTAGGGGGTAGGAGAGGTACTTCCATACAGTTAATTTTATTTTCATCATTTACGTAAATGCCTTCATCTTCAGTCTCTGAAGCAGCTAAACAAGAATTTGCACTTTTGATGCTTTTGCTATCTGTGAAAACCTCTGGCATCCCACTCGTCTCACAGTTCTCATAATTACCTTCTTCCGGTTGTCTATCAAAGTTTGGTTTCCGGTTTGGTGCAAAAGGGCGACATTTGTCTGATGCTAATAATAGACGGTCATGCTTTGCTGACTCTACTCTATACTCAGACACTACTTTCTTTGATGTTTCGTTTTGTTTGGCCTTTGCGAACCTTGGACTAGGCACTGGAGGAATTTTGAGCGATGGCATCTTAAAGCGCCTAACTGGGCATCTCATGGAATAAAAAGAATTTTTTATCACATCATCCAGTCGTTTCAAACTTGTATCACTCATCTCAAGGGCGTCTTTGCATTCTTTGATCTTCTTTCCAGTTTCTGCCGAGTGTTTGAATCCGTAGCTAACGTTAATGTCTAATGTTTTAGGAAACAGATACAGTGTTAACTCGTTATCGAACGAAGCTGCGAAGACTATTTCCACGTCCGTTTTACGTGTGAGACGGATGCTTCCCAACCTTGTCAAGGACTGTGCGAAGGGGTCATTGGTTCGTGACGATTGAGACTGAATAAATCTAATGTTTACTGGAAGCCGATTCTCTGCTAGAACCTCGTCTAAATAGAAATCCTTAACGTCTAATAGGGGCAGAAACCTCCCTGTTAGATGCAGTGGCAGTGCAATCTCCCTGGAAGTATTAAGATCAACAATTTCACAGTTTAAGTAGTTATGAATACCTCTTCGGTTTCTTGGCAGTTTAAGCTTGCTTCCTGATACGATTCCCACAGATAACATGTCTTCGAGAACAAGAAAATACGTTGTTTGAGCAGTGAGAAGATCCTTTACCGTGGTGTACTCGTTGTGGCATTCAAGCGGAAGAAGGTGAACTTTGTTTTCTGAATTTTGTTGCACGCATATCGTTTGACCGAGTTGATCAACTGCCACGATTGTTTTCTGCGTCTCCACTTTGAAGAAAACAAGGATCTGATCTACTTCCAGTGAATCCTCTTCGTTAGTCCCACAAAACCCATCCTCAAACTTAACTGTTCTAGGAAGGTGACATCCATGATGATCCAGAAATGTTGCGAGGTCTACTGAAGCACTGTCCGTTTTCCGAGCAGAATCCATACCGTACCAGCGAGTGATGGAACGAACGATACGCTTCCGTGCTTCAGCAAGCGTTTGATTAGCATACAATCATTGGTGGTTAACCAAAAAATCACGCTTTCACTCCCCTGATATAATCACATTATCGATCATTTGGAGTTCAGACTATTCATTTCCAAAGGTGAACCCTGGAATTATCGAGACTTGGTGAGTGCTAACAATCACGCCTCAGCATTCTTTCATCGAGTCGCAGCATTTCAAATCAGCATTACTTATGATTTTTGCATCACGTTGACGTATTTTACATCTACTGATTCGCCATATGTTTAGAACAAGTTACAGCATTCAGATAATTATGTAATCAATAAGCTCGTGATTGATACGTTAAGTTGTCGCATATTTCTAGTAATTCTACAGCCGTTTTCGCTATACGGAAGTGAAAGGTCACGTCAGTTTTGGATCGCAAGATTGACGTGCATTGTATTTTTGGCTAAGGGGGGATTGTTGGAATCTGGAACGTGGAAACCCGGAACGCCGGAATGCCAAAAGAGTAATATTTTTCGCCGGATTGGAAGAACCAACTGGCTCAATGGTTTAGGCGCTTAGGTCCAGTTTTTTAACCGGCCGTCGCCATGATGGCGACCGCCGGTTTATTAAATGGACACGGTTTTTGGTGAAAGCAAGTTGGCTTAACATACGAAGAAAGTGCTGTAAGGCTTGTGGTACGGGTACGAAAGAGCGGTACTGTCTTATATCAGACGCATGAGCATGTTAGTCTTCTGAATGTTACCTTCCTATGTTTTTGTCTTTTAATTTACAGTATTTAAGATATGAACGGCGAAGGGTTGTTTAAGTTTGGGGTTTTTTGTACAGTACAGCCCAAAAATAATGCACGCGCAAGAACTTCTTTTTGCGTCCGCAAGCCGAGAACTTCTTGCGGCTACTTGCAGGATGCCTGCACTTGAATACTGCAAGCCGCAAGAACGTCTTTGCGTTTAGAAGTTAAAACCGCAAGAATTTCTTTGTGGTAAGATATCTGGACCGCAAGTAAGCGCAAGAACGTCTTTGCGCTAAAATCTTAAAAACCCGGAACCCGAAGAAGGTAAAAGAGACCACTTTGTAGCGCAAGGCACGTTCGAAATTGGCTGCCTTTGTAACTTGCAATCAGTTGTTTATTTGGTCCCTTGTAAGTTTTTTTCTTCGGTTTTGAATTTTTTATCCGATAAAGAGTTCACTAGGTTCTGAATTTGACACTGGTGGCCTTCTATGTTATTTTTTAACGGCTAGGGAGAAACGAGACTCAAACGAAGCACGCGTATGTTATTGTTTATGTGTCCTGGAGTCCCAGACATACGGTACGCTTAGCGGCGCGAAAGATTTCGCTCGATTTATTTCACTTAAATGAGGAACAATGGCAAAGCACAGTCCATCAGTCACATTATCAAAGAACCGACATTCACCTGTTCAGTGTTGCTGTACTTCCACCAACATATTAAACTCGGACAAATACTTTTAATTAGTTCCGCTCACACGTGTGAGAAATGAACATGGTCACTCAGATGAGAAGAAATAATACCCGAACTTAATTGGAAAAACACATTATGTTTGTAAAAATAGTTCCACTCATTACGCTGAAGTCGATATCACATTTTAAATCTTCGAAGTAAACCAAACAAGTCTGAAGGAAACTAAAACTCCGCGACCTGAAAGAAATTCGGCACGTCAATTCCAACCTGAGTAAACACAAATCTGCCGTATGCAAATTTGGTATGATTTGCTTGAATGACATTTTGTAACGCAATGCATGAGCAGTTCTCTAAGCCGTCAAGACAGCAAGCCCCGGGCAGCAAGCTGTGTCGAAAGGCGAATGTGTAGTTGAAATCATATGTCTATGCTATTTCTTCAAGTATCCCTTTTTTGCTGGGAAATTAAACTGGTAAAGATGCAGGGATTCTTGATGACTTCACTCACGCGATGGCATGACCTCCTGCATGTGTAAGTCTTGTCTTGCCTGTCAAAGAAGAGTTCGCGCAGTTTGCCACAATTATAGCTTTTGGACCTTTTTGTTTCTATTTCTTGGATGGAATAAAAAACTGAATTGAGTCAGTTCTGAGTTGAACCCGTATCACTGTATCTGAGACACGCTTAAAAAAATTGTTCATGTTTTGTCATGTGCCGGAGATCATGTTTACTGGGTGTTTATCTTGCAGTCGGAAAACTGGCGGATATTCCATTTCGTGATGTGAATTTTCTTCGATACTTCGGTTGTTCGACCATTTGCTTCCTTGATTTTTTGATTAGCCTTGTGAACTTTCGCTTGACTTGGCGAATTGTCGCGCCAGCACGCCAACACGGCGAAAAATCGCTCGAAAGCTCGGTGATATTTCAAAGAGAATAGAGCGCGAGATTCGCTCTCATTACTTTTGCAATACCTCACACTAACACGAGCACTACAAGTTTCTTCGGCTAGACCCTCAGTACTTCTTGCGCCTTCTTGCGGCTTGCGGTAGCATTAGTAACTTCTTGCGGCTAGATTTTCAACTTCTTGCGTTTCGAATGTTCTTGCGGGTAAACTGCAAAAACCTAGCACTTTCACTTCTTGCGCGGGCTTGCGTGTTCTTGCGGCGCAAGAACTTCTTGCGCCACTTCTTGCGCGTGCATTATTTTTGATAGGATTGAATGCGAAAATAGGATTGAATGCGAAATTGACTGTGTTGTCTGATCTAGTTAGTGGTTATGATGAAAATTTTTTTAGCGCAGGAGTTTTTTTTATTGGGATTGACATTTTCAGGGGTGTAAAAATGTGGGAGTCAGAAGGATTTGTGAATGTCAGGAGCATATGACGCTTCTGTGAATGTGATTTGCTTTGAAAGTTGCGTTTTGCGTGAGAGGCAGTTTCCCTTGGCGTTTTGTGGGGGGGGGGGGGTGGTTTACGAAGTGGATTGTAAGGCTTCTGATTGGCTAACTTGTATTTCGCAGCAGACAAAAAGGACAGTTGCGTTTTGCCGGCGTGGGCTAGGAAGAGAAGGAATTGGTACTAGTATGATGATGCAATATTAGTTGATTGCACATCAGTACATGATAGTTCTTGTGAGCGGAGAGAAATGAGTGTTTATTTGAGGCGAGAAGTTGATACGAAGGAATCGTCATTAATAAGGAGATTAATTAATAAGGCAGGTGTTACGAGTCTTTTTGCATTGAAAGAACGAAAATATCTGAATATTATCGACGAATTTGTGTGGTTTGCGTGTGGTGTTCGCTAAAGGCTACGAGCAGTCTCACTTTCCGTTCAGAGATAGATAGTGAAGGAAAAGAAAAACAGGCGAGTGAGCGCGAAACCGATTGCGGCTCGACAGGCGCGTTAGCTTTCAAAGACGTGGGCGAATTTCGTCCCCGCTCGCTTGTTTACCTGGTTAGCAAACTGGATTTAAACATCACGTCATGAGATATCTTGACGTGCCCCATACTCTGACGATCTGCTCGAGCTCGTGTTTATCAAGCGTTATATTTTGATTCTACTGCTATGTTCACTGTTGTATTTAAGGTCTAGGCACAACAGTAAATACTTCGTCGTCCCTGTGTGAGCATTCTCAGTTGTGGACGAATTCATATCGACATTCAACGTTTTAGTGATTTTGCGTTTTTCAGCACAAATAAAGCGATAAGAAAGATAAGCTGAGTCTATCAGAGTTTAAACATTACGTCATCCAGTACCGCTATAGTCAAAATATTGTGTCACACAATCACACTTTTCGTCACGCCGGTTCGTAAAAAAGAGGATCGCGCTAACATTTGTGAAACCTAGGGGTTGGGAGGGTCAGAATGGCCGGTTAAAATGCCCAATCGGCTTTCTTGTGTATCATGAAGCGAGCAGGAAAATTACTACTTCCCTGAGATAGGGTGCTAGTCCATCACAGGATAGTCATCACCATCATCATCATCATCATCATCATCATCATCATCATATAGTATTTTCCTTCAGTATAGCTCTGACCCTGAGGAAGGCTAATTTTGTTATCCGAAATATTGGCCGTTAAATAAATCAGCCCTTTGCCGTAGAGCCATCCTTGCATTTAGTGTGGTTCTACTTCACAGGATACCCAGCATAAAGTGACTAGCAGTATTACTACCCCCCCCCCCCGCTCTCCCCCCCCTCACCCCTGTATGGGATGCTAGTCCATCACAGGATACCCAGCATGAAGCGACCAGGGGCCTTACTACTCCCACCTGTATGGGATGCTAGTCAAAAGCAAGGTTACCCTGACCGGTATTTAAAACGTTTTTCTAACTAATGGATCGCCAGCGCCCATTTATACATCTGGGAAAAGGAAAACAATGCTTACTAAGGATTTTCTCTTGAACTCAGTTTAAGTTTCTAATTGACGGGAATTTTTAAAGCTTCTTGTTTGAAGGACAAGTACTGTTAATTCGAACAGGGGGGAGGAAGAACAAATATGTTAAATAAATACTAGCTGACGCAAACATGTACTGCTCAGCAACATAACACTTTTTTCTTACAGTCAAGCAGACAGGTCAGAGGAAGGAGTGAAATCGGTATAATTTTTAAAACACCAATGATAGTAAATCAGTTGAAGTGAGCCGTGAACTGTTTGGGTGGAAAAAATTGTTCTTCTCAATTCATATACAGTACCACACAGGACCAAGTATAGTAGTAACGGCGAAATGTAAAAGTCAGAGCGCACGCGAAAATACAAAAATTCGCGTGGCGCTGAGGAGAAATAGGGCGTCCCACTGTCTGAGAGCCTGAAACAGCCTGTGAAAGGAGTTGTTTTGAACTTGAAGAGGGTCACACCATTCTTTGGGTTAATTCATGCTAACACTGATGAATTCTAATGGTCAGAAGTTGACGTTTCCAAAAATAATAATAAAATTTATTTCTGAAGCGCTACACCAACAAAATCACTCTTGTCAGTTTCCCAGGCGTAGACATTATAGGCAAAATCTAATATCGACATAGTCGATGCGATGAACATTGATCACCGATCTCTGTTGATTTCATCGGCAACACATTACAATCCAGTTCACAGCAAAAATTGTTATCGATTGTCACAGAGCGATCTAGTCATGATTTCAACCGGTTTAATAGCATCTTGTTTTAAACTGAGAGGGTCTCTAAGAAGATGGCATTACTATTGTAACACGACGTCCTAAAGATCAGAGGCAAGTCTTTCGATTGTAGTTTAGCGCAACATCTCGCTCAAAGGATACTCTGTTTACTACATGCAGCACGTTCCATTTTTTCCTTACCCAGGGGGTTCTCGGTGTTTTTTTTTTTTGGCGGGGGGGAGGGGGGTTCCACTGGGACCTAAACCCGACCATGCTCGGCTGCATTGTTCACCCTATTGTGGGCTAGACGCCAACCTGAATCCCTTCCGTATCCCAGACTTGCCAAAGGTCGATTCCTGTTCTAGGCTAAAACCGCCATACCACTACTTTCCCGATGAATGATACCCTATTCTAGACCAATACTCTCTTATTTCGTTTCCCTATAGACAGACGAAACTGCTTAAAACCATACACCTCACAGCGGCACACACCAATATATCTTACATATGGGAGTATTCCCCCCCCCCCCCGGGTTCCTTACTTCCTATCGAAACAACATCTACGAAGACACGACATTGAGCATCAAGAATCAGCAGGCGAAATGCTACGAATATCCTTTAATTTCAAAGGTTCTTTCAGATACTTAGAACGGAGACTATTTGAATGACTGAGTGGATGAGCTTTCACTTAGCTCATTCAGGATTGAATGACAACAATTTATAGAGAAGTACAGTCAAAGAAGCTATCAGTCTATCTCGTGTAGGATGACAAAAACTAGTTCCAATAACCGTTGATATCAGTCTACTGAGCTAATTCTATAATCAGTATAAATTTCCATTAACAATCGATATCAGTCGAATTCCGAGCCATTTTTGCTAGTGCAGTGCCAATACCAATCTGTCGGATATCAATCTTTCTTGTGTATTTCCCTTATTTCTACAGCCGGCTTGCAATATCGACTTATCGCGCGTGACTACGCCTTGGGCTAGAATGAAGTTGTATTTTCTTGGACTGTTTGTGTGGAAAGCTAGCCTAAAGCTTAGAAATCCGCTTCAGTTCTTCATGAAGATAGGATTTATCATGACATTTCTTTTTCATTGCTCATCGAGAGTTGTACTTCAAAGCTTCCAGTTAGAGAGATTGTTAACCTCAAATTAGCGTCATCTAACAACTCACTTATATTTTTCATATTCCATTTCTCAGTAACCTAAGGGAAATTGAAAAGGAACTCGTCAAAGAATTTTCGATTTCTTGTTTGTTCCTTTCAGTGCTAACGTCAACGAAATCTCGCGTCAGTGATGTAACACTCACTGAATTAGCTTTACTTTAAGCTTTATTTTAAAACTTTCTATTAGCTTTATTTTAAGAACTTGAAAACTCATCTGGAAAGAATAGAGTTAACTACTCATAGTTTTCAAACTATTGCACTTTTCCGAACAAGTTCGCATATTTATATCGTATGTATAAATTCTACTTTTTCTCCACAACTTAAATTGAGTCCTAAAGGAGGCATACTCTATTTGTTGCCTTCTCCTTTCTGGGTGGCCAATTTTTGAATCTATGTTAATTTCGAAGATAAGAATAACAGCTTTGATCAGGAGCTGCAAACGTATTCTCTCTAACTTACTATTTTGCTATTTTGCTCACTATTTTTTTCTTCTGTGATGCACGGAAGAAATGCCTCGTCTATTTAACAATTATTCTACGAGGGCGCGCTGGATATCGAATGATAGATAACCAACGAGGCGCGTAGCGCCGAGTTGGTTATAATCATTTGATACCCAGCAAGCCCGAGTAGAATAATTGTTTTATTAAAAACTTAACCACTATTTAAAAAGAAAATCAGAAAGAACGGGAAAAATGAGAAAAGAAATTTAAGCGGAACAAGAATCGATCACATGACTGAACGAAAAAGGCGCCAAAACCTCGCGAAGTGTTGCAGCGTTTCATTGCAAAGCTGAATGAATCAATGAAAACTGCTCGAAAGTGAACAAAGTAGCACACGTTTTGGAAAAAAATCTTCTAATTATTGGCTCTGAAATATGGTACATGTTTGATTTTTCCTGAACATTGTTGTAATCATCGTTCAAAGCGGATTGAAGCTGTACAATTTCACCATATAGCTGCTGGAGTTGAAACTGAACAAGTTTGTAATCTGTTCACACAACGGAGCCATCATATGCGTGTTTGATCGAACTGAAGACAGAACAAATTTGAACAGTTGAACTTGAAGAGGTATTTTCTATGCAGCTCAGAAGCAAGATTACTGTAGCGAGGAACATTAGAATTCACCATCATAGTTTGTTAAACGCAAAGCGCAAAATGCAGTTGTTCTCGGTTTAGACGTTGCGGACGGAATGGTAAAAACAACATTCAAACAACTGGAAAAGCGATTCAACTCCGTTTACATGGCATCCAATTTCTATCTGAGCATTTGGACCTGTTGGAACATAGAGCTACAACAAGTGCAGGTAAACCAGTGTCCTGATTTTGCATGTTAAAGCCGAAAAACAATCTCGCCCTTCCTTCCTTCTTGGTAGTTTGCAGCTGTATTTTTTTAGCACTTGTTTAGACTGCTTCATGATTTTCGCAACGACTCGCCATGAATGTGTGATAGTTTTTATTAAATGCTCCAGCCCCATTTCATTGTGTTTTATTTTATGTCTTGTCTTGATATTTTGAAGTGGAAATCCTTTTTGATAACACCTACCTTTTGTTCAATTTCAATGATCGACGCGACGATCGATGAAAGAAATTAATTGTAAACACAAAGCTTAATGCTTAAATTTCTATTTCTGCACAGTTTCTTCAAACAATTTTGACTTGTGTTAGACGACGCTGTTGGTGATGCTTGTTGGTGACGTTGTTGGAATTTCTGCTTAATTTAAATTTGCTGGCAAGTGATTTTTCTCGTCCATCATTTTCTCGCCGGGTTGCTCGCGAGGAAAAAAACTTTCAGCTCACTTTGTTGTTGAGTGTTCATTGACCATATTTGGTCGCAGCAGGTATATGAGCTGATAGCCTAGCTCCGTTGAGCCAATCAAAATGCTAGAAATCCAATATACCTAGTCCAGTTTTTAATAATAACGTTTATAGTACAACGCTAAATTTTAACGTGCTCTCATTGGTCGAAATCGATTACGTGACGCGATAGTGTCTCTCCTCAGCGGGCGACTATCAGCGCATAGTGCACGTTTTTGGCAATTTTCGCCCAAAATTTAGCATTGTACAATAAAAACAATAGAGTCCTTCTGTCTCACGACCTATGTGTGAAAGCTGGGTTCTCGCGCAAATTTGATGTTCAAGCTTCATATAAGCCCTCAAACCACGTTCTCGGGCTAATATTTGTTGTGAACATCATTTCCTCGGGCAACCTATCACACGGTAGTGCCTTCGACAGAAGAACTCTATTGTTTAATTAATCACCTGAATCGATTACACTATGGAAAATTAAGGGCAGCGTAGACGGAAATTGCTAGTTGCTAAGATACGTTCTAAATATTGGTTAAACTTAGTTTACATATTGCCATTAGCGTTGCAATACACCAAGCAGTTCCCGTTTTGGCAAATCCGGTGTAAAAAAAGGTCTCGATTTACCTTTCGGGGAAAAAATCTACCGAAAACCAGAATCTCATGTGTACCTGCCTTTCCCAACAGCACTATTTCTCAAATTTGACCTCTAAAAAGACTTGCATTACAAATTTCAGAAATCATTTAAGATTTTTTAACACTACATTTCGCCCAATGTTTGTCTCGGTCTTTGAAAATTTAAATGCGACCAAAAAATATTGAAGTTAATTTTTTTAAGAGTGGTTTATCATGGAGCCACAGCTTTTGCTTAGTTTGTCGAATAAGTATTCTAATTGCTTATGTTTCTTTCGTTTTTTCTCATCCAGTATGTTACTCTTGAGCGAAATGTTTTGATTTAATTTCGCCGTTGGATTAGTAAACTGGTGTGTATACAAGGTCATAGTCATTGCCTCTCCTTCTTCTGAACAAAAAATGGTCAATGATTCATCCGGAGCCATGTACAAGCTAACATTCTGGACCAACAGCTTTTCTCCGCGTTTGAACGATTACTACAGATCACTGACATCCGACACCGGACTACAGAACAACAGTACTTTTGTTTTGAAGTCTAACTACCATGTTTTTTCGGCGGAAGGGGTGGAGGCTTTATAATGCCGCTTTCTTGCCCACCGGAACACGTTCTCGATTCGGTCTGGTTTGCGGTGGTGTCAAAGGCAGAGCTTCCAAGAAAAGATGCCTCGTTTCCGAGAACGTTCGACACTCGTTGCTTTTGTAGCAAAATGCTCAATAATCGGCTTGGTGTCTAAATTAGTCATGTCCAGTAAAGTCTGAATCAGCTGCGTTCAGGCTTTCTGTGGCCAAAGGTTTCTTTGCACAGGGTCTGATATTTAACGACGTGCTTCTCAAAGAGGGTAGAGCAATTCAGGCATAGCACCGGAACAAGAACGTTCATGTGTAGTCATGCGCGTAGCCGTGCGACGAGCTGGAGCTTGCGCGTTTTTTCGGGGGAAGGGGCGGAGGCTCTGCAATACAGAGTTCTGCGATGTGGTGTGGGATTTTTGCAAAAAGAATTGGCGTCTTTTCGTTGGCATCTTCTTGAACGCTGCCTTGTGTATTGACATTCTCATAAACATCATCGTCTTCTTCGCTCGAGTTTCCAAGCTGTAAATAGGACGATGTTTCCGTCTCGACAGTATTGTAGTAAATCGAGTCGTTTCCATCGTCAGGGCTGTCGCTGATACGTTGTTCATCCTTGCCATGGGCGCTCGAGTTTCCAAGCTGGAAATAGCGAGATCTTTCTATCTCAACAGTGTTGTAGCAAATCGAATGGATTCCATCGTCAGTGCTGTCGCTGATACTTTGTTTATCATTGCCAGCATTCCCTTTGTCAGCGGACTGATTTTCAACTGAAATCTCTTGGTTGACGTATTTTCTTTCGTAGCATTCTTCGTAAAAATCGTCATCGTCGGATTCTGCAACGATTGGTTTGCTCAG
Organism: Siderastrea radians; assembly: GCA_964017195.1. Classification (NCBI taxonomy): domain Eukaryota; kingdom Metazoa; phylum Cnidaria; class Anthozoa; order Scleractinia; family Rhizangiidae; genus Siderastrea; species Siderastrea radians. Next base: position 20,243,894 of record OZ024890.1, read on the forward strand.
GTCACATTCTTGAACAATTTGGCCCTCCTTTCCAGGGGCGATGTTTTTAGATAAAGGTACAGGCTTTTGCGTTTTCTTTTCGATGTTCGTCCCGGAACCGAGCGCTGGTCCAGTTTGCAAGTTACCTTCAGCTTGCTTAGACGAGACAAGAACATTGTGGTTCTCATCTTCTTTCTCTTCTTTGACGGTGATCTGCTTTTTTAGATTTTCTACTTGGGCACAAGCGGCGTTCAGCTGTTTTCTCATTTTAAACTGTTCAATGTCTTTGAAATCCATGCAGTCTTCGTCACGGCGAGACGATATCCAAATATCATTGCTGTTCTTCAAACGGGACTTAACTTGATCTGCTTGTGCAGTACATTGTGTGTTGCTGCGGTTAGTGCTGCTACGAATTTTGGGTGGCAATTTCACTACTTTTTGCTTCTGTTTTTCTTCATTTTTCCCCGTGCTACGAATTTTAGGTGGCAATTTCACTTCTTTTTTATTCTGTTTTTCTTCATTATTCCCCTTTGATAAATCTCTAGGTGAGATTTCACGTGGATCTTCCATTTCTTCGTAGGCATGGTCATCGTCACTGCTTTCCTCTTCAACCAGCTGGGCTTCTTTACTTCTCAGACTTTCCGTGTCATCGCAACCTTTTTCATGTATATCAGGCTGTTCCCTTGTTACATTCTCTTCTGGTGTCTGTTCTTTCATGAATTGGTAATCGTCCGTCTCATCTGGCTTAACAAGCGCACCTAAGAAGGCGTCAGTTTCGGCGTCACCTGGTTTAAAAACGCGTCCATCATCCTTTACTTCAGCGTACACTATCCCCTCGATCTTCTTCCAGTCGGTTACATCAACTGCTAAGTACGCCAGTCCTAGGTCAATGTGAGGTAAGGATTGGTTTCTTGCAGGCAATGGTGGTGGAGTTTCACCTTTTGAAATTGTTTTTCTCTCAGGTAGCAATGGTGGATTGTCTTCTAGCGAAGTAAGGCTTTTGTCTTCTTCACTGTTAATGTGTGCTCCAAGGAGAGAAATCGGCCTTGGAGGTAGCTCAGGGCCAATCTCCTCGACATGATCTTGAGAATGAGCTCTGGGCCTCTGTGCAGATTCAGTGCATTCCAGTTCATTTCCGTCTTCCGGCTTTGTTTGCTCCATCTGAAATGCACACTCTTCAGAGCTCGCCTTTGTTTCTGCGTTGCGTGGGTTTCTCGGCTTGGGAACTGGTCGAGAACGACTCTTTGGCTTGACGCCGGTAGCTACGTCCTCCATTGACCGTGATCTCGTCTTAGGGGGTAGGGGAGGTACTTCCATACAGTTAATTTTATTTTCATCATTTACGTAAATGCCTTCATCTCCAGTCTCTGAAGCAGCTAAACAGGAATTTGCACTTTTGATGCTTTTGCTATCTGTGAAAACCTCTGGCATCCCACTCGTCTCACAGTTCTCATAATTACCTTCTTCCGGTTGTCTATCAAAGTTTGGTTTCCGGTTTGGTGTAAAAGGGCGACATTTGTCTGATGCTAATAATAGACGGTCATGCCTTGCTGACTCTACTCTATACTCAGACAATACTTTCTTTGATGTTTCGTTTTGTTTGGCCTTTGCGAACCTTGGACTAGGCACTGGAGGAATTTTGAGCGATGGCATTTTAAAGCGCCTAACTGGGCATCTCATGGAATAAAAAGAATTTTTTATCACATCATCCAGTCGTTTCAAACTTGTATCACTCATCTCAAGGGCGTCTTTGCATTCTTTGATCTTCTTTCCAGTTTCTGCCGAGTGTTTGAATCCGTAGCTAACGTTAATGTCTAATGTTTTAGGAAACAGATACAGTGTTAACTCGTTATCGAACGAAGCTGCGAAGACTATTTCCACGTCCGTTTTACGTGTGAGACGGATGCTTCCCAACCTTGTCAAGGACTGTGCGAAGGGGTCATTGGTTCGTGACGATTGAGACTGAATAAATCTAATGTTTACTGGAAGCCGATTCTCCGCTAGAACCTCGTCTAAATAGAAGTCCTTAACGTCTATTAGGGGCAGAAACCTCCCTGTTAGATGCAGTGGCAGTGCAATCTCCCTGGAAGTATTAAGATCAACAATTTCACAGTTTAAGGAGTTATTAAGAATATCTCTTCGGTTTTTTGCCAGTTTAAGCTTGCTTCCTGATACGATTCCCACAGATAACATGTCTTCGAGAACAAGAAAATACGGTGTTTGAGCAGTGAGAAGATCCTTTACCGTGGTGTACTCGTTGTGGCATTCAAGCGGAAGAAGGTGAATTTTGTTTTCTGAATTTTGTTGCACGCATATCGTTTGACCGAGTTGATCAACTGCCACAATTGTTTTCTGCGTCTCCACTTTGAAGAAAACAAGGATCTGATCTACTTCCAGTGAATCCTCTTCGTTAGTCCCACAAAACCCATCCTCAAACTTAACTGTTCTAGGAAGGTGACATCCATGATGATCCAGAAATGTTGCGAGGTCTACTGAAGCACTGTCCGTTTTCCGAGCAGAATCCATACCGTACCAGCGAGTGATGGAACGAACTATACGCTTCCGTGCTTCAGCAAGCGTTTGATTAGCATACAATCATTGGTGGTTAACCAAAAAATCACGCTTTCACTCCCCTGATATAATCACATTATCGATCATTTGGAGTTCAGACTATTCATTTCCAAAGGTGAACCCTGGAAATATCGAGACTTGGTGAGTGCTAACAATCGTCTCAGCATTCTTTCATCGAGTCGCAGCATTTCAAATCAGCATTACTTATGATTTTTGTATCACGTTGACGTATTTTACATCTACTGATTCGCCATATGTTTAGAACAAGTTACAGCATTCAAATAATTATGTAATCAATAAGCTTGTGATTGATACGTCAAGTTGTCGCATATTTCTAGTAATTCTACAGCTGTTTTCGCTATACGGAAGTGAAAGGTCACGTCAGTTTTGGATCGTAAGATTGACGTGCATTGTATTTTTGGCTAAGGGGGGATTGTTGGAATCTGGAACGTGAAAACCCGGAACGCCGGAATGCCAAAAGAGTAATATTTTTCGCCGGATTGGAAGAACCAACTGGCTCCATGGTTTAGGCGCTTAGGTCCAGTTTTTGTATCATGAAGCGAGCAGGAACATTACTACTTCCCTGAGATAGGGTGCTAGTCCATCACAGGATACCCAGCATCATCTTCATCATCATCATCATCATCATCATCATATAGTATTTTCCTTCAGTATAGCTCTGACCCTGAGGAAGGCTAATTTTGATATTTATCCGAAATATTGGCCGTTAAATAAATCAGCCCTTTGCCGTAGAGCCATCCTTGCATTCAGTGTGGTTCTACTTCACAGGATACCCAGCATAAAGTGACTAGCAGTATTACTACCCCCCCCCCTCTCTCTCCCCCCCACCCCTGTATGGGATGCTAGTCCATCACAGGATACCCAGCATGAAGCGACCAGGAGCCTTACTACTCCCACCTGTATGGGATGCTAGTCAAAAGCAAGGTTACCCTGACCGGTATTTAACACGTTTTTCTAACTAATGGATCGCCAGCGCCAATTTATACATCTGGGAAAAGGAAAACAATGCTTACTAAGGATTTTCTCTTGAACTCAGTTTAAGTTTCTAATTGACGGGAATTTTTAAAGCTTCTTGTTTGAAGGACAAGTGCTGTTAATTCGAACAGAGGGAGGAAGAACAAATATGTTAAATAAATACTAGCTGACGCAAACATGTACTGCTCAGCAACATAACACTTTTTTCTTACAGTCAAGCAGACAGGTCAGAAGAAGGAGTGAAATCGGTATAATTTTTAAAACACCAATGATAGTAAATCAGTTGAAGTGAGCCGTGAACTGTTTGGGTGGAAAAAATTGTTCTTCTCAATTCATAACAGTACCACACAGGACCAAGTATAGTAGTAACGGCGAAATGTAAAAGTGAGCGCACGCGAAAATACAACGCGTGGCGCTGAGGAGAAATAGGGCGTCCCACTGTCTTGAGAGCCTGAAACAGCCTGTGAAAGGAGTTGTATTGAACTTGAAATTCATGCTAACACTGATGAATTCTAATGGCCAGAAGTTGACATTTCCAAAAATAATAATAAAATTTATTTCTGAAGCGCTACACCAACAAAATCACTCTTGTCAGTTTGTCAGGCGTAGACATTATAGGCAAAATCTAATATCGACATAGTCGATGCGATGAACATTGATCACCGATCCCTGTTGATTTCATCGGCAACACATTACAATCCAGTTCACAGTTATCGATTGTCACAGAGCGATCTGGTCATGATTTCAACCGACTTAATAGCATCTTGTTTTAAACTGAGAGGGTCTCTAAGAAGATGGCATTACTATTGTAACACGACGTCCTAAAGATCAGAGGCAAGTCTTTCGATTGTAGTTTAGTGCAACATCTCGCTCAAAGGATACCCTGTTTACTACGTGCAGCACGTTCCATTTTTTCCTTACCCAGGGGGTTCTCGGTGTTTTTTTTTGGCGGGGGGGGGGAGGGGGTTCCACTGGGACCTACACCCGCCCATGCTCGGCTGCATTGTTCCTAGACGCCAACCTGAATCCCTTCCATATCCCAGACTTGCCAAAGGACTATTCCTGTTCTAGGCTAAAACCGCCATACTACTACTTTCCCGATGAATGATACCCTAATCTAGACCAATACTCTCTTATTTCTTTTCCCTATAGACAGACGAAACTGCTTAAACCATACACCTCACAGCGGCACACACCAATATATCTTACATATGGGAGTATCCCCCCCCCCGGGGTTCCTTACTTCCTATCGAAACAACATCTACCAAGACACGACATTGAGCATCAAGAATCAGCAGGCGAAATGCTACGAATATCCTTTAATTTCAAAGGTTCTTTCAGACACTAAGAACGGAGATTATTTGAATGACTGAGTGGATGAGCTTTCGCTTAGCTCATTCGGGATTGAATGACAACAATTTATAGAGAAGTACAGTCAAAGAAGCTATCAGTCTATCTCGTGTAGGATGACAAAAACTAGTTCCAATAACCGTCGATATCAGTCTACTGAGCTAATTCTATAATCAGTATAAATTTCCATTAACAATCGATATCAGCCGAATTCCGAGCCATTTTTGCTAGTGCAGTGCCAATACCAATCTGTCGGATATCAATCTTTGGTGTGTATTTCCCTTATTTCTACAGCCGGCTTGTAATATCGACTTATCGGGTGTGACTACGCCTTGGGCTAGACAGAAATTGTATTTTCTTGGACTATTTGTGTGGAAAGCTAGCCTAAAGCTTAGAAATCTGCTTCAGTTCTTGATGAAGATAGGATTTATCATGACATTTCTTTTTCATTGCTCATCGAGAGTTGTACTTCAAAGCTTCCAGTTAGAGAGATTATTAACCTTAAATTAGCGTCATCTAACAACTCACTTATATTTTTCATATTCCATTTCTCACTAACCTAAAGGAAATTGAAAAGGAACTCGTCAAAGAATTTTCGATTTCTTGTTTGTTCCTTTCAGTACTAACGTCAACGAAATCTCGCGTCAGTGATGTAACACTCACTGCATTAGCTTTACTTTAAGCCTCATTTTAAAACTTTCTGCATTGCATTAGCTTTATTTTAAGAACTTGAAAACTCATCTGGAAAGAATAGAGTTAACTACTCATAGTTTTCAAACTATTGCACTTTTCCGAACAAGTTCGCATATTTATATCGTATGTATAAATTCTACTTTTTCTCCACAACTTAAATTGAGTCTTAAAGGAGGCATACTCTATTTGTTGCCCTCTCCTTTCTGGGTGGCCAATTTTTGAATCTATGCTAATTTCGAAGATAAGAATAACATCTTTGATCAGGAGCTGCAAACGTATTCTCTCTAACTCACTATTTTGCTATTTTGCTCACTATGTTTTTCTTCTGTGATGCACAGAAGAAATGCCTCGTCTATTAACGTTTATAGTACAACGCTGAATTTTAACGTGCTCCAGGAGCCCATTAAGAATGGGCTCCTGCGTGCTCTCATTGGTCGAAATCGATTACGTGACGCGATAGTGTCTCTCCTCAGCGGGCGACTGTTAGCGCATAGTGCACGTTTTTGGCAATTTTCGCTCAAAATTTAGCATTGTACAATAAAAACAATAGTCCTTCTATCTCAGGACCTATGTGTGAAAGGTTCTCGCGCAAATTTGATGTTCAAGCTTCATATAAGCCCTCGAACTACGTTCTCGGGCTAATAGCGGAGCCTGCGGGCAAAGCCCGCCAGCGGAGCTCCATTGCTAAGGAAATTTGGTAAACTAGACAGGTCTCAAAAACCGCTGATTGGTTTAAAGATATTACGTCAAAAGCGTCACGGAATTGTTACTGAGCATGCGTCTTGCTTTTTAACGCTTGAAAAATTCAATATGGCGGACGGGCTGTTGTTGTTTATGCACGGGAACTGCAATATTATTTCACTTTGAACGGATGATCGAAGTTACGTTAGACAGTTGTTTAAACTGGAAATGATGTTTGAATAGAACATTGACTTCAGTGGGTTTCAAAGAAGCCATTTTGGCCGCCGTACACTTCAGAAACTGAATATACTTATTGGCAGTCCAATTTTGGATCAAACTGCATCTTCTGACGGCGTTAAGGATTGATCTCGTTGTTTCATTAAAATTTTATCTTCCGTCAATACTTTGTCGTGGACAAGGCATGCAGAAGGGGGTGATCTCATGGTTGCAGGTCAGTAATCTATTGATGTACTATTTCATAACGGATCATCGTAAAACGTACTGAATTCTCTCGGTGGTTGTTATGTTTTCCTTTGCTGATCAAGTTTTTGCACATTTAATGTACGAGTATGTTGACGTGGAGTGCTGCCCTTTTAAAAACTGACAATTGCTTTAATGGCAAGAAGAGAGTGTTACCTGATGCTCAAATAATGCTATAAACCGTCTTCAAAAGTGCCCTTTTTTGACATCAGTTAAAAGCCTTTTGTGCTTGGAATTTTTGATACTTTAAGTCAACACTGTGATGCATAATTTTGTTAACTGACAAATGCTGCCTTATGTCGTGTGTTGAATTCTGAAGAAAGCAAATCAAATAATTATTTTGAATTTTGTTAATTGCAATTACTCAGTCTTTTTAGATCAGCAACACCGAACATGTTTATTTGCTTTATTAATTGGTTAACAAATTTAATCAACACACTTGTTGATCAATACATGATGACAATTTTTATTAAGCTTTGCTTCTGCTCATTGATTTGTGTATTGTTAGCTTTTCCCATATACTTTGTTCCCATGAAGATCCATTCCATCTCTTTGTCAGCATTTTACTTGTTTTGCAATAAATTTATTTGTATACTTGAACCAGTATACAGCTCCACAATTTTCAAAGTGAAACCCTAGTATGATTGCTAATGGTGGATAAAATATTTATGCTTCAACTGGTTTTTGCATTTAGGATGTATTCTAGTAATAGGAAACAACTGCATAAGTTTTTGGGCAAAAAACCTTTTGCAAATAGCTGGATCAGAGTGTTGATTTATGTTTACAGGGGAATTCCACTAATATGATCTCTGATCAATGGGCCTGATGTTAAATGATTAATTAAAAAATGGTTGTTGCATTCAGCAAGTATTTCAGTCAGAGAATAACTGGATGAGTTAATTTCTGGGCTTAAAAACAGGGCCGTAGCCAGGTCTTTTGTAAACGGGGTCACGAGCCTTGGTGGAGGGGTCTGGGGTATCCTCCCCCAGAAAATTTTCAAATTTGGAGGCTCCGAAACTCTATTTTCAGCACTTGTCATGAGATATGTCTCCGAAAAATCGACCTTGAATAAGTGTGAAAAGGCAGGTGTTTTCAGTGCTTACAACATTATTTCCGATTTCCCGGCCATGAAAACAGCAAACAAGTGCAAGTCACTACAATCAAAATAACTGAGTCTAAAGAAAACAAATCCTTTGAACAATGAAAATCCTCAGTCCACAGACTTGATCTGTCTGGCTCAACTGGTCCAGTGGGGGGGACAGCTGCCCCCCTTGCCCCCCCAGCTAGCTACGGCCCTGAAAAAGAAGTGTCATAAAATATTTGCAGGTAAAAAAGTGGTTGGTAAGACAGGGTTTCACCTTTACATTGTACTTTCAAGACCCGTGTGATCAAACCAGGTCATGTGGGCAAAATAGATTTAATCTATTTGCAGAATGTTTTTTTAATGTTTAAATTTACTGAGTGCCAGCATCATGATACATTTCTTGCCAAGAAGTTTTTTAATCAATTGTACATGAAGTAAAATTTATGTTTTACATTTTTTTCCTCCAGGTTGTCACAGCTTTTGACTTCAGTGATGTGTTCTTATCCAGCCTGTTAAGTTCTTGGTAGAAAGCAGAGAGTGGCAGCCATAAAAGTCACTAGTGTTCAATTCAAATATTTATTCTAATTGATCTTTCATATGTCTGTTTGCCCTACACTCTTTGGCTGTATAACCTTCTTCATTGATACTGAAACAGTCCAGTGGAGTGTACTGATGTTTTGAGGTCTGTCTTGAGATAGACGCCTTTATAATGCTCCTGATGAAAGGTGGCGTGAAAAGCATGTATATAAAGATTTGAGAAATAAAGCCCAACATCTTTGTGCCTTTTTTCCATCTTGCAAGCCATCCTACATTAATTTTGTAGCCAACCTTTCTTTGGAAGGGAGTCAGAAGCAGTTGTGTGAGAGGGGCATGAATGATGATTATAACCATTTGTATAAGTCTTTGCTCTATCTACACTTTTCAGACACTACTCGTTTGAAGCATTGAACATTGATTGATGCAGCATGTGCTCCTAATTAGTAAACTTAATTCTGAAGCAACTTACCTCAGTGTTTTGTGTTTCTAAACCATTTTTTTAAATTCAAATTTAAATTCTGTGTGATATCATTATTTTAGATTATTTGGTTAATATACTGCTCAACAATTTCCTTTTGCAATAGTGAAGTTCTTTCATTAATTACTCTTGAGGATTAGCCTAAAGTTGCTGAATTTTGATTCATCTGACAACTGTCAGCCTAGTTCTCTAAAAAAACAACGGATTGCACCTGTCTGCTGTTGGAATATAAATGAAGGGTTCGTCTGATACATTCCTAAATGTGTATTTCCATTAATTTTTAACTAATAGGAGTTCTTCAAGATCCACCTCTATGTCACAAGCTAAAGAAGGTGGCTGCAGAAACAATGAGTACACTTGTATTGGCAAGGAAATGCACTTTGCTTTGCTTCTATAATTTTACATTTTTGAGTGTGTTTTAAATGAAGTTATGCTGCAATGACAATTTTGTTGCTAAGGGGGGTGTACTTTGTGTTTGAAAGATACTATTTTGTCCTGTTCCAGATCTATTAAAATGACGGGATTTTCCATGAGTTTTCCACGTTTTATGCATTAATAAAATACATTTAGGTGTTTTTGGTGTTTGTGCTGTTCGTGTATTCAGTAGCTCAGTTTGACAGATTTTTTTGTTCATGGTCCATCACAATTCCCATGACTGCCATCATTGATAAAAACAGACGTTCTTGTTTGGTTGATTCCAGATGAAGTGATTTGAGATGGAACTGTTCTAACATAGCATTCTCTGAAAAATATTCATTAGAAATCTTATCACTTAAAAATATTCAATGGGAAGCGATTTCAAGCTCTTTCACCAAAAATGCCAATTACCTTCAATATGTGGAGGTCGTTTATTTCCTATGCGAGGTGCTCTCGAAGGGAAGATCTCGTAAGATTCTTAAGGTAAGCTTAATTTCCTGTCGAGAAAACGAGTAAAGGGACGAATCAAGGTACTCACATGTTTCTCTTCGGAGTCCTATCTTATACTAGCCAGCTCTTACAGCGTCATAAAGGGTGGCTTCCTTTGCTCGATAATGATAATAAACCTTCGTACAGCATTTTCTCAAGACCATTTGAACGAAAAAAAAGTCATTTTTGATATTTCTTCGTGGAAGAAACGACGAGAACGTAGCCCAAATCTCAAGCTTATCCAGCGACTGCTGACCTTAACCAACACGAAAAACTAAGCCCACTTCTCTTTCGAGTAGTTGCAAACATTTTCACCAAAAGGAGCAAGATAAATGGAATTATCATGTGGATAATGACTACCGATTTCTCTGAACTTACTCCTAGACAAACAAGAAGAGTTGTTCGTTTCACTGAGCCCATGTTTTTAACGAGAAGTTCTCCGCGAGCAGACTGGCGGGACGCGAAACTACGTGGCAAAACCTTATTTGTCGTCCGCCATTTTGTAACATTGATGGCGGGAACAGCTCGCGCATGCTCAGCGGTTTTTGAGACCTGTCGGTAAACTATCAATCCAAGAAATTTTGGTTCTGACGTAATAGTCACGTGACCGTCCGTCCGTACGTCCGTACGTCCGTCCGTCCGTCCGCACAGTCTCTGTGGGAGGGGGAGGGAAGTCCCAAGACAACCCGACGGGGGTAGAGAATGCCATCTTTTCTTGGCGGGAAATCACGTGGTGCTTTTGGGCAACTAGCGTTTTTCTTGGCGGGAAATCGCATGACCAACGTTGCTTTTGAAAAAGAGGTTTCTTTGAAAGCTTCAGCTTCTTTAGCATTTAACGATTGCTCGAGAGTACTGAAGTTTTATACTTGACAAAAAAAAACATCTAATATCTATAGATGGAAAGAAAAAGTTTAAAAGAATACTGGTAGAAGGCGAAAAGTTCAAGTTACGAAAGCTGCATTCAAAGGACTTCATCGCTTTGCTTTCTTCACGGCGGAGAGTTTGCCCTGTTCTGAAACACAACTGAGTAAGTGAAGTTTTTAAAGGGTCTAAGGTACATGATTTCGAGTATTACGATGAAAGAAATTACGTTTTGAAATGGTCATTTACTTTTGACTTTAAAAAATTATTAGAAAACGCGCTCAGATTTGTGACAGATTCTTGAATATTTTGCCATGCTCAGCCGATTTCACTCGCGTGGACCGACCTACGATTTTGGAAGTGTAACGCGAATTGCATTTAAGTATAAACTTACAGGTTTTCGAATAAACTTTTTTCAAAAATGATTTCTCTGTCCATTATTTTGTGTTTGTTTATTCATAACAGTGGGTCTAAGCACAGCCGCAAGACAACTGCACAAGCTTTGCTTTCAATTTTGACTGTCCGGTCCATCTCTTTGTACAACTGTCGATTTTCTTGTCCTAGACGTTTTCAATAGTAATAATCTTTTAAGCGAAGCAGTTGTCGGTTTACAGCTATTTTATCCCAAAAGCTTCCGAAAACAGTTTTGTGCTTTCGTCAAAGCGCCTAACAGGCTTACTTCGCATCCGCAAAACTTATGCCGGCATTATTTAATTAAGCGTGTTTGGCGTTTCTTTGTTTTGAATCTTGATGGTCTCTAGTTAGAGAACGAAATATAACAGTTATTTGAAAAACTATAAGCGAAGCTGTTGTCGGTTTAAACCTATTATATCCGAAAAGCTTCCAAAAACAGTTCTGTGCATTTTTAAAAGCGCTCGAATTTCAGACAATTTACAGCCGCAAAACTTATGTCACAGAGTTAAGAATGTTTGGACGATGTTTGTTTGTTTGTTTTCAATCTCGATGGTCTCAAGTTAAAGAACGAAATATAAGGGTTACTTAAGTAACTATAAGCGGAGCAGTTTTGAGTTTAAAGCTATTTTATCCGGTAAGTAATGAACGGGTTGGAAAGTGAAATTTCAACGAAAAAATGGAAAAACAATGGTTTTGACATGAAATTTATCTCTTCATGCTAAATTCAAGCAAAAATCTGTTCCAACCGTCATATTTTCCAAAATTCTCAAATTGCCATACCCTGGGCATTAAAAAGACCAGGCAGTGGGCCATTTTAAAAAATCTCATCTCCAGGGCATGAAAAAACTCGGCACATGCCCTGCAGCCCGAAAGTTTCAACTCTTGCCAAGGATGATATTGAGGCTGGTTCATGGAAACGAGGTTGAATTTCATGCCCGGCATGCAGGGCATGAAATCGGATGATATCGAGGCTACTGTACGGAAACGAGGTTGCATTTCATGCCCGGCATGAAAATAAAAATTTCATACCCGTTTCATGCCCGGCATGAAATCGGGTGATATCGAGGCTACTGCACGGAAACGAGGTTGCATTTCATGCCCGGCATGAAAATCCAAATTTCATGCCGGGCATGAAATCGGTGGAAACCTAAATTTCACGCCGGGCATGAGAATATCTATTTGGCTGATTTCAAGCCTGGCCGGGCATGAATTTAGGTCTCAACCAGTTCCATGCGGGGCATGAAATTTAGTCGTTGCCTTATCTGCAGTTGAAAATTTGGACGTTTTCTGTCGGTAAGTTCATTAAATGGCGCTCGGATTGTGTCATGCAATCTTCGGCTGGATCAGATTTTCAGTGACTGGTGATCTCATTGCAATCCTCTAAATCACTGAATAAACAAATTCTGTCGAGAAAATTTGTAACCTTTTATTTGCTAGGTTTTGTTCCTGAAGTTCACAGTATAATACTTGTTAGTCGACCATTCGGTCCCCTCCCCCCCCCCCGCCTTTATCAATTTTTGATTACATTGGTATCAATAGCTTATGAAAACATTCTTAGAATTGACACTAAGGGTAACGCACGTCTTTGATCACTAATGCTCGGCTCAGTTACTGAATCAACCACCACCCACCAACACACTCATTCGCACACTCACTGCACTCATGTTATGACAAAAGCTTCTGTGCGGACAACATTGACGCTGTCCTCCTATTCCATAACGTTGTATTGGGCTTGGACGTCTTCGACTGCAAAGTGAAGAGAGAGATATATTAAAGAGAAGAACAAATAGATGCACAGTTGACATAAGCCCAGGGTGAAGTATATACAGTCGAACCTCCCAGTGCGACCACCTCCCTTGACAGCGACCACCTAAATTCCCCCGGTCATTTCACTATAGCTGCCGCAAGCGACCACCTTCGTAAGTGTCCACTTTTAGGCGGTGAAATTTTCCATTGTTTTTAACTTCCGATAAGCAACAACTACAGCAGTGGGAACCATGGACTCGTTCCTTGAATTAGGGTTGTGTTTCACATTTGTGTTTTCGTTACTTTTAAAGACATACGCTGTATTAGGTATTTCCAGGAGCATATCTGGTATTTCATAAGGCAAACTGTTATCGTTTCAGCAATTATCCTGCCCGTATAATAACAGATAATAGCGACCTTCAGATCGGACCACGAATACGAGATTGAGTACGACTCGAATTCCTTGTCGCGCGCTTTTGTGATCTGTCCTGTGAATATCGTTCACTTAGCATTCTCCCCCGCTGGTCAGCAACAGGGAGGAACGATGGCTTTGAGAACGTAACGGTTTTGAAATGTGAAAGTCGAACTCGTACTCAATCTCGTATTCGTAGTCAAATCTGAAGATCGCTAATAAACCGAGTGATTCGAAATCCGAAAACTGGCTTTCGCGATGCCAATCCCAAATTTCCTTCCCGTGTTGAGCCAGCAAAGGCAGAAATCATACCCAGCGGTTCCTCCAGGGTTTCATTTTTGACAAAATGGCCAGCGAAGCCTTTTATATAGTCAGTGATTTTTTTGGTTTATTCTGTCCACAGTTTACAAAAACAGCAACGGAACTACTTTACAGGAAGCTACAGATTGTCACCACAGCTTATTGCTTAAGCATTTTTTCGGTTGTTTTGGAATATTGCGGTTTTGACAGACAATCAGGTAAATGCCGAACGGTGGACTCAGATTTGATATTGATTTGTTCCTATTGTCATTCTTTAAAAAATCGTTTTAACTTACTTTTAAATGTCTTGAATTATTCGGCAGGTCCTGGTAGAATATCTTTACCGTCCGATTGCAAAGTCTGTGGGATTCATACATCTGCCATCCAGATTTGAACACATTTATTGCAAATCCTGTATATACAAAACAAATTAAAAGTAAGAAAATTTGCGTCCACGGAGCTAGAACGCTGATTAGAAACTTATTAGCTTACATATCGGTCATTTTGATGTAAACTCCGTTGTTGAAATTTCAATTGACGTTGCGTGAGAAACATACACAGCGGTAAAAACAATGTAAACAAACTTACCAGTTAGTTAAACGGGAGGGAAGGCTGAAAACGTCGAGCAACATTTCTTTGCGCCTGGGATGCATTCTTGTTTTGCTCTTTTGCTCACGAAAGGCCACGAAATTTTTTCACCTTGCTGACGATAAATTGCGTGTTCAAAAGCGAGAAAACGTCAGCGTATGAATTCGCATCAGCCGAAGAGACCCGAATATTCGAGCGTCAAAGTGTTTTAGTTTTAGTATAGGACTTTGTCGGCAAGCAAAGCGGCCGAAGTGCTGTCGGAAAATGGACGAATTTTTGTGGCGTATATTTGTGGCGTCACTTGCTTCATGTTCGCGTAATCGCTTCTTTGGCATTTCAGTCTCACCTTTCCAGCTGGTTGATCTTCGTTCTGCAGATACGCAAATGGTGTTATTGAGAGGCTATAACCTCCTGTGAGTGTCCGGTGGCGGTTTATTTCTCCGGTAAGTACATAATCTTAACACTTGCTCTTCTTCGTCTTCGCGGCGAAGACTGTTTTTTATTTCCATCAACAATGTGTACAAAACGTTTCCAATTAATGGTTATTATGGAAAAGTTTATCTCTTTCTTTTCGTTTGATTGTTTGTTTTCTGTTGGTCACTAGTCTTGTAGTTAAACCAGTGATATTCTGACACATATGCAGCTGCATACTCAGCTTATTGGCTTTGGTTTCAGTTTATACTTGCAGCTCATACTTAACAGGAATATGTTATTTCTCTGTTGTTTGCTTATGGTCGCTAACTTTGACCACCTGTTTTACACACACAATTCATTTCAGTTTAAGCGAAAAACAGATTTTTTTAAGCTCAGGTAAATGTAAAGCATTTAAATGTAAAGCTCACGATGACTTTGCATCAAGCCATGGTATTAGTCAAACTCAAAGAATTTTAGTTTTACTTAGCTCGTCAACAGACGTGACAAAGTTTTATTCATGTTGGAAAGGCAACATCGTTTCAAATAGTTTTTGTCATTCATGATCACTGAAAACTGGATTGTGGTTAATAGAAAATCGGGAAATTTCAGGGAAGATTTTTGTCTGATGTGGCAACCTTGTTTTCCCGATCCTAAAATTCAGGTGACTATTGTGTTTTTCGTCTCAGTGAAAGTGAAAATTATATTGCCTTAATAAGGTCATTCATTATTGTTTAACAAGAACAACCTAAAGAATTGTACCACATGATCAGACTAGCATAACTCTATTGAGGGTTGCATTAATTATAGTTTAGTTTCACTTAAATATTTTTAGGTTTATTCAGGCCAGTACCTGGACTTAATGGCTAAAAAAGACCAGAACATTTGTCACTCCAAAAGGGAGAAGGGCCAGCAAAGAGGGTTATCAAGGAAAGGATAAATCATAGAACTGTAAGTAGATAAATTCTTTCTTTTAGGTTGGAATACGCTTGAGGGGAGAGCTTACAATTTTAATTGGCAAGACATGGGGTGGAGATAGGTCAGAATGACAATTCCTTCTGTGTGACATCATCTGCTATTTCAAAGAAAATTGACAAAAAATCTCTGCTTACTATGCATTGCTTTTACAACCTGTCCCTGTGGCAAAATAAAAATCAAACAATGGGAAGCATTATTTATTTTTAGTTACTTCAGGTATCCTGATCATAACCTAGGAGTGCTACAAACTCCCTTTGTGTGCACTATTTAACCCACTTATTTGCCCCAAGATCAACAGGCATTCATGTTCTCCACACATCTAAGGTACTACTTGGGAGAATTTTGTTCAATATCAAGACTATGACTTTTATGTTTGATCAACTTTCTTTACTTTGCTTCTCACAAATATATGATGCCTGCAACAGGCCACAGACACTGAAAAATGTGAAGTGGTCAATAGATTGCAAGAGTTGTTCTGCAGGATGTTAGTATGTGTATTAATTTTACAATTGATACTAAGGTGATTCCATTCAGTTAACCCCTGGTGTGATAACACCAGGGAAGCCCTCTGTGTGTTATTAAGTGCTACCACAACAGTCATAACATAGTTGTCATTTATCCTGGTGTTCAATTGCTTGTTTTCAGCTGAAGAAAGAATTCCTAGTGAAGTGGAAATTCTCCTCGGTGGAGACAAAAAACAGGACAAGCAAGAACACAGACATTGAAAAGGAAAATGGAAAAAGAATTTAGAGTAACTCCTTAAAGTGGATTAAGCATTTGGTGGAAAAAGTAGAAATATATTTATTGATATTTTTTTAATTTTTTGCCTATAATTAAAATGGACACTTGTTAATTAAAATGGGAACGAGGGCCCGGTTGTTCGAAAGCCGATTAGCGTTAACCTTAGGTTAAATTTTGTCCAGGCTTTCTGATTCTCTTGATGTTAAAAAGCGTTACCACTGCTAACTTCATGTGGCAATTTAAAGTAGCCAGAGTCAAACTGTTAAGTGAAAATAATTTACTGGAATCCACCTTGCTTTAAACAACCAGGTCCTGTCTGTTTCCTGACCATGATGGTCTGTTTCCATCAGATGGTTTTTAATTGGGGGAAAGGGGATTTCTGGTGAAAATTAATTTTTGTGTTGGGGAGATCAAAGTGGTTAAATTTGGCCTTTTATAATGTGTAATTTTACAAGAATAGTGCCATGTTATCACACTATACTTAGCCATTTTGACCTCACAGACAGTCATGATGTCCAAATTACACCATGACTGACATGGAATATTTTCTCTTGGTCACATATCCCATCCTGCATGCAATGACCCAGTGAAAAATGTTTTCCCCTCATAGTCCTCTTTGGCATCCATCCACATGAGCAAAACCAAATTAACTGTCTTTACTACCTTCAAGGGTTCAGGGGAAACATTGATGCTTATTTGGAAGATTTGAAATTTATCACAGCATCTCCCCCCCCCCCCCCCATCACCACAGCCTGCCTCCAACCTCCCTGTTCCTTTCAATAAATAAGTCTATAGGGAAGATGTTACTTTTAAAATAGGGGCAATTGATTCCCAACCGGCCAGGGGGACAGAGGGTACCCCCCCCTGTATAAGCTATATAGATATCTACTACCCCAAGGGGTATGGCTTTTTGGTTTGAAAATGGGTATGGATTTTGACTGTTTTGGTCTGAAAGTCTGATTTGGGTACCAGATCTGAAAATGGGTATGGATTCAGAGGTTAGGGCTAAAAACATGTATTGGAAAGTTACACTGGAGAACTTGGCAGCACACCCCCACTAAAAATTCCGAGGAGTACCCCCCTTCCTCCTGGGATGTGAATATGCCCTGTATGAAAAATGACTAGTTAATTCTTAACCATCAGAGGTTAAATAAGGAAACAGTAAAAAATTGGGAAATTGAGTTGTGTTGATTGTGCTGAGCTTGGGACCACGTGCAGCTTATTTTCCCCAGAAAGTGGTTAGCAATAGATTGCCAGTAGACTACTAACTTCTTCTGGTATTGGTCATCGAGTTAAAGTAAAGGGCTCTTAATTGTTCTGCTTTCTTATGAAAAGGTTGATAATCTTATTTTTATCATTGAGGACACTCTAAGGAGACGTATGTGTAGGATATGGTATGTTGTATAAGCATTTCATTGGACCACAACCAATCAACAATAAAGGATTTCTAACTACCCCCTGTTGCGTCCACGTTTTGACACTTTTGAGTATTGTTAGTACTTGGGCCAGTAAAGGTTCTGGAAGAGACAATTTGTCAGTGTGGGGATGGGTGGTTGAAGAATTTCAGCTCATTTGTAGGAGTCACTCAAGGGTCATCTCATTGTTTACACTTTTGATAAACACTGGATTTTTTATAATCCTTCATTGTCAGCAAATTTCTTTCGATTTAGATACGACGGTGGAGAAGGAAATGCCGTTTCAACCTGAATAGAAAACTGACTTTATACCCACTGAGTGTGTCAACTCAAAATTTACTTAAAGACCAGGCAATTTTCAAGTTGGTTTTCATGCCCAGCATGTGGAGTCAATTTTCATACTGGCCATACAAAGTCGATTTTCATGCCGGGCATGTAGAGCCAGATTTCATGCCGGGCATGAAATGTGGCTCGACCGAGAGAAGACTGGGCTGAGACGAGAACAAAAGTCATGCCGGGCATGAGATTTCGATTTTCATGCCGGGCATGAAAATCGAAATTTCATGCCCAGCATGAACTTTTTTCTTCTCAAACCCAGTCTTCTCCCGGTCGCTCGGTACGGATTGTCCCTGAGCAAAAGAATATCCCGGGCATGAACTTTTCCGAAACATGCCCTACCAAATTTTTTCCTCAATGAACTCCTCTTAAGTTTGCTTCCAACAGTTTTGGGTTTAGAGAGGCATGAAAAAATGCGTTACATGCCCAACTAGAGGGGATACCCGGTCGGAAGTAGTACATTTTCCCCTACATGCCATGATCCATGTAAAAAAGAGCCTTTGATTTTTAAGATCGTTGAAAATAATACCCACGAGGGCATTTCTTCATGCCTCTTATGTCTCAAAAGAGGTTTTCGTGACTCACGAGAGGTCGTTGATCATGTTTTGGCATTAAAATGGCCAAAAAGCATGCCTATTCGATTAAAACTGTAAATTTTTAACTGAAATTTCACTTTCCAAGCCGTTAATGTGTGTTCCTCAAAGTGCTTGAATTTTTTCGCGGCTGCTAAAACCTACGCGACATTTCTTCAATAAGTTTATTACAAGTGCTTCGAAGCTCCCCAGATCCTTTCTTTCGGGTAGTCCCAGTAAAATGCCGGTGAAATGTCAGTATAAATTTTTGACCAGACTAATATTTTTATTTAGTAGCAGTTCATGTTATTTGTTAACATCCGAACGCGATGAAGATAACCCATTTAAATACTCGAATAATTTTTATTTTGTTTTTGTAAATGAGCGCCGTTTCAAGTTCATTCAAGCGAACAGCCAATAATCCAAGGAGATTTGACAAGCCTTGTCAGTTAATGACAGGATATAGAAACATTGCAAACACCAAGCAAGACGGCTCGTGAGTAAAATAATCAAGCTGTGCTCAGCCTCTAGAATGACCTTTCGAGCTTGGTTTTACAGAACAGATCCCCAAAATATTGGAGGACAATTCGGAACACTTTTAGGCTTTTTGAGAAACACTTTTCGAAAGCGAACGAGACAAAAAAAGCCCCGAAATATATTTCAGACCGAAAAGTTTTAGGACTATTTTTGAGAAAAGAACACCAGTTTATTCCTTCGCGGCTCCGCTTTTAGGCTTGGCTAAATCTATATATTATTTGTTGTGAACATCATTTCCTCGAGCAACCTATCACACGATAGTGCCTTCGACAGAAGAACTCTATTGTTTAATTAATCACCTGAATCGATTACACTATGGAAAATTAAGGGCAGCGTAGACGGAAATTGTTAGTTGCTAAGATACGTTCTAAATATTGGTTAAACTTAGCTTACATATCGCCATTAGCGTTGCAATACACCAAGCAGTTCCCGTTTTGGTAAATCCGGTGTAAAAAAAGGTCTCGATTTACCTTTCGGGGAAAAAATTTACCGAAAACCAGAATCTCATGTGTACCTGCCTTTCCCAACAGCACTATTTCTCAAACTTGACCTCTAAAAAGACTTGCATTACAAATTTCAGAAATCATTTAAGATTTTTAACACTACATTTCGCCCAATGTTTGTCTCGGTCTTAGAAAATTTAAATGCGACCAAAAAATATTGACGTTAATTTTTTAAGAGTGGTTTATCATGGAGCCACAGCTTTTGCTTAGTTTATCGAATAAGTATTCTAATTGCTTAAGTTTCTTTCGTTTTTTCTCATCCAGTATGTTACTCTTGAGCGAAATGTTATGATTTAATTTCGCCGATGGATTAGTAAACTGGTGTGTATACAAGGTCATAGTCATTGCCTCTCCTTCTTCTGAACAAAAAATGGTCAATGATTCATCGGGAGCCATGTACAAGCTAACATTCTGGACCAACAGCTTTTCTCCGCGTTTGAACGATTACTACACATCACTTCCGACACCGGACTGAAGAACAACAGTACTTTTGTTTTGAAGTCTAACTACCATGTTTTTTCGGCGGAAGGGGTGGAGGCTTTATAATGCCGCTTTCTTGCCCACCGGAACACGTTCTCGATTCGGTCTGGTTTGCAGTGCTGTCAAAGGTAGAGCTTCCAAGAAAAGATGCCTCGTTTCCGAGAACGTTCTCTTTAAATGTAGAAGGGTAATTTGATACCTTCTTAGTTCTAGCCGGGTTTTCTTTAGCATCATCTCGATAGCTCTCTTGTGCTTCGTCATTCAAATAAACATTTTCCTTTCCGTCGTTAGGGTTTCCAAAATGCAAATAGCGAGATGCCTCTATCTCAGCAGTGTTGTAGTAAGAAGAGTCAGTTCCATGTTTAACACTGTCACCGCTGCTTTGTTCCTCCTGGGCAGCATTCACGTAGTAAGCGGATGTGTTTTCAACTGAAATTTCTTGGTTGACATACTTTCGTTCGTAACATTCCTCATAAACAGCGTCATCAACATCGGAAACCTTGTTGACTGGTTTGCTCATTTGGCGTTCTTGAAAAAATCCACGGACAATATTTTTAGGTACGGAAGAAGGCGAATTTAGCTGCTTTCTCTTTTCCGTGTTCTTTCCAGAACCATCCCCGAACCCTGCTCCATTTTGAGAGTTCCTTATGGCTTGTTTACCAGATTTCTTGGTCGACACAAGTTTATTGTTATTTTTATCCTTTGAATTCTTCTCCACATGTTTTGAATTTCTAACGTTTCCCTCACTGCCAGTCGCAGCTTTATCGTCAGAGGGTCGCCACGCTTTTTCAGTTGAGTCTTGTTCTTTTGCGGCCACCTGTTGTTTTAGATCTTCGACCTGGGCACGAGCGGCGTTAAGCTGTTCCCTAAGTTTGAAAAAATGTTCAATGTCTTTAAAATCCATGCAGTCGTCTTCACGGCGAGCAGAGATCCAAATACTATTGTTGTTCCTCGGGAGAGATGCAGTGACCGTTTTCTCTCGACTTGTTTGCGCAGAATGTTCGGTGTTGCTGCTTCTGCTGCTCCTGCTCCTTCTACTGCTGCTATCTTTAGTACCCCTAGAATTAGTAGACGGTTTTTTCACTCCTGCTGGTTTCTTCTGCGCCTCGTCACTGTTCCGCTTTGGATATTCTCGTGGTGATATTTCGTGTAAATCGTCTACTTCTTCGTAAGACTGGTCGTCGTCACTGCTTTCCTCTTCAACCTGTTGGCATGCAACGCTTTGAAGACCAGCTTCTCTGGGTAGCGGCCTTTCCTCGGTTTCTCGCCTTGTCTGTGTGCTGCTTATCATAGAATCCTTACAAGGAGATTTTCCTCCTGGACTCGCCCGCTTGTTTACATCCTGCTTCAAACGAAATTCCGACTGAAAAGATTCATGTGATTCTGTTACTTCTTCGTAAGACTGGTCGTTCTCATTGCTTTCGGGTTCTTCAACCTGGTGGGTCTTCCCAGTTCGCAGACCTTCCACTTCATCGCAAGGTGTTTCGTACACATCCATCCGATCCTTTTCTCCATTCTCTTGTGGTTTTTGTTCTTTCTTGACTGGGTAATCTGTATTATCTGGGTCATAAATCACATCTATGTAGGAGTTGTCCGCATCGTCTTGTTTGAAAACGCATCCGTCATCTTTCACTTCAGCGTACCTGTCATAGTTTTCTTCGATCTTCTTCCAGTCTGTTACATCAACTACTAAGTACGCCAGGTCTAGATGATTTTCATCGAACGATTTCTCCCTTGGAGATAACGCTGGTAAAGCTTTCCCTCGTGAAACTGGCTCGTTGTGAATATGTTCTTTCTTTAGACTGATCTCTTCGTTGTTCATTACGTGTTTTGGAGGCAATGGTGGTAGAGTTTCGTCTTGTAAAATGGCCGGTTGTTTTTTCGCCTCTTCATTCTGAATGTGCTCTTTTTTTGGGCTGATTTGTTCATCGTGCCATAGTTTTTTAGGCGGCAATTGTGGTGGATTATCTTCTTGCGATAGTGCCTTTCCTTTTTCTTCACTGTCAATGTGCGCTGCTTTGAGAAATATGGGCTTAGGTGGTAACTCAGGAAAATTTTTGTCGACGTGATTTTCAGAAAAGGCTCTGGGCCCCTCCGTAAGACTTTCAAGGAAAGTTCCGTCTTGCGATTGTGACGCAAACTCTTTGCTGATCTCTTTAGGTATCGCCTTTGCTGCCACACTGAGCCGCTTTCTTGGCTTGGGTGAGAGCGAGACTGTGCTGCTGTCTTCTCCTGACAACAGTGATTTTGATTTAGGAGGCAACGGAGGTATCTCCATTGCGCTAATTGTATTAGCGTCCGTTACCTCTGCATCAGGTGAAAACGGATTCATCTCTTTGACGCTTTTGCAATCTGTGGAGATCGACATCTGGTCCCACTCACAGATTTCGTAATCTCTCTGTTCTTGTAGCTCGTGGAAGACTGGCTTCTGGCCTGAGATAAAAGAGCAAGAGTTGTCAGATGTTGATAGTAGAAGGTCACTATTTGTTGTCTCTTCTCTATTTACATCTTCTCTATTTACAGGTCCAGACAGGTCCTCTAAAGGTTTACCTTGTTTGGCCCTGCGGAGCCTTGGAAGTGGCACTGGAGGTATTTTTAGCGATCGCACACTGAAGCTCCTAACTGGGCATGCCATGAAATAAAAGGAACCTTTTAACTCATTGTCGAGCATTTTCATACTCATTTCGCTCGTTTCAAGGGCATTCTTGCAATCTTTGATCCTTTGGCTAGTTTCCGCCGACACTTTAAATCCGCATGTAACGCTTATGTCTAATGTTTTTGGAAACAGGTACAGTGTCAACTCGTTAACATACGAAGACGCGAAGACCATCTTGACATCGGTTTCGCGTGTGAGACGGATGTTTCCCAAACTCGTCAGGGACTGTGTGATGAGGCGGTCGCTTGCTTCTGTCGCTTCAGAAACAAATCGAATATTTACAGGCAGTTCATTATGCGCTAGTACTTCTTCTAAGTAGCGATCCTTAACGGTCAACAGTGGCAGAAACCGTCCTTTTAGATGCAATGGAAGTAAAACTTCTCTAGAACGATCATGGTCAACAATTTGACATTTCAAAAGGTCAGGAATACTTCTTCTGTTAGTTGGCAAAATAAGCTTGCTTCCTGACACGATTTGGAGTGGTGACTGGATGTCTTCGAGAACGAGGAAGTACGACCATTGGGCAGTAAGTAGTTCCTTTACTGTGTTATAGTCGTGAAATTCTAGGGGAAGAAGGTGAACTTTGTGTTTTGAATTTTGTTGCAAGCAAATCTCTTGACCGAGTTGGTCACGTGCCACGATTGTTTTCTGCCTCTCCACTTTGTACAAGTAGAATACTTGATCCACTTCCAACGTATCGCCTGAATTGGTCCCACGAAAACCCTCCACAATCTTCACTGTTGCAGGAAGACGATATTCATAATGATTCAGAAATGTTCCAAGGTCGACTGAATAATTGTCTATTTTCCGTGCGGAGTCCATCCTTTACCAGCGAGCGGTCTAGCGAATTAGTAAATAACCTCAAGATACGATTGATCTGCGCTTCAGCAACGATCCTGACATCATTCCGGTGAACTTAGAGGTCACGGTTTTTTAAACGCTCTTAACAAGATGACAAAAATTGATATGTTTGTGAAATAGAAGATCCAGAAAATCCAAAACGCTTGTTGACTATAACTATTATCAAAGGTAATGTTAACTGAATTGTCGTGACTTCAAATTTTCCTCAAAACGTAACAATCACAATACAAAAATTATTAAGATGTTATTTTGAGTTGCATTTTCTGGGTGGGCGTTAATTTATGGTTCATTGCATGACAACATATGCTTCCTGCCTCTCGCAGTTTTCTTTTTCGCAGTTTTTTAATTTGTATAATGGCATTTGGTGATTCTCCAGTCATAGGGATATTTAACAAGCAAAAAGACATCGTTGATTTTTAAAGGCTTAAAGTGCTTTTCATAAAAGGCAAAAAGATGTTCGGTACGTTTGTTGGATAACAGGAAACTGAAATTTTTTCGCGTTTCCTTGCTGCTGTTTCAAGTTCTCCTTACAGAGAGAAGTGTCTCATACTTTCTCCAAAATTTAAACCACAAAAAGTTCCTCACGTTTCTATCGAATTTTTAGAAACATGGCTTTCATTTACCCAACGTGTATTTATGTTTATTGACTTTTGTTTGTTAATTTATTTATTTCCCATCAGTATACTAATTGTTATTCTTGGAAGTGATTATGTCAATTGGAGGTCTTTAACAAAACTTCCCTTCAGTCCTCCGGAAATTGTTCTAGACAATAACATTTTTATACCAAAGAGGTTCCCATGCTTGTCGGTTCATACCTTGAAAGGGATTTGAATCTTTGCCAAGAACTTCTTACTATTTATACAGTGAATACCTAAATTCAATATTCAACTGGATCTTATATGCATGATAGAGTATCGTAAAATAAAGTATTGGCTTAGCGACTACGCATGCGTCTACCGGGTCTTGAGCCCACACGGAGAGTTGTTAGAGTTGTTCGAGAAAACCACTTAGATACTATCACACCCAACACGCTTGATATCCCTAGGATGCAGATCATCATCTATGATTTTGTCCGTTTGTTACATTTTCAGCAACGAAACAAGATTGCTCCTCAAAACGTTGTCATGCAATAGGCCATAGTCTACAAACAGTAACAAATACACAAGCTATTTTGTACAGGTCACGTTTCCAACACTTGGTAGTCCTAAAATAAGGACTGAGCTGAGCAACAGAGCGGCGAATTTCCTTGTTTGTTTTTAACCTTCCGGGGGCAGTCCCAGCAATTAGACCCCAAGCCTTGTAACGGACGTTGTTGCGGTAACTTGTATACTGTGAAGCTTTGGATAACATCCGGAATTATGGCCATCGAAAATGAAGCTATTGTACTGTACTGTTTTTTAATATCTCAAAACTTTTCACATTCGTCCTGCTTTTCTCATGTTCATATGACCTCCGTTTAATCATACAGGTACGTCATAGACATGGACATGCACTGATTTAGACTTCATTTAGACACGGTAAGAATTCTTGAATCGCACACGTTTATTTAAGTCATCAGGTTCAAGAGCCTAATTGTACGTAGATGCTTTGCACAGAATATACTATAATTCTATAATTGTATTACTGTCAAATACAAGGATAATCACTACAGTTTAGTAAATTGAGGGTCCTTACGTGTATCGTGGTTCAGTTTATGTAAGGGATCATCGTATGAAAAATTCTTCTCAGTGTATTCTTAGACCCTTCTGAGAGCGGAAAAAACTAAGTAAAAAATCATTCTACAGATGGATGGATATTAAACATTTCAAAATAAGTTCTAATTCGTTGGCAAATATTCGTAAATGCACTTGAAGAGTTTTTATGACAGCATCATAACAAGTTCATTTTGAAATAAGTAGTGTGTAATGCGAACTACTCCAAAAAAATAAAAATTAGAACTCTTCACGACATGGTCTGGTAAACATATCAAACGCTTGGTTACATTTATAACAACAGATTGTCCACTGAGAAAATTGACGACTGGTGAGGCAGTAAGTAACAACTCTGCCTTTCTTCCCTACACTTAAAAGCTGCTTTTAAAAGGTCGAACGGATATCTTAACTACACGGCCTTGAGTGAATATTAACTGTCCAAATTTGGTGTGTAAATAGATCTAATGAGCTACTCGAAAAGCGACAGTATGCGGCGAATTAGAAAGGGTTGAGTAGTGGCCAATGGCCGTTTAAATGAACAAGCTCAAGATGCCCGTGAATACGTATTAGACTTGAGGGGCACAATATAGAACTGAGAACTAAATACGTTGTATAGCTGCGAGCGATCAATATCGTGAGAACGCTTCATTATCCTTCGCCTACCGTCTTGACATTCAGTCGGGAGAGGTCTAAAGTTCTAAGGGGCGGTATTCTTGACAATAGTGATGCTGAAAGGAGATTAACGAAAGTTACCCTGGTTTTCCCGAAATAGCCACTTGGCTGTCACGCTCCGATTCTTGGAAACTAAAGGAAGATCAAACTTAAAAACAAGCAACGCAATGAATCTTCTACCGGTGTTTCCGTTTGTTTGTACAAGGTAGCAAGGTAACATTATAGTTCAAATTGACGTTAGCATTGTAAGTTTACATCACCACTATAAATATACGGTCAACCGCATCAGCTCTTTTAAAATTTAGGGTCAATCGCACCAGCTCTTTTTTAGACGTCAAGTTACAGTGACGTCTGGTACGAGCATCTCAACAAAACGAGATCCGGTAATATAGGCTTTTCCACAAATATCCGGATATTTTTGCGGAATATTTAGAACTTTCCGAGATATCTAGAAAATTCAGGGATATTTAGAGATATTTACAACCTTTTTTTGGCTAAGCCCTTCGTTTTTCTCGCTATTTTCTTGAAAAGATACCCGATAACCTCACTCAGTATGCCAAGAACAATCCACTTCAGCGGTTTTCGTCTTAAATAATGTGTTCGTAAAGTCCCATATCACTAAAAGTAGCCATTTTCCAAAATGGCGGATGGTGGTAACATCGATGAGCCTGGACCCTCTTAAAGTTAGCGGATATTTGTATTAAAAGGTGGGATTGTTACGTAGTCATAGTCATGGCCGTCATAGATTTGTTGTGAAAAACTTGTGATGTGAACCGACAGATCAAGCCATTAGTGAGAAAATATTAAACTTTGCATCCACGTTGAGTTTTATTTTGCGTTGTGTGGTTCCCTGCTTTCAAAGTTCTTTTAAAGGCCAGGGAGTTTAGGGAGGGGGACACTTGACCATGTTTGGATATAGGGGTGCCGCTGAAGGTCTGTTTAGGACAAAAAAGGCCCTAAAATACCTACCCTGTATAGGACATCGCCCTCCATTTTAGGTTCCCGTTCAAGGCCATTTTATACACAATTTTAATGGGTTTCAAAGACCAGCAAAAGTTAGCGATCTCTCAGATTACTAAACACTGTATAAGCCAGATTTAACGACGACAGTCGTAGTGACCAAACCTTATTTAGGAAAAATTCAGACCCTGTTTAGGACCGACTCGTATAAATTTTATCAAAAACCATGCCCTGTCCAGCGGCAGGTCCCCCTAGGGCATATAAGGGTGTCCCCACCCCCCCCCCCCCCCGCCCGGGATTGAAGGATCGAAAGTTTCCTTTTCAGTCAACCAAACACTATTCATGTATCATCATTTTATCTTACCCTTGTTGTAACTAGTCGTTTCTTCCATTTTCAACTAGCTTTTCTAGCCCCTGATGAAGGTACGTTTCAGTGTCTAACCTAAAAAATTGGGCAATCCTATTAAATTACTAGCTGTTCGATCAGCCTTGCCTCTTTAAAGTTGTTTTATACACCATTTAAATCCAATTCTAAGCTATCCTATACTACCCTACCCTACCATATCCTATCCTATCCTATTCTGTCCTATAGTATCCTATCCTATCGTTTTCTATCGCATTGTATCGTATAGACAGAACTGTTAACGCCGATCGATATTTGATATTTGGAGCCCGAAGGAAGACCCACTTAGAATTAACTGGGGTGCTTGTTGTTTTGAGTGCTTGGCTCAAATTCATTTTACCCACTAGGAGATGCCATTTCTGAGAGCTTCCACCAGGATAGTTCTACCTATGGTCCCTAAAGATTTACCACCCTAAGAGGTACCAGACCACGAATTTTCGAGGAATAAATGTACGATGAATGTACCACAAGCAGTCCCGTCACTTTCATGTGGGCCGGGCGGATTTGGAGCACGCCTCAGTCCGCACGTGTCAAGGGCTGTCTGTGCTTAGGTTAAAACTTGCGTCAAGCGTTTGATACCTACGCGCGTAGTAAGCGTTTGGGTTAGGTTTAAAAGGGCATTTTTAGCGCGACCAAAAGGGAAAAATGCTTGGAACGTGCGGGAAACTTTCAGTCTGTACAGTCAATCCATATCACATTGCGGGTTGGTATTACGGACCCTTTTTAGATGTTCGCATTAGATTCATCTGAGTGGGTATAATTGTTTTTGTAAGCAAAGAAAGTTGGTGGACTATGAGCTCGTTGAACAAATATGAAAGATGGCTTATTCAGTTTGTCGCGAGCGTGGGGCAAAGGCGTGGCGTGCGTGGCGTTTCATTTGTTACTTTACTCTTCACGACACTCCAGGTAGCTCAGTGGTCAAAAGTATCCGACTGTTGCACGGAAGTTCTACATGACCGTTCCATTCCCGTCGGGCACTCGGAATTTTTTTTTTTTTGTCCAACCTCGGGACAAACTGAGTATTCCATCTTTTTTATGATTCTTTCATTACACAGACAACACACTATTGACTTTTCAAAACATTCGTAAAATAAGCAACTTTTTTTCTTTTTTCGTGCGACTTCCTTAATAATCGCAGGATATCCTTTACTGGTGGGAAAATAGGGATGGATATTTTTCCTCAGACAATATCTGTTATGAATAGCCAACAGTTTCGAAAGCGAAGCTTAAGGAAAAACTGCATGAGCTTCAAGGAACGCATAATATCCAAGGACAAAATAACATTGGCAAATATTTCTGTTTGATATCCTTGAGATATTTTCGCTAACTTCAGCAAAAATTAAGATAGTTAGGGAAGTACACTATCAAATATTTTCCTTTCTCTAACCTGCGATTTGTTCGTCTTCAGTGGTTATCATGTTCAGTTGACAACTCTTTATCTCATTTGCAAAACGTAATGAACACAAAAATAACATATACGTGCACAATGTGATATTGAAGCTTCCTTTATTACAATATATTGTAACTCGCCTTAGTGTGGCATTTCATGCATGTACAAAGTTATTTCGGTGCAAATTTATAACATTCACAACGTTTAACGGACATTCTCAACCATTAAATATTTTCTTTTATTTGTTTCAGACGCGGGCGTGTTTTGGATGAAGATCGTATTCCTCTTGTTCATCTTGTAATTCTTCATCAAAGAGAGCTGAATAACTCTTTCGCTTAGCCTCGGGGGAAATATCCTGGTTGTGGACTTCTGGGATTTCTATCTCACTTTCGTCAATCTTTCCACTTCGGCGGCGGCGACGACGTCTTCGCCAAGCATCACTGGAAAATAATGAAGATCAGTTTCAGCACACAGAATTCTGTATAGGCCTTACCCGTTCACAACTAAGAAGTCTAAAAATACTTGTTAACCAAGCTCTTAAATGGAAGTTGAATTCAGAAGATATTTAGCTCACAGAAAGAACTATTGAGTTTACAATTTATGTTATGTTTCTAATGTTAAACCAAAAAAAGCTTCTACCCTGGCGAACCTTTTGCCAAGTTAACTGTCAGGCCATGTTTAGGCGCGTTTAGAAGACTGAGGCAGATATCTAACGGACAATTCGTGAAATCAAACTGCGCTTATAAGTAATGTTTTGTGTAGGACATCAGAGCTTAGCTGTTCACTTTACTCACATCACTTGCCATTATGAGGTAATGTAACTTTTAGGATAACTTTTTCGCTGAAGCTTATCAAATCACAGTACCTGTCATCAATCAACAGAGAAGCAACAACAAACATCAGAAGAATCGCGATGAACTTGTTTATCTTGGTGATCTCTGTAGAACAAAAACAACTTTCCCGTTAAGTCAATCGAGACCCATAAATGATAACATGGTATTCTTTAAAATTACTTAAGCTTTTTTTCATGACACTATAAATAAGTGTGTTTGGGTATGGATGACTAGGATGTTCCCTTGCGTCTTGGAAAAGTCGCTGAAAACTGATATTGGTTTGCTCTGCCTTAATGAAAATCACTCGAGAAACGGCACTCAGTTTAAATTTCAGTACAGCTTTTAGAGTTTTGACTTAAAACGTAAAAGTAACCATGTTGTGACCCTATTAAAAGTATAAAAGCAATATCCAGTATTAGTATATACCAAACTAGTAGATAGTGTTTTTTGCGCAATGTGATTGGCTACTCAAACTCGGGATAGTTAATTATTAGCCGAAGGCGAAGTAAATATTCGCCAATATTTACTGATGTTTACTAATATCTGCTATTCACCTCAGGTATTGCTCTGGGTTTCGCGCACGAGTTTTGCCTCTTTTGTCAGAACTAGGAACTATTTAATTTGGTGCTGGCTTAATCCACTGGTTTGATACATACTAAAACAATTAATATTCACCTCAGTGTCGGTAAAGATTGTTAGATATTTACCTCGCTGCTTCGGGGCTCGGCAAATATTCACCACTATTATTTATATTCACCTCCACTTCGGTGAATAATTGTCAACTAGTCGTAATAAATAAATTGAAGAGTTCTTGAACGTTTGAGGAGAGTGCCGGTATGGAGGATTTTCTAACATCCGGAATATGTCCTAGTAAAAGGCAGTCTAAATGACTTAACCTCAAAGTTAGTTACAACCATTTAGTTCGGAGTGGAAAACACACGAATAGATAGAAAATATGTATATGTTGGACAGACCATTTTCAGTATTGCTAGTCTTACCTTTTGTCGTTGAGCGATCCGCAGGAAATTCCTCGCCTTTGTCTCTTTGCAAAGAGCTCTCGACTGAATGCTTACTGTACTTTGCGGGGTGATATTTATAATGAAGTTGTTGTTTAATTTATTATTATGAAACACGAATTAGCTACTGATCATCTGGCGATAACTTCACACTACTCTTCTACACCATAAATTTGCGGTTTATTCTTCAAACTCATCTTCACGCAATATACAGATGTAAAATTTTTCTCAGGTGCTCACTCTGTGAGGATGGCCAAAAAACAATATCTCATATAACCCGCTAAATACTTTCTCTAAAGGATCACGCTCTCTTGGTAAAACAAAGGTTATTTTAAGTAAATGTCATAGCATCTTTTCAGAAAATGTGTTCTGCTAGCAACTGTTTCATTAACATCACAAGCTCAACTTATTTTTTTCTGAAACCGAATCATAATGTATCAAACACGTCTTGTTACAGGTGTATTGCTTCTTAAGAAATAAGTTCGTTTTAACTTAACATAAGCTTATCTCCTTTAAAATGTGTTCTACTAAGATCCAATTTACTTCAAATTTCTCTAAAATTGAATTTTAAAAGTTTTCTCAATCGCAGAACAATCGTGTGAAATTTCTACAGGTTGGCTACTTGTATCCTCATAATATTTCCGATATTCCCCGACGAACAAGTCCTGCCAGGTGATGGTTAAGGTTGTTTCATTAGAAATTGGAACTTAAGTTAGACTTTCCTTGAAACTGAATCTCAAATTATCAAACCAGCCTCTAGCTACACTCAGAAGAACTAAGGCCTTAATGTGTGCCGTGAAAAAGAAATTCGAATATCGAAATCACTGCAGTATTCTGAACAAGTTTACGCTGCGTACCTTAGTCTGCATAAAAAGGCATGCAGTATGTTACATTTTGTTAAACAACAATGATCATATCGTTAAATAAACAAATTTCTTGTTTATCTCATTTTTTTGGGAATGTTATTTTTTCATTATCATTTTTTTTAGTTTTTGGGAATCAGTTTCGCAAATCAGTTACTTTTCATTTTCTGGAGAGAACCAGCCTTTCAGTTCTTTTTCTGTTGTTTTTTTCCTCAGCGAAACCCTTGAAAATCGCGGGAAAACAGCATGCATTTTCAAAATCGCACAAATAAAGCATCGCAATGAATAGTTACATTAACGCAGAAACAAATTAACTGTTTTTGAAACTCAGTGTTAGATGAGGTGGGTAATCCAGGAGTATTTTCTGTAAATGTCTTGATGTCTTATCTCTTTTCTCCTTACAATATCACTACTTGATCAAATATACAGGTCATGAGAACAAAAGAAATGATCACCAGAAAAAAAAAGTCTTGATTTTTAAGGAAATTCTCTCAACTAGTGCCATAATAAAACAGTATGGAGAACTGTAGGGAGAGTCCAGTGGTTGCGGATGTTGGGGGTTACAGGGTTAGGAAAATGTTACATTATTGGAAAGCCTTCCATTGGCTACAGGTGCATGAATGGTCTCTTTTCAGAACTGACCAGAGTTATTACACATACTGGAGCATCTGTTCAGAAAATGTGTTCTGTCAACAAACGCTTCATTAAGCCTCCTCTGACAATGAATTTTAAGTTGTCAAACGTATACGCCTAGTCACAGGTGTACAGACTCCTTAATTTATAAAACTATCGTTATGGTTAAGCATATTGATCAAAATATCGTTCTTTAACAATTAATACGGAAGTTCAGCCTTTTCTTTCAAACTGAATGTCAAAAGCGTCCCACTGAAAGTGAATGGTCGCTATAAAAACAAGGGGAATTTTTGAAATAAACATCACAGCAAATCATCCAGGTTTTCTACAGAAAATCTGTTCGGCAGATTGTTTCACAGTTTTAGACTCTGCGGCTACAAGGCACCGAGTTAAGCTAAAAGAATCAATGTATATTAATATTGGAAAAGCCTGACCTGAATCAACACGTCAAACATATTTTTTTCTAAACATATTAATTTTCTAAAGAGGCAATACACCTAAGTCGGACGTGTTTGAGAATTTAACATTTACTTTTAAAGAAGGTCTAACGTTGACGGTCTTAGAAAATGAAATGATTGTTGACAGAATACAAAGTGTCTGAACAGATGCTTCATATCCATCTAAAAGAGAACATACACCTGCAACTCAACCTGACATTCAGTTTCCAAGAATATTTAAGTCTAGACTTAGGTGATTAAACTATTGTTGATAGAACAATCAGTATGATGCTCTGAAGTGACTTTTGTTTCCTAGGGAGATCAAGAATACAATTTCAGACGAAGTTACATGCACTTGGAACTTAGTTGAACGTTTGTTGAAAGAGCCGGAGCGTTTTTGAAACAGATCCCTTGATCGATGTTTACTTAAAACTATTTTTTACAGATATCAGAAACTTGTAGTGACGCATTCATCGGGTTTTAGCGGAAGATGTCAATTATGAAGGGAGATGTCCTCATTGAGTAGTCTGTAACATCTTACACTAATGTCTTCCTTAATTACGCAAATCTGTGCATGGCGAAAAAAACTGCTTGACGAATAAATCGCAATTTAGGAGTATACTGTATTACTGTCACCAATTCATTAGCAGATAATTTATTTTTGAACATGGCAACGAGAACGGCATTATAAATATCGCTCTACTGAGTGCAGTAAACTGTCAATCAGTTGAAAGCTCTTTGCCAGGAAGAAGCCTTTCTTGTAGAAAAAAGGTAGGAGTGGATACACTGAAAATAGTTTAAACTTATCCATTTTATTAGCTGTGTTTTTCAATTAAACTTAATCTAGGTAATCATATTGAGGTTAACCTTGCTCACGGGTTAATAAAATAAATCGCCTCAAAACTAAAAAGATGCTAAGTTTCGTCGTTTTAAAAGCCCATCTTTTACCATGCTGTTGTGGCCATTTTATATCTATTCTTTCTAAAACATTATGCACGTTTATCACATCCTAGGTTTTGTGTAGTTAAAAAGGTTTGGAATCAGTTCTTAGTTCATCAAAACCTCTATACAGCTGAAATTGGGGATAATCGATCGCTACCTCTAGCGTCTACGTGAATTCTCTCACTTCAAGAAGAGGCGAATGCCTTTATAAGCCGTCATATTCTAAAAACCTTTTCAAATCTGTGCTTTATTTTACAGAGATCATCAACATGAACAGGTTCTGCATCGCGATTCTTCTGATGTTTGTTGTTGCTTCTCTGTTGATAGATGACAGGTACCGTAATTGACATAAAGCTGACATTGAACTTTAGCGAAATAGTTCTCTTAATATTTTTATAACCCATAGTGACAAGTGATGTGATTAAAATGAACAGCTAACCTCTTTATATTGTAAACAAAGCATTATCTATGACACAGCGCAGAATGATTTCAGGGATTCCCAATCAGATACCTGCCTCAGTGTCCTCTTAACTCGCCGAAATTTGGCCTTTTCACTTGACAAAAAGTTCGCCACGTTAAAAGCCTTCAGTTTTGGTTTAACATTCCTTTTTTTTAGAAACAACATAAATTGTAAACTCCGAAGTTCTTTCTCTAAGCTAAATATCTTCTGATTCCAATTTTCGTTTAACCTGAAGAGCTAGTTCGACTAAGTATTTTTAGACTTCTTAGTTATGGACGGGTAAGGTGTACAGAATTCGGCTTACTGAAACTGATCTTCATTATTTCTAGTGATGCTTGGCGAAGGCGTCGTCGTCGTCGTCGTCGTGGCAAGATGGACGAAAGCGACGTAGAACTCCCAGAACTCCCAGAACTCCCAGAAATCCCAGAAGTCCCCAACCAAAATAATTCCCCCAAGACTGGGCGAAAGATTTATTCAGCTCTCCTTGATGAAGAATTACAAGATGAACAAGAGGAATACGATCTTCACCCAAAACACGCCCGCGTTTGACATGTTTGAAGGGAAAAAATATCAGCGGCTGCAAACAGTTTTTTAAACTCCACTTACCGAAAACTGTTTAAAATCTGTTTTAAAAAAGGCTTAAAAACTTTAAGAAAGTCATAAATTTGCACCAAACTGAGTTTAATGTTTTGCCCTTGAAATGTCACACAAAGGTAGAGGTGATGTAATAAAGGAAGCTTCATTATTGTAGTACTAATGGCCTTGTATGCTTGTTTACATTTGGTTGTTTGGGACTGGTCATTAGATATGAAGAGGTGGGAGGGAAAAATATATTGGAAGATAAAAATTTCTGTAAGGACCCCCCTCCCCCTTCCCTGGCCTGAAAATGGCAAGTCGCCCTCCTCTTTTAATAGATAATTAACTTTCGACCTCCCCCCCCTCCTCCTCCATAATTCTTAGGTGTCCGTAATGTAATTGTTTTGTATTTGGATGCATGAAGTCGACTAGCCAATGCCACATGATACACTGAGTGAGACCATATGTTAGAAGTGATCAATTTCATAATGTTACCTTGTACCTTATTCTTACTAATTTTCGGCGTACTTAATTTCGCGAAAATTCCGAAGCTGTATTTCGTGTGTATTTAATTTCGCGTTTTTGGGAGAACAAGATAACGAAGCGTATTAAATTTCGCTATTTCCTCATTTCCTTTAAGCAGTGGAAATGAACTGATTTCTACGGAACCGCTCGTTAGAATTTCATGAAATTTGGTAGAATATTGGTAGAACGAACATCGAGCGAACACATGGAGAGCGAACAGGCGCAACGCGCATGCGTATAACAACGAGCAGCTGAACAATACATAATGTCAACAACAGAGTGGCGTCGCGATTTTGGGAGAACAAAATAACGAAGCGTATTAAATTTCGCTAACTCCTCATTTCTTTTAACTAGTAAAGACCATGCAGAGCCAAATACAAAGAACCGACAGATGAGGTTCGATGAATGCAGCAAAGAGGACGATACAGATGCCCGGCACGTGATAGTGAAGCAGGGGAAGAATGGTATACTGAAAAAAAAAGAAAGAAAATAACTAAGCAAAATATCATTTTTACCTAAAATTATAGGCGTCAAGTCTGCGATTTACAGCAGCTCGTAAATTAGTATTGTTTTATAAAACATTGTGAGACTCTGATTGGACATCACCCCTGAATACCACAACAAATGCTAAAATCCAAACTAAGCTTGTGTTTCAGTCCAAAATATAACGCCTTTGCCCTATTTGCATCAAGGAAAAAGAGCAACCACATATTAAGCAGAAGGAAAAAGGAAAACACGAGAAAGGCAAGCGATAGAAAAAAGAAAAAAAGATGAAGCTGCTGTACAAAGCCTGATGCTAAAACTTGTTGATGACTTCACATTAAAGGCCCTTTGTTTCCCTGATGGCTGTTCCACTACCACAAACAGCCAGCATGCATTATGTGACGAGGAAATCAATGTCGATGCACTAGAAAGCTTAACTAACAGTTAAAATGTGAAAAAATTAAAATGCCCATCAGTCAAGGTTGTTTTGCTCTTGATACTTTACCGACTACAAACCACACCATGGACAGGCTTGAATGCCAATAGGTGACAAGGAAAGTGAACTACTTATATTCTGAGACAATTGTTGTATGTACATTCGAAGTTGAAGCATCAGTGATCGTATGTTAAAACAGGTTTTATGACTTCATAGGCTATTAAACAGACACAAACATTTGTAAGGTGGAAAAATCATTCACTAAAGCAGGCTGTGTTAGGTTGGGATGGATGGGTATTGGTCTTCAACATAGTGTGAAATAGCGATAGACCATTGCACTTAAGTTAGAAGCGATTTTTTTTCAGCTGGGTTAATATCCCTCTTCCCAATTTGGATCCTTAAAAATTATTCTATTTTTGTAGAAGTTACCCCTTCTACACAAGCACAAATAATTAAGCGATCTAGCAAAACCTAAAAAGGATGGCCCCTATTTCTTTAACACCCCACCTCTAACCACTCTAAAATACCGTTGACAAAAATTTTCGTACAACTCCCCTAGAAACAGAAAACAGTTGGTCAGCATTGCATTGTTTCTTGGTTTTTGTTCAGTAAGCAGGATACAAACATGTCATGAATGGGAAATAACTAAAGCAAAAAGAAGACAGACAGATAATTATCAGACAGTCAAACTTTTGCCTTGGTTGATGAAATGGTTGTTTACAGAATACACTCCTCGAGACACTGATATAAATGCGGTTTCTAAAGAGGCCATATACTTACAACACCTGTCAGTAAAACTAGAAGTGATTGATAATCTACTTTTCAAAGTTCGATACTTTAACTTTCTCCCTAGTAAATGATGATTTCTTTAACAGGATACATTATCATTTTTACTTATATTCCCTTACCTAAATACATAACCCTCGCTCGCTTTCCATAAATAGCCTTGGCTTTATGAAGACGCCATACACCTGTACAGAGAGGTTGTAATGACTTATTCACACAATCAGGTTTAATGAAAGTTTACCTTCCACCTTTATAGTAGTAATGAAAAGATTGTTGTGAGAATACGTTTCCCAAAGATCTGCCCTGATGAGTAAATGCTTAAAAAAAGTCTTTTAAAAAGACCATATAACACCTGTTTTACTGGTAACTACGAGGCTAATGAACCCTTTGTTGACAGGACACGTTTTCCAAACAGAAACGTCGATATTTACTTGAAAATTATTCTTGTTTCCTAAAGAGATTATACATCTATGGTGGGAAGGGGTTGACAATTTAACATTCTGTTTCAAAGAACGTAGCTTCTGTCTTAATAGATGAAACAGGTTTGTTGACAGAATACATTTTTGTTAATGAAAGGATGCTCTGATAGTTGTACCTAAAGTTATCCTTGTTTTCGAAACTGAAGAGACCATACACCTGTACCCGGAGGTGTTCGACAATCTACAATTCAGTTTCAGAGTAAGTTAAATTGATTTTGCCTTGTTCATAGAATGTGTTTGCTGAAATGATGGAACCTGTTTATGTTAAGGGGCATTCGTCGAACGATATAGATCACATTTTTGCCGGAAAGGATGCTTAGACACCATACACCTGTGGTGGAACGTGTTTCCTGGCAATTGGCGGATAATATAAGATATTACGGATATTACGCGGGTATCCTTACCGGGTGAGCACCTGTTTGGCGGTTCCTAGATTGAACAAATCCACGTATTAAGGGAATGATAACCGTGGTTTCGGACTATAGTGTAGAGTTGTCACCAGTTCATTAGCAGTTAAACTGCGTTAACAAAAGCACTAATTAACAGTATTATAAATATCGCTTTCCTGAGAACAGTAAGCAGTCAGTTTAAATTTCATTGCAAAGAAGAAGTTCCTGTAGGTCATTTGTTGAAGGTAAGAGTGGAAAGTAACACAAACAGTGGTTTGAGTTACCGTCTGCATCCACTGTATTTCATTCCTATTATTATTGTTGTTATTGTTGTGAATTTTACTGGCTAGTACAAGAACTGTGATTTTACTGGCAAGTACAAGAACTGTGATTGGAATGGACATATAAGATGCAGCGAAATAGTTATCGTGAAATTTTTATAACCTCATAATGGCAAGTGATGTGATTAAAATGAACAGCTAACCTCTTCAAATCCTAAACAAAACATTTTATTTATTACACTCCGATTGATTTCACGGGTTGCCAGTTAGATATCTGCCTCCGTGTCTTCTAAACTCGCCGAAATATGGCCTGTTCACTTGACACAAAGTTCGCCAGGTTAAAGGCCTTTTGGATTAACATTCGGCCATTCTTTAGAAACAACATATATTGAAACTCAGAAGTTCTTTCCTTAAGCTAAATATCAGTCTGAGTTCAGCTTTCATTTAACCTGAAGAGCTCGTTTAACTAAGCGTTTTTAGACTTCTTGACTATGAACAGGTAAGGTCTACACAATTCTGCTTACTGAAAAAACTAATCTTCATTATTTTCTAGTGATGCTTGGCGAAGTTGTCGTCGTTGTCGTCGTCGTGGCAAGATGGAAGAAAGCGACCTAGAACTACCAGAACTACCAGAAATCCCAGAAGCCCACAACCATAATAATTCCCCCAAGGCTAAGCAAAAAATTTATTCAGCTCTTTTTGATGAAGAATTGCAAGATGAACAAGAGGAGTACGATCTTCATCCAAGACACGCCCGCGTTTGAAGGAAGACAACTGAATATCGACGGCCGTAAAGAGTTCTTTTAGTCCACGTGCATTGTCGAAAAGCGTTCAAAAAATGTTTATTTGTACCATACTGAAATGTCACCCAAAGGTAAAGGTGATGTAATAAAGGAGGCTTCCTTATAGCAGTAGTTGTATGCTTGTTTACATTTCGTTGTTTTTTAGTCATTTCTTAACGGGATAACATTTGCTGCTTTAGCCAGGTTGATGACATTTCCAGTTTCAACAGTCGCCTTTAAAAATAGAATACTCACGTAGATTATAGGCTTTCGCTGTCCCAAAGAGGTTTTCTTTACCAAAGGGGGTTTCTTTGACCATTTCAGAGGTCAAACAAGACGAGAAAAAACTACTTTATAATAAATAATTTATTTACGTTTCCAAAATACGTCCTCATTGGTAATAAAAGATTGCTGCCTTAAATACAATCGTTAACCAACGTTTACAAAAAATCAACCTGAACTCTAATTTTTAACAGTCGACTTGATAAAGATATGGGTACTAATCTCCCCTAGAAACAGAAAACAGTCGGTCAACTTTGCATTGTTTGCTTGGTTTTTCTTTTCAGTATTTAAATACAAACATGTCATGCATGGAAAATAACCAAAACATAAAGACGTTGAATACTGCTTTAAAAATAGAGCGCTTTTCAAATGAGTGTCGTAAAACCAAAACCAAAGTAATTACCCCAGCCAATCACAACAAACACAAATTACCTAATGAACCAATCAGAACTCCAAGCAAATACATGTAACTGGTGCCAAGCGCGGGAAAACGCGTCCGAGCAAGTCGCGATTGGTTTAAGTTTTACTTCTGATTGGTTGAGAAAGTGGCGCGAGATTTTTTAACCAATCACAGAGTGAAGTAAAGCAAAACCAAAGCAAAACGTGAATTACTTTCGATACTCAATTGAAAACCGCTCTAAGTGAAACCACTGACGACACCTTTACTTTTGACCCTTTAAACCCCAATATTAACAAGCATGTTCTCCTCATTGCTCTCCACATAGTTCGTAAGGTGCTAGTTGGGAGAATTTGCATAAACATCCAAACATCCAGACAGTTTATCGTTGGAAACCATTTGCTTTATTCTCATGACCTGGACGTTTGATCAAGCAGGGATATTGTTTGGAGGAACTAGAGGCTTTTCGCTATATATTGAGGCTTAAAGGTTAATGGCAGTCACAAAGTTCCCTACATTCAATATTTTGGCGGCAGTAGAGGTTTAAAGGGGCTATGTCACAGGTAATTTTGAGCCGTAGGGATCAAAATTCTGCTTAAATCAAAACTAAGAGAATTTTCTTCTCTACAAAATGGTTTTTTGAGAACTCCAAGAAGAAATAAAGTGAATTCTTGAAAGGAGAATAAAATTTAATCAGTTAATAATGGTTTTTGCTAGACATCAGGGAAAACTTGAAAAAAAAAAGCGGCCCATTTTTTTTAAGTTGCAATCCGTTTCCATCCTGACCATCCGTGGCCAAAGGTACTTAAAATTTAAGTGCACTAATAGAGTAGTTTTGAACAAAAATAGACCATTATTTTGGGTTTCCATCATTACAGACATGACTTGTGGCTTCCCAAATTAATGCTGAAAATTGGTGGCATAGCCCCTTTAAGCATAATGAGAATACCGCCAGGGGTAACTCCTTCACTAACGGGGATGCTCGCAGAATGTTTGAAAACAACCAATTTGGTATGGTACTTTTCAGGTTTTTTTTTAGTTTCAGACATTTTGCACTCGAGTTTTCATTTTCAACAATGTAGATTACTCATTTGACATACTCAGTTTTTCAGGTCCGTAGCTTCTCAATTCGGATACTGCATGCATTTTTTCAACATGCATTTTTCAACTTTCCGTATTCGACATCCAACCGCAATCAGGAAAGGATAACACAGTGGGCGCACATAACTCTTCCCAAAACTCCCTCTAGGGGAGTACAGTGAGAGGGAATTACTCTACCCCGAGACAGTCAGATTCTTGTGGTTTCAAAATGGTGGACTGACATGTTAAAATGTTTTAGCCTCCGGTTTTAGCTCCCTCACGCCTAAATTAAGCCGAATGGGCAATGTTGGATGTCGAAAATGAAAAATACAATGTACAGTGGTAAAGTTTGAATCCGCAATTTGCGAAGTTGAATGTCGAACTGTATAATGTTGCCTAAAAATAATACCAAAAGTAGAATGCAAAATACAAACATCGATTTTTGGCGGAAATGGAACTCCATAGTTTTTAGCTTACGTGCTTGGGCGTTCTCGAAAATAAAAGTTAAATAACTCAGCATGCAGCTCAGTTTCTCATTTTTTGCATGTACAGAG
Organism: Siderastrea radians; assembly: GCA_964017195.1. NCBI lineage: Eukaryota > Metazoa > Cnidaria > Anthozoa > Scleractinia > Rhizangiidae > Siderastrea > Siderastrea radians. The sequence continues at coordinate 20,284,810 of OZ024890.1, forward strand.
TTCGCCTTAGAAATTAAATGCCCAAGCCTATTAGGCAAAATAGCAAAGAAATGAAGTCCATAACAGTTTGAAGTCTACGGACAGCGCCTACAGGCAAGGCCTCCATCCCGCAATAAATCGTAAAAGTTTTAAACGATAGAAGCGATCCATTCCAAACGACTGTAGGGCTTCTTCATCCAAGCACACCAGCATGCTCCCATCAACTTGCCGATCCTCGAAAATCGTTTCAAAGTGCTGCATGTTCAGCGCCTGTAGACACTGCAACACTTCAGGGAGTCTCAGAGTGCTCAGGTCCTGTGGAATATTAAATGTTGTTTCCGGTGATTCTGCGTTAGTTGCCTGAGGCGTATCTTGAGAGGTCGGCTTCGTTTTAGGTTTAGGTGATGGTATGACATCTCTTGTGGTTTTACTTCCTTGTTCACTACTTGCGAGTGAGAGGCTTTCGTCTTGAGAGAATGCTGAGAGAACACAGGATGCAAAACTAGACGGGGCGTTTTCATGAGGGCTTGAAACAACCGGACGTTCTCCTTTTACCTGGCCATGAAATGAGCGTGACTTTCCCCTAGGGGATGGGACGGGTTGGCGTTCCTTAGCGTTATCTCCTGATGAAATAGCTTTCGGAGGCCTTGTTACCTCAGGACAAAAAACATCTTGTGTTCCTCTGTTACGTGGGGGGATTGGCGGCGGTGGATCCTCCTCAGTTCTGCTCTTTGGTGCCTCTCTTTTATCTGTGGGTACATTTCTGATAAGTCCACTACGAGAGGAAGATTGCTGTTGGGTTTGCTGATTCGTGTTGTCACTTCTTTGAGGTGGGTCTGAAAGGGCACTCTTCCTGGGAAATGTGTTTGGTAGTACTTGCATCTCATCACCAGTTAGTCCACGTCGTCCCTTCGATTCTGCCTCTTCCCCCACAGAACGATTGTAACTTAAAGGTGGTGGTCCTTCTTTGGTACAACGTTCCTGTAGTGTTGGAAGCGGTGGAAGCGCGTCTCCGCTTGAACGTCCCGACTGAGACGCTAGCAAACTGTTTGCGCTTAAAGCATGGGATGTTTCAAGATTCACCTCCTCGGAGCCATAGAAGGATACATTCGTTGATAGTGACTTTGATGTATGCGGCAACTGATTGGTGGAATATGATTGATTCTCAAGGATAGAATCAGGTGCGCTGTCGTTGCAGGCAATACTTTCACTTTCGGCTGTTTTTTCTTTCCTTCCAAACGTATTTAACCTCGCACTTGGCTTGTTACAAATTGGGGAAGTTCTCCGAATCTGTAACGAAACTGTTTCTACCACACCGTGAAAGCTTTCATTTTCTAGGGTGTGAGCCTGCATCAAATTATTTAAATTCTGTTCAGACACTTGATCTTTACTCGAGTCGCTTCTTCTTCGTTGCATTCGTGGCATTGAACTGCTTTTCAATCTGTCTGCAGTAAGTGACCTTAAATTCAATTCTTCGTAAACGTGCTCTTCGCTCTCGATTGGCTTTGTTCTTAGTTCTAAGCTGCTCACCGTTCTTTGCAATAAATCTCTCCCTTTCTTCTGTTCCATCATACTTTTGCTTCTCGTCACTTTTCCAATTGGAGGTGGTGAATAAGTATTTCCGCAACGTACTGTCTGTCTACTACTCTCCAACTCTGCTATAGTCATGGTCTTGCCACTGCCTTCACTATCGCCATGAAAAGGCGTTTTAAGATGGGGCAAGTTCGACGCTTTGATCTGAAATCCTGACATGTCCTCATAGTCTTCGTCAATTTCTTTCCACGTGCTATCGGAATCATCAAGAGATGATTTGAGAGCTTCCATTTTCACAGGCACGACACTAATTGGCAGCGTTTTGGGAAATGAAAACGTTGACGTGACACCATTTGTCTCTGTTGTTGCTGTTACAAACGAATCGACCAAAGTTCCCTTTAATTTGACGACACCTGTGGGCAGAGGTCGTGAATGTCGTCTTTCTAAACTCTTCTCCTGCCTGGCTTTGACTTCTTCTTCTGTAGTGCTCTCCTCTGTACTGTTATCAACAAATCTCACATAAGCAGGTAGTTTGATCTTCTTGACAAACTTGGAAAGTGATAGCTCCTCTCCATCCCACAGAGCTTGAAATTTCGCTTCGCAACTCGCTGGAACTTTCCATAAATGCTTTGTTTTGTCGCTGACTTTTTTAAACGGCAAAAAGTTGTCGCTAGATTTTTTCTTCTTTAGCACAATCTTCAGTTTATCACCAGTTTTGAGCAAAGTTTCAAAGTTCGGGTCGCTTTGAATCACACGCACGAACTTCACAGCTGGGTGACTTTCGTGAAGTAGTTCCTGAATCCCCAGTTGTTGTTGGAACTTTTCTTCAGCGACGCGTTCAACGGCGCAAAGATAATCTAGCGGGATACGCGACTCTTCACCATCCGCATCCTCAACCAACACTGTTTCAATGCTTTCTAAGCTCAGCAAGTTGTAAACTGCATCGGAACTAACGGTTGTAAGCTGATGTTCGTCGTAGTGTCCTTCATGCACCTTCACCAGTTGTGGCAGGCTGAACTTCTCCAGAAAGTCTCTCAGTGAGTAAGAGGTATCCGTGGATGATAGTGGTTGAATAGTTTTAAGGTCCGACATTAAAATTATCTAACGATCTATTATGCTTGTTAACATCAACCCTTTTTTCTCTGGTGAATGTCTTTTGTTCCAGTCACTAAATCGTCTAGCTGCCAGTGAGGAAAATACGAGTGGAGTGGATGTAATTATTTCATAAGCATACAACTTCCCATTGGAATAAAACTGGTTTCGTTTCGGATGTCTGTCGTTTTTGTAAACACCTTTCTTTACCTTCTTGATTTTTTGTTTGACCAGCTAGTGCAGTAATTCATGATTGGCTCACCGTCCTCGAAACTGAATTGTAATTACATGTGTTCGAAACCTAATCAATTCTCACTAGGTTCCTACCGTCAGACTTTTCGGTCACTGAGAAGAGGCAACAATGTATGCCAACAGTCTAGGACAAGCCGGCTTTGATATTCCTTGCTTGTATACTTCTAACAAAGTTAAGAGAGAAATTACTCAGAGATGGAAAATGGACAAATTTATTAATATTTTATTTTTGGCAAACTTTTTTGTTAGTAGTTATTAGTTTCCAAACGATGATGACGAATAACACTCAATATAGAAATAACAATAAAAGTGCATTATGTATAATAAGACAAGGTCACTTTTAAGAGTTTTATTACTATGATTGGATTGACAGCAGATGAAATAATGTTTACAAGAAAAGACGCCTTACAGGTCTGGCTTGAACCAGCCCGACCTTGGAACACGAGGTCGTGTTTAGCAAGTGATATCACGAACGTCTCTAAAGCGCAATTAAATTTGCATTAGAAAACAACAACGGAACCGGATGAAGTAATAACTAGATTTATGATTTGTTCCTGTTTTCTGTGGAATTCTTTCCTATTGGTTTTCAGTGAGGGTGGGTTAGTTAACTAATGATCACCACAGTGGTGCCTCGCCTCACGAACACTCCTTTCAAAACAACGACTGATTTATTACGGCCTTTATGCCGGAAAAAACCTCGCTCATCCAGTCATCATCTTATCTGAAGCCCCGTTAAGGGACTGCGCAATAATTATCAGGAGGGGGGCTGAAAAATGGGCTTCGAGTAGGCAATACCCCCTCCTAAAGTATTGAGTTTAGTTGTTACCCCCTCCTAAACTGTGAGAAGTAACGTACGGAACCCACCCACCCCCCCCCCCCCCGGTGGGTGGATTTCTCTCTGACCACTTAACTCCGCCATCTTCCACTCGACAGTCACGGCTGGGACTAGGACCAAATGTCTGGCCGAAGTTGGAAATGGATGTCCAGTGGAACAGAAAATTCCCGGAATTTCCAATTTCCGGGAAAAGGGCAACCTCCAGAGCTCGAAGATGACCAAAATTTTCGAAATGAACTTTTCGAAATTTCTGTGCCATTTGATTCTGTACCAGAATTTCCGGAAATTTTGGTCCAAAGGCTCGCACGGACAAAGCTTGTTTTCATGTTCTACTGCATTCCAGCTGTTTTTCTAGAGACGCTGCTGAGCTATTTCGGGACTTTTGCAGCTAAGTAGCTCTTACAAAAAAATCGCTGGTCATATCACTACCTATTGAAATAGTTGTACAGTTAAAAACATTAACAGCAAACAGAACATTAAGCTTTTCAGTAAATACTAACATACTTCTCGTTCGTCTCGTTTGCATTTATCGTTCATATCACTGGTTAATGTTAGAATTTTGTGTTGTGTTTTTAGGAAGGAAGCTTCGATGCATTTACGCGGGTTTCATATCAGTTTCCCAAAGTATAAATATGCACATATCACATTTGAAATATTTCTAAGAGCCCCCAACCCCCCCCCCCCCCCCGAATGACTTATTTTACTTCAAGCCCCCCTGTCCTTGCATTGATTTTACTTTATGCCCCCTACCTCTGGTTTTTCCGGCAGTCCTCCCTCCTGACAATTATTGCACAGTCGCTGATTGATTTTTAGTTGACTCGTTAAGTAATTCCCTTCTTTGAAAACCCCGTTAATTCCTTAGAAATATTTGAAGAAACTCTGACAGTATATCGAAGCATGGCTTTACCACCCCCTTACATCAATCAAAACTGATAGCAGGTTTGAGGTTACGTGGCGTGGTGTCGACGGAAGAGCAAAAGATGAAGATCGGTGCTTGCATTCATTTACTCCTTCACCACGACAAAGTGTTTCGGCTCAAGGTGATTTACGAAGAATCCTTCCCAGTAGGGAAAAGCTCTGAACCGATTTTTACTGATGTTGTCATTCCGACCTATAAAAAACTGTTTCGAATTAAGAGAGAAAAATAAAGCGCTTTCAATTCATTCCTGACTCCGAACTTCGCGTTTACTATTAAGACAACGAGGTCACTTTGGCCATTGTAGGTAGCCACTCAAAGCCACAAGATGAACCATAGAAAACAACGGTGAATGTCATCAGTTTGTGATCACGTGTGAATCATGAGAAATAATCATGTAATCTGTTTGTGATCGCGTGAGAATCATGAGAATAGCTATTAACGAAAACGAAGAGACAATTATAAGCCAACATCTTTGTTTCTTAAAATAGAAAAGGGTTAGTACAAGCCAAACTCAAGTTGACGAAGGAAGCGGAAGTCAGGCTGCATTACTGACCATGTATTATTTTGATTGACAATGTCGCCGGACAACCCGAGGCAGTCTTACACGCCGTCGTTTCCCTGCGTTTAAGCGCAAAACATAACAAGCTGTTATCTCGATATTATTCAAAAATGCGATGCAAAATGCAGACAGCTTCAAAACAAAAGCTATATAAGCTAGGAATGACAGCAATATCGTTCTAGAAAACGTGATATCGGAGTATGTATATGGATCATTCACGTTTTACGTTTACTCAAAATAGATTTCAGCAAACAGTCTGTTTTAGTGTTTACGAGAACAAAAAGTGGACGTTAAGTTCAGTTTTCCGATACACTTCAACATTTTAAATATATAAACCTACTGTGACACCTATTTCAACTGATTCAATCTTTCACTTTTGCCATATTTACTTTGATGTATACGGATAAGAAAAGAAGGAAAAAGAGCCAATTGTGACGTTGCTGGTATCCAATCGTTATTTAAAATAACGAAACATCTAACATCACATTTAATTTGAAATTGAAACACTGACTACAGCTGAAAGCAACGTTGAACAGAAACAAATGAGTGCTGATTAAAATAATTTTCAAGTCCACTGTTCATAGTTTGTCACTCCCAAATTCAAATCCTGCATTTATATATCCTGAATTGTAACAATCCAGGCCTTGGATCAAGCATCACAAGGATCTGGAAAGGAATGTTTTACGATCCGACTGTATGTTCTTTGTACAACATGGGAATGAGACTCCATACATTGTAACCAGGCAGAGGTGTGCCTGCCTATAGGAGGGTTCCTCCAGGGATCAGAATTCATGGCAGAAAATGTAATCATAACGAAAAATATACCTCATTACGGCCCTGATATGGTTTTTGGGTTGTGTTGGCCTGAAATTGGGCCATAGAGTTTGCTACTTTGATTTGAAATTAGGTATGGTTCTTTAGGGAACTACGAGTGATTATCAACGCATTTAGCTCTTACGTGTTTCAGTTTTCATTTTTTAAAAACATTGAAGTTCATGACTGACTCATTTTTATGCAACAAAGTTTCGTATTTTCCTGGCAAGAAAATACAAAAGTCTCAAGAACTCCAGACGACATGTAAGGCGTCCTCTTTCTCTATCCCAACAATTGAATGAAAATTATACACCTCAGTGTAAAGTGTTAAGATTCCTTGTATAGTGCAAGAACGTATCGCTTATTGCTTTGGAGTCCAGCCACGTTGAGTAAACATTTTGAGTTTCCTTCTGTGCAGTGGGTTTTTAATTCCAAGGCACTGCATCATCTCATCATCCAGTTCTAATAACATGGTTCCATCAATCATCTCTTTTACAAACCGATCCACATACTGGCTCAATCCCAGCTTTTTCAGGCAGTCGCTTACTTCGGACACTGAAATGCGTTTCAAAAGCTTGCTAAATTTATCAGCTGTGAGTTCTTTTTCGTCTGAAGTCATTTCGGTCCGGTAATCTTGAGACACAGTGTTTCTGTTTTGAGGATGTGACAAAATGGCTTTCTTTGGGATGGATAGCTCTGACACGTTTGTCTGTTTATACGTTTCTGCATTGACTGCACCTGCCTGTTCGGGTATGCTTTCATAAACACTCTCATTACTATCGACTTCTTCTTGATTCGAATAAACGAAACGTACTAATTCTTTCATCTGCGGTCGCAAGCATACTGTCTTTCCATTTTGAGCCATTTGTGTGCCTTTCAGTCTGTCTACTAATTTCCTGCAGCTAAGGCCTTCTTGTGGTCTTCTTGGTTCGACAAGGGATTCCCTGTTCAACCGCGAAGCAAATTTGGCAGAGTTCGGCGGCCGTTTATTTTCTTGTGGCTTCGACATGATCACGCTCTGCTTTCTGGTATCTGAAGGGGGAACCGGTTCCACATTTCTCCTAAGAGCAAACGGAAACATAAATTTCTTGGGTGGCTTTAGTCGAGAATAACCTTTATCCTCAATAATAGGTTCAGTTTTTATCTCAGGAATTTGTCTCACATTTGACCCAGATGCCTTTAAAGGCGATCTCGGTGGAACAGCAGGTCGTAATTCTTCATAGCCAGTGTAATCCCTTGGCTTTTCGATGTCGTCATCGATGTCAAAATACCAAGAAGCATCTCCTGTGCTTCCGCGTGTGATTGTTGAATCGAGATCCACTTTGGTTTCGATTAAATGACAAATTTGGGAAAACAAATTTAATTTAATTTTCGACTTCTCTCTTTTGACCGTTATTCCCAGTTCGATTGGAAGTCTCAGAACCCGTAAGCGTCTGCCTGTCAATGTGGAAACTACAAAAACTTTTTCCTCTACTTTTTTCTCCAGAGAAAACAATCCCTCGAACCTGACTCGCGGACTTGTGTTTGCTCCATCGAATGCCTGTGTTGCACCATTTCGTACTCGCACACAGGCAGGCAGATGATGTCCATCTATGACCTCTTGGATAGAAACCGGATAAGGATCTTCCAGAGTTTCAAATGGCCCAGCCTGCTTACAGGAGAGAAATCTCACGCAAGGTTTTCCTACCACTCTGCACTTGAGTTGACTGCAACCTTCGTTTTTTGGCGATGCGTCTAGAAGTAAAAGTATATCTCCGACATCAACGCCACCTTGAGGTATGTCTCGAAGTGAGCGAACGTAGTTCGGAAAGGCATCTATGAGTTCTCCGACAGTTTCGTATTGTTCTTTGCAACCTTTTGGTATACGTTCGAAGATTTTCCCTTGATATGTTAGAGGGATAGAAAAGTAACTTCCGCTGATATCTTGAGCTATTATCCGAGAAAGGTCCTTCACCCTATGCAAGTTAAGAATGTCGCCCTTAGACCAAGATAATTCTTCAGACTCAAGAGACTCGTACCCGTCCACTACTTCTATAGTTTCAGGAAGATGGCAGTCCTTTGATAAATCGGAAAGCCAATAGGAATCGGGCTCACACATCCTCGACTCAAATCGGGCTCAACCTAGTTTATATTTTTAGGACCTTTCTCAGCTTGTTCAGCTAATTTCTCACAGCTCTTTTGCTAATAGACTACAAATGAATGGAGTGCACTGAGTTTTAATTGCGGTATATTGGTAGTCTGCCAAATTAAGATATAGTGGTCAAGGGGTTTCCCTTTTCATTATCGACGCATCAAATTGTATTGATTGACATGTACATTGGCGAAGTAAATGTTTCTTCCTATCCACTAGTTAACATTTAACAGCAAAAGTTTGGTTTCAGTTCTGAAACTGATTATTTGTTGCCGTACTTTAAATCTGGGCGTGGTATTATTTTATTGAGTTGAGCTGAAGTACATCAAAATTTCAACGTGTGGGTTGATTTCAGTGATAGTGCCAGCGGAAATTATAGTCACAATAGGAACCCTCGGTGCTGAATCATGCTGAATCATAAAACGTTTCTATGACCGTGTTTTGAGAAGGCGCTGTTAGTTTTGATTGTCTGTCCACAACCAAGAACTCATATTAGGATGTAAGCCACATTGAAAATTTCATTTCCACCGACTAATGACCTAATTGGAATGAGATCACTAGCAAATGATTGTCAATCTTTCAATTGATTAAATCCAACCTCGATCCCTCTCAACGTGACTTTCCACTAAAGGTTTAAATATCGTAATCAGTTATCATTTTTCAGATCGACCAACATCATAGCCAAAGTTCTAATAATAAATATTTCTGACTGATAGCAGTGAGGAGCATGACGTCAAACACTTAGCTAAAAAGCACGACAATTCGAACAATTCTGACTTTAAAAGACTTGAAAATATCACAGTGTAGTTCGGGCGTTTAGGGAGTCGGAAAGTCTTTTGCCTTTGTGCCTGTGCTATTCTTAGCGTTGTTTGTATATCTATACAATGTTTAAAAACATCGTCTGGAGCGCAGAAACTTACCCCCTGGGGACCTTCCTCGAGAATTTCCATCTTCCTCAAATGGTGCAAGTTGAAGATGGAATCTACAGTAATGACGAAGCCAAGACGCTTTCAGCAGGACAAATTCTTACTCTACATTGCACCAAACGAAGCGACAAGGTCCTTGTAAAAGCTACTGAAGAGAAACGGTATTTCATACCAGTAAATTGCCCATGTAAAGTCAAAATACTTCCTACAAACTGCGAGGACGTGTATTACAGTGTGCGAGATATCATCGATGATTCTTCTGTTAAGTTCATTCGAGTCGTTCACGATAGCCCACCTTCACTAGGGATAAAAGCAGGGGACGTCTTGGAACTAAAGAACACCGTCGAAGAAAACCATAAAAAATTTATTGAATGCGAGTTTTATGACAAGACGCAGGACCTTGTAAGACTTCCTTTGGAGTTTAAAGCTGCCTTCGAACCTTTGGCTAGACCTGAAGAGTATCATCTCCCAGAGGTTTTAAACACATTCACGCTTCCCGTGCGAGTGAAATTCACCTCTGGTAACACCAAGATACAGGATGCCAGCAATAGTGAGGTTGACTTGCTCTCACTCGACCTCGACTCCGTCCTTTTAAAGGCAGTACAAGAGGAAACAACAATTATTGCCACAAGTCGTGGTGGCAATGCGGTCTCCGTTTTAATGATCCCCATCAACTCAAATGTGAACGTGCGTCCAGCACTTGGAGCGATGACAGGTGATGAAACGTACACCAGATTTTGCAGCGATATCCACGACGGTGCCGACCTGGAAAAAGTCAACTTTTCTCTTGCAAATATCCCAAGATTAAGTAGTGAGCCCGATGTAACGGTGCTCTATGAGTACGAGGAGATGAGTCCCCCTGTTCCTCTTCGGTGCATTGATGGTGCAGATGAGTACGCGGAAGTACCTTCAGGAAGAGCTCCAAGACCTCACAGTTCAAAATCGCCAGCAATATCTCCAAACCAGATACCACTACGGCAAGCTCAGCAAGACAAAGATGTTAATAAAGGGAAAAACCACCCGCCACCTCTTCCTCTTCGACATTTAACACAGCAGCAATCTGTCCCTGTCTCTCCTCGCTGCTCTGCCAGTTCGCAGCCGGAAAGTGATGGTGCAGATTTCAATTATGACTACGTGGAAGTACCTCCACACGGCAGTCCAGCAAAACCTCAAAATTCGCCACCTCCTCTAGCATCTCAGAACCAGACATCACCAAAGCGGTCTCAGCAAGACGGAGAGGTTACTGAGGTTTACAAAGGGCCCACAGAAAACATACCTAAATGGGCAGATAACAACCCGCAGCCTCTTTCTCTTCGAACTTTATCACTGCAACAATGTGTCCCTGTCCCCCCTCGTTGCTCTGTGAGCTCCCAAGCGACAAGTGATGGTCCATATTCCAGTGAGGAGTACGTGGAAGCCCCTGCACAAAGTCCTCCAAACACTTCAAGTTGGATATCTTTACCAACATCTCCAAAACAGACTACACAGCAGTCTCAGCAAGAGGAAGAGGAGGCTTACAAAGGGCCTACTGACGAAAAAACACCCAGCCGGACGGATAACCACCCGCCGCCTCTTCCTCTTCGAACTTTGTCATTGCCACGATCTAATTTAAAGACAACTGATAGCGGTGTGGATAAAAATGATGACAATATGGCATCCTATGAAAACTCGGCTAGTTGTAAGGTTGATTTCACACAACTTCCTCCTGCTCGAGATCTGCATAATTTGAAGACAGCGGAAAGCGATACAGATAACAATAATAACGATTTCGATGAAGATAATGTTTTCTCTGATGCCTGGGACGATGACGATTTGACCTCAGATCACGTTTATTCATATCCATTTGTCCCGGATATTAAGAAGGAAGACATCTCTCCCAGAGCTCCACAGGAGAATCCGCATCGCGGTCGAAAAAGCTCGATTAAGAAACGACTCTCAGGTTTCCTCAGGAACGCCGCTCCAAGGTTATCAAGAACAGCTGACAGCCTATCTAACCTTTTCCGAGACACGCCTGGTGACAATGTTTCTGACAAACAGCCTAGTCCAACTACTCCTACAGAATGGCCAATCGTTGCCACTTCACCTTCGACATTGTTAAATCAGCATCCATCTTTGCGTTTCCCTGATGATCTCAGCTGCCTCTCTGTGTCAGAAGTTGGAGAGTGCCTTACGAAGCTTAACATGAACGCGTATGTTGACACGTTTGAAAGCAATCTGATCGATGGAGAGTTGTTTCTGGGGCTGAATGAAGAGCTGTTATGGTCTCTCGGTGTAGGTAATGCGTTCGAACGAAAAAAATTACTGAAATTTATACAAGGATGGAGGCCTAAAACAAACTGAACTATTGTGATCCTGCTTTAAATTTTGAAGTATCACATTAAAATGAGCAATTCGTCTAGTTCAGTTTGTTCTGTGCAATGATGAATCATGGAAATATTGTTCAAGCGTGATTTCTGAGAGGCTTTGTGAGAGCACAATGAAATTGTTTAAAGCCTTTCAATTCAGGGCATCTTATACCTTAATTACTACTAGTTTAAACTATCTCGCAATTGCAACCGAATTATCGAGTATTAATTACAATTATACAAATATTACTGTCACTCTACTAATAAATTAGCCTTTAGTTTGCTACTGTGGTATTGCATGAAATATATGTATACATTAATATTCTAACATCGATCCTGTGCACTTTGTAAAGTTATGAGCACAGTGTCATTTGTCAGCGTTTCCATGACTTTTACAAACATATGTTTTTAATAAGTGAGCAACAAATAGATGCCCTTTGACAGCACATAACATCGTTAACCAAACGAGGACTTTCAGTTTAGACGTCTTACTGACTTTTATTGGTAAAGATAGAGTAGTTGGTGGACATCTAGGTTTTAACCATGAATTCTGAATCAGCCTAAACTGTGCCGCATGTAAATCAGTAAATGATAACCAATTTAGTAGAAAACGTCAATCTAATTCATGGATCGTATTGTATAGTAGCGTTGATACATATTAATATGGAACAGTGTAACAGTTTCAGACTGCTAGTAGTCTGTTAACAGTCCCTTTCTAGAAAATCGAGTTGGTGAGCTCATCACGCGAGTGGGCGAGCCAGCAAAACGAACTCGATGAGACTGGAGCAAGCGAACTCACTCGCCTCTCACCCAGTTCTCTCCTTGGTCTAGCTGGCTACAGCCCTTTTAGTACCGCGTCGCTAGACTGTCTAGAAAGGGACTGATAGCAGTCTAAAATTGCTACTGTTCCATACTGATTATCCTGATCACAATATAACAAACTCTTCCAGATATAAACAGCAAACTGGACGAGGGCATTTGCAGAGACTTGAGCGAGACAAGATTACGTGTATCACATCTCTCCCACTTGCTCAAATTATCATTCTTGGTTTACATGCAGTTAAAATTGTGTTCAAAAAACCAAAACCAACAGTAGAAACTTCTTGTTCAGTGACAGTTTACGATCGGAGACACACGCCTACCAAATTTGCAGCCGATGAACATCTTGAAATAAGAGCAAAAAGCTGATAAAGAAAGATGGTGAGTTTTAAGCTCGGAGAAGAAATAAGAAAAGATGGAATATTCAACAAGTCGTCAGCGTGGGACAAAGAAAAAATCTGAGTCCCCGACGGGAATCGAACCCATGACCCTCCGTACACCGGTCAGGCGCTCTAACCACTGAGCTACTGGGAGACTAGTAGCGAGCATAGGTCATATTTACTGAGTTCGTGGTGACACTCGTCCTGCCTACTGCTAGGATCAGCAATGTCAAAGTGCCCTATAGGTGATAAAGACATGTTGAATATTCCATCTTTTCTTATTTCTACTCCGAGCTTAAAACTCACCATCTTTCTTTATCACCTATAGGGCACTTCGTCATTGCTGATCCTAGCAGTATGCAGGACGCGTGTCACCACGAACTCAGTAAATATGACCTATGCTCGCCACGAGTCTCCCAGTAGCTCAGTGGTTAGAGCGTCCGAACGGTGTACGGAAGGGCATGGGTTCGATTCCCGTCGGGGACTCACATTTTTTTTCTTTGTCCCACGCTCGCGACATGTTGAATATTCCATCTTTTCTTAAGAGCAAAAAGTGTTTTCTTTAGCTCAAAAGACCTTTTTCTGCCTCTCCTCTAGTTCCTCCTCGGCCGTCCTCTCGCTCCAGTTTCCCTGAGTTTGCGTAATTGTTTCAAGCCATGTTTAATTGCTTTTATGATTACATGGAGGGCAAAATTACTGATTATTGATTGATTGAGACAGAGGGCATTTTTTCTTAATTTTCTTTCTAACGGGGGCAAAATTACTCACTCCTGGTTGCTTGCATTTGATTGCCTGAGCGCAAGAGCGCGCCATTTGTATTTTATAAGCGTCTTGAAACAAAAAGCGGATTTGGCATTGTTTAAAACAAGGATATTGCTTCAGAGTTTGACTTTTAACAGGGTTGGTTGGCAAAAATGGTATGGAAATCGGGTGATAGCTCGAAGCCGGAAATTCGAAAAGGTGAACCTAAATGTTTCACGGAAACGGAAAATGGTTATTTGTTTTAAAACTACTGAAAACCTTTGCAATGCGGGTAGTCCGGCAGATAAGTGTCAAATCAGGGGTGAGTACTGCACTTTATGATAAAAGCATCAAACTGGGAACGTTAATACTAGACATCATGGAGAACATTTTTAAGATTGGAGGCAATCGGGATCCAGCGATACTTCTTTGGTGTAGAAACATACAACATAATTGTCTTAAACAATGCCTGACCGTAACAATCCACTGAAATACGTTGGCATAGAAGGTTTCTGAGATTGAAAAATTGAAAAGATAATTCTGAGGTCATAATTATGCAAATTAGAAATTTTAATTAATTCACATTTGATGATTGCATAGTTGTAGCTGACTTTTCCATTACTATCGTCTCAAATTTTACACGAGACAACCATAAATTTTTCTCTCTAACTGATAAGAGAATTTACGACACTCTATTATTTTTCCTGGGGGCTGACAAATGGCCAGAAATGAAAAAAAAAAAGTTTTCTTGAATTAGGTTAGTTAAAGCGTCTCGACTTAAGCAGTTAAAAATTGGAAGTACCACTGATTGTCCTATTTGTGGTTAATTATTTATTGTTCATCCACTATACCAACCACAAGAGTAATTAAACAGCTATAGAGGCCTATTGCAAATAATTCCACTGTTTGAAGAGGATATGGTTGAAACCGGTGGCCATCTTGGGTGTTACGTAAATGTACAACTCACTTGTATTGCAAAAAGCATGTGGAAATACATATTTTTTGTATGCAGCGATTCGATTGCGGGACTTGTTTAAGAAAACATACTACAACCGGATATGCAGATTTATTCCTGAAAGCATTAAATGCCAAGGAAAGCTTCCATGCACAACCGGTTAGCACTCGTACTCTATGTGTTAGTTCAAAAGGCATCGCATCTAAGGTACAAAATTCTCGTAGCGCGAAACGAGCTGCGCAGAGTTGTGCGAATACTGAGAGCGCACCATAACGATTGCAGGATCGAAGGAGTTCGGCATCCTGGCCTGGAATAGCTAGATCAATCCATCGTTAAAGGACACTTCTGTTGGAAGACTTTATTCTATATCCTAGAATTGCAACGAGGTACGTGTTCTTGGTTTGCACCTAGATGCGACAATAATGCTTGAACTATCAAGAGAGTTGTACTGTTAACGGATTATGCTACTTCATACCGCAGACAGTGACTGGTTTCAGACGATGTTTGAAGTCGATATCGGCTAAAAAACTGGAATGCGGACTGGACGTTTACTCGGGGACTTTATGTAACTCGCGTGGTTCAGTGCGTCAAACAATAACAGGTGCGATGCGCTATGTACTAGATGCGGCACCATGCCGTGTTCTACGGAAAGAAGAAGGTGCATAGCTAGAACGCTATAGAGTATCCTCATTGATGCTACATGTATGCTCGCATTGCATATGCTTGCATAGACAATGCGCGCAATTCACAGCAGCACACAGACTGAATTCTTCCAAACTTAAAGAATGAGAGCTCATTGCTACTTCCAATATCTGATAACAATGTGAATAATGCAAGAAAAACGTTTCTCAGACAGACGTCCCTTCCGTAACCCCTCATTTAGACACTGACAGGGTAAAAAGCTGGCTGTTTGTGGGCCTGGTGCCCAGTCCAACAAAATTCGGTTGTATTTAACTGAACGAACCAATTAATCGAGAGCTATAAAGGCGATGGACGGCGGAGTTAATTTGCCAATGAAAATCTGTTTTGGGAAGTTACTGTGCTGGTGTCGTGACTGTAGGTGACTTAAACTGATGAGAATGGGAAATAAAATGAGAAATGACAGAATAAATAGCGCGTGTAGTAACGTGTTTCTACGTTCTTTAACTGCATCATAGTTCTGCTGTGAAACAGTTAAACAGGTAAGCTTGAAAGTGGCCACTGAAATTATTGAGCAGAAAGCGAAATTGTGGTTAAATGATTCGACCAGTGTAATTGAATTAATTAGATATTTAATTTGCATAATTTTGACCTAGAATGAAACGATACCCCTTAATTCAGTTAAATCACCCCCAAAATGTTAATGTTTTGTTTTGATGGAAAATTCAACAAGCAGCTATAACTAAAATGACAATTCAACACCGTATTGAGTTAATTTTGCTTCATTTTACCAATAATAGTCTTTATAGTCTGAATGGCGGCCATATCGAAAAATCCCTCCCCCCCCCCCTTCCCAGCTGCCACAGATCCTATCCAGATTGCCTCTAATCTTTAAAACATTCCCTACAATACCTAGTGTTAGTGTGCTAAGTTTCATGCTTTTATCATAAAGTGCAGAATAGTTTCACCTATTTATATGCTAGACTATGCAGTTGGCTATCGGAAAATGCAAGGTGGCCTTATTTCGCACCGTGGACAAATTTGTCTCTCCGAAAACAAAAGAAATTAATTTTTCCATGTTACAAAAGTTTGTGACCACATATCCTCAAAGAAAGCTTTACTTTTTTAACAGTAATTGAATCCAAACAGCTCAGGTTATTAAGCCTTCCGAACAGATATTCCGCCGAGGTAAGCTGTTGGGAGCCCCTGAACCATATAAAGGTGTAATTATAAGAGTTGATGAGGGCGTTGCTAAAACTGGGCCTGATTGCAAGTCGATTGTTTTAATTGCCGTAATCACACGACCACTCGAGGCAGGCTTGTTTTTCTCGCAATTAAATTCAAGCAATTGGGTGCCCTTGAGCCATTTATAGGTGTAATTATTAGAGTAGATAGGAGCGTTACTAAAACAAGGCCTGATAACAAGTCGATTGTTTTGATAGCCGTAATCACACGACCACTCGAGCCTCGAGGCCGGCTTGTTTTTCTCGCAATTGAATTCTAACATCTCAGGTGATCCGTCGAGGTGAACTGTTGGGTGCCCTTGAGCCATATATAGGTGTAATTATTAGAGTGGATAAGAGCGTTGTTAAAAAAATAAACGATAGATTTATCCGTCATCGTTTCAGCAGGTTTCAGCAGCGTTTCAGCGCACCTCGACAAGTCACACAATTAACACAAAGTGAAACAAAGAATACAATGACAGCAAAATCACTCGAGCAAATACAGGTGATCGTTAAAGCCATACAGAGAACATGACGGTTATACAATAAGGACGCAGTTGTTGTTGACTCAAAATAATCTCGAGTACCACAGTTCACTTGGAAAATTGCAACCAAATTCTAGAAACTAAGTGTGAAATTGTTATGGTCATTTATTTAACGTAAGGAAGGGAAACGAAGATAATTTTTTTCAGTTACGCATATTGAATTTATTATAAACACACTCATGTCTGACCATGCGAAGAACAAAACAACAAATTTTATGTAAATTTCAAGCTCCAAAACAGCCCTAAAACAGAAACAAGTGTTGCCGGATACAATAAATTAAGTAAAAGGTACAAAATGTACAGCAAGTTTATTTATGCACGGTGGGCATAAAGCTAGAAGCTTGTGGGGCCGTGTATATGAAACTAATGTTTCAAGCAAGGCTGGTCAGCTGGCTGTTTACAAGGCGTGAAGAAGTTAAATTCGGTACCGCGCCCGTAAACGTAACAAATCAGTTAGTTGCAGGGAGGAGAATTTGAACTTGGGACCTCTGGATTTCACGTCCAGAGGCCGAACCACTGGGACGCACTTTCCTAGCTTCTCAACATGTTGATTACTCATCCCTTAGGGACGGACCATTAGAAAAAAAAAGTTATGGGGGGGGGGGGGGGCGAACGAAGTAGAAAAATAATTCATGCACAGCGAGCAGCCTAGAAAAAAAGTCCCTGCATACTAGAAAAATATTCTTGCAAGGGACCTGTTAACGAAAAAAACTGCGTGCAGCTCGAGAATTCCCCTCCCCCTTCATAACTTTTCTAATGGTCCGTCCCTTACAAACAAGTGTCAAACCTTGAATTGAACCAAGTCCTAAAATGAAAGCTACTGAGTAGTGCGTTTCTGTGGTCTGTTTACCCATGATGCTGTACAAGATGATCGGCTTACTTTTGAGTTTACGAATGAAATGAAAGCTATCAAGCGTTAGTTTCATTCAGTTTGTTTGCTTTTTGTTTGTTTTGTTTGTTTGCTATTTTTAAATCGAAGTTTGGCAGCTGCTGTATTTTGGGCGTCAACAAAACCCGGAACATGGAACATTCCGGAACATCCCGGAACATTCCGGAACATTCCGGAACATCCCGGAACAGGGCAGATTATCACAAAATAAATGAAAAAAAAGAAAGAAAGGAAGAGAAAGCGATTAAAGAAACAACCAAAAAACAAACGAGCAAACAAACAAACAAAATTTAAAATAAGGTCTAACAGTAGTACTTTCCCGCCAATTTTGTCATGTGATTTCTACCGTGTTGGTTTCTTGGGCTCCTTCTGAATTAAAAAAAAAATGGATTAAGCCACATAGTAACCAGTAAGAGTTACCAGATCTGTGACAAAGAACTGGATTTGCAGAAAAACTGAACAAAAGTAAAACCACCTCAAATTAACTCACCATTACGGCGGAGAAAAGACAAAGACAAGAAGAATAAATTTTATAAAAATAATAACTAAATTTAAAAAAATTGATATAATTTGTGTCGGATATTTCAGTTTGAAACACAAACCTCCACCGAAAGCGGTGCCTTTTTACAGTTGCAGGCTAAGAAAGGGAGGGAAATTTGTTATCTTAGAAGGTGCGATCTCCAAGTGTAGAACAGCTCACTTTTTCTTTTGGTTAGTATAATTTAGGTTCATTCATCTCTGCACACTTTTACTTTGGAAATCAACTTAAACACAAAACGTCCTGAAACAACCGAGTAAACATGAGACCCGGAAACTGAAAAGGGTGCTAGGAAAGTGGAACTGCGTGACTGCCTGCGCAGTCTCCTACGCAGCCGCTCTTAGGGTCGTCACGCAGCGCCGAAGGAGACTACTGCGTGCGTGACTGAGAAAATGCTTTAATTTTCTCATATCAAGTAAACCCTCTCTCGATGCCCAAAATAAAGCCTCAATGTTATCCGAGATATTTTTGAATTCGAGAAATGAGGTGCATTTAGCCAGAGTTAGTATATTCGTTCATTTAGTCACAGATCATATATTTATTTATCCATTTATTCTATATCGTTTATTTTATTTTATTCCATTCTATTTTATTTATTATCTTTTATCGACGATCAGCATTTTTTTATTACTTTGTTTCCATCTATTTTGTGATAATTTGCCCTGTTCCGGTATTTTCCCAAATGTTCCGGAATGTTCCGGGATGTTCCGGGATGTTCCGGAATGTTCCATGTTCCGGGTTTTGTTGACGCCCCTGTATTTTTCTGAAAATTAACAACAAAGTCATAGTGACAGGTGACAAACATAACCATTTACTGAAGTTGTCTTTGTGTTAATTAACACTATATTCCCAATTATTGGTGTCATTAATTTTATTTGCCTGTTTCAATTAATAGTACCCTTATAACCCATTCCCTGCCGCTCAAGCTTAAGGATTTTTGATTGAGCTCAACAAGGAATCGTAGATAAGTGGGCAAACATAAAAGGCATAGAAATATAATCAAATTAAGAACAGCCTCATGTTCGACGGTTGCTTATATACTTTTGTTTACAAGTCTGTAATGGACCCTGTTACTGATCCAAAATGAATAATTATTTATTGATCCAAAATGAATAATGGTCTGAAACCGCTCAAGCAAATCCGATAGACAGCTAAACATTTTAAGGCTAAGTATGACACAGAAGGCTATCAACGTCTGACAAAGCTGTGCTGCGGACACAATGACTCTACGAAAGCAAATGTTACTGAAAAAAGTCTGAAACACTTTCTTGCTTCGACTCACTACAACAAAAGTTGTGTAAAATAGCAAACGCGACTGAAAACATTGAATTTCATAACATAGCCGGTTTCCTTGCTAAATTTCCGGCGTTTACAGGAACATTGCTACGGAGCATTTATTTTTAGTTTTTACTAAAACTAGAGTATCAAGTTCTAAAACGACCTTTTACGCTACATTAGAAAATAAAATGTAAACACATGTATACACCGTTTTCTCTTCTCCTGTAGTAAAACAGTAGAATATTTTCACAACGTTTCCCTTATTGCTTTGGAGTCCAACCACGTTCAATAAACAATGTTAGTTTCCTTCTGTGAAGTGGGTTTTTAATTCCAAGGCACTGCATCATCTCCTCATTCAGTTCTGATAACATAGTTCCATCAACTGCTTCTTCTATAAATAAGTCCACGTACTGGCTCAATCCCAGCTTTTTTAGCCATTCGCTGACTTCAGACACCGAGATGCCCTCCAAACGGCTGTGAAAATCATCAGTTGAAGGGTGGCTTTGATTCGAAGTTGGTTGTTGGTTTTGACCGAGTGCGCCCGCGTGTTGGAAATCTGGCAGGACAGTTTTCACTGGCCTTGAGTGCTCTGTGTGCTTTGACTTGTGTGAGGTTTCGGCATCGCTAGCTACATCGACTATGCTTTCGTATACATTATCTTCGTGGCAAGTGTCAGGTAAAACAATCCTTTCCTTCACCTGTGACTGCATGGAGTTCTTGCCTCTTCGAATCATTTCCTTGTCTTTCAAAATATCGACCGATTGCCTATAGTTCTGAGGATCTGCTCTAAGTGAGAAATTCACATGAGATATTTCTCTATTTTGCGAAGTAGATTTAGCTGAGTTGTCCATTTCGCTTCTGTTTCTCTGTTTAGGAATGGGTGGTTCGGAGTTCGGTGGCTGTGCCTTGCCTGGTTGCTTCGACGCGACTTTATTTGGCTTTCTGGCAACAGGAGGAGCAACCAGTTCTACAGCCGCGGTTTTCTTTGGTTTCGGTTTGGGAGTTGGAGCATAACGAGTATCAGCAACATCTTTCTTGCTGTTTTGTTTCAAATTTGACCCTTGTGCCTTAGTAGGCGATCGCGGTGGAACGGCAGGCCGAAGTTCCTCGTAGACATTATTGTTACTGTTGTTATTATTCGCAGTTTGGATGCTTTTTTTCCGGGCTTCACTTATGTCAAAATACCACGATGCATCTCCCGTACTTCCACATGTGATTGTTGAATCGATGTCTACTTCGGTTTCGATTAAATGACAGATATGGGAGAACAAACTTGAGTCAATTTTTGAATCCTCTCTTTTCACTGTTATTTCCAAGTCAATTGGAAGTTTCAGAACTCTCAGTAGGCTCTCTTTCAATGTGGAAACTACGAAAACCTTCTGTTTCACCGCTTCCTCCAGACATAACGGTCCCTCGAACTTAACCCGTGGACTTGTGTTTGTTCCGTCGAATGCTTGTGTTTTGCCAGCTAGAACACGTACATATGTTGGCAGACACTGTCCATCGATGACCTCTCGTATAGAACTCGGTTTATTATCTTCGAGAGTTTCAAAAGGCCCAAACTGGTTGCTAGGTAGAAATATCGTTCGAGGTTTTCCTACCACACTGCACTTGAGTTGGTTTTGACCTCCACCGTTCGGCGATGCTTCTAGAAGCAAAAGTATGTCTCCATCCGTGACACCACTCTGAGGTATATCTCGAAGCGAGCGAACGTATTTTGGGAAGGCAACTATAAGTTCTTCAACAGTTTCACATCTGTCTTTGCATCCTTTCGGAATACTTTCAAAGATTTTCCCCTGGTAGGTTAGAGGAATAGAAAAGTAATTTCCTTTCTCGTCACGAGCTATGATCCGAGACAGTTCCCTCAAGGTATGCAAGTGAACAATCTCATCTATAGACCAAGATAATTCCTCCGACTCAAGAGACTCATACCCGTCGACAACTTGTATAGTTTCTGGAAGATGGCAGTCTGTGACGAAATCGCAGAGCAAGGAAGAATCGTTCATATTTGGCGCAAATGAAATTTGCCCAAGCTGATTGCTCACAGATCAACGTACACATAATCTGAAGTATTGAATTGTGTTACATTGGTCGCTTGCCAAATCAGATGGTCTGGGGGGGAGGGTCTCTGTTCTTGTTAGCTGATCAAACTGAGTTCATTAACTAACCTGCAACTGGTAATTGACTAAACTGTTTTATCGTACAAGTAAGCCGCCTTTCCATAGTACAACGGTTTCTTCACACCCAACGAACACTTTGAATCTCGTCTTATGTTGTCTTATTTCCGTATTCCTACCACCCCCGCTTCTTTAGCATTGCCACCCATCCGAGGAATGGTCCTGAGGCTACTATTTATTGAACTTTGAGCTCACATAAATCGAAACATCGACAAAAGGGACCGAATCCAACTATCCAATTATATTGTAATGTTAAGTGTGGGGCTGAAAACAAGCTTTCACAAATAAAGGGCCATATTTTTATATCATGCTTTCAGTTCTATATGTATATACGTTCACATCAAACAACGCGTGTAATTGTTGCATTTGAAAACGGATGTTACTAAAACGTAGAATGAGGAATGGGGAATGGGGAATGGGGAATGAGAAATAGTGGTCAGCGGTAATACCTAAAAAAAGTAAGTTTGAGTCTGCGCAGTACGGCAAAGAGACGAGGACTGCACGTGATAAGCGAAATATGGAAGGTAAGAATGTTTATGTCAGTTTTTCCTGAGTTTTTGGAATTACTGAGTTCCTGTTCATTAAAATTAACCAAAACTATTGATTTGCAGGTAATGAGAGTGAATGAGGGTATCGTTATCAACGGGTTGGTGTAAAAAGATTCCTATAGCTTTGAGCACAGTCGCTCCGAGTGTAACTTACATGTTCTCTGTATTTTGATGTTTTAGCGACGAACCAGTGACAGAGGATGGTTCTTTGTTTGCAACAGGCGAAAATGAATCTTTGTTTCAGGTACGATAACGTAGAATACGGCTTGAAAATTTAAACCGAACGCTGCTTAACTGTTAGGACTTGCCATCGAATTTTGAATTGACTTGAATGGCGTTCATATTTGAGTTACAATCTAGATTCATTTATGGTTTACAGAAAGAAATGAGTGAAGTGACTGCAATATTAAGCTGTTCTTCACTTAAAAAGAAAATACCCCAGAGAAGAAGCATGGAGAATACCACGGACAAATGAATCTAGATTGTATCGACTCTGCAACTCAAATATGAACGCCATTAAATTAAAATCAATTAAAAATTCGATGGCAAGTGCTAAAAATAATTCAGCGCGGTCAGTTTAAATTTTCAAGGCGTATTCTGCGTTTTCATACCTTAAACAACGATTCATTGTCGTCATTTGAAAACGTAGAATCATTTTCTGTCGCTGCTTCGTCGCTAAAACGTCAAAATACACAGAACATTACTCTTAGTTTTGATAATAAAACTCGAAGCGACTGTACTCCGCAAAGTGATACGAATCTTTTTACACCAACCTGTCGATAAACGATATAAACCTCGTGATCCATAACATTGTCGTCACTCACATTGCCTGCAGATCAACAGTTTTGGTTAATTTTGATAAACAGAAACTCAATAATTCCAAAAACTCGGGAAAAACTGACAGATAAATATTCTTACCTTCCATCTTTCGCTTACCACATCCAGTCCTCGTCTCTTTGCCGCACGGCGCAAACTCCAACTTATTTTTTTAGACATTACTGCTGACCACTATTTCTCATTCCCCATCCCCCATTCTCCATTCCCCATTCCCCATTCCCCATTCCCCATTCCCCATTCCCCATTCCCCATTCCCCATTCCCCATTCCCCATTCCTCGTTTTAGTAACATCCTTTGAAAACCACATTGATGACGTAATTGAAACTACACTTTTCTTTCCCACATAAAATAACTGGAATGGATGGAAATATGATACTACAATTCTACTTTTACATTTAAAAACTGAACAAGAGACATTGACATTCCTCTGGCACTTGAATTATTTTCATGCCGAAATTAGCATTTTCACACTCCAGTAAGCGGGCTTCCAACTAGACTTCACTTAATAATCAGCAATGAATTGCGACGCTGCAGAAACTTAGGTAAAAACGTTGTGCAATTTAAACGTCCTGAGTCTCAACACTGCTGCCAGCATAGTACACTCGCGGAGTTGAAAACACCTGCTCTTGTTATTCCGCCTGCCGCATGTATTAAACATTCTTGAACGTGTTTACTTTGACTTTACCGAATGTTTAAAAACATCGTTTGGAGCGAAAATTCTTGTACCCTGAAGTCGTTCGTCGAGTGTTACCCTCTTCCACAAATCGTACAAGTCGAAGATGGAATCTACAGTCATGACGAAGCCAAGACGCTTTCAGCAGAGCAAGTTCTTACCCTGCACTGCACCAAAAGAACCGACAAGGTCCTCGCCAAAGGAGCCTCACAGAAAGAGTACTACATACCTGTGAATTGCCCATGCAAAGTCAAAATACTTCCTACATTTTGCGAGGACATGTACTACAGCGTGCAGGACATTGTTGACGCTACTTCTGTTAAGTTTATTCGCGTCGTTCACGATCGCCCTCACTTGGGGATAAAAGTGGGAGACATTTTAAAGCTAAAACAAACTGTCGAAGAAAACCATCAAAAATTTATTGAATGCAAGATTTATGACAAGACTCAGGATATTGTGAGACTTCCTTTGGAGTTTAAAGATGCCTTCGAACCTTTAGCCAGGCCAGAGGAGTATCATTTTCAAGAAGTTTTACACTCGTTTAAGCTTCCCGTTCGAGTGAAATTCATCTCTAGCGAAACCAAGATTCAGGATGTAAACAATGAGGTTGACTTACTCTCACTAGACTCTGTCCTTTTAAAATCAGTCCAAGAAGAGTCAACAATTATTGCCACAAGCCGTGCTGACAATACAGTCACCGTATTAATTCTTCCCATTGATTTGGACGTAAGTGTGCGTCCGGCACTTGGAGCTATAAAGGGCGATAAAACATACGCCAGATTTTGTAGAGATATCCATGACGGTGCTGATCTGGAGAAAGTGGACCTCTCACTTGCAAATAGTTTGAAACTCTCGCGCGA
Source organism: Siderastrea radians (assembly GCA_964017195.1). NCBI lineage: Eukaryota > Metazoa > Cnidaria > Anthozoa > Scleractinia > Rhizangiidae > Siderastrea > Siderastrea radians. The sequence goes on from OZ024890.1 coordinate 20,309,296, forward strand.
ACCAGATGTAGACGTACTGTACGATTACGATGAGTTGAGGCCCCCTGTCCCTCCTCGGTGCTCCGTCAGCTCGCAACCAGAAGATGACGACTCAGATTCCAGTGAGGGTTATGAGGAAGTAACTTTTCCAAGACCTCCAAGACCGCCAAAACTCACACCACCTCCTACATCTCCAAAACCACCAAAGTTTACATCGCCTCGAACATCTCCAGAATCACCAAGGTTCGCACCACCTCCAACGTCTCCAGAATCACAATTGCTTACACCACCTCCAACATCTCCAGAAGCACCATTGCTCACACCACCTCCAACATCTCCAAAACCGAAGCCACCGCAGCAGTCTCAGCATCAAGGCAAAAAATCTCAGGAGGTATTTAATATTTCCGATGACAATACACGCTCTACAGCGGACTACCAGGTGCCACGTCCTCCTGTACGAACTCTATCACTGCAGACTAAAAAAAATCTAACGACAGTTGACAGCGGTGCAGACAAAAGTATCGACGGTCTGCAGTCCGAGGAAAGCTCGTCACTCGCGCCCCCTCCAACATCTCCAAAACCGCGAAAGCTTACACCACCTGCAACATCTTCAAAACTAGCGAAACTCACACCACCTACGGTATACCCAAAGCCGAAGCCATCGCAGCAGCTTCAGCGTCACGACAGAGAATTAGACGAAGTGTCGAATGTCTTCCATGAAAATACTCCCACTAAAGAGGACTACGGAGCGCCACGACCTCCTCTTCAGGCTTCGTCACTACAGCAAATTAATTTAGCGACAGCTGACGGCGGTGCAGATGGCGATTATGACCGTTGGCGATCCGATGATGAAAATTCGCCTGAAAGTGGCGATTGCTTGTTGCCAGTTTCTTCTGACCTAACAGGAACTGTCTTAGAAACATATGATAGAGATGGTTATCGTAATTCTAACGATGATTTTGAAGCTGACGATTCCAATGACTCAAGTGAAAAACACGAATATTTATATCCGGAAGTACTGCCTATGTACACCGAAAACGCCGCTAGGGCTCCACAAGAGAGTGTGAATTTCACTAGAAAACATTCATTAAGGAACCGAATCTCAGATTTTTTCAAGAAGGATCCTCCTAAGCAACTTAAATCTGGAGTCATCAAGAGACCATCTGACCCTTCACAAGAGACGCCTAGTGCCAGCTTCTCTGATAAACAGCATATTCCGGCTTCACCGTCCAAATCGTCAGCTCAAAATTTATCCATGGATTTCCCTGAAGATCTCTCACTCCTCTCTGTATCAGAAGTGGGAGAGTGTCTACGAAAGCTTAACATGGAAGAGCACGTTGACACGTTTAAAAGCCAGCTGATCGATGGACAGATGCTCCAGGAATTAGACGATGAGTCAATAGTATCTCTTGGTGTAAGTACAATTCAACAGAAAAGACTAATTAAATTTATCGGAGGATGGAGGCCAAACGTAAATTAAGGGGCTTTTTAAGGGGATGGGTAAGTCAGATAGTATGTTTTCCCAACGTTTTAGCCCTTTTTCTTTATTATCTCCTTGAGGTTCATTGCTTTTATACTAAAAAGAAAGAACGTAATAATAATACTTTGCTTTGTTTATTTGTAAACCGGGGTCGGACATAGATTTTGGGTATACAGTATACAGTATTTTTTACTTCAACGTGCAACAATATCGGCTGAAATATATGTAACTGGTGCATCATATATTTATTTCTGATATACTATCTTTTTCGCCGTTTTGAATATTTCTCAGAGGAAACTTAACGTTTTGTTATGCTTCTCATGTGGGGCTTATCAGTATACCAATAGCTTCCCAGCCGACCAGATGGAGCGTACAATTTATAATTATACAAGGTACGGTTTAATAACTTGCATTAGGCGAGATTTTAAGAACTTATATTAAAACCTCTATTTTTAGTTTATGAACATTGTGCACATATTATTACGTACATTTTGATTGAGAGAAAAATAGTAAATATGGAGCTCGAGTTTGAACTTGTAATAAGGAAACAGAATATATATACATGCTGAAGGCAGTTTTCGCAGAACATCTTACAGGCCTTATGCGTGTTTATGTCAAGGCTAGCTAATTTCACCACCAAGCCTCGCTTTCAAACGGTAAAAGATAAAGTTCCTAATCAACAAGGAATAAGGTTGTACAAGCGAGGCTAGCTGAGGGGTAAATAGTGACTCATATAGAAGGTTTATTATAGCGAACCTGCACATAACTTTAGAGAGTTTGCTTTGTTATTGAATTTAAGGTATTAAATCATAATTCCTGAGGTACCCTTAATACATTTCATTGCTTCCTCAAGCAAAATCGAATGCATTATAATTGTGGCATTTTAAGCACGGTACCTCCTTTTGTTACTGCGCATACGTACTGCGCATCTTGGGATATTCGGGGATTTTTTAAGGAATTTGCCCCCTAATACAACAATATTTTTGCGCGGTTTATGACTATGTGGAAAAAGCATATCTTAGCGAAGGGCCATCAAAATCCAAAAAGAAAATAGGGGGTAACCACGCATTTTTCAGAGATAATTGAGCTTAGATTTGGAAAGAAATTGCCATACATTCTTTGTATTTTAACAATTTTTAGGATTATTAATTATCTCTGAAAAATGCGGGGCTTCCCACATTTTTCTTTTTGGATTCCAGTAGGTCTTACTAAGATCTGCTTTTTCCCCATAGACATAACCTTTGCAAAAATACATCTGTATTAGGAGGCACCATCCTTAATAAGGACATTATACGTAGTTCCGGTAGTATTATTCAAGATTTAAATCAGTAAAGGGCTGTTGAACATATTTGAATTCAATAAGGTAGATGAAGTGTCAAATCCAAATATGATTATGTTGAATACAGTTTGCCAATGCAAGAAGTGGTTAGTCTGCCCTGTCAATACCTTTGCCGATCTCTGAAAGAGCTCATTTCCATTTGTATTACTGGCAATGGACTGTAAAACCATTTAGTATTCCCAGAGTACATTAATATTATATATGGATCTCAAATGTAAAGCTTTTATAGTTCGATTCGTGAGAATAAACGTGCGTTTCCAGTGAATTCTCTGCTACAGCAAGCGTTTTTTTTTCTGGTATTAACCAGGCATTCAACTTTTCCATCTTTGAATGAAATCCTTAAGTGTCACCGCCTAGCATGAAAAACTGGTTAATAAAGTAGAAAACTCATGAAAGGGGTTTGAGCATGTGGGTTGTTTTTCCTGTATAGTAGACACCGCGCTAATCTCGAATCCCCCGCTATCTCGAATTGACTGGCCCCTTTCCCTTGGATATATGTTCTACAGTTCAGTATTTACTCTTACTTGCTATATCACCCCCCCCCCCCCATCTCGAACAATTCTACGTTTCCCTTGATTATTCGAAATATGGAGGGGGGTTGCTTTCGAACTGCAAATGGAGCGGCGCAGGAGCAGGTGGAACAGGTCTTTCCTGCGAAAGGCAGATTTTTTTTAAATCGACGTTGGATTCTCATATGCATGGGATTTTACCAAATTAAAAAAATGAAACTTAGAAAATGGAAATGGGGGCAAATGGGTTTTGAAGGAATAAATTAACATATGGTTTTATTTTTTATCTTGAGATGTTGCCACAAAGGGACTAGCGTTGAACGATCGATAGATCACCATGAGTACTACGGAAAAAAACCATAAGTGAGATTGCAGGACAACTTAAGAATACTGCTTATATAATGGCTTTTTAAACACCCTTTTTTTAGAAGATTTTCAGTCTTTCTCCGCTATAAACGATCATATCATTAATGACAATCTCTTCACTCTGGGAAGACTCCGGGAACACAATCGCCTAAAAATATTGCTCATACAAAGTTTATAAACTGGAAAGACATTTTTTTGTTTCATACATTTTTTTGCTTTACGTATTTCGTCTTCTGTGTCTTCGTTTCTTTAACTGCCGTAAGGATCAGTCGTTCCGTATATTTTTTTACTAAAAATATTGCTCCCAGTGGAAAGAAATCTCTGGCTGTCAATATCATTTTTGCTCCGTCATTAAGCGATATTGCTTTGGTTTTAAAGTTGACATCGCATTGAAAAGAAACAGTCAGACTCCTGGATAGGTTACCAATAAAACAAATGTTTATAGAAATTAACTGCAACAGATGTTTTCCTTCGTTTGATTTCCAGTTCGACGAACAAGACGAACCCAGAAAATTTGACGGAGTTGAGGTTAATTTTCTTGATACAACCAAGGAATTTTAACAAAAGTTTTACAGACAGGTAGACAGGTTGTCTCTGTCAAAAAAAAAAAGTTTTAACCTCTACGATAGCCTCAGGCCATAAATAACTTAACTGAATTGTTTTCATGACATATTTTGCAAGAAGCCCACTCAAATGGAACACTTGAGCACTATCTTGCCACCCGAAGAGGCTGAGCTAGTTTGGCGGGCTTTCACGTCAACTAAGGTGAGTGGAAAACTCTTTTTTGCTACAAAAGCTGTTTCATGATTAGCCTTTTAAAGTGAAAATAACAGATTGCTTTTATCACTTTATGGCCCGATACACACCTGCTCTAAGAAACGATCAATTTCCATTTCTAGCGCTCAGCAGTAATCTTCACCTTAGAAATAGTTACAAAATTTGCTTCAACGTTTTGCCTTGTTACTTTCGACTTCTTGGGCTTTGGTATCGAATCCTCTTCCTGTTTAGAAACGCAAACAAAGCTTTTAATTACCAAAGCAGGCTGTTCGAAACGAGCTCGGTTCTTGGCGGGCATGATTAGAAACATTCTCCGTGATACACAAGAATGAACTCCCCCGCTGAAACTGTTTTTGTTCTCATTGTTTACTCAAGTAAATTATTCGCTCTTTCATGGATCAAATTTAAAAGGTCCGTATGCCAGTAGCTCTACTGAAAACGTATAATGTGGACGGGATAACCACAAAAATGCGAAGAGGTGCACTTTAATGAAGTAGCGGATTTATTTCTTCGAAAAGTATGTTTAAGTTAGCAAGTGAAGAATAGTATCATGACGTGGGTAGACCGTAATATCAATTCTCTTGTCTCAGCTAGTCTTTGTTTATTTCTGCTTTCATCCTTAAATCCGGTGCTTTTCAAATTTTTAGAACTTTTAAACTGTTATTTGCCGAGTCATTCATATTGAGTCTTATTAACAGCTACCGCAACATCTTTCTTCTCCACACTAATTCGTATTCTCACCATACTGGTGTTTTTAGCAGTATTCTTTGAAAATTGGGTAATCAATCATTTTGAATGAGTTTCTTTTGGGGTCTGTCTTTCTTGGCAACTGTCATGGTTGATTTTGTGAAGTGAAGAGTAACCAGCTGTAGATGATGATTAGTTCAAACCCAGTGCAGGTTCGCCCCCGACATCGCGACTGCATCAACAACAGCCTAGCCGCAAAATTAATAACTTCAAGTGAATTCAGAAGTTGAACCGGCTCAATCTTATTTTCTGTGAAGACTTCTGATCTAGTTGTATTCAGTTGCAAAATGTTTAGAATTTTGATGGAGATGTAATCCATTGCAAGATGATATTAAAAGCTCATTCTACATAATACCTTCTCTACATATACAGTTCCTGGTGAATAATAACTCTAGGGGGTAGGGCTGTTTGTTTCACTTTGGTTTTCTTTCTTTCGTCCTTTCTTTCTTTCTTTCTTTCTTTCTTTCTTTCTTTCTTTCTTATTTGTGATTGTGTGTTTCATTTTGTTTTGTTTTTTTTATTTTTTTTATTTTTTGTTTGTTTGTTTGTTGTTTAATTTGTTTTTTCAGTTTTGTTTTGTTTTTGAACTTGTTGGAAAGTGACAAATTTTTTATAGACTCTAAAAAACTCCTGAGACCTCTTGAATATCACAGAAAGTTGGCGTGTCAAGTTGCTGTGAATGAAAATTCCAAGTTTGTAATTGATAGTGAAGCTTTATAAGATCATTAATACGCTTAAATAAAAACTTTAAGTCATACAGGAGGACGGAGAAAAAATTAAAAGAATCTCTAGTTCTTTTGGCATTTGGCACAGTATTACATTTTTGTTTTCTACAGTTATGAGCCATTATTTGCAAGTATAGTTTTATTATCAATTTCATGATCTCATCCTGCGTGATAGAATGAATTAAAATAGCCTGACCTATTATCTTAACGCATACATTATTGAATTGCACCGACAATTACCATAACCGACGCTTTTGGCATAACTTAGCAATTTAATACAGACCCATATGAAGCTGCAGAACTCATCTTGTAACAAACTGCGTTAACTGAATTTTAATATTTCAGAAATGTGCCAGACTCAGTTGGGGGCGAGAATGCAAATGATTTTAAACAGAATGGCGTTAGTAACGCGCTTTGTACTACGGATAAAATCACGCCAAAAATTAGCGATATTTCCTGTTTACACAACATTGACGTCAATATTCTTCATACATGTACATCTACCGTCGAACGGGAGCCAAAAATATAACAAACGGGAAATATGAAATATTTATTAAACTTTCAGTGTTCTCTTTGTCTTTAATTGGCTTTGTGCTCAGTCTGTAATGGTACGTAACTAAGAGAAGATTAAAGTGCAACCAATCAGCTTACACCGATTCGCTTATTTCATGTTTTTCAATGCGAAATTTTATCCTCTACGTGTTTGGCTCTGTGGAGGCGCAGCAGTCTATACTCTAGTAGTTAGTGTGCAAATGTCTGACTTCAGAGGTCTCGGAGGGGTTGGGGAAAGGGGGTAGCCGTCTTACGAAATCTAAAGTTGTACTATAGGGATAAGTATCCTATCTAAGGGTAATGATTTTTAGCAATTTTGGCCTGAAATAGTTTTATAGATTTCCACCATTTTGGTCTGCGTCACCATATGTTTTGCCTTAGTACTTGTCTGTAAAGGCTATAGATCTTTGCCGTTTCTCTGAATAAGGCGAAGATTTAATTTTAGATGTGAGGTTTAAAAAAGTATTAGTCTAGTCTAAGCAAGAGAGGGTGGGTCCGATATCACTTCGAATTAGGAACTCTGATTTCGGTGCGGTTTCCATCGTAATTTCAATCCTGAGCAGAAGAAGGTCTAGTTGTTTAAATGTACTTCACACATGGTAGATGGAGCTGAAGCCCCCCCCTGATCTCCCACCCTCCCTCCCCCCGCTTCTAATTTTCATTGGACAAAAGTCAAATGTGGTTAAAATACTGAGATCTGTGGTTGAAATCTTTCATCCAAATGAAAGCTTTTCAGCTGTACTTTCATGTGTTTATTTTCTGAATTTTACAAAGTAAATTTTTTGAGCTCTCAAAACTTTTTGTTCTTCAAGCAATGAATGGTGACCTCACTTTTGCGTGCAGTACTGCGTGACTGGATTATACGGTTCCGGGCTGAAGTTTTTGTCCCTCACGCATCCTTCCGAAGGATCCGAGTGTGTCTGGTGACCGATATAATGGTGGCCACTCGGCTCTTCCTTCTAAGTTCCCTGTTTTTAGAAAGCGATGTTTTCGATATTTTCATCAACAGTAAGGCTATCCCTGCAAGAATGTTTCTTTTCCCATCACCTACCGACCCAATTGTTTCTTCGTTAGTTTATTTTATCTTTTTTTTTTCTTTTAGGAAATGTAATGAATTCCTAGTTCACTGCATGCTTCCTTTTCTGTGGTGTTTCCAAATTTAACATGTTCGAAGACACGTTAAAGTGACTCTGACATCCAAATTACCATCGTAATGACGTCTTCAACAGACATAAAGCAAAGTGATAGCACCTCTCGTTGCAATATTTCAGTCGTAGTGAGAACATAAACAAAGCTCCCTTGTACGTGGAATTATTTACGCGTTTATTTCACTCTCACGAGACAAAGAAGGTGAAGACAAGTTTTTATCCGTTTCAATGGAATGGCTAAAATAAACACTACGCTTCCTACAGCTGTTAACGTACGTGATAAATGAACTCAAGGTTTCTGGATTGTTTCTGCTTTCAACAAATATTTCTTCAAATATTTTTGTTGTTCTGAGAATATTGTTCTTTTTTCTGTCGTAAATTTATTTCAATTGGAATAACTTCCGAAAGTTTTCAAATTACAGAGCTGAAACAACTTTTCCTTGTAAACCGATTGCATGATCACGATTCTGTCACATTATTTTGACAAAGCACACTAAGATTAACTAAAGGCCATCTTTAAATACTGTAGCGAAATTTTATTTTAAAGCTGTTTTCCGTCTCTGTTAAAATAGTTTGCTGCTGAGATATTCTAGTTCTATTTTGAAGCTGGCCCAGCCCACGCCTGATACGAACTCTTTGTTTGCTACAAAAAATTTGATCAATTCTAAAAATGTGCGTAGCTGTCTTCCGTAGCGCAATGTTTGTCCTAAATATAACAATATAACATTACAAATTTAAGAGCGCTTTCGCACGTAAATGTCTGACTTATTTGAATAAAAAAGGCACATTGTCGGATATTGTTTTCATTGAAATTGATGATGTAAATCTTATAATATAGGACAGAAACGGTTCATGTTCCGCCCTGATTATAAAGGATAAGCAAAAACTGTGCGATGACTATTGCGGCAAAAAATAATAATCAGCGCTAAAAAGGAAATCGTGGGAAGTGAGAATTATGATTTTTATATCGGTCGGTCCTACATTATCAGGAATTCGAGAGGATCTACGTAAAAAAGGTCACCTGCGGTATATATAATCCGGGTGTTATCTGAACCCCTCCTTAATAGTCTTACAGCCCAGCAGAGCATCAAAGTAAGTAATCGAAAACGCGTACGGTTGTTACAAAGTCAACTTAGGTATTTGTAGAGCACAACGTTGCACAGATCTAGGGAACTCGTACCAAGTCAAAGGAGTTTTACAAGCAGGGACATAAGGTATTTGGTCATTAGACGGTGTAATATCATTTGATAAGGCTTTGCTCTGCGAGGCGAGACGAGACAGAAGCCCGAGAGCGGGCGTATGAAATCGAAACCGTACTCGTCCTCCTTGAGTTGGCCGAGTTCAAGTAAACGAGGCCTTTCCTTTGCCTTGCAATCCCTGAAGAGCTTCACCCACTTTGATACGCAATTTAATTGTGTGACAAATTGCTCTTTTTTTCTTCAGGTATTGTTCTTGGTTTAGTGTCTATTCTGATCATTTATTCTAGGCGTATGAGTCACGCTGATGTCAAATGGATTTGGGGCTTTTGTTTCGTCACAATATTTCAGTAAATTGCATGTTACTCTAACAAATATCGCTTCCTGTATTTATAAAACCTATATTACATCACCTCATGGCTTTTGTTTGAGGCTGCTTTTCTAATGAAAACCTTTGTTGTTACTGGAATTTTGTATTTAGGCCAGGTTGTTCATGTTTCTTAGCATGTCTGTCCACATTTTGAGAACTCTGAGCTTTCCTTGGTGACCTAAAGCGGTGATATTCGATATCAAAAACATTTTACATTTTTGTTACAAATTGTTCCCCGTAACTTCTTTTCCAGAATAATCTATTACATTTTTTCGATATTCAATTAACACGGGGAAACGTTCATTTTCAATTCATTACGTTTGTTTAACTTTATCTCACAAAAGACAGTTGTAGTTTGTGAGAGCAGTAAACTCGCAAGACTAATCCGTACTCAAAGACATTTGACCCTATTATGTTTACTTTACAACATGTTTGATTATATTTGGCAGTGCTACTTGAAGTTTCAGAATTTTCATTTGTAATAAGGGAGCAAGCTGGTTTTTCACAACCATGATTACAACGGCAGGGGAGAACATGCACCCTTCTAAGCCGGTTAAATGCATATGTAGCGCCAAAGGGTATGTTTTAAAGCAGTTTGGGCCTTTAACGTTAATTTTCCAGCGGGTTTAAACCAGCAAACGGGCCTACAAGTATTAGAGTTTCCCCCTGGGAACTTACTGACTTTGTCAGTCAGAAAACGTTTTTGTTGCCCTGTCGATGTGGATTTTGTTCACAGAGCATAGATAAAATCATTAATATAGTCTGTTCCTCCGCTCGCACTATTTCTTCGGGCACAATCTTATGCATAAAAAAACGAAATACAGTCAAACGTCTTCGAAATACCAAAGTCAAAGGGACAGTGATAATTATCTGTAATTTGGAGGTATCAGAGATAGATTTCATACGAACTTGTTTTTATCTCTTTCGGATCAAGTGAACCAGGTGTCCATGAGAGTTAAGCATTTCCAAAAAAAATCCAGAAATTTAGGTTGGACTGTAAATGGAAAGGCTACTTTTGTTTGCCAGACCGGAAAAATTTCCGAATAAGCGGAACGTCTTGAGAGGCAGTCCAAAATTCCCAACCGGAGAATCCGAGAGGAAAATTGTGTGCCATGTGCGTTTTTCTACCAGTTCCAGGCCTTGCGTCAATGGTCAAACCAGTTCCAGACCCCTCCTGTAAAGTGGAGTGAATTGCTTAAAGGAGAAGGTCACTCCAGAAGCGGTGTGTTTTTTGAAATCGCCAATAAAAAGATAACACTTAGCTGAGTTACTGACCGTGGTTTTAGCTTCTAAGGGACCGTTCATTTTTTATGGGGTAGGGGGGGCTGGTGGGATTTGATGGGTAGTACCTGTAAAATATAATGACCTCCCCTCTACATTAGAATTTTTTTACCTGGCCCCCCCCCCTTATAGTCCTGAATATTTGAGATGACCCCCCCCCCAAAAAAAAGATAAAGTAAATCTACAATTTATCAAGCTTAAATTAAATAGTCAATTTTAACACTCAAGTCCTGCAGAAGTAAATGTCTTTGTTGACAAGCACTAAAGGTAATTTTCTGGTAGAGGTTCCAGGGGTATCTTCCTCTGGAAAAAATTGAAAATCTAGAGATGTTCTAGTGCAATTTGCTTCATTCATAAACAGAAAATTAATGCCGGTTTAAAGCATTATTTTGGACACTGTTATCAGTTGTTCAGTTGTTTAAGAATCAGACAAGCAGAGGCCAAAAGAGTTGACATTCCCCTGGCTGTATTTTGTAATGAAACAGTTGGTGGGGTAAAGTTGCTGTTGGGTGTATAATAAAGTAGGGGGGTCCGGGGGCATTCTCCCCCGGGAAAATTTGAATTTTCAGAACCTTAGAAACGCTATTTTTGGCCTTCTGGCATTGATGTTTGCATTATTACAGATGCTGTCACTACTAAACGTAAAGGCAATTTTTTGGTGACCCCCCCTTAACACACCGTATTTTTTTGGCTGGCCCCCCCTTTGAAGCCATATTTTTTGCATGGCCCCCCTCAAATCCCACCAGCCCCCCCCTACCTCATAAAAAATGAACGGTCCCTTAAGTGCATCCGATCCCACTGAAATTCCTTTCCAAAGAGGGCCAAAATTCAACACTGAGCGCCGCCATTTTGAATCGTACTTAGCAGCCTGGCCGCTTGTCCTTGACGTCAAAATGTACAATGAGACCAGTGGTCAGGTAACGTGGGCGTTAAAAAACGAGCCCACGTTACCGATTGCTGGTCAAGTTGTACAATTTGACGTCACGGACAAGCGGCCAGGCTGCTAGGTACGATTCAAAATGGCGGCACGTAGTGTTGAATTTTGGCCCTCTTTGGAGAGGAATTTCAGTGGGATCGGATGCACTTTAGAAGCTAAAACCACGGTCAGTAACTCAACTTAGTGTTATCTTTTTATTGGCGATTTTAAAAAATATACCGTTTCTGGAGTGACCTTCTCCTTTAAACGGTGCACGCCAATCTCGAACAGACTTTCCCATTCGGGAGGTTTTGCTTGCCATTTGCACAAACCGTGGACATCCGGTTTCCCCCTGTGGTAAGTGGTAAACAACCCGTATTATAGCGGTGTCTGTAAGAAGAGGTTCGCTCCCTTTCTTCTCAAGTCCCGGAGCAGGTTATCTGAAAAAGGCTATCAGGGTTCTGCAAACTGGTCTCAAATAGCGTTCAGATCCATGTTTGAAGTCACATTGGCCTCAATAAACGTTTTAGGAGTAATAGGGTATTCAAACTGAAAAATCATTTCTTTTGGTGTTTGGAGCGAACTCTTTCTAATATACTACGTAAACTAGCTAGTCTTTTTATTCTTTTTAAGTCATTTTTAGTGTTTTACTCTTTTATTGATCTTTTATCTTTTATTATATACATATTGTAATGTTTTTATATAGATGTGTAATTTTAAACAACTTGTTAAGCGCTATTGGATAGCGATAGAAATAGCGCTATATAAATTATTATTATTATTATTATTATTATTATTATTATTATTATTATTATTATTATTTCTCTCTATCCCCATCACTCCTAGCCTCCCACGCAGTCGTTTTTATTAGGGGAGTCGTATTACCCTCCTCCCCTAAAAACGACTGCGTGGGAGGCTACATCGCTCCCAAGTGATGGAAGTGCTCTGTTGTCTTTCCAGCCTAGCTCTACCGTAGATTTTGTTGGGCTGTCTTCCGTCTGGAGCGTACCCCACTCAAAATTCTGAGACCCATCAACCCCCCTCCCGCCTTAGCCATAAAAGGTAACTAAATGAGTGGTCTTCATATTAGGTAACCACAGCACAAACACGTACACAAGTTAGCTGTTTGATCTTTAGGTAGCCAGTTTTGAGCATTTTTTCCGTCGAAAATTCATTTTCACCAAGTGCTGTAAATTAGAGCACTTGAAACATAAAAAGCCGCTTCATTATTTTAAAAGTGGGTTTGCTTTAATACATTTGTGCTGGACTAAATTCATTATTTTCCTTAGAACAATTGCCGTACTGAACAAGTACGCTAATTTTCGTCGATAATTTCAAATTCTATCACGGTTATCAAAACAACTCCTTTTTAGTCACGCTGGTAAATAAATATTGGCTTAAGATTAGCAGGAAGAACGGAATTTTGGCGGGTGGCGTTTTTAATTTAATTTTATTATATTTGATGACCGGGAAATCCGTTCGGGGCTACTATACTTCTCCTTTGAACAGACCACCTCGAAGAGTAGCATCTCTAAATATTCGATTCAGCTCCCAAAAGAAAAACCGAGGACTCTACCAAAACGTCTCGCACCTCAGTTATTAGGATTTCTAAATTTGGTATTATGACTGCATGGCATATTGTCAAGAATTAAATATATAAAGCCCACTAGGGTTTGCGATTTTTTGCACTCAGACGGTCGTATGGCGAGTATGTCGAGATGTATCTGCTAATTATCAGGAATTACGTTAATCTTAAACCCCTTCCCTTTCACTGAAAGTCATGGAACCTGAGAGTCTGTCGATGAAGTGTATGACTACTGCAAACGAATTCTAGACGTGAGTACTTTTCTGTGTTGTTGTTCATCATGCAGTAAGATGGTTATAACTTTTGATCACGAGATTGTAGATGAAATCCTGAAGAGTGACTTCTTAACGAAAGCTCTTTTTGTGCTTTACAAGGTCGTTCGTACTTTTGAATGTGCGGATGAAATCTTAATGTGCGACCATTCAAATGAAAGCTACTTGACAGTACTTTGCTGAGATGCTGTTTATTATGCCACAAAAGGTTGCTCTAACTTTTGAGTTTGTTAACGAAATCTTATGAAATCTACTGAACTGTACTCATGCGTGTTCTTGTGAACTGTTAATTATACTGTACAAGGTTGTCCTATCTTTTGAGTCTGGAGATGAAACGCTAAAGTGTGACTGTTCAAACGATAGCTACTGAACTGTTCTTTTCTTTGTCGGTGCTGCTTCGAGGTGGTCCATTGCAATAACAAACACAAACATAGCTAATATCGGTCTTCGGTTGATTGCCAAAAATGATTGCACTGGTCTGCTCTGTGAATGGGCCAGACAACAAATGGGAAACGTACTTTTGCTGATGAGGAAAACAACATATGCTGTTTTGAAATGATTAACTGCAAACCACAACCTGTGCATGTGATAGTGAGAATCACTCCTGTTTCCCTCGCTTGGTTCCAGTTCCACGTAATTGCTGCATTCATGTTATTTGGGTTTGTTGTGAATGGTCAGCCGCCGCGTTTTTTAAATACAGCATTCGTAGGGTTAAGAATGTATCCTTAGGGTTAAGCAACTGGTTTAGCCCAACAGCAGGATAATCTTCGACCCAAGATATATTCCTTCTTTTTCTTGGCATTTGGGCGTGAGATCGTCTCCCGTCTATCATGCAGCTTTGTGTTTAATTCTTACGCTGGTCAGTTATCCCTTTAACTAAGCCTTAATGTTAGCATCTTATTTCTCCTTAACCCATCTGCAAATTTTAACAACTGAGGCGGTGAGTTGAGCCAAAAGATTTCCAGCTATGTACCTTCGTGCTTTCTGGTGCGACTGTTCTCTCTCCAAAAAATGCATTAAAATTTCTCGGATAGATGCTGTAGAAAAGCATATGGAAGCATAAAAATAAGATTTAGTTGTTGAAAACGATTCTTAAGATTACTTTTGCCGAAACTATAATCAGCCTGATCCGATATTGTCTGCTTTGATCTGACAGAATCTGAACTCTGACCTGCTAATGCCGTTGTTTTGTTCATTTTTGATTGTGTTCATGTTCTTTTTATCCACCGTTGACGTGTTTTATCCGTTATAAAAGAATTGCTAAACAAAGGTTGACCTAAAGCTGATTTGAAAATGGTAATGTTCATTAGAGTGGTGTTGTGTATCAAGGCACATACACACCAGACTATCTGGGTCACCACATTCACATTGCTAGAATGTATGTCATTTCATACGTATAAACCGCTTACAACTGTAAAGGGTGCCACTTACAATGTCAAGAACATTTTAATTTTAACAAAATTTAGGCATCTTGTGAACTTGTCCTCTGATCCAGCTTTTATTCTTTGTTTTCTCTCGAAGGTTTTCTCGAAGACGTGGTGTGGAAAAACGTACGAAAAAGTGTTCGAAGGATCAAGTTTGGTTGACAAATTGGTAGAACAATCACCAGAAAAGTTTCCTCATCGAGATAAGGCAACAGAGCTTATTCAGAGAGTCCTCAAGGAAGGAATAATCAAAAGCATTGGCAGATCTAAACTGTTTGAAGACGGTGCTCAGCTGTTTTATTGGACAGAGAATTTAGTGCAACCAACAAACAACATGGCGGCTACCGCTAATGCAAGGGCACGGGTAAACATCATTGTTATTAGATATAAATATGATACTAAAAACACACGTTGTAATCTGCACGCAGTTACTTTTAGCTTGCTTTTGACAACGACAATCTGATCTGGAGCTGAAAGTTGTCTATTTCAATTTTGAAGGGAGGGGGTACTCCTATTTTGTGAGCTGTATGGGAAGGCTCCGCCCGAAAGGGGTGCCTCTTTTGCACTTGCAGTATACGAAAGGGGTGGGAATTTTGTTGATTTGGTATATCAACAGGCCGCCAAATTACACTTTAAAAAGAAATATATAACAGCTAAGTCTAAGTACTAAAAATGTTTGCGAAATTTTCACAGAAATCGTAAAGGAAAGATATACCAAAGGTAGAAAAATCCGGAAATGATCTACCGTTTTGAGCTTCATTTGAGGTATAAAAAGGGTAGAAGCGGTTCCATTTCGATAAAAAATTAGTATATTAAAGGAAAGGGTTTAAACCTCGTGACGGAGCCTCCCCGTAAGAAACTTTGTTGGGCATACCCTTCGCCCCCCGGGATCAACACAAGATTGGTAATGTTGGTTAACGAAGTCGCACGTAGTCGCAAGTTGCCTGCAAGTTGCAAAATTTCCTTTTCAATGCAGCCACGTAAATGCTGCCATAGTAGCAGACCCTACTGATACCAGCTAGCGTCGGATCGGTTTGGATGGCAAAACAGTAAAAACACGCTTCGACCAAAGTTAGGCTCGAGCAAAAGTTGTGGCAATTTAATTTGTCGCAATACGATGCAAAAGCTCACTAGTATCACTCAAAGGAGGTTCCGAATCGACACAAGTTTCCATTTTGTTGACTTAAGGACGTTCGCGCGAAAAACTTCTACAATACAGATTTTTTTCATATTTTGGCTACAGTCAGATAATGAGTTACCTATGTCAGAAAGGCAAAAAAATTGGGGGGTCACCGACTTCGTTTTCAAAATAAAGCGCGTGGAAAACTACCCCAATTTTGACAAATCGGCCCTCGCAACTCGACATGGCCTCAGTGCTTGTTAGTTGAAAAATATTTAAAATGATTCGCTGTAGACCCACTTTCTTAGTCAAATTTTATTTAAGTGGGTCTGTCAAGTAAACAATGTGAGCTGGTGTCATCCTTTTAGTTAAACTCGTCCTCTAAGATCGACTTTTGCGAACACCGTGCAGCTACAATAATAGCATAATTCGATGATGCAAGGGCAGAAAAGTTGAAAAAAATCAAACTTCCACAATACAGATTTTCTTTAATTTTTCTCAAAACGTAGATAATTGACAGAGAAAGTGATCTATCAAAATAAAATATGGGGTCACCGAACATTTAAGAGAGTTAAACCCGTGCATAGATACTAAAGTGCCCACTGGCCCTATATATCTCCACATTTCTTCAACAGCGCGCGCGCTCAATGCATGACGTGACAGTGAATTGCGTGCGCAGTAAGGATGCGCAGAAACAATTAGCGCGAACGTCCTTAAGTTGATTTGCGTCTCCTGTTTACCGAAAAATTTTCAAGTTTGCCGCTTAAGATAAAATGGTTCTGGATATTTTTAACCTTCTGCCCAGCGGGGTCATTTGAAAGCATCGCTGTGGCTAATTTAAACAACAGATGGCACCAAAATTTGAAACCTCATGCTTTTTGTTGCTGTTGTTGTTTTAGGGGGAGTCTGCATTGCCATTTATTCCTTTACGAGTGAGCACAAAATCTTTGCTGCAACTTTTTTTTTAATTTTTGCACATTCCTTAGCCTACACATAACACCTTCACATTTATCCTCCTCTGAAACAAGAATTTTTTTCAAAGCTCTCTATAATCCTTGACGAAAGATTACCGGTTCATTTACAGTACACTCCCGTTATCTCGAAGACGCAAGGGAAACCAAAATTCTTCGAGATAACGGGGGTTTGAGGTAGCCAATAGTAAATAAAACGATCATATCAACCAAGGAAAATGAGTTTCAGTTCTAGGTTATGGGGGATTTGAGAGAGTGGGGGTCCGAAATAGCGGGGGATCTAATGTAAATCCTCCCGATGCCGTGCAGAATACGCACCTAGGCATATCACCAAGTAAACATTTTTGCTGGAAACAAGCTGATTGGATAGTAAATTCATTTTATTCTTTCAGCGCTACAACGATGATTCCGCGAAACAAGAGGAAAACAAACCGGCATGGGCAACGCATAACCTAAGACGAGCTGGCGCTGGCACAATGAGAGGCACCTCGCTGGCTACACATAGTGCTCAAAACGCAGTCTCCGGAGGAACGAACAATGATAAAAGAGCCAATGCTACAAAATCCCTTTCCAGGGGTTTAGCGGCCCTGTTAGAAAGAGATCAGACGTTCAGTTCTCAAGATATTGATAACAATAAAAATGAAGAAAAGAAAGAAGATGGTACGGAAACTGACGGAGACAGGAATGAACAAGCAAAACAGGAAAATTCCAAAGCAAGTTCTTCTCCTCAGCGTTCCGTGTACAAGGTTCCTCAAGTTCAGCAGGTCAAAACCGGTTTTGCGAGTGAGATAGCAAAACCAGAAAATTCCAAACCTACTTCTCCCACACAGCGGCTTATGCATAAGGCTCCACAGGTTCAACAGGTTCAAACCGGTTTGGTGACTGACGTGGCAAAACCAATCGCCAATCAAAATGGTGAAATAGTGCCTTTGAAAAAAGCAGTACAAGAAGGAAAGGTAACTCAGCTGACGCCAGCGACCCAGACGTACGTGGCCAAATCGCCTGTGATTGTTCACGATAAGAAGGGTGGTCCCTCGGGAAATCCCGAGATGAACAATGAGGAGGAAAAGACCCCTAAGAAAGACATAATATCGTCTTCTATAAAAACGTCACCATTTATCAATCGAAAAGAAGACGAGGAGAGCGCACCTAAGGTGGTTAAAAGCTCGGAGGTAAAAATGGTTAATGGTGTACACGAGGCAAAGAAAAGTGAAGTTGCCGAAGCCAGGGGACCAATCAATCAAGATAAAATGATCAAGTCCGATGACGACACCGTTGAATTCCTCAAAAAAGAGATCGAACGAGTCAAGGCGGCGCATGAACTTGAAATAAAGAAATACGAAGAAAAGATAAACGAGCTAAAAAAACAGCTAGAGAGCGACACAAGCTCAGTAAGTTCTACATCCAGTTCCGTATCAAGTGTACCGCCGGCAGCACCCCCACCCCCACCCCCTCCTCCTCCACCAGGACCAGCTGCCCCATCTCCGCCGCCACCACCACCACCACCCCCTGGATCTATGAGCCCTCCCCCACCACCTCCCCCTGTTCCTGGTGCGGGGCCACCTCCACCCCCTCCCCCTATGGGTCCTGGTGCTCGTCGCTTAGGAGGACCTGTCAAGCCGAAGAAAGCTGCCATCAAACCGGAAGTGGAAATGAAGCCTCTGTTTTGGACAAGAATACTCATATCAGGTTGGTTTCAGTGCTTTGAGAAATTAAAGTTTTGACTATGAGAAAATTGAATAGCAAATGGAACTACTTAAAATTACTGTTCAATGCCTTTCAATTCAGTGGTCGGGCAAACGGGGATCAACAGATTTAATCAACGACTCAAAATTTAGAACCACCTTGTACAACGTGATAAACAGTACCACAAGAACGCTCTGCTCGGTCTTTCATTTGAACAGTTATGCTAAAACAGTCTGTCCATAGTCTCCAATGCTAGAACCTCTCTCCTTAGCGTAATAAGCAGCACCATCGGAGCGCTTAGGACCACGCAAAAAGGTTTAAGGTTTACTCTACTGTGAGAAAAGAGTAAATCTAATATGAGAAACTTTTTTGTTCTTTTCAGATGAAGTAGAAGGTGGAGACATGAACAACAACAAACCAAAGGTTACGGTTTGGAAACACCTGCAGGAACTGGACTTCAACAGAAACGAATTCCAAAAGTAAGTTAGATGTTTTTGTTTTGTTTTGTTTTTGTTTCCTTGTTTGTTTGTTTTTGCTTTTTGTTTTTTATTGTTATTTTTGTTTTTGTTTTTGTTTTTTTTTTTACTTTGCTTTCAGTTTGCTTTTGTTCTACTTTCGGGAAATCCATGTCCAGGATGTGAACTAAGAATGAAATGAAGTTTGCCTTCCTTGTAGTCTATCTATTGTAAACTTCAGTTAATTTTAAAGTTGTTTAGATTTTTATGCTGACTAAAAACATTTAAATAAAAAGGTGAACCTAACATTAGTCTGTCTTGAAGTCGATCAGAAATCGGTTAAAAGGAAAGGTACTGAAGAAAATTTTTTGTTTTCCACGCAGATTGTTTGGCCGCAAAACCAGTAAGAAGTCTAAATACGATCACAGAAAATCTCTCAAGGACGACAGTCACTTTTCGATCTCTAAAGGACAACATGTAAGTGTTTTCAGCTGAATATGTTCCCTAGCTAAATATCTTTGATTTCGATGCTGGCTGGTATGAGCCTACAGCTGATAGAGTTGCCTGGCGTTCCAAGAAATGAGAGAGCCCTATAATCTGTGAGCAACAGTTGGCCCTTCAAGCTAAAGAACGACGCAGACGATGACACGAACGGGCTCTCTATCGTGAAAGCTTACGAAACAATTTTTTTCCTTTGTCTAAATATGTTACCGCTGCACCTGGCCAGGTGCCTGTTTCCCGCGGGCAACGTGTATGACGACTCTGGATAGATAGGCCCCTGACGGCTCCAAAGGAAATAGCCTTAGGACTGTTTTGTGTTAAAGTTGAGTACGTTTTACCTGCTGCTCCAAGTAGGGTGTAGATTTTTGCCGTTTCGACTGGAATAGCGGGAAACATTTATTAGTTAAGCCTTCTATTGAATATGAAATGTCACGTACTTGAAGCTGAAGTAGGGTTAGGATTTCGACCGCTCGGCCACACCCAAAATTCCCCAAGAATACACCATGGCTTTGTTTACAATGAATTTTCTAAACATTTTTCGAAAATTACAGAGTTAAGCTAACGCAAAGCTAAAACAAGCACGAAATTACTTTCGGTAGGCAATCGAGAACCGTCTTTTACTTACCTGTGCATTAATAAATTGTATTGGATTAAAACATTTGACATGATTCGTTGTTAGGCTGCCAAACTCCTGGACAATGGGCGCTCACAGACCATTGGAATCATTATGAGCAGCTTGAACTGTCAGCTGGCAGACATCAGACAAGCCGTCTACAAAATGGACACTTCTGTTTTAGACATGGACGGGTAAGGCTGCAAGCAAAACGATGAGGAGATTTAAGGAAAATTCCGCGAAGATCGTTGGGCGGAATTTTTAGAGGGTCGTAATAACTGCCCGAAACTGGGAAATAACAAGTTTTGGCATTTAGATAGCGGCCATGAATGCACCCCCCTAAAAGTGCCTCCTTAGTTTCAGATGAGGTGATCAAGGCCGATATTGGCCAATCGTTCTGAGGAAGAGCTAACACTCGAAAAACCAACTTTGAAACTCTTTACGGTGGTCGTTTTACATTCTTCCACTCAGGGGTGATATCGCATTGATGTATCACTATAAGCGAAATGATCAGCCGCTCGAATAGATTTTAAAATATTTCTCATTGAATTCTCGAAATGATTCCGCCAGTTTTTCCTGTAAAAATAGCTCAAAACATTTCGAAAGTTGAACGGTAGCTAATTTGGTACATGTCCACAATTCTTACCATATAAGTAGCACATGAACCGGGCACCTGAATATCTCAGTAATCTTATCCAACTCTTTTTTTTTTTCAGATTGAAAGCGCTGTACGATATTCGCCCAAAATCAGACGAGGTCGAAGTGATTACAAAATACCAGCAGGAGAACCCAAACGGTAAGTGCTAATGCCCTTGGTAGCTTCGTGCCGTATCAAAGAGAGCTAACTGCCAGATCTGACGAACTTATGAACCTTCTGGTTCATAGTCCTTCAGCGAAACGGGCTTCCTTATCCCACACTTACCGCGTTTTTCAAGTGAAGCAGTAATGCGTTTATTGTGCAATCTCTTTTGCTAGGTAGCCACGTCTGATGCATGTGTGGTCCAACATTTCTGAACCTTTTGTTTTCTTTGCAGTGCCTCTTGACAAACCAGAAGAATTTTTACTTCAAATACACAAAATGGATCACTTTGCCGAAAGGCTGGAGTGCTGGTTGTACAGGAATAAATTCACAGAATCCCTGACCTCCATTGGTAAGACCTCTCTGTTAGACCGTAAATAACTTTTTATAGGAGAGGGCATGGAAGCCCATGCAAGATATTTGAGGCGCTTTTTCTCTTGCTGGTTAGTTTGGAATAAGCTAGCGATCGGCACTGATTAACGTCGACTAACGCTGACGACCAACAACGAGCTCTTGCTGTCCCAGAGCTCTCTGAGTATGAAACCAAAATTCAACACGCTGTTTTTTCCTCTGAATTTATACAGACCTTTCTTTCGCCTGACTGTATGGATTCAGACAAAATTTAAGTCTGTTTTGCTGTATTCTTTTTAGACAGAAGATTGTCTGGAATATGTGAGGCCAGTAGTTTACTTCGTACAAAGTAAGTCGATGCAAACCATGTACTTACACTTACCTTTGTCGTTCATGGCAATGCTAGAAGAAATACTTGAAGAGCAGCTCCTAAGTATTTCCCTTCGCCAATACTGACTTATACAGTGAAACCCTGCCTTACCACCACCCCGTTAATACGAGTGCCTCACTGCCTCGTTGATATGGGCACTTTTTTGTTTTACACAAAAGCTCATGCAGGTCATTATCATTATCGTAACGGCCTCTCCTTGGACGTAAAAACTGCATTCTACTCTCAGTTTTTTGTCTCTGGAACTTCGAATGTAATTTGTCACACGAAACTAGATTTTTCTGAAGTACAAAAAAGGCAACTCACTTTCAAAGTGTTATTTGGGTCGTTCTCTCATTTGAGTGTTTCTCTAGCATAAAGTAGACTGTAGCCAGTCTATCAGACTGGAACTGACAATATGGCAAGACTAGTGAAAATTAAAATTTTTGGCTGTTTAACGCTGACACAACAATTGACTATTTTTTAAGGCAGGAAACATAACTACAAAGCCTACAATAGGTGCTAAAGCGCTTGGCCTATTTTTTAAGCTTATTACAGTCAGGAGTGGTTTGGTTAATCAAGAACGTTACTAATTTTCCTCACTGAGTGATATTTGATCATCTTTCGGTTTTTTCAGTAAGGACGTCACTTTTATTCTTTCGGTCATCTTGAGTCTGGGAAACTTTATGAACGGAGGAACAAACAGAGGACAAGCAGATGGCTTCCAGTTGGGCGCGCTCAATAAAATAAAAGACGTCAAAACACAGGTTTGTACAGACACGTACGGCTCCCTGATACAGTTGAATTTCTCTGAGCGAGCACTCGCGTAGGTGATCACATACCTCAAATTCTGTTTGAATCAGTTTTGGCTTAATGTCGCTTACGAGAGAGACAACTGTGCCTGCTTGTTTCGTCCCCGTTTTGCTGTTTCTTTTGATCGTTTCAAATTTCTACTGACATTTGCATATACCGTAAAATCCTGGATATAGGCCTACCACATACGACAGTATTTTGTGCTTGCCAACAAAACTACCTAAAAAAAAAAAGAGAAGCGAAGTTGTATAAGCCCTAGGCAGGATTACAACTCGGGTATTACGGTATTCATTCATTCATTCGTTTTCAATCATTCATTCATTCATTCATTCATTCATTCATTCATTCATTCATTCATTCATGCCATGTAGCAATTGGTCAGATGGTTCCTGGAGGTAGCCATTGGTTACACCCTTGTAGTCAGTACTTCATCGATTTCATCTTTAATCCCTCACTTTACGATTTAGAATAACGACACCAATCTGATGCAGTACATTGTACAAGTCTACTGTGACAAGAGACAAGGTGGCGAGCAAGGAGACTTCCTCCTACCAGACCCCTACACCATCCTGGCGGCCTCTCAGGTACGACCACAATGCAGTGCAAACCCCACCCATTATGATACTAATAAACTAATACGGGTGACCATGCCTCGTTCCCAGGCTCTCTTCTTTCCGCCCCCTAGAGCGACCTGGAACAAGAGAGACTCTGGGAACAGTTTCGCCTGATCCTTTTTTATGAGCTGATCCTCTTGTAGAGGAAACAAAAATTCAAAGGGAAACAGTTTTCTCGTTGTTGACCAAGTGGCCTCTCCGTCATATTAAAGGTTTCTTATGACATCACTGTAACTCAGTTCTTACTCACTGTAAAAGCGCCAATGTAGCTCAGTTTTTCAATTGACTAAGTAACTCTGTGAAAGTTAAATCCCGCCCACCTTCTAGGTGAGCCATGTAATTATAAGTTGTTCCTTATTAACAATATTTTCCTCTTACGCAGGTATCTTTCAAGGATCTTAAAGCAGGTAAATTTGCTGTTTCCCTCATAAATATGCGACCTTTGCTTCCTTTTTTGGGGAGCTCAAAATGGAAATTTCATGCCGTATGGCTGATCTCTTTGTACTGAGCCTGCGTAGCATGGGCGTGAGTTTTTATACGGGGAAGTGTAGTGAACGCTCAAATGCGAAGGTGGGATCGCGCTAGTGCGAACTCCTCGCGCGTTCCAAACAACGCGCCAGGCTATGTAAACGCCTGTACACAAGCTACTTTGTGTTGTTCGATGAGGATTTTACCTTCTATCCTCTTTTTATTTCAGAACTCGCTGAAGCAAAGATTTCATTAGCAACCTGCAAAGCCAAGGTACGGACTCTATAACAAGCTCGTTTGTGGCCAGCGGTCTTTAAATGGCCTCTCTTCTCATTTTCTGTTTTCGCTTTCAAAGTCTTGCCATCCTTAAAGATATTAAAGATGAAAGTGTTTTCTTATATATAAGTACAAACAAAGATCTTTCCAAGTCAAAGAAAAAATTTAAAAAATTATCTAGAACTATAATGCAGAAAAACGCCAACGTGGTTGAGATCAGACGATAAACAAGAAGGAAGATGAACGTATCTAGGTACCAAACAGTGGTCAGTTATGGCTTCTTACGAGGTCACGCACAGGTTTAGTTAACGCCACTACGCCCGAAATTTGTTTTGCAAAACATTAAAGCTTTCAGCTTTCGAGGATACTATCCATACTCAAATGTAGTCATCCGTCAATTTACTCAAAATGATGCTTTTTCCCTGCAGAGCGAGATGGTACTCGGCGGTGGAAATTCAGCGCACCTGGAACCGTTTGAAAGTTTTGTAAAAGAATATTTGAAAACTGGTGAGAAAATAGTTATTGTTATTGTAACATCCTTTTACTTCTTAATCGAGCTTTAAACTTGCGCCCCCAAGCGGCTGGTCATGCTACCATTTTGAAACGATCCTGGCATAGCTAGCAGTCGAGGAGACGTTCTCAAGACATACGCTTTGGAGATCTTCGGATCGGAGGACGAGTAAGAGATTGAGAACTAGTACGTCTTTCGAATTATAAATCAACGGCATTTCCGAACGCATTGATGCTCCCTTTTTGTAACAAGTAGAGAAGGAGGCTTTTAGTTTAGGAACGAGATTGGCGTGAAATGATAATTTTAAGCTTGCGTAGTAGGTTCAAAAAGTCAAACTCGCACGCAGTCTCTTACTACTTGTTGACTGATTCAGTGGTCCCTGTTATCCTTCTATGAGTCGAGAATGGACTGGTCTATACAGTGGTAATTGAGCATAAGCCAAGATATGTAAGGAAAGAGAACATACGATCCAATCACCCCAGTAATATTGTAAATCTTCTCTTGCCAAACTGAGGAATAATTGCTGACCCGTCGTTTTTCTCATTCAGGTGAAAAAGAGCTTGCCCGCTTGCAAGCAAAGCTTCAAGCGACAGTGGAAGATTTCAAGGAAGTAGTCAATTATTTCCAGTATACCGGGGAAGGGGAAGAGGTAATGTACCTTGTTTCTCTTCACGGCTCTTTTGAAAGTTCAGTCCCTTAACTTCTGGGTTTGCCTAGCCCAGAAGTAAGAAATCCGACAAGATGGCCTGAAGACTACACTGCTGTTTTGTTTCTGTTGTTGTTGTTGTTGTTGTTGTTGTTGTTGTTGTTGTTGTTGTTGTTGTTGTTCACTAGTCCGTATATTGTTCCCCTTTAAGGCAACGTTTTATTTCTCATGTTTAGGTTACCCCACCTTTGTTTTTCGGTATCTGGGGAAACTTCTTAGAAGCTTTCAAAAATTACTGGAAGGTATGTAATCTTAATCTCGAAGTTTACTTTGAAACCTTTGAAACAGGTTTTAAAAAAGGTCTACCTTATGCCTCATTCACACCAACAAAACATGTGAAAATTCAGCAACAGAAAGCTAAATGACTAGTTTAAACAAAGAATTCAAGTGAGCTTTTACATTTTTTTTTTCATTTGCACTAAATTTACAGCAGCAACAACTTTTATAAAGAAAACAATTTTAAACCTTGTTTAATTAAACAGCTTTTAAACGTGTTTAAACTTTGGTGTGAATAGGGCATAAGTTGGTGATGATCTAAAATGCCTAATTAGGCTTTTCGAGACGTGTCCCTTTTTTATGCTTTAAACTTATATTGTTGTAATGCTTCAAGAATTTGTTAATAAATAACATTCAGCTAATAAAATATGATGTTTTAGGCTACAGTGTATTTTACTACGGTCCCAAACTGTGGAAACAAAGCACGAGAACGAAGCAATGGGGTCATGATTTGTTGTTCTTAACCGCTGACTTCTAATTTACATCAGGCTGGATTGCTAGTCTCATTCTCTTTCCTTCTTAGTCAGTCTTGTCTTCTCATAATTAAAGTTGTTTAAACTCACAGAGCTAATGCTTCTTCTAACATTGACTAACACTGCTCTCTTCCTTAGCCCGATACTGAAGAGAATTTGGATGCTAACGAGAAAATGTCGTTGATAACTAAGGTAGATTGACTAAAGGTTAAACATGATAATTAAGATAAATGTAACAAATAAACGGTGAATGGGGTAAGCTTGGTTGACAATTCGTTCATTTTTTCTGGTATAACTATAAAAAAAAACTATTCTCAAAAGAACCAGGATAATTTGCCTTGATAACGGATTTTGTGACCTCCATTGCACCTCTACAATTAAAAAGAAGATATGCACGACCGTCTTTCAAAGTATGTATTTCTTAATGAAAGTTTGCACTATTTTGATGCGCTCTGATATTGAGTAATTAATAGCAATTAATTAATTGATTGATTATATAAATTTCAAAAAACTATGTTTTACACGTTATGCTTTGTGATCCTAATACTAAACCACATGTAAAGTTGTCTCATGATTGATGTCTCGAATAATAGTTAGACTTCTAAACTCGTCTTAAGTTTAGCTGTACTTACTTGATCGGAGATATAAAAGAAATGCTTTGATGTCTAAACGGTTTACTTAACAACATGTTTCAGATTGACTTAAGACTAGGTTTCACGTTAGTTTCCAGAGCGGAGTATTAAACGTTTCTTCTTGAGGTATTGGAGAACGGGATAAACTTGAACAGTAAATATTAATGAGTTAATTCCTCAATTTTTTGACTTTTGATTAATATTAACTTATAACCCTCTTAAAACGAAACAAAGTTTTCTGAAACCAAAAAAGGTTTTACAGAGTTGCTCTTTTGATTATATTCTTACTTAAACTGACAGATTTTGACTTTGATTGTTTTTAAGGCCGAACAGATTAACTTAGCCAAACGGACATTTTGCAACGCAGAACATCTTAAACAGGTTTGTAACGATTGCAAACTGAGCGTTTAGTAGGACAGTTACTATCTTGAAAGACAATTTATATGAAAAATAAGCGAAAAAAAGGAGCTACACGTCGGTGTCATCTTGGCACCATTGTCAAGCAAAATGTAACGATCAATAGAAAAAAATATTCGTACTGAAGTGAAGGTGTAAAATAGAATAAATTAAGGCTAAATAACTGTTCAGCGTCTATTACGGAGAGGTGTTGTGGAAGATGAGTAATTACGTGCGTTCAACAGGCTAAACAAATAGTTTCATGCGAATAAAATCAGACTGGTGTTAAGGCTTGGTTTTTTCAGGGGCACCCAACGAGAAACTTTTTGCAAAATACTTGAGATATCATTTTCAGCTTTCTAAGATTGTTTCAGAGCTTTTTAAAGGCATATTTGTGTAAGCTAATACAGACTGGTCTATTCGGCGTTCTTAGCTGAAAATTTAGGCCACAGAAAATTTTAGGAAACAGAATCCTATCCGCCGAATTGCCGAGCGGCTGATAGCTCTCCGAAAATGCTAGCTGACCTTTTTCGCACTCTAAACGACATATTTGTCCCTATGAAAACAACAGGAACTAATGAGTCCTCTTGTTACGAAAGTCTGAGGTGATGTTTTGCCAAAGAAAATTCTCTAGCTTTCACCGCAACTGAATCCGAATATCTCAGGCGGTTTTAGGCCTTCCGAACAGATATTTCCCGAAACGAACCTTTGGGTGCCCTTGTTTTTTCTCGCGGATCCACAGCATTTCGAAGATTTAACAGTCAAGTTTTAAGATGGAAACGTTTCTAGTCAGTTATTTTAGTATTAATTTATTCTACTTTACACCTTCATTTTTCAGTATAAATTGCTTTCGTCAGTTGACCGTTGTTACATTTTGTTTGATAATGGTGCCAAGCTGACACCGAATCGTCGCTCCGTTTTTTCGCTTATTCTTTTTATTAATTGTGTTTCAAAATTTAATCTTATTCGAAAAGCCAAAACCAATAAAGCAAATAGTTACTTTTCACAGTCAATCAAAAACAACAAGCTGGGTTGTTAGCAAGTTCTGGTTGGTTAACAACATGAGTGGCAAGGGGTGTACGCATTACGACCATAAAGCATGGTGATCAACAGTGTTTGTTTTTCCTGTTCATCATGCTACAACCAAACGTAAGGCAAATTGAGCAAATAAAGGCGTGTTTAACAGGGTATATTTCAAGCAGTTGTTTATTTATTTATTTATTTATTTTATGTTTTTTATTCTTTGCTTTTTCCTTCTTCTTTCACTTTTCTTACAAAATTGTTCTTTTTCAACCCAGATAAAAGCGACAGCTACCAAGTTCAAGCAACGTCGAACCAGTGACACGAGTGATCCTAACGATGCCAGGAATCGAACAAAGACCAAATGAGAATTGAGTCTCTTTCAGTGACCCTCTCTCCTGTAAACATCAAGAAAAAGGATTTTTTTAAAGATTTGTTTATAGCTAGAAGAAGTTTAGTTAAAGAAATAGGAAATAGTTATACGTTCATGACTGTTTAACAGAGTTTAAAACTGGAAAGTATACTCGAGGGATGGGGCAAGGAGACTGTGAAACGGAGTTCGAGTTGAGGTAATTTAATGGCAGACTTTCAACTCGACGCAATCATGGTAAACATCAGTAAGAGAGTTAAGTACTGAAAAACGCTAGGAGGTTTGTCTACCCTTGCGGTCAGGAACAAGGCTCATTAGCATTATATTATCAAACTCGACTGGAACTCAACTCGAGCTCTAACTTGGATTAATGGATCCCTCGATCTCACTTTCTTACGTGCGTATTTACATTCCAGGCCGCTTTATTTGAATATATGTCAGAAAGTTAGCTTTTTTTAAATATATAACTGCAGTAACATAAGTAGTGTTCACATCAACTTGTTTTCTGGAAATGTTGTCATGCCGAATAGTTTTCTTTCGTTCATTTTAAACCTTTAAGCTATCAAATAAATCGATACAGATATATAGTCAGTTCCTAAAAGCTGGAGGAGAGTCCATACTGCAGTTGTAACAAAACCTAATATAGTTTACTAGCTTCAGAGATCGACCGTTCGTCCTCGACCACGGCTTTTAGTTAACGTTTTCAGCCTTCACAGCACAATAATGCATGCTGAGGTACTGGGCCTCCTTATTCCAAGTCCTCTGCTCCTTTTTCTTTGGCAAAAATTCAACAAGGATATGGGGAGGAATTCCTTTTGCAAAAAAATTCAGCTTAGCGTGGTACGTTGTAAAATAGCTTTTTACGTGCAACAGTAGAATACAAGTCACTACAAACCTTTACTGGTGTGACTGCCGATTGATCGTTGTAAATACATGGATACCTTTAATTTGTAAGCAACGTTTGCGTGAGAAAAATTGCAATTCATTTCAGAAAGTTTCAAAAATTAATTTATAGTTTACAAAAATTAGTTTGACAACTAGATAGGATATCGGATACGATGAATCTGTGGATTTCCGCGTAGAAGTTTAATTACCCTCCTCTTAGATGTTTCGGTCATTTTATATTTTGTAACGAGGAGAACACTAGAAAATGGACAAAATTGTTTTAGCACCAGTTAGCCTGTGATCAGGCCGAATTTTAGCATCGCTCTCGATATTCCCTAAGGTGGGTTTCACCCATCCTCGTACCCAGGGCCCTCTCTGAAGAGAGAGGGCCGTGGGAACGAGGTTGATGTCTCACCGAGCGGAACAAAAAGTTACAATATTTGTTACAATATGTTACAATATTCACGATGGCCGCCGTGCAATTGTATACTAGAAGATTGGTTGTAGTATAACTCACTGTTTGAAGCATTTTGATGAATAATTTATTGTTAAAATAGAAGTTTTCTTTCAAAAAATGAGTAGTGGGAATGATTCAAAACTAGCAAAGTTCATGAGCCCTAAGTTCTCAAAAATAAATTATTTTGCACTCAGATGATGTAGTGTATTGTTTTAGTTTGAGAGACTGGTAACCTCAACAGAGCAACTTCAGGGTTCAGACAACACTCCTCTGTCAACCGTGTACCGTGAGATATTCGTTTCTGTAAATGGTTTGAACCCAGGAGTCATATCATAATTCGGTAAATTGTGATCGTCCGGGTGAGTGTAGTCCTGAGAAGGACTGTTTGAGGTGACATTGACTGACGTTTCGACAACCTGAGCGGAAGTCATCATCAGAGTCAAGTGAACTGTGAATCGTCAGTAGATGTTATAAGTCTCTGGTCGTTGTCCTGATTGGTCGACGAACTCGTGATGTTATTGGTCGTCTGTCAGTTAAGCCGTGATGTTATTGGCTGTGAAGACTGTAAAGTGTGATTGGTGCGTTTCGATCCGTCTTTTGTTAGTCAAATGTCCGTTGGTCTATTGTTAGTCAAATAAGTCGGTTTGTCTATTGTTTGTCTGTCTTGTTATTGTCAGTAATCAGTCGTTTGTAAGGTGCAGGTAGCTGTTGGCAACGGTTCAGTGGTGTTTGTTCTAAGTTAGTAAACCAGCTTTCCAGACTGATTCGTTGATAGTAGTCCGTACTGTAGATAACGCATTCAGCAGAGTCCCAGTCGATTCTGTGGTTTGTTTTTAAATGGTGCTCAGCAATGTGATTGTTGATATCACCATTTCTAGTCGCTCGTTTGTGTTCAGTCAGTCGGACGTTCAGATTTCTGCCGGTCTCACCAATATAAGTGGCCTGGCAGTCGCAGCATTTGATTTTATAAACTGCTCCCCGTCTGTCGCTCGGTTCGTCTTTGTCTTTAACGTTCGTCAGTAGCTGTCGTAAAGTAGTGATAGGTTTGTGAGCAACGCGGATGTTGTAGGGTTGTAGGATTCGTGCGATAGTTTCAGAAGTCCCTTTGATGTAAGGTATGGTTGCAGTAGTGACAGGTGTCGTGTTAGTGTTCGTAGCGTTTGGTTCGGAGTTTCTGTAAGTGTTGTGTCTAATAAAGTCCCGGTTGTAATTGTTCTTGTTGAAAACGTTGTCTAAGTACTTGATTTCGTCCGTTAAGCTGTCAGGTGAGTCACAAACTAGTTGTGCGCGTCTTGTCAGGGTCCGTATAGTCGTAGCTTTGTGAGAAGTTGGGTTGTAAGATGATTGGTCGAGTAGTCTGTCGGTATGTGTCGGTTTTCTGTAAATTGTCGTCCGTAGTTCGTTTTTGTCGCGGGTAACTAAGCAGTCTAGAAAAGGTATTTTACCATTTTCCTCGATCTCCTTAGTAAACTGTATGTCGGCGTTTTGTCCGTTGAGGTGTTCGTGAAAATCGTCGATTTCGTCTTTGTGTACGGCTGTAAAGGTATCGTCAACGTAACGTAGCCAGAGTGGTAGTGTTCGTTTGTAAGTTGAGAGGGCTCGTTTCTCGATGTTTTGCATAACGATTTCTGCAACAACAACGGAAACTGGTGAGCCCATAGCTGTTCCGTGCAACTGTTTGTAGTGCGTGCCGTTGTACTGAAAATACGTAGAAGTAAGACAAAGGTTCAGTAAGTCCATTAAGTCGTCTGTAGGTAGTGGTAATTCAATAGTAGAGTTGTTGATGGCGGTCTCAGTGCAGTCTAGAGCCAGTTGAAGTGGAATACTGGTGAACAGTGATTTCACATCAAAAGACACTAGTTTGTAGTCGTCAGGTACTTGTACTGTCTTGATTGCGTCGATAAAGTTCTCAGTCGACTGTAGTTTGTGTCGTGATTCGTCGGTCAAAGGTTTCAGTACGGTAGTCAAGTATTTGGACAGTTGGTAAGTCGGGGACCCACAGAACGAGACTATGGGTCGCATGGGTATGTTAGGTTTGTGCAGTTTCGGTAGTCCGTAAAGTTTCGGTGGTTGTGGTACACGGCACCTCAGTCTGTTGTAGCGTTGAATGTCAATAGCGTCAGTTTTCTTGAGGTCAAGTAGTTTGCTGTTAAGTTTGCGTTGAAGTGCTGGCGTCGGGTCTCGTTTAAGTATTTGGTAGGTCTGTTTGTCGTTAACAAGTGCGTCCATTTTGTCGTAATAGTCTGTCTTGTCCATAACAACAGTCACTCGTCCTTTGTCAGCGGGGAGTATGACAATGTTTTCGTCGGTTTTCAGTCGTTTTAGCGCTTGTCGTTCGTCTTTAGTCAAGTTACTGTCAGGTAGAGAGGCTGATTGTATAGACTATACGGACCCTGACAAGACGCGCACAACTAGTTTGTGACTCGCCTGACAGCTTAACGGACGAAATCAAGTACTTAGACAACGTTTTCAACAAGAACAATTACAACCGGGACTTTATTAGACACAACACTTACAGAAACTCTGAACCAAACGCTACGAACACTAACACGACACCTGTCACTACTGCAACCATACCTTACATCAAGGGACTTCTGAAACTATCGCACGAATCCTACAACCCTACAACATCCGCGTTGCTCACAAACCTATCACTACTTTACGACAGCTACTGACGAACGTTAAAGACAAAGACGAACCGAGCGACAGACGGGGAGCAGTTTATAAATCAAATGCTGCGACTGCCAGGCCACTTATATTGGTGAGACCGGCAGAAATCTGAACGTCCGACTGACTGAACACAAACGAGCGACTAGAAATGGTGATATCAACAATCACATTGCTGAGCACCATTTAAAAACAAACCACAGAATCGACTGGGACTCTGCTGAATGCGTTACCTACAGTACGGACTACTATCAACGAATCAGTCTGGAAAGCTGGTTTACTAACTTAGAACAAACACCACTGAACCGTTGCCAACAGCTACCTGCACCTTACAAACGACTGATTACTGACAATAACAAGACAGACAAACAATAGACAAACCGACTTATTTGACTAACAATAGACCAACGGACATTTGACTAACAAAAGACGGATCGAAACGCACCAATCACACTTTACAGTCTTCACAGCCAATAACATCACGGCTTAACTGACAGACGACCAATAACATCACGAGTTCGTCGACCAATCAGGACAACGACCAGAGACTTATAACATCTACTGACGATTCACAGTTCACTTGACTCTGATGATGACTTCCGCTCAGGTTGTCGAAACGTCAGTCAATGTCACCTCAAACAGTCCTTCTCAGGACTACACTCACCCGGACGATCACAATTTACCGAATTATGATATTCGTTTCTCTTTGTATGTTAACTGCGACTGGCAGTAGCTTTACCCTTTAAGCCCAAATAGTGATAAGCATCTAAATTCTCCTTACAATGTCACTACTGTGATCGAAGATGATAGTCATGAGAATAAAAGGAAATGATCACCAGACATGAAATGTGTTGATGTTTAATCAAATTCTCCCAACTAGTACCATAAGAAATATATGGAAAATAGTGAGGGGAATACGCATGTTGTTATTGCGACTTAAAGCCCTGGCCAAACGGAGTTGCAACAGGGTCTGGAAGGGTATTCTCGGGATCCGGGATTTGACCAAAATACGGTGCGGGATTCGGGAAAACGCAAAATATCTTGACGGGATTCGGGATTTGACTGCTACGAGGGAAGCGGGATTCACCAAATTTGGGTACGGGATGCGGGATTTTGTTGCCCGTCTGTCGGGAATTCGGGAAATCGTCACGACCCAAAAAACCCTTACAGCGGCAAAGGCGAATCAACCAGGCGAGCGCCAAATATCAATCGAAAGGGCTAATCTACATCTTAAATTTATTAGCTTTTGCAGAAATTAGTCTTTTTTAATGTATTTTTGGGAAAGAAGAAACGAAATTCGGGATAGCGATGAAAAAAGTGCGGGATGCGGGATTCTCGTGGTAAAGGAGTGGGAATGCGGGATCAGGACCCCCCCTTCCAGACCCTGTTGCAAGTTATCGCAAGTTGAAAACTTGCATTAACTTGCGACTCCGATTGGCCATGACTTGCGTGTACTTGCGACGACTTGCGTTCACTTTGATCGAGCTCAAATTTGCACGCAAGTAAACTCAAGTTTTTCACCGTTTGGCCACCCAACATAAGTCTACGCAAATTGGTCTCAGTATTGTTTTCCTTTGTACAGGCGCGTGTGCAAGGCTGCAGTGAAATGGCTTTTTTGCTACTTGCGCTGAACTTGCGTATACTAGTGATTCCTTCTGGCCGCCCATCGCAAGTTTGTGTTCGCAAGTTCACATTTCCTCACTTGCGTTGACTTGTGACTCGGTTTGGCCAGGGCTTAAAGGGTTAACTTTTTCACTCCGGTCCACAATTCAAGTCACGCAGATTTAGCTATCATAACAAGACTGTGGATGAAATCCCAAAGAGACATGGACACTCAAACGAAAACTATTGAGCAGTACTTTAACGCCCAACATCTTTGT
Organism: Siderastrea radians; assembly: GCA_964017195.1. Lineage (NCBI taxonomy): Eukaryota > Metazoa > Cnidaria > Anthozoa > Scleractinia > Rhizangiidae > Siderastrea > Siderastrea radians. Next base: position 20,343,269 of record OZ024890.1, read on the forward strand.
TGTAACGTCCAATGCGTGGCGCGTCCCATAGAGAGTAAAACAGAATTGAAAATATGAATATACATGCGGATTTCATTTTCAAAATGAATGTTCATATGTCTGTTGGCATTAGGCAGCCGCGTACCGGGTTCCCGTACAAGGCATCCCTACATTGAACAATACATCAGGTTTATTCGTTTGTCCCTGTTAAAGAAATGCTCGAAAGAGGGCGGACTGGAAAATTAAACGCCGGAAAAGTATTGATCTTAAAAAGAGAAATTTTAAGTCAGAGTGGGACTTCCGACATGCAGTCAGTGAGGAAAACAACTGCTATCCAATCAGTTGTGAGGCCAAGGCACAGAAAAAGAAGCGAATAAAATTTGGGGATGAAGAGAGAGCACCAAGCATGATCGCGCCGGGGGAAATAGGTTTCTCGTCCTTTTTCCACGATCACGATTGGCGCACTAATTGCATCTCACCCTCCCCTCTCTACACGTGTTGTGTCTACTCCGCTAGAATTTTGTCCCTGTAACTGATATTCAAAGGCTGTTGTTTAGAAAGTTTCGCTTTTTCCCTTGAATTTTTGCTTTCAAAAAGTAGCGGGGAAAGTGGGTTTCCGGCTGGGAGGACAGTCCACTACTACGAATGTTCTGGTCTACGAAACGAAGATGGAAGCGAACGTTTAATAACTTTGGGCAGCAAAATGCTAATTTTTTCACCTCCACAGAAAAAGATGAAACTCAAGAAGCACTTCAACTTTCAATTACTCTGTCTGGATCTTATAAACATTAGCCTCCGTGCAGACGTCTCCTATTTCCTTCCACCCGCGGAAAATAGGAGACGTCTGCACGCAGGCTATATAAACATGCGTTATCTGAGAAGCAGTGCTGTATGTCTGACTTAGACGTAACAACGACAAAATTAATTCCTCATCGTATCTCAGTTTTGTTATCATCTTTATTACATCCACAATGTAATTAGTTTCTGCCTCTTTCATCTTCGAGATAACAGTGCCAAAATCAAATTGAATTCATTACTTCTTATTTTTTGTTTCAAATTTTACACTTTACAGTACGAGGGAATGCGCAGACTGATTCAAGTGAAGTAAATGATATATTTACAATAACAATACCTCTTTATATATTTACATGTCTCTCGAAACGTCGCAAAATTTTCAAAAATGCAAATTACTGCAGAAATTTCCTTCTGAACAGCAGGTGTATGTATACAATACATAAACTCAACACAACATTAGCTTTCATTGCCGGTGAGACAACAGGATTACACTTACAGAGAATTCGTATTAACGTCACTGTTCAGTGACTATCCAGTAAGCAACCGAAAAGCATAAAAATATGAACCTTTTTCACTTCATGGAGCGAAGTGTTCTTCCGGACCGCTTTCAAAATGAGATTAAAGGTGCTGAACAGTTCAAAATGAGCTCAAAATTGCTTAGTCTGGCCTATGATTCGACATCACTTGAATTAACAAAATTTTGTTCCAGAAATTCATTATCTTTTTACACCATGAATATGTCGGTCGTTCCTTTTGCCCTCTTTATTGAAGAAACCAATTTTTAATTTTGCATGTAATTCGACTCGAAGAGGAATAAAAGAATAACTTATTAAGATATCGTTAGCAATTTACGTTTTAACCCACTAAATGAACCGATTTATCACTAAAAGTGACTTAAACGACACTAGTGCTTCGGTAATATTCGCATGGAAATTGCTTGTTTTTATACATTTATCACTTCTTAGGCGATTTTAACGACGTACTGCATGTGATGTCGTTGAATTAAAGTAATACATGCTATTCCCCAAGGTAAATTTCCAAGGGTGAATCGCCAAAAACCCATCCCTTTCTCTGACAAGAAAGTGTGGCTTGATTTTGGTGAAATTGTGACTTATGTAACAATCGTGCGAGAGTTACAATTAACATTACGTGGGGTGTGACGCTTAACAACATTTAAACGTAAAACTGAAATATATTGTACAGCGTTTGAATGTTTGTAGAAGTCTATTTTACGAGTTGTTGATTTAAACTTTGAAGGGCAAGTGTGCGGGATTATTATTATTATTATTATTTTATGTAATTTTTTTTTTTGGGGGGCGACTTAGAAAGACGGATACTTCTGAGCCGGCTTGCAACAGGATTTCACCCAAAAAAAAGCTGCAACGGGCAAAATATATTTTCGTTTTAATATTTTAACTGCACTCAATTTCACTGACAGCTTGTTTTGAATTTCGCTTATCGCCACTACTGAGAAGTCTGAAATGATGATCGACATTTACATGGCAATTTCTAATTCTACAGTAGAGCGAAATTTTTCGGAAAATATCTTAACGAGTAATAAAATTTACGGGATCTATTTTTTGCAGATCGTAAAGAAAATCGCAAAAAGAAAATCTGCAAAAACTCCACGCCATAGGGTATTTGTTGCCGCATTTGTCGCTAACATAGTAGAACGATTTTCATAACTACTGCTTCAAGGTCGTACAATGACAATTTCTCAAGTGTTGCTCTTTAACATTTTTCGTGCAACATGTCTCGCAAGGATTCGACAAAATTACGAGACAAATCGCATGAAACTTAGTGTAAAAAACACCTAAACGGAAGCAAAATTTATCTTAATCTTTTATCTCCAAATAGATTTGAAGGACATAGCGCGATAATCCTTACAAGATCGTGCGTAAAAATATACCGACCAATTTAACTGAACACTCTACGCTATTGCGGCCGAAAACACATAAAAGCAGAAAGAAAACATCTTTTTTTCCACCTTTGGCTCCAAAAACGGAAATCGGAACCTTTAAAACGATTTTGTACCTCCTACAAAGCTAATGCCTAAGTAATCTTATATCGCAAAAGCTAAGAGAACCTCATTATGTTAGCATGCATATTCAAATTAAACAATTCCAGTATTTTGCGAAACAATCCCGTCACTTTTGGGTGTTCTTAGTTGGCTCTTCATTTCTTCTCTTATTATTGAAACCCGTTTTGGTAAAAAATAATGGCATAATCTCCCCCGCTTTAACAAACGAAATGAGCAACTTAACACCGACTTTCACACCGCGTTTTTTAAATTTCTGATCTAAAAGCGTTCGCGGCGGCTAAACGTTTCACAAACATTTCGCAATTTTTGCCTTTGTCTCTCGCGTTTCAAAACAGTTTGGGCTGTTTAGAATCGTTTTTAGCAGTCCAAACAGTGACGCATAACACGAAATAAACTGGTTGTAAGGGAGGTAATGGAAACGACACGCACTACAATACATACAAAAAATAACGATTAGTGATCGTTTCCAGTGAGCTCTACTATTTCCATTATTTCCTCGTTCGCTGTTGCTTTTTGCCGTTCCGCTTTTGAAACCCTGGTTGAGTCTATCTCGGAGACTTGTTTCGCTGCAGGCAATGCCTGGTTAGCAGTTTCTGTCCAACTAAACTTTGCATCTGACTGCACATCGTCCGAATCCTCTAGTGCGCTTCCCGTCTGGTTATCAGGTGTTTGATTGTGTTCCGACGTTGCTACAACAGCAACTGCAGTATCTGTGCGATCATTTTCCTTGTCATTTAGCGACGCATCAGAACATTCTCTCTCGCTCACATTTTCTGCCGCAGGTTCCCCATCCTCACGCGATTTATCTGCGTTTATTTTGTAGCTGTAAACTTCAACGGTGACTGAATGCGCATTTGACGACTGAGAACAACACTCCGCTCGCTTCCCGGTTAGATCCTCGATTATTTTCCCGCTCGCGCTGTAGTCACTTACGTCGTCAACATCATCCCCTTGTCCCTCGTTTGCAGCAATTTCGATTCTGTCCCCAGCATTTTCTTTTATGTCCTCGCCTTCAATCTCCTTGCCAACGCTCGATGAGCCCGGGAGCGATTGTAAATCTTCGGCCTTTATTCGTTCTCGTCTGCGAAGCTGAGGATGAAAGAGAAGGGGATTTTGAAGTTGTTCTTGCGCACCTTGAAACTTTTCCACCGCTGGGTCGGGGTCTCTCTCGTCGACGTGATAAACTCTCAATTCTCCAACATCTCGCAAAAGACACAGAGTCGAATCTGAGACCATGTAGATTCTTGGTTGCAAACAAATAGTCTCATGAGTAGGCGACGAATTTATGATAACAGCATGTGAGGGACTGCAGCCCATTATTTTGCCTTTTTCTGCATAAAATGAATTTGTGAAGTTATTATACAATCTGTAGAACAAGACATGAAGTTTTCTGATGGCAGATGAAACTGTGTAACTTTCGTCGATCGAAGTAGCTTTTCAGAAAGCCAGCTTACTTTAAGTTCTGCCAATCAAAAGCGTATTTCTCTTGTCCGCATTATCTATTCAAAACATTATCCGGTTCTTTTCAATATAAATACCCTCTGGCCAGCTGTCTGCAAACTCGACGACACAAAATTGGTTGCTATTTATATCGCAGCGCCTGTAATTTTGCGCGAACGATTCCAAAGGGGGCCTTCACCGCATTATTTACCGATCATTTTTTAAGCAATGTGCTAGCGGAAGATGTGCAAAAAATTGCCTCTACGTGAAAACGTCTTCGAATGCATCTTCTAACACTAAAATAAACAACAGCAAACTGTCAACAGTTCAAGAACTTCCACTTTCCTTTATTTTTTCTATTTTTTCTTTCTTTTTTAGCTATTTAAAATTTTTTGGTGACATGAACATCAGCTGTCGAAAATGCTCCCGTTTAAATTTACATATTTTTTGTTTATTAAAAACAGAGTTTTTCCCTTAAACATAAAAACCTGCGGGAAATAAAAAAGATGAACTTTGCCATGCTATACAACTGAGTTAATAAAGAAATTTTGCCACCGCAAAGAAATTCAAAATAAATTTTAGGGTTATATTAGCCCTTTGTCAGAGCGAATCAGTTAATAAATCCAAATCTTTGTGTTTTACTTCCCCTCTGACGCAGCACCAGTTCCTTCATATACTAAGCCCTTCATTCACTTACCATGCTATAATTTGGAATTACTTATGATAAGTTTTTTGTTTTTGTTTTTTGGGACAAGTGACAACTTTATGGCTTTGCCACTTGTCGGGAATGAAGTCTGACTAGAGTTTCCTAAACCGTCGAACTTCTTTTAATAACTTTTTGAGTCCGTGAAAGACATCCTAGAGTGAGATCAATTTAAATAAAAGGTACGGAGAAGTAGATTCGTATGGTGTTGTTTGCTAAGCTGTCTACATTGGTAAGACTTTTGAATATGTACACGGAATCCTTAGGGCTTGGCTAAATTAGGAAACACTGTTGCAGAACATTTTTTGTGGGAAGTGAATGTTTTCCAGTTTAGCCACACGAGAAACACATGTTGCGGAAGCAAATTTTGCTTCTTGGAAAAAAGTAAAAGCGTAGCTGCTTCCCAGGTGCAAACTTTGCTTGGGAAACATATGTTGCAGAGTTTAACCACAGAAGAAACAATGAGGAGAAACAATGATTTCGCAACGTTTCCTAGTTTAGCCAGGCCGTAAGAGTGGCCATCTAGACGAAAGCTATCGTGAAATAGCGCTTTTATGTGATGCTGGTATTGTTAAAAATCGATTTTTGGAAAGTAAAATTTGTTGTTTTTTTTTTACCGCTCGGGCGTTTCATCGTTTTTAGCAATCGACTTGTTTACTTGCTTCCAAGAGACTTCTCAGCGGAAAGCCGTGACAATGTTGCCTCTACGTGCCTCTGTAATCTCAGATCAGATAAAAACAGCCAACAGGATGACAAACAAAACTCTCAACCTCAAAGAAAGTAAACGTGTAATAAGACTGGTTTATTCCTACCAATTGTTTTTGCTGTTAATTGTCAGTTGACGTGGGCATTAGTTGGAAAAAGTTTCCGTTTAATATACAGAATTTCTTTTCATTAAATTACTACAGAAAGTGTCATTAAGGATTGGCGGGTGACCCGTGAATTTAAGTCAAATCATGGAAGCAGCCCCAATGTTATTTACCACCAAACATAACTACAAATTACAAGGTGATGATATGTAAATATCGAAGAGGCGCGTTGGTGTAGTGATAGTGATTTCGATCGGGAAATCGTATCCTGTTGTTTCTCTACGCAAATTTTGCTCCACATTTTCTCTTATCTATCGTAGGGAATCTAAAAAAGTTCTCAGAATAACCACGGGTGACCACCCTCTCTTGCGACCGTGTTTAGAATGTGTTTATAAATTACTTTACCGGTTGTCACATTTGTCTTTCTAAGGGCGCTGTTCAGGGCCTTTAAACTGACCTTAATTATATAGAAACAGTCCAACACATTAAAATGATTTCGTTTTTCGTTTCTCTGTGTTTTTGTTTATTTCACCCTCATGAGAGCAGTTTTACAAAGTATGACTCTCTCAGAAGTATACTTCTGTTGTGACAATGTTTAGAATTGGTTTTTAATTACTTTTACCAGTTGTCTAATTAGTCTTTTTAAGGGTGATTTTTAGGGCCTTTAAACTGACCTAAATTATAAATAGAAACAGTCAAACATTAAAATGATTTCGTTTTTCGTTTCTCTGTTGTTGCTGTTTATTTGACTCTCACGTGAACAAAGTATGACTTTTATACCTTTTACAAAGTATGACTCTATCAGAAGTATACTTCTGAGGTCACTTGAACAGGGAACTGGAGAGCCCGTGAACTGTATAAATCGTTCTATGGAGGTCTCCTTGAGAAAGAGGTTGCCACCGTGTCCCTTTCGTGTATCTTCGGATCGTTGTTGTTTGTTGCTTTGTTGTTTGTGTACCGTTTGTTTGTTTTTTTTTTCTTTCGAATGTTCGGGAATATTATGTCTCGCTGAACATGACACTTGCCGTGCGTTTACCTCCTCTGTTCTTCAGTGTTTTTATTCGCATTCCTTATAGCAGCTGACAACTTACTCACACCTTCACCCGCTAGTGGTGTCGGTGGCCCATCAGGGCAGTTGAAAGCCATTAATACAACCACCAACGAGCCATAACATAACCTGTTCCAGGCTCCAAGATAGTGAAGAAAGCGCAAATTGAGAAAACAAGCGCGAAAAACGCGTGGGGGCTGGGGAAAGACGAGGCGGCAGCTCTCCTTACAGCTTTCCCTTTTCCCGCCAACACCCCCCTTTTCCCCAGATCCCGCGCGTTTCCTTTCTAATTTTCGTGCCGTCCTTACCATCTGAGAGCCTGGAACAAGATAGCTTTAAAATGCCATAAGAATACTTTTTTTTAACATAGCCTTTAGTTAACGCACGCTGCGATTGGTTGAAAACCATGCTGCTGTGGCAACACGAATTGGAAGTTTGGCGTGAGTGTTTCCATAACTGCCTCAACTACTCGTAAAAAGCCGAGACTTGCCTGCCGAGTTAAAATTGCTCCTTTTTCTCCTGTGGTGCTGGATAATGAGAGAGACAGAAAACAAGAGAGGAACGCGAATTTCTTGTGGATCTGTTATCTTCTTTGCAATAATTTCAGTCAAAATAACAGGACATAACACTAAAGGGAACGGGTATCAAAGTTCTCGTTGCGCAACCTTCAAAACGAAAAATCTCGATTTCTCAACTAAATTCCGACACTCAGAGAAGCTGCAATTTAGTTCCTATTAAGTTGAAATTATTTCTTTGATTCTAATTGATCTGTTATCTTCCATAAGGGGAAAACACAAATAGAAGCACATTTAAGATCGTGATTACGCTGTCGCAACCTTCAACTTGCAAAATCAGAGGCGATTTCCTAATTTTCTTCGGGCTCCACGATCGCTTGTTCGCCGTCGTCTTCGTCTTACGAAACTCATGAGACACGAATTAAAAAATCAGCTTTATTTCACGATTTTGTAGTTTGGCATTTACACGGTATTTTAACTCACTTTGCGCATTATTTTAAAAAATGGGTTGATCACCAACATATCTGCAACCAATACACTGAACACGTGGTAACAACAACAAACGCAACCTGTTTCCCAGGGTCTCTTCCTCCCCCCCCCTCCCCCTCCCCCTCCCCCTGGAGGGAGAAGGGGCGGGAAGAGGGGAGAGCCTGAGAACGACTTGGCCACGTACAATCATCTTAATCCTAGTCTGCTGTTGGTTTGCCAAGAGAAAGAGTTTCTGAAACAATGTACATTCGAAGCTACCGACATCAAACGAGTCGCCTACACTAGAGTTGTCCATTTCCAGATGTAGGTTTTATACGAGTATATCGGCACCTCTTTTTAACTTTCTGACTTTTGAACAACGAGTTATTCTGTCTGCCTGTGCCATAACAAAGCCAGTGAACCGCCGTAAAAACGAGGAGTACGTATTCTAGATATTCTTTCCAACTTAAGGAATGTTCTGTAAATTGGGCTAAAGACAACATATCAGAGCCCTCTTAAAAGGTTCCAAATCTGTTACTGGAGGATTTGGCACTAAAAAAACACTTGTTTCCCAGAATATCACAGTGCATTAAAACTTTCAACGATCACAACGATTAACGCCTGTATTCTAACTGTGTTTTCAACAAGCAGGGCTGTTTTACTATCTATGACACAAAAATAACTATCGCTATAACTATAACCTTTAAATCTCAATAAATTCTAACAACGTCTTGTTGACCGCACGGTGTTTGCGTTTTTCGATTTTACTCTCTAATTTCTTTTACTTTTCAAACGTACCGATGTCGATGTAATGCGTGATTAGTGTTGTGTGACATTTTTACTCGTGTCACACAACACGAATCACGCGAACAGGTGAACTATCGATTAATAAAGCGTACTTATCACGAGTGTCGTGATAAATTTTTAACCTTCTAATTTCCTAAACTACTTGTGGTTCTAAGCGAATCCCCTTTTAACCAGCCTCTGTTGAACAAAAATAACTATTTCACGGCAGCTACCTGCATTCAGGCAAGAACCTGCTCCAGCAATGTCCATAAGACAGTTCATAAACAAACATGTCCTTCTTATCGCGCCACATATGCTATTAAAATTTCCTTCACAGCCCGACTGTCAAGGTTTCATTTTACTTGAACAATACATGTACATTATGATAACTCTGATAATTATCTACCAGGCAATAAAACTCATATTCTTATCTCTTCATACGACGGCGAGCCTTCGTCTGGCGACTCTTTCTTTAGCTGCACGTGGCTGATGGTGTTTTCAAAGTGTTTTCTAAGCAGCTCAGTCTCGTCCGTTCCTTCCAATCCAGGAAGATCTTCGCGAATTTTCTCGAGCAGCTGATTGATCACAGTAACTGTCACCTAAGTAATGAACAGGAGAGGGGTAGTTTGAGTCTCACAATTACCCCCAATCGATTAAATCGACGTCGACCCATCGATCGATCGATCGATCGATCGATCGATCGATTGATTGATTGATGGATTGATTGATATAGGCCCATGGCCTCCTGAGACTGTAACTTGGCAATGGGACAACATCAAGGTGCTACAAAATTAGTCAGGGAGCCGAAGTAACAACTTTGTCACATTTAGAAACAAAGGTAACAGCTTTGAAACAGAACTCTACAAAAATATTGGAGGAAATTGAACATACAGTTGACTCCAAATATCTCCAACATGCAAGGGAAAACAAAAATTGTTCGAGATAACGAGATTTCGAGACAGCCAACAGTAAATAACTGAGGAACATCGTCCAAGGAAAACGAGTTTCACTTGGGAGATTCCAGATTACCGGGGTTCGAGATGATCTGGACTACTATACTCCTTTACCCATCTTACCGTGTCTGCTTTCTTTTCAAAGTAGTAAAGGTAACGATTCAGGACTTCTACAAACAGTTGAACCTGGATAGTGCTGTCCATACACTGGTTAGCAATCCTAACAGCCTTCTTTAGACACTCAGTGACACGCTTGCTGTCACGGCACTGTGAAATGATCAAACACACCTTAATAAGTTAAGGTGAAATCCTGGGGATTCAGGTGGTCAGGAGTCAGGTGGTTCACAGAGACCAGTGCTTAAACCCGGTTTCTTTAGCATAAAGCAACCAGGTGCACACTATCCCCATTGGACGGAATACTAGTCCATCACAGGATACCCAGCATACCGGTACGTACTATCCCAACGCCATGGAATGCTAGTCCATCGCACGATATCCAGCATAAAGTGACTGGGAGTATCACTACTCCCCCTGGATGGGATGCTAGTCCATCACAGGATACCCAGCATAAAGTGACTAGGAGTATTACTACTTCACCCTGGATGGGATGCTAGTCCATCACAGGATACCCAGCACAAAGTGACTAGGAGTATTACTACTTCACCCTGGATGGAATGCTAGTCCATCACAGGATACCCAGCACAAAGTGACTGGGAGTATTACTACTCCCCCTGGATGGGATGCTAGTCCATCACAGGATACCCAGCATAAAGTGACTGGGAGTATTACTACTTCCCCCTGGATGAGATGCTAGTCCATCACAGGATACCCAGCACAAAGTGACTGGGAGTATTACTACTTCCCCCTGGATGGGATGCTAGTCCATCACAGGATACCCAGCACAAAGTGACTAGGAGTATTACTACTCCCCCTGGATGGGATGCTAGTCCATCACAGGATACCCAGCACAAAGTGACCAGGAGTATTACTACTTCACCCTGGATGGAATGCTAGTCCATCACAGGATACCCAGCACAAAGTGACTGGGAGTATTACTACTCCCCCCTGGATGGGATGCTAGTCCATCACAGGATACCCAGCACAAAGTGACTGGGAGTATTACTACTCCCCCCTGGATGGGATGCTAGTTCATCACAGGGTACCCAACATAAAGTGACTGGGAGTATTACTACTCCCCCCTGGATGGGATGCTAGTCCATCACAGGATACCCAGCACAAAGTGACTAGGAGTATTACTACTCCCCCTGGATGGGATGCTAGTTCATCACAGGGTACCCAACATAAAGTGACTGAGAGTATTACTACTCCCCCCTGGATGGGATGCTAGTCCATCACAGGATACCCAGCATAAGGTGACTGGGAGTATCATTACTCCCGTCTAGATGAGATGCTAGTCCATCACAGGATACCCAGTATAAAGTGACTAATACCCCATTCACACCAACAAAACATGTTTAATTAAACCAGGTTTAACAAAATGAAATTCAGCAACAGAAAGCTGAATGACTAGTTTAAACAAAGAATTCAAGTGAGCTTTTACTTGTTTTTTCATTTGCACTAAATTTGCAGTAGAAAAAAAATCAGCAAACAACTTTTGTAAAGAAAACAATTTTAAACCTTGTTTAATTAAACAGCTTTTAAACGTGTTTAAGCTTTGGTGTGAATGGGGCATAAGAGTATTTCTACTCATCCCTGGATGGCATGCTAGTCCATCACAGGATACGCAGCATAAAGTGACTAGGAGTATCACTACTCCCCCTGGATGGGATGCAAGTCCATCACAGGATACCCAGCATGAAGCAACCAGGAACATTCTATCCCCACTGGATGGAATGTTAGTCCATCACAGGGTAACTCCCATCATTTTGTTAGAATTCTCTTACTGATGGTTCACTGGTATTCATTTGTACACCTTCACTTTTAGTTAACAACTATTTGCTTTGTATTTAATTTTTTCGTAACGTGTACAGTAATCAAGCTATTGCAAGTAATATATTGTAAGTACTGTAACGTGTATTGTAAGTAAGTTACTGTAAGTAATGTATTGTAAGTACTGTAACGCTTTTTGTTAGTTAAGTGACTGCACGTAATGTTTCCTAAGTACTGTATTGTGTTGTTGCAAAAAAAAAAAAACACCTGGGTAGAGAGACTGTGGAGTAGTAAACACAATTATAAGAGGTGACCTCTTGAAGTAATATTGACTTTTATATTTTTTAGGAATCGAGTTGGGGAGGGGAGAGGCAAAGCTACTATTCAAGGAATTAATTATTTGGAAATGGTCGCTAAATAATTTAATGATTTACCTCTCCTCCTTCAGCCTCCCGGCTTTTCCCAGACCAGAACAGGTGTGAACACACACCCACAGCTCTGCACTGATCTGGCTTCTTAAGCAGTTTGGACGCAGCCAGAGCACACTGCGTGCGCAAAGGCTCATGGTTCTCCTCACCAAAACAACTCATCTGTTCAAAAGTGCTAATTATGAGAGTGATGGCTGCCAACTGAGCTTTAGAATCACTGATCTCATCTTCATATAGAGCAAATGCCTGAAAATAGATACCACAATCAACAGAGTAGAACTGGTTAAAATGTTTCAAGTGAAATTACAGGGGTGCGACATCTGTTAAGTTGAGTCACTAGCCATCGGCAAGTGAGCTTCAAAAATCTACTAGCCCACGGCACATTTCAGTCGCCCAGATTCCTTACCAATGTCTTTCTTTACCCATATCATCTAACCTGCAACCAGGCATTCTTTCTGCCTTTTGTTCTCCCCCTCGCGCTCCCCCACCCCCCCCCCCCCCCCACGAAAAAAGAATGCCTGATCGCAGATTACATATCATCCAGACCCTGGCAGTAGAGCTAAAGCCTGTGAAGGAAGCGACAGCAATGTGGTTCCAGTGCGTTCCAGTGAGTTTTTATGGTAAATTAAAAAAAAAGGTCCGTACGATTCTACTCGCCCATGGACTACTTGATTTTTGCTCGCCTCGGGCAACCGGGCAAGTGGAGATGTCGAACCCTGAAATTATTTAGTATAATTATTTGTGCAGAAAAATCACGTCAACCTCAAATACAGATGAACCACCCTGTGAAAGTACTCTCCCAGGTAGCCTGTGAACAGGATCCTTAGTGGCATATAGGACCCAAGGAAAATGAGCCCACTCTGTAACTTGCATAACCTGTGAGTGTCAAAAGAAAAGCTGGGGACCGGGCAGCATATGCTAGTATGGTATTTTCTTTATCAAAGTTCTCAAAGGATGCCTGAATATCTTTTTACATCACATAACTTTCAACTTACAAACCCCCAAAATTTGTCGGTATATGAGACTGGTATACGACACCTGCCTTTTATTGCCTCTTTGACTCATGAATTCATAAGCAACTGATTCAGCATTTGAGAACTCACCCTGTTTATGTATTTTTACACTACAACAGGCAGTTATAGGTCTAAACAGCAAATTTCATTCAACAGGTTATTTTACAATCCACTAGAAGGTTATTATGTGCAGGTTTTCACTGCCACTAACTCTCATGACTTCCGTTCCCTAGTCTCATCACCTCTCACCTGACTCATGAATTCATAAGCAACTGTTTCAGCATTTGAGAACTCAGCCTGGTCAGCCACTAGAGCTCCTTGGAGGAACAGCCTTAATGACAGCTCAGCATACTCTGCTTTGGCAAGAGCAGCTATTGTCTGATGACAAAACTGAAAGATCTTCTGACATTTCTTGTCCCACTTGTCATCCTAGAAAAAATAAAGGTTTTTAGAAAAAAACTTTTCATGTTATTGAACTCTGTGTTGGTGAACTGTTTATGGATCAGTGGGTTTGCATCTGAGAGCTGTCGTATTGTGTCTGGGAAACTCAAACACTTCTGTCTGTTGCTGATAGTAGAAAATCAACTTATAGTTTATGTCAGTTGCAGCTAAATGAATTACCTTTTTCCTTGTGGAGGCAACAAACCTTTCTTCTTTGCTGTGTTGCTAGCATGGGTGTGGGAACAGATTTGAAAAAAGGGGGCCAAACTTCTTAAGTAAACAAATTAATGGGCAAATTCCTTAAGAATCCCAATATCCTGAGATGTGCAGAACGTATGCGCAGCGACAAAAGGAGGCACCGTCCTTAAGGGGGCTTACAGATATAGCCAACATCTCAGTTAGCAACACTTGGCCTGATTTATCAGTGGGGAGGGGTGCTAAGGCTGACTCGGGTTTAGTTCCCTGTGACCTCCCACCCCACTTACTGCACTTATGATTGCCATTTCACTGTGAAAATCAGTATGTAGCCACCCCTTCACAAAGACACAACTGCTGAGAGAACTGGGGTGAGAAATTTCTAGGGAAATTTGTCACAACAAAGTACAAATACCAGTGTTAACTTTGCAAAAGTGCCTACAAATAAGAGTTAAACCCCAGGCTAGGCTGGCAAGGCTTCATTTTTGAAAAGCCGCATTGACAGTGCAAGCAAAACCTCACTTGTATAGTCATGACTTGAGTTTAAAAAGTTCACAAGTTTAAGTTCAAGTTCAGTTCAAATTAAGTTCCAGTATACTGGTAAGCCACACCCCTGTGACACAGCACCCAAGGGAACTCTAACCTGTAAGTAATGCCAGTAAGTAGTGTCCCTAAACTTGTGTGAAAATTAACTGATGTAAAACATGCCAATCTCCAATGGCTTTAGGAGTGATTCCAATTTTCACCAGTTACCTGTTCCTGAACGTCTCTGTATTGATAGGCAAGCTGAAATGCTGAGAACACAATGGGAGGTAACGTGTACTTTATTCTCTTCTCTCCACCACTGCCAAAGTGTTTTCTTGCTGTGTTAAGGATCTGCCAAAAAAGAAAACAGAATTCTAAATAACTGGCAGTGCTACATGCTGTGCCATTACCACTTGAACAAAGTTTTTGAATAGTTTTTTACAACTTTTTGGCAGATTTTAGACAACTTTTTTATCCCTTCCACGTCAACTGGTCAATAATAATAATAAAAATAATAATAATAATAATAATAATAATAATAATAATAAGTAAATATTTTGACAGAATAAACCTTCATTGCAAGAGCACTGTTATCAATGGGGTCCTGTAACATAAAAACCTCATACAAAAGGAAAGAAAAAGAAAAAAAACTACAATCTAAAATCTAAAAATCTAAAACCTAAAATACAAAATCAAAAACTAAAATCTAAAATCTAACTACCAGGCAGTAAAGAAAAGCCGGGATAAAAACTGTTCACCACATAAAAATTTGGTCAATTAAAATATAAGAATAATTTGTACGGCAGACTTGTCAAGTTTCATGTTCACGCTTGTGACTTCTCCTCTTACAGTTCAAAGATTTGATTGGTCCGTTGAACCAGAAGCCATAAAAGTCGTCAACAGATGCCAGGAGTCAAACCCCCTACCTTCTATTCTGCGAACTGATGCCCTGCCAACTTAAATCCTAGTCAACCAGGCAGCAGTTATCAACATGATGTTCAAATAGCTGCAATGCTATAAACTTACCAGATACTGCTGGTCGGGATTATCAGCTTTCAGTAGTGTCACAAATTTGCCCATCAAGCTCTGCTCTTCAGCAAAGTCTTCAGGATCATCCTTTATAAGACAAACAGAGTGATATTCTCAATGCAAAAAGACTAAGATGCGCTCAATAAAATAATGAACTTTTAGTGTAAATAATTACTTACTGGCTCAGAGGGCTGATCTTCTTGGTCACAAACCAAAGTTGACACAAGATTCAGAATAGCATCCACCTGAAAAAAAAAGCACATAAAATCTATTTCAGTTGGGAAAATTATTTTCAACAATATTTGGCTGCTGGCAGACTGCTTCTTCAAGCCTTGAAATATTCACTTTATATTACTACTGCAGTAAACTCCCACTACCTCAAGCATGGAAGGGAAACAAAAATTGTTGTGATGAAGTAAATAACAACCAAAGGAAAGATCTACAGGGTCCATGACCAAATCTAGATATCTGAAGTTGGAAACTTTTTCTCTTGTGGCAATTTATTCAAGGTAACTCCCTCCTCACCCTTCCCCTACTAATGTTGTCAGCATCCATGCACCATAAAGGTTAAATTTCTCAACTTTTATTGGCTAAACCTGATAGTACAAGCAGAGTGTCCCTCATGTGACAAATGATGTCTTCAGTTTCTGTCAGTTATAAAAAAGGTGTGAGAGTGAAAGGATTGAGAAAGAGTTTGCAAGAAAGATGCATGAATTTGCAGAACAGAGGTATTTGACAATGGTCTGACCATTTCATTTATTCGCACTCATTTATTCTCCCTCTACAGTATGGGATTCATATGAATTCACAAATGACCAGCTCCCAGTTGGCTTGATAGCTCAGTTGGTTAGAGCACTGCAGAGGTATCACAGAGTCATGGGTTCGAATTCCATTCATGCCTAGGGTTTTCAGGTTCTTTATTTTCAACAACTTAATTGTTGCTTAAACAGTCTCTAATGGTCGTCATCATTTCTTACTTCATTCGCAGTTTATATGTACAACTATTTCATATGGTCACACTCAATGGAAAAACCATATGTAAACATTTATCCAAATATTCCAAATTCGTGTTTATCTGGCAGATCTGGTGTTCAATTCGGGAGACTGGAAGATTTGGTCTGTATCCAGCAGACTGCCAGATTAAGATGTGAAAGTTGATTGACGTGCTATTGGTCACTTGCCTGTTCTTGTGTAGGAATGCAGATGGCACTTTCAACTGCATTAGTCACCACATACAAAGACATCTCTTTTCTTGAGCTGTAGTCAAAGTAATTAAACAGGGGAGCAAAATACTCCAGCTTAAGCAGGGTTAAAACGTTGTTGTAGGAATCCACTGGGATCTTTAGAAGTCTGGTCAGTTCCTTTGAAACTGCATTGTTCTTGTCCATGCTGGAAACAGATAAAAGGTAAAGTCCATCTTAGTGCCAAATGGCCCTTCAGTTTCCATTGGACAAAGTTGAGCAAGTAAGGGTATTACTACCCCCATCCACACCCCCCCCCCCCATGGAATGTTACATTTCTGGAATGTTATGCTGCCACCAAATTCTACCGTGAAAGTGCACCATGGTTTAACAATGAACGTTATACTGACTTTAACCCATCCAGTCAACAACTCCTTTTTGAGGATTACAATCTGCCCCCAGACACCAATCCAACACTAAGTAGAAAATTTGGAATCTTTGAAGTATTAGCCCAAAAATATTTTTACTCATGTAAGATGATGGAAAAGATCCCTGAATTAAGTGAACTAAAACAAAAGCTTTTAACACAATGGAAAATTGAGACATGCGAAACTGTCCTGGCACATTAAAATACTTAGGCTGTGTTCTATTGGGATCAACCGTTTTTGGTTGGTTTGATTGGTTGAGTATTTCCGTGTTCTATTGGGAGAAAACATTTTTGGTTGGTTAAGTTGGTCAAGGTTTTCAACCAACTCAGAGCTTGGTTGAAACGGTTAAAAAGGATGGGTAGAATCTGCTGACATGTTAGCCAGCATCAGTTTTTCTGCTTTGCATCATTGCTTTTGTGCGTAAACTGTTCCAGTGTGCATGTCATCACGGTGACATTGTCAACAAACAACAACCAGAATCTTGAACCAGAACCATATCAGAACCTTGATATGAGAGAGGTTTCCCTCTTGGTGCAGTCACACTCTGACCAAAGCATGTTGCTAAATATTCTAATTTTAGCAACCGATTCACAATGTGGTAGAATCAATTCTTCTAACAGTTCTTGAAAGACAACCAAAAAAAAAACCTACTGTGTACTCCATCACAGGGTTGTTACGCATTCAGAGCCCTATTAGCTCACAACTGCCACAGCTAAACACAGATTTCACAGCATGAAGCAACTTAAGGTATTTCTCCTCCCCTACCCCACTGGAAGGGATGCTAGTCCATCCGAGGGTTGCCCCCAGCATTTTGGGTGCAGAGAGAGAGGAAAACAACACAACATGATGCAGAAACCAACTTTAAACCACAGAACCTCTGTTCTTCTGATTCTTCCATCTAATCTACACTATACACTGCATCACCACGGCAGCTCCTTTCACAGGGTTGTACCGTAGCACTTTGTTTAAAACAGGCACCAATAAATGAGGGGCTGAGAGCATAACCGTCTTATGTCGAATTTTAGGCCGCTTTTTCATTTTGCTCAAAACTGCCTGAATTTTAGCACGTGACCTTCCCTTCATTCATAGAACATTGCCCAGATAATTCTTTCACCGATTTTCGCTTGGTTTTCGAGTAGGTGGACGACTTCCCCAACAGGAAGCAGGGTATGCAGGGTATTTTAACTATATAAACTAAAAATCTTCTTGAGGTCCGAAACATGTTGAGCTAGCTCAGTCAGTTAATGCGGCGGCTTTACACTCCTGATAGTTGCTGGTTCGAATCTGTCTTGAGCCACTTTTTATTTCCTCTTTTTAATGAATTCTCTTCTTTTGTTCATTTATTATTGTTTTTACACTCGTTTGAAGAACAAACTGCTGTTCAGAATCCACCGAAAAACTTTAGAAGTGTCGCAAATTCTGCAACACGAAGCGTAGCATGCAGTGCGTCTTACAAAATTACCACATTCGCGCGTAAGCTCAGTTGGTGGATGACACAAATACACGAGAAGGTGACGTGAATATTTAAATACAACACCGCTAAAATTAACCGGTAATTTGCGACCAGATTGTTGTCCCTTCGTTCTTCTCATCGTTCGCCCCTTAAAATACCCAATGTTTCCACATCCACATCTGAGAGCGGGCGGCAGTACACCGACTTGACTTTTTGGCCTCGTTTTTCTCGAAAACGAAGCGAAAATCAGTGGAAAAATTATCTGGGCAATGTTCTATGAATGAAGGGAAGGTCACATGCAAAAATTCAGGCAGTTTTCAGCAACATGAAAAAACGCCCTAAAATTCGACATAAGACGGTTATGCTCTCAGCCCTTCAATTACGCGCTGTCAATAGTTAACTCATGACACTGACACGCGACCCCACGCATGCAACGATTTACCGTGCGAATTACATTATATATTTTGGCTACTAATCATTGCAAAGGACGTTGTTGCGGTCTTATGTGCACTTTCATTGGAGGCCATAAGGGAAGGAAACTGTAGAGTCTAAATGCCGACAGTTTGGGCAATGTTTTCTCTGTTTTCGCTACGGTTTACCATGGTAAATCGTTTGTTTAAAAAAAAACACTAGGTTAACTATTTACTAGTAACGATTTACCATGGTAAATCGCTAAGATTTTTGGCGGGAATTGTTTTGTCGCGACATAGTAGTAGCCTAAAAGGCTTATATTCGTTTCACCTTTTCGCAGGTGCCCTTGTTTTAAGAAAACACAAGGTCAAACAAAGGCATTACAGATATCTTGATAACTTTTGCACTTTACCGTTTACCATTCCTTTCTTATTACCGTTGTGTGAATAATTAACAGGGGATGCAAATCGTGCCACATGGCATCCGCTATTTTACAGCGCTGACGACAGTGAAACATTGCTGTCTTCGAAAAACAAAATAGCTTATTGCCAATGTAAAATACTCCTATTTCTTTAATGAAGGTTTAGTTTCTGTTGTAGTCTGATATATGTTGTTTTAGTGCGAGGGAGTAAAGTAGACCGAAATGTGAACAGAGATGGAGCATGAAAACTGTTACCTCCTCAATCATGTAAATCAGTGCAGTAAAATATGAGGCTTACTTGGCTTAAGTGAACAAGTTATTGACTTGTCAAATTTTGCACAGTAATGCACTTTCCTAATATTTGATAGGAGCGCCCTTTTTCGGATGACCATGTCAATCCGTTTAGGCATGATGCTTATTAAAGTGTTCACTGTTTCTACGGCTATTGAGTAAAATGTATTTATGGCAGGAGTTTGAAGCTCAACAGGGCATACGTGCGAATAACATCAGCTAAAAACGGGACGATAGCATATGTACTTAACAAGGCGTGATCTGTACTATCCGTTGTTATCTCTGTTAATCACCAATACAATGTCGTTCACATTGCGTTGGAACACTAGACGAAAGGGCGAGATTTATCGCGGCTCGAAATGGCGAGTCGATCGCAGATTCGATCCTCTCCCTCTCCCTCTTCCAATGTTGCATTCGCCAGCACAGTACGACCGACCGAAATACAACATTGGGGGAGGGAAGAGGGCGGGGGAGGGAAGAGGGCACTGGTGTTCCAACTAATGTGACTTGGGGTTGTATTTGCTAAGTTGATATGGGAAAGCGAACGTATGAATGTCTGTTTTGGAAGAAATATATTTTTGCTTCAAGAAAGAAACTGCCGTTTTGAAATCATATGAGGGGCTGAGAGCATAACCGTCTTATGTCGAATTTTAGGCCGCTTTTTCATTTTGCTCAAAACTGCCTGAATTTTAGCACGTGACCTTCCCTTCATTCATAGAACATTGCCCAGATAATTCTTTCACCGATTTTCGCTTGGTTTTCGAGTAGGTGGACGACTTCCCCAACAGGAAGCAGGGTATGCAGGGTATTTTAACTATATAAACTAAAAATCTTCTTGAGGTCCGAAACATGTTGAGCTAGCTCAGTCAGTTAATGCGGCGGCTTTACACTCCTGATAGTTGCTGGTTCGAATCTGTCTTGAGCCACTTTTTATTTCCTCTTTTTAATGAATTCTCTTCTTTTGTTCATTTATTATTGTTTTTACACTTGTTTGAAGAACAAACTGCTGTTCAGAATCCACCGAAAAACTTTAGAAGTGTCGCGAATTCTGCAACACGAAGCGTAGCATGCAGTGCGTCTTACAAAATTACCACATTCGCGCGTAAGCTCAGTTGGTGGATGACACAAATACACGAGAAGGTGACGTGAATATTTAAATACAACACCGCTAAAATTAACCGGTAATTTGCGACCAGATTGTTGTCCCTTCGTTCTTCTCATCGTTCGCCCCTTAAAATACCCAATGTTTCCACATCCACATCTGAGAGCGGGCGGCAGTACACCGACTTGACTTTTTGGCCTCGTTTTTCTCGAAAACGAAGCGAAAATCAGTGGAAAAATTATCTGGGCAATGTTCTATGAATGAAGGGAAGGTCACATGCAAAAATTCAGGCAGTTTTCAGCAACATGAAAAAACGCCCTAAAATTCGACATAAGACGGTTATGCTCTCAGCCCTTCAAATATTTTATTAGGACAGCATGGAGCATCGATATTAAAAGTTTTCAATTGTAGAGTATGTGCATAAATGTACATATATTATTCTACATTTTTTGTATACAGGACCAACTAAAATGTCCTCATTAAGGTCTCTGTGCTCTGTGTATCATCAATACACCCTGAGAAAACAGATGCTGCAGTATCATTACCTAAACAAGCAACTTACTGAGAAAGGTTAAGTTTGCTGAATATCTCTGAGGTGTACTGCAAGACTTTGTCCACATAATCAACTCTTTCAGGGTAGCACTTCAGAGCAAGGTTAATCAGTGACACCTGGAGAGCCACTATGTCCTCTGTTGGCATTTCACTACGTGTCTGAGACAAAAAATAGCAGTGTAAGTGATAATACAATATGGGCAAGCTTTTTACTAGTCAGAAGGGTATTTGGGGATCCTCTTTCTGCCTCTTTGTAAAGAATTCCAAGAACATTTACCTACTGAGCTTTTAAGCTCGAGCAAACAAAGATAAGAGTCGTTGAGAGTTTCAAGACAAGAGTTCGAACTCTTCAAGAGCCAAGAGAGCTACATGTATTGAGAGTGCATGGGAGTTAATAAGAGTGCATGAGAGTTGACGAGAGTGCACCAGAGTTACAGGCCAAAGTTTTGAGAGAGAGAGTTTTGAAATCCCATCAATTCCAGTGAAACAATGAGCATATTTATACTCTCTGACATTGAATGGGAGTCACCGGGAGTGCACATCACTGGTGCACAAAATTTGTAGTAACAAGTGCAATTAAACATTGTGCACAAAATTTTGCCAAGGAAGGCTATGTCCTCAATATCAAACGGTCTAGATGACATTCAAATATGGTCACTTGTTTTCCAGTTGTTTGAAGCAGTTCTGCTAAAAAA
The DNA here is from genome assembly GCA_964017195.1 of Siderastrea radians. Classification (NCBI taxonomy): domain Eukaryota; kingdom Metazoa; phylum Cnidaria; class Anthozoa; order Scleractinia; family Rhizangiidae; genus Siderastrea; species Siderastrea radians. The sequence goes on from OZ024890.1 coordinate 20,364,861, forward strand.
TTTAGTTGAACTACTTCAAACAAATTGTTTTATTATGCGCACATAGTAAGGTCTGTGATTAGAGTTGAGCTGAAACTTATTACATTACACTTGCAAGGGGCGTTATGAAACAGTATTGCTGTGCTGTGCTGTGCTGTGCTGTAACACAGAAAAAAGAATGCCTGTTGCGCATCATATATAAACATAAGACAACAGTTCATGCCCTGATTGCAATTTCACGAATTGAAGGCAAACATACAATGTAGCTACCTGGACAACAGAAGACACTTGTTCAGACATCACATCAAACAACCTGATCTCACTCGGGATTCCACCATCTTCCCGGTTTGCAAATAAAGCCAGTCTATCAATAAGTGATATAATGATATTTTTTATATTGACTTTCTCATGGAGATCAGCGCATGCTTGAAGGAACATGCTCAGAGTCCGGAGATGAAACTCATCTGGAAAGACCTGAATGACACACTCCATGAGATATTCCTGGGCAATTGGGTCTCTGCAGCTCACTGTTTGTTCAAATACCCCTGGAAGGACATTCTGTTAAATGAAAAGACACAAGCCAATGAAAATTTTAAGAAAACCACTTTTTTTTCGCCTATAATAGCCATGCAATTTTACCCCCAGTCACTTCACAAAGAAGCATCACAACATAACTCATCAATCAGGCAACAGGTGTCTGGTATTCTTAACAAGTAGAAGTTGGGTACCCATCTTCTTCCAAGCCTGAGATTTTGATAATATTGCAGCACCAAGATGGCAAACATTTCATGGCAAGTCATGATACTATGTCTTTGATCCCAAATGTCTTGCGAACTGGCTTGATTTCAGTCTGTGGTTTCAAAAAAATCATGAGATCGCAATGTGTGGTTCCAGAAAATATCCATACCCCCACCATGGAGGGAATTGGAAATTCCGGAGGGGTGGGGGGGTCAAAAGCCCAGGAAAATCCAGAGGAGAGGGGGGTTGAACGGATAAATTACTTTCCAGAGGGTCAACTTCGATTCATTCCGATGTGAGCTGCAGGTAAAGTTCGAAAATTACTACTTACCGAATTTGTAGATCTTTATTGTGGAATTAAATTAGTTTAACTGCTAAGTAAACACTTTTGTTAAACGTAAAACAGGTATTCTTTCTCCCAAAGGCGCTTTGGAAGCGATGTTGGGGCGGAAACGAAATAAACATTGTCATTGCGTACAAGTAGCCGCCATTACTCGTTACCAGTCTTCGAGAAGACAGCAACGCGTACCAGGAGTGGTTACATTTACTTATCAAGACAACGATCCTTCAACGAAATGTCTGCGTCGTGTAAACAACCTAAATTTTAAGCTTACCTTCACGATTGACATTAATTATAAGCGTCTTTTACGAACAATCAGTCCGTCCTTTTTAACTATGTGGCAACTGGCAAGCGAAGCGCGATCTCATTGACTCGTAGAAGTCGTGTTTTGCTAAGCTCAGCAACGAGAATATTTATTGCGAAGTACAAGTGTCGCCAAATACGTTTACGGGCTTTCTGCCTACTCTTGCACCTTCAAGTAACGGGCTCTTAACTGAGGGCTGGTATGCAGTGTAACGACTTTAGAGAACTCAATATTCGTTATTCTTTTTGTTTTGATCATTTCCCCTTAATTTTGTTTGTGCGTTTTCTTTGTTCATGATCGCGTTCATGTTGAAGTAACGTTTATCAGGAACACTGCGACTTTTCAAGCGAATTCTTCAATAAAACGAACGTTTTACATACTTTTGTCAAGGTAATTTTACAGATACCTAGTATATCTGTTTGACGTAGAGAAGAACAGTTGGTATTGGTAGGATCACTAATATGTTATGAGTAAGTTATGACTATGTACGTTATTATTTTAAACACTAATAAAACGCGTCCTACGATAATCGGAACGGCTTAGTTTCATTTAAATTTGGATCAGTTGCTTCATTTTTAACTCTCCCTTCTTGAACGAAATTTTCCAGAGGGGTTGGGGGGTTGTTTGACAAACTGTGGAAAATCCGGAGGGATGGGGGGGTTATAGCTTACTTCAAAAAACGGAAAATCCGGGGAGGAGGGGGGTCCTAAGTGAAATTCCCTCCGTGGTAGGGGTATGGATATTTTCTGGAACCACACAATCCTGTGAACCACAGGATGACACCAATCATAACACTAAAATAGTTGTGATAAATGGAGTTTACCTCACAGCCAACTATCACGTCATAAGATTACACCTTAACTGAAGTTATTGAATATAAATAGAACAGGTAAGGCAAGATCCAGTCCAACAAATTGAAAGGGCCAAATGGCTGAACAAAGCCGGTACTTAACCTGTGTGCATGAGATTTCAGCAGGATCTAATTTCTGCAAATTTTGCCGATTTTCTGTTGATCTGCAAAAATCTGATTGCGCAAAAATAGACTCCCACTAAAACAAAATCTGTGAAAATTTACTCCTTGTATTTAGATTATTGATTTACAGTTAAATTGACTGAGGAAACAATACTACAGTCTTCCTCTTTACAATTGCAACAGAAAAATAGTGTCTGTGGTCTCTGGATGTATTGGCAAACAACCGTAGATGAGACCATCTTCTGCCAAAGAGCAAACAATAGTTTACTGAGTGTTTCTCCCAACCTAGAGCATATGAAATCACACCACCATTTGGTAGCTTTGAGTTATAATATGTGGTTCCAGAAAATATCCATACCCACCCCACGGAAGGGATTGGAATTTCCAGGGGGTGGGGGGGGGTCAAAGGAAAGGCCCAGGAAAATCCTGAGGGGGGGAGGGGGTGTTGTATCAATTTATATTATTTTCTCCAGACCGGTTCCATTATTCCTATATGTTAAAGTTTCTGTTTGCATTTTGCTTACAGATCCGCGGACGCAAACATTGATCTTGTTAAAGGGGCTATGTCATGCTATTTTAGTATCTTTTTAAAAAGCTAAAAAGTGTCGGCATCAGTTGAATTAAAAAAATAATGGTCTAGTTTTGTTATTAAAGGCTATCTGACATCACTGAAACTGTTTCTTGTCGTCTGTTGCTACCGATGGCAAGGATGGAAATGGATTAAAACTTGAAAAAATTGGGCCAATTTTTTCAAGTTTTGATGCTGTGTTCTCAAAAATCTCCAAAAAACTTATTATGGTTGGCTCTGCCTGATAAGATTCATTTGATATCTTCCTCATAGTTTCACAGGAGCATTTTGTGTATGAGTAAAGGTATTAGGGTATGATTTTAGCACAGAATTTACCCAAAATAGCAAAATCCTCGTGACATAACCCCTTTAACTGCACAAAAGTAATATTTTCAAGGTGGTCAGGCTCGATTTCTGGTGCTGCGAGAGTCCGGTCATTTTACCAAACAGCGGCTGATAGCTGATTAATGAACAGATCATGCTGTGGAAGACATGTAAATCCCGTATCTCTGTCACACATATTTAAGCAGATATGTCTGTCATTTGATTTCGAACTGTATCCGTCTCTGCTAGTAGCAGTGCAGACATTTACGTCGCATTTCTTCGTTGTTGTTTGCCGGCGTGAAAACTATCGTTTGAACTGAATTATTGCGTCAACATTGAGCACAGTAATAATTCGGAATCGACACAAAACAGTTCTTGATCCCGCTAAGAGTAATTCTTGATCGAAAACTATGTAAAAACACTGTAACAATTATAGTTCAGCAGACAAATATTGTCTGTAAGAAATTTACAACTCAGGTGCATTATATAAATCAAAAATAAAAACATGCCCGTTTCACGGGTTTTGACTCAAACATCTTATAATATTTCGGCATGAAAGAAACAGGCAAAATTTCTTCGGTAGCAGTGGAAAATCACATAGGCGTCATTACAATTGCATAAAGCAAAATATAAAATAAAGTAAAAGGCATCCCAAGTATTAAAAGGGAAGTGTTTGATGGGAGCGCAAAACATGAACCATTGTTCAGATAAGTTTGTTTACAGAACATTCCCGCATGTGCTGAAATGTTTTCGAATGCATTCATGCTGCTTGCAACATCGTTTTCGGCTAAACTTTACATTAGATAAATCTAGTTGTGCAAAAGCTTTCTAGCTTTGCCAGGTCTCCAGAGAAGGCAGTTTACCACAGCCTTGCATCAGCATAAATAAAAGCAGAATTATGCAAATTGCGAAATCGGCGGGCATGTCAAACTTTCACGGGCAGTCGATGAGACAACGGGACGCTAATTGTCATGGAGAAGATTGAATTACACTGCACGATGGAAACCGGAAGAGGTGGAAAACTTTATTTTTACGCTTTTCTGGCAATCGCAGTCATCTTCCAAAATTACTGAGAAAAAATAATGGTTTACAGCAAAACTGCTAGCTGTCTTATTGATTTGCATGCGGGTTTTATATATCTGGCAAACGTTCAATAAAATTTAGGTTTGAATATGCCCGCAAAAAATATGTTGTTATGATTGCAGTACTCATTTTTTACCTTGGCAGCGTAACTTAGTGATTCTTACTCAACATTTATTTCTCAAGAGAACTTGTATTTTGTCAACTACTGTTGCTGTTTCGTCAAGATGATGAAGCAGAATTGGTCGTAAATAAAATTTATGACGATATGCATGCACAATAGCATTTGACATGTGACGTAACTTCTGCTCATATACGTAAATTTACCAGAAAACGCCAGTAACCCTCGAAATTTGGATTCTGAAACTATAGTTTAGCTAATTTTTCGCTTTAAACAAGAAATAGAAATATTTCCAGGGGGGGTAAGGAAAAAAATTGGAATTTCCAGGGGGGGTATAGTTTGTGGGCCATTTTTGGAAAATCCAGAGGGGTGGGGGGTCATATGAAAAATCCCTTACGTGGGTGGGGTATGGATATTTTCTGGAACCACACAATCGACGACTCGCAAGTACAGTAAATAAGTAGAATAAAGAAGACAATATTACTTTCCTTGTTGCTGTACATTAGTCTCGTACGGCAAATACCAGAGAGAAAATAACTCCCGTGCAAATTTCATGCCATACGGTACATGTACATAGACTTCCTGTAGCATTAATCAACTCAGAACATTACTGCTCCCCCATGGACAGGACGCTTGTCCATTGCAGGGCTACACCAAGCATCCTGCTAATATTACCTAATATTTTGCTAGGACCCACTCAAATACCTAGGTAGAGAGAGACAATGTGGAATAAAGTTCCTCCTGTAAGGAAACAACGCAACATCATGCGAGCATGTACGGGGTGAACTTTCACTACAAAAGGCCACAGCTGAGGTCATTTGACTCGATGGTGAGTTGAAAACCATTTACAATGTAATATAAGTTCAACATTGCTGTCTTTGCAGTCAGCAAAAATATGATCACTATTAACAGGTGTCAGTTTGTTTTTAAAACTGTAAAGCCAACAGTGCATAAACCAGCCCTTTTTGAATCCATTTTATGCACATCTGGAAGAAAGAGTATACAAATATTGCTGTAGCAACACATGTTGAAAACAACTTTATACATGCAATTCTTCAGCACAGCTTACTTTCTTGTATGTTTCAACATTGACCCCTTCAAGCTGACTCAGTCTAACAAGGTTTGTTCCCACAAGGATGCGAAGCTCATGACGCTCTCGTTCTCTCTTTTCTTTATCCCTGGTGTGTCCTTGATGTTGTATTCGAACCCACAGCTTGTTCATCTCAGCAAAGTTTAAGAGCACAAAGGAAATAGAATCTTTCACAGTGCCATCCATAAACTCAGATCCAGCAGATTCAGCTCTACAATAAATGAAAAATCACCCTTCAATGGGAACCTCTCACAAGACAACTCTTCTTTTGGTAGCATCAACAGCAAAGTTAATTAGATATTAAGCATTTTTCTGTTATCTTACTGAGGCTGTCAACACTGTTTTGAATTTCCCAGTGACAGCAAGCTAGAAAATTCTTCAAAAATTCTGATGGTTAAATTTCCCACCTTTTGAGCATAACTCAGTATTTCCAATTTTGAGTCGCCTCAGTCATGGAACATAACAGACTCAGACTAGAGCACCTTGTAAACTAAGCATTCTCAAAAACTCAAGAAACTAACAGATTGCAACACAAAAATAAGGTGCATATTTCAATCATTTTCATGGAACCATTAAAAAAAAGTTGACTTGTTTCATAACAAAAATGACAGCACAAAAGGCAAGCATTAGTTTCTCAGTTTACAATAACACAACCACCTTTCCACAACAACAACGCCATTCCTTGACAACAACATGAAGTGGTGAAATACCCTGGTAGAAATTCTGCACAGGATCTTGATAGGATCCTAAGAGGACCTTGTAGCATCCCAACCTAGAATTCTTGTAGGATCCTACTTAAGATTGTGTAGGATCCTAAGAACATCCTGCAGGATCCAATCTATAGATCCTGTTAAGATCCTACAGGATCCTATAAAATCATGAGCAGGATCCTGAAAGATTTTACAAGATCCTGAGTAGGATCCTATCAAACATGTTTAGGATTATTGCCATTTAGGATCCTGAGTAGGATCCTATCAAACATGTTTAGGATTATTGCCATTTTGGATCCTAAGTAGGATCCTGTGTGAACTTAAAGGATCCTTTAGGATCTCATAGGATCCTAGAAAAAAAAAATTAATAATAATAATAATAATAATAATAATAATAATAATAATAATAACAATAATAGTAATACATTTATCTAGCGCTGTTTCCGATGGCTCAACAGCACTTTACAGATGTTTAAAAATTTGCTTGCTAAATAGTAAAAACTATTAAAAACTGTCTACATCAACTCAAAAGGAAAGAAAGAAACTATCCTTATTAAAAACAACTGAGAAAATCAGCTTCCGTGGTAAGCATCAATAAAAGGTGTTTTTTGAGTCTGCGTTTAAAAATGTCAACTGATGCTGAATCTTTAACAGACTGGAGTAGGGTATTCCACAGCGATGCTGCAGCAACAGCAAAAGAACGCCCACCATAAGATATAGGATTATAGGTAGGATTCCAAAGCAAGTTTTTTGCAGATGAACGAACTAATCTTGGAGGTTGATAATCTTATAGAAAATCCCAAAGGATCCAGTATAGGATCTCTACCAGGGTAACCAAAAAACTTTTACCAAGACTTCATGTTTTAGAAGACAGAATGGCCTTAAATAGCCTTACCCTGGTTCATCCTCTCCAATGTCTGGCAACATATTCCGTGTTGACTGCAACAGGTAATTACGAAGGAACAAGCCTCTCAGAGGATGTTGGACACCTCGGCACATTTCAACCAAGTCTTTTAAAATATCCTTGCGAGAAGCTTCTTTAGCTTTGATGTAAACAGCTCCAACAGTTATCAACAAGTACCTTAAAAAGGAAAAATGACACAATACACATGGGAACTACAATACAAACAAGAAAACTTAATACATTTGTACACCATTATTATCGTGGAACAGGCCCCATCCCCTTCGCTAGTTCCTCCATAATAAAGAGCCCTCCATAGTCTTTTAGTTTGAATGGCCACAATTTTTTAATGAGCACACAATATTAGATTACATACGAAAAAACTTTTTGTTGTCTTACAAGTAAAATTTAATGTTCAAAGAGCTTGAGGCAAGAGCATAGTAAAACATGAATTGGTCTAGAATTCCAAATTACTCCAGTTACAAATGGACTGGTTATCATGTAAGAAAACTGTGTAGTTCCATAAACAGTTAGTTATTTATTTTTTGACCTGAGTAAAAAGACTTACAATCTTGGAACAATGTTCCCAGCATACTGAACCAGTTCATAAAGATCAGCAACTCTACGACCCTTCTGGAATTCATCAACCAAGAACAGCTCAAGATGCCGCAGTTCGTCAGATATCGCCATGTCTTGTGAAACTGTTAAGGATTTGGCTACAGTCCCTTTCACGATTTCTAGCATCTTACTTGGTGCACGAAATAGCTAATAAGTTAAAAATTTAACAGATAATGCTGGGAGTAAACTGGAAAACCAAAAAGCTACTTCTCTAAAATCTGCCGTATCATGAACACGTAAATTCTGTTTTCTTCCCCCTTTTAATCGGAGTTCTCCCTTTTTTCTTTCCATTTTTCCACTGAAGAAGCCTCTTTGCACTACAGAGGAGCAGTTAAAAAATTAACATACCAGGTAGCACTTCCACAATGAAAAATTTATCACAAACAAATGTATACTGTAAATGTGGTTTTTCACACATAATACACAATGCACATAAAATAATTGACTGAAAACTACTAAAACAAAATAGTTAAGATCATTACAGATTGATCATCCAAATCCCTCAAAAGAAGTTTTCTCTCGGTGAGCCACTAGCAACTTATATACCGTATTTCCTCGAATAAGCGCCCTTGCTCTAATAAGCGCCCTTGCTCTAATGAGCACCCTCCCCCGAATAAGCGCCCACCCCCTAGGCCATAATATCAAACAAGTGTCCCCTCTCAAATAAGCACCCCCTCCCCTCCCCCTCACCTTCTTAAATAGTAGGGATACAAGGAGAACCTGTTTCTATTGCCACTTTATTTATCGCTTTTCAAGTTTCAACTACAGCAGCGTCAGTATGGGAGAATAGTTTCTTTTCTGTTAAGTCACTTCCACTTATTTCTATCTCCAATCTCCATGTGCTTGCAGAGTTCTGTAAGCACATGGAGTTCACCACTGTTTTAACAAACAAAAGACATTAATATTAATGTTACGTTTACGTGGATAGTGTTGTAGTTAATTGTTTTTCTATTAAAGATTTAACCAAAATAAAGTTACAGTTCATTGAAAGGAAAAATTAATAAGCTCCCCTTAATTAAGGGCCCTCCTTCCAACAAGCACCCCTCCTTTCAGCCAAAATTTTAAATAAGCTCCCAGGCGCTTATTTGAGGAAATACGGTACATGCTCTTCCATACTTGCTCTTGGTAACATGGTCTAGCGGTTAAAATAATGAATTTGAAATGAAGAGATCACCAGTTTCAACTTTGTAGTCCCCACAGAACATGTTCAAATCACTGGCCACGCTATGTGGATTGCAACTAGGTCAGGCTCCGACCAGTTAGAATTTTTAAAAATGTCTATGCTCAGTTTATTATGTTTCTTTCAGTGATTCCCAGTAAGCACTACTTCTATTTTGTTTTATCACGGACGACCACACCTCCATGAATAGCTACTTCCTGATGCCAGACACCTGCTGTAGACAGTCACACAGACATCTATTCTATGAGAATGCTGAGAAGTCATTATACCAACTCACAACACAACTGATACCTCTAACGAAAGGTAAAACCACCATTCAAAAGATCACAGGCCATACTATTATATTTACAATTAGCTAATACAGAATTATCGAGATTTCATCTTGACAATATTCCAATGGCTCGTTTTATTAAATTAAAATCTCAGCTGCATGTATGCTAACCTTACCCTAAATTAGTTTGCAGATCACAATGACAACATCAATCTAACAGGCGACAAACAACACCAACAAATGAACTTTGTTAATACGATCGATCTTCTGTTAATATGAAGTACGAATCACGGGTCAATTTACAAATCTTACACATTGCAGAGGATACACAACTCATAGTAACTTTTCGGCGAAAGCATTGAGGTTCTCAGCTCACTGAGCATGTTGGAAGCATGTTTTAATCCATCCATAAGCTTTCCCTTGTCCTGCAATAAGAAATTTAGTTTTGATTAGCCAAAGAGAATCTGTGGGAAGGTCGAAAACAAGTGGTTTCAGTCACTCACCAAACATCGCTTCATCTGAAATGACTGAGACTTCACAACTTGGATGGCCTCATCAAGAAGTTTCTCCTGGTCTTCCTGCGAAACTGTTGGCGTCACAGGCTGGGAAAATAATTATTTTTTAGATACATGTTACAGTTATAGAGAGTAATCACCAAATTAGCCAAATAACACAACATGAATCTCACCATTTTGCTCAGTTCCCTCTTGTCTTCCCCGAAACATGCAAGGACGTAGCACGTGACCTTTCGACGGTGACTGGGACGCCTACTAGTGCTCAGACCTCTCCCGAGTGACCGAAAATTACATGTTACGAACGCGGCAAATTACGAAGATGCAATCGTGATCAATCCGCCAACGAAAAGCTTACACATAGTGTACACATGACTGCTGTAGTCATTTCGTGATTTTATATCGAAGTTTGCAAAAAAACATTTTGATTTACAGAAACTTGCAAAGGACAGTTCAGCAAATATCCCAGAGCGGAAGACAAAGCGGGTTTTCAAAATGGCGTCTTGTTTTGGTTGTCGCCATGTGGGACAGGCTCTCTTTGTCACCATTTTGGGAGCACTTCTGGACGTGTTCCTTTCTAATGTGTTGCTCATTCATGGCAAGGACTTTTCAAGTTTCAGTCAGCGGTTGCAAGTGCGAGAATTCAAGTTTTGTTCGTCTGTTTTCGACCTGTGGGTCCTGTCTGTGGTTCGCTTCTGTGCTTTGTTTGGTGCTGCGCTGGGGCTTTTGTTCGCCAAACGCAAAGTGGAGGCAGTTGCCAGGATAATTCTCTTCAAAAAGCCGCTGCTCTACTACAGCATTGCAGTCGTTGTTTTTGTCGTAATAAAGTTTCTGTTGAGCACGGAATGTAGCTTGGAAAAGAATGCCAAAATCTGGCTGTGGTGTTTTATGGGGTGGACCTTCTTTGGCACTGTTATGGCAAATGGTCTGTGGTACCTACTTTCTAAAATCAAAGCTGTGAGATTATCTACCGAACAGGAAATTGGCTCAATACAAGAGAGGGAAACGCTTCTAAACGTGGGCGATTTTAACAATTTAGAGGACAGCACATCTGAGACAGAAGACAGAACCAAAACTAAGAAAGAAAGTAATATTTCAAGTTGGAGACTTATGTCTTATTGCAAACCAGACATCCCTTATGTTTGCTTGGCATCGTCGTTCCTTATCCTAGCAGCAATCGGTGAAATCTTCATTCCTTATTATACTGGACAGGTTATAGATGGTATTGCCATTGAAAAAGACAGAGAAAAGTTTACAAAATCCATTATAATCATGACACTGATTTCTCTGGGTACAGCGATTGCTGCTGGATTGCGAGGTGGTCTATTTAACTTAATTCAAGGAAGATTTATCAGGAGAATCAACAACCATTTATTTGGCTCAATCATTAAGCAGGAAATTGGATTCTTTGATAGCACAAAAACTGGGGAAATAGTCTCACGGCTGACCTCAGACACAACAAAAATGTCTGACCAAGTTGGACTGAACATAAATGTCTTGCTACGTAACTGTGTCCAGTCTATTGGAACTTGTGTCTTTATGTTCAAGCTTTCATGGAAACTGAGCGTTGTAACTCTTATTGGGCTCCCTTTAGTCGCATTTATCTCGGATCTTTATGGAGAATACTACAAAAAGCTCTCAACCCAGGTACAAGAAGCAACTGCTAAAGCAAACGAGATTGCAGCAGAAGTGGTGTCTTCGATGAAAACTGTCCGTAGCTTTGCTAATGAAGATGGAGAGCTTGAGCGTTACAAAAGCAGACAGAATGCCATATTAAAACTTAAAATCAAGGAGTCCTTCCTCTACGGTGGTTACAGATGGTGTACAGAAATCCTGGCCCTTGCTCTTGATGTTGTGGTGTTACTGTATGGTGGCCATTTGGTTCTTGAAGGTGAACTTAGTGGAGGATACCTAGTTTCTTTCATACTTTACCAACTGCAGCTGACCTTCTATATTGAAGAAGTTGGAGACATATATACAGGCCTTATGGAAGCTGTGGGTGCATCTAAGAAAGTATTTGAACTCATCGACAGAAAACCTAAGATCCAGAACATTGGTGTTTTCACACCCAGTGAGATGTCAGGTGAAATCAGGTTTGAAAACGTTTCATTTACCTATCCCACAAGACCAGATATTTCAGTTTTGAATAATGTGTCCTTCAGCGCAGCCCGAGGTGAAGTTGTTGCACTTGTTGGTCCTAGTGGTGGTGGAAAAAGCACGTGCATAAGTCTTTTAGAACACTTTTACGAACCAATGGCTGGCGAAGTTCAAATTGATTCAGTCCCAGTAAGAAATTATGAACACAAATATCTGCACAGCAGAGTTGCTTTGGTTGGTCAAGAGCCTGTTCTCTTTGCTAGATCAGTCAAGGAGAACATTGCTTATGGCCTTAACTTAAATGGCAGAGAGGTTGAGCAAGGGTTAGTGGAACGCGTGGCACAACTTGCAAATGCTCATAGCTTTATTAGTGACTTGCCAGAAGGTTATGACACAGAAACTGGAGAAAAGGGTTTACAGTTGTCAGGTGGGCAAAAGCAAAGAGTTGCCATTGCCAGAGCACTTGTACGAAATCCACAAATACTCCTTCTTGATGAAGCAACCAGTGCTCTAGATGCAGAGAGTGAGCATCTGGTCCAGGATGCCATTTACAAAAATTTGTCTGGTTATACAGTATTGATCGTGGCTCATCGCTTAAGCACCATCGAGAAAGCTGACAGGATTGTGGTTATTGACCAGGGTAGAGTCATTGCACAAGGGAAACACAAAGAGCTTGTGGAACAGAATGGACTGTACGCGAAGCTTGTGAGACGTCAAATGTTAGGTCTTGAAAAGTGTCCCTCTTCTGACAATGCCCATCCTCCAAGTAGATGCCGGAGTTGGTCTGATTCTGAAAGTAGTGATGGTGATAGCTCTAACTATTCTTCTAGTCCACACACTTCAGCTTTCTCAAAAAAGTGAACGTAAAATTTTTGACATTAAGTTGCCAAAAATGAATAACATTAATACAGTAATAACAACTTACACTTTTGTTACTGCGCGTATGTTTTACACATCTCTGGTCTGGTGTGAGGTATTGAAGTTTCTTAAGAAATTTGCCTACTAATACAAAAGTATTTTGTGCGGTTTATGGCTATCTGGAAAAAGCAGATCTTAGCAAGGGCTATCAGAATCCAAAAGGAAAATTGGGGGTAGCCTTGCATTTTTCAGCGATAACTGAGCTTAAATTTGGAAAGAAATGGCCATACATTCTTTATATTTTAAAGCTTTTTTAGAATTGCGGTTTTAGAATTATCTCTGAAAAATGAATGGTGACCCATATTTTTCTTTTCAGATTCCAATAACCTTTGCTAAGATCTGGTTTTCCCCCATAGTCATATAACCTTTGCAAAAACACCTCTGTATTAGGAGGCACTGTCCTTAATGGTGAGGGGAAAGTGTTCATGGAAGTAGGGTAACTCTTCTAGAGAGCTCTGATTGCCTTGATTTTTGCAGTTTCTCTGGATTTGTTTTATTGTGGTATTTGGAAAGTAATTTAGAATGGCAAGCGTAAATGTTACCCTCATGAGTTTTAGTGAATTTTCCCAGTTAGTCCACTGAAAAAGTTTGTGGAAATCTTATTGTGTCAACATCAACTGAAGTTGAAGGTGTTGGTGATGGTTTATTCTGCCTATTCCCTTGAAGGGGTGCAAGGAAAGATGGCTTATAATAAATATCTTTTTGGTAGAATTGGTGACAATTTTTTCAAATTATTTCTGGGTATCTTATTATAAGTTGAAGGGTACTGCAAAAAAGTGAATAATGCAATCTTTGCAAGAAAAAAATTGAAAAACACTCCTAACTTGTCCAGTTTTTGCATGTACTGCAGATTTTGTCCGCTAAAACATTGTCCATGTATATTTTTGTCAGAAGGCCAACTTTTTATAGATATCACCATGGCAAAGGGCCAGTAAAACAAAATTTGGCCATTGTTACAGTGTCCTTGTTGTTATTTTGCCTTGAAAAAAATAAAAACAAACCAGTATTTTTATACCTAATCGTACCTTTTTGGTACGCTTCGGTGGCATATCAGGCGAGTTTGGTCGAGCCATGGTTTGTATTTTGGCGAGACGCAGTCGAGCCAAAATACCCATGGTGAGATTTTGGCGAGACGCAGTCGAGCCAAAATACCCATGGTGAGACCAAACTAGCCTGATATGCTGCCAAAGCGTACCAAAAAGGTACGATTAGGTATTTACCGTACCCAAATTCGTCCTAAGACCCGGCGATATTTTTCAGTTACCGTGATCAGTCAGGAGTTCTTGTCATGTAGCGCGTGAACTGTGAGAAGAATAGTGCGTCAATACTCTTCTCTAACTCCTCATCTGTCATTTTTATAATTCTTTTGTTTGGAGTTTCATTTTCGGAATCTTGGAAGTCCAAATTAAGAGAGAAATCTGAAAAATGCGGCTCCATTTTGAAGTGAAAAAGTTCAAGCGCTGTCTGTAAACATGCACGCGAGCGCCAGCCAGTGTAGCCGCGTCCAATTTTGCCGCGAAATTGAATTTTTTTTTCTTTGTTAGCGTTAAAAAATTCTCATTTAACAAATGTAATAGTTTTGCGTTTCGTTGTATTTCTGTTGCAATTTTCATCTCTAAAGTCTGCAAAAAAGTGCGAGTTTTAGAAACTGTCCATGATATCGTAGGATATCAGGTCAGTGACTTGATATCGTAGAAAATCATGACAGTAAACAAGGCTTCTGATTGGCTAATTCACAATTTGGGTACGGTAAAGAATACAAACCGGCAGTACATGCAAAAACTGGAGTATTTTCTTTTTCCAAAATCACAATGTACACCCCTTTTGCATTAGACCCTTCAATTATTTTGAATATGGCCTTGAAAACCAATTCTTAATGTGACAACTGCTAGGAGATATGTTTGCTTTTGTAAAATTTCTCTGAAATCACATACTTAGGTCTTTCTTCAACACACCCCTTCAGTTGTCACCTGTAACAGCTGGATTGCCCTGTTTCCACTTACTCCATTCTCCATTCATCCTGGCAATGTGTGTGCGAATCGCTCTAGTTTTTGTTGGTTTCATGAAAAAAACGTATAAACCATACATTTTTTGGCAGCTTAATAATTCCAGAAAATGAATTTATATTCAAGAAGAGGCAGAAGTTTAACACGTTCGAAAAATGGGAAGGTTTTTTCACACGTACATGTCTTAATAGATTAGGTTCCACTCCCTCCAGAAACAAAGAAAACAAAACGATTAACACGGCATTCTCTTCTTGACACCTATGGCTAAAAAGCCGTGTCTCAGATTTTTGACAAGTGCGTTTGTTCTTCTTTTATTAGCAGATGAAGTCAGAGAAGAGAAATAAATTAGCACTTCGCGTGAAAAAAAGACCGCTTTAAAACAAAAAGAGATTAAATTTCGCAGAAATAGAAAAACTATCTGGCAACAATCTGGCCAAATTTCAGCCAAATTGGTTGTGCAGCTGTGGACTTGTAGTTTAAAACGTACGTACAACTCGCCTGAAAATTTGGCCTGCAGAAAAAAAGGAAAAATATGTATTTCTGTGGCGTCTTGCCAGTAATGAGATTATGACACCTAAATGTTCGGTGAGTTCTATTTTGATCGATACCAGAGAGGGATCAGCTTGCTCAAACAATAGAACTTTGACAGGTAACATGTAATGATAAATCTTACACGGCGAGCGGCAGAAACTAATTTACTCACCGCTCTTGGATGTGAGAAAACATTAGCCATTTTCGTTTTGTTTATGAAATGTTTTCCTTATTACAATCGGTATTTCATGTAACAATTAAAATGTGTTATGAATATTTCCTGAAATGCTGACCAGGTTGATAAAGATGCCAAAAATCGCGGCAAAATCCAGGGAAATTATCGACGCAACCACTTAAAATGAACCTTGATCGCTCTCTGCCAAACCACTGCCCATTCTTTGTGCGGGTCTTTGTTTTCCTTCATTCTTGGTTCGGAAGACAAAAACAGACACCGGTTTCTTAATGATACATTTAGGTGAAAGAAAACTCTCCTTACTTCCTAAAAAAACTTCTATATACTATAAACCACTTCATAAGAATCGCTTAAAATGTGAGAGCAACCAGCGCGCGCTTTCAATTTCATGTGATCAAGTTAATCAGGTGTGATAGAACTTGTCAGCGATCAATTACCATAATTAAAAAGGAAAAATCTTTTACTCCCAATAACTCTCCACTGAGCCATTATTCTCTTATAATTTTTTGTTTGAAAGAAAGCTCTTGAAGAGATTTACCTGAGCATGTAAAAATCTCATTTATGAAAAAATGACAATTTTTTTCCGTGGCTGATACCTCAAAGAAATTGCGATTAAGCCTGAAAAAAAATGCAATTTCTTTAATTGTGTACATCACTGCAAGGATCATTCTTCATTCGATTTCACTTCTGCAGTTAATAATTACCGTATTTTCTCGATTAAACGCCAGACCCCGAATAGATGCCAGGTTCAAATAAACGCCGGGCTTACAGGACCGAGTTTAAAATAAAGGCCCGCGGCGTTTATTCAGGCTCCTGGCGTTTCTTCGAGGTGGGTATATTTAACCAGGATCATGTGTCGTAACCGCATACTAGTTCTCTTTGTACCATTAAATTTGAATTTATACACTGATATTCAAACCAAACTACCTTTTTTAAAAGTACTTTTTAATAAAACAGATGCAACAAACGATGCATCAGCTATCCTGTCAATCTCTTTTAAATCGTGTTAACTTTTCTGTGGGCTTGTCCATCAAGCGAGGATCATCTTGAGGGTCTCTCGACCAGCATTTCTTCAGCAGTTCCTTGAATCGTTCCATAATTTTGCCTTTCTCAGAACTGATGGAGCAGGAACCTTGCCACCACCTTGTTCTAAATGGCCTGCACAGTACGTTTGCTGTCAAGCAGTTACCGATATACTTAATCTGTGTTTCACGAAGAAACATAACGTTGAGAAGAGTTCAATCACTGTTCCTGTCAGTGATGTTTTTTATATAAATACCCACTTACTTTTTGTTAAAATTTGGTTCCTGGTTCAATAAACCCCCAGTGCTGATATTAAAAAATGGATGGCCGAAGAATGCATTTAATAAATAAATGCCGGGTTACAAAGCCGAGTTTAAAATAAACACCCCAGGCGTTTAATTAAGAAAATACGGTATATGATTTATCATATATTCATTTTCATCTCGTAAGAGAATGTATTAACACAACATGCTAGACTGAGAACTTTTTCAAATGGAAGTTGGTAGCTGAGGGAAATGAATGGCTACTAAGGAGCTGTTGCTGAGACGGATGCACCTGCAGTTTGTTCGCTTTAGCCATGTGAACAGTCAAGCCACTGTATTAATTAGTTCTTGTTTTGTTTGTGTGTTCCATTTTAAATTACAACGAAGAATAAAACGAAAATATTAATTGCAATTTATACTGTATAATATTATTTTTGAAAATAAAATATTTTTGTTAAGAGTTATCTGTATTTTGACAGTATCAGTAGCCTCAATCGCTACCTGAGATAGTAATTTTTTATTAGGCTATATTTTTGATTGGGAAATGTGCTTTCAGAATAATCTCTGAAACAAATAAAAATAATTATTTCACGAAATTGTTAGAAGTTAGAAGCCAGATTTTTGTTGGAAAATGTTGTTGCCCAGCACTGAACAAACTACAGTTGCAAAAGAATGGAAGAATTTCTCTTTCCAGCTAATTACATGTAATCCTTGACTGAACTACAAGGTGTTAACATAGCTCAGCTGACCATTTTATCTTGTGAACATGGATTTATCTGACTGCCCCAAAAGATTTATACTACTGCAAGGTTCTACTGATGTAATTCTGATAGAAAACAATGTTGTGATCTCATATGTGTCTAGCCTGTGCACAGACTTCTCCTATTTCCTTTGCTTCATGCAGAAAAAGGGAAGCAAAGGAAATAGGAGCTGACTGCGTGCAGGCTGATATGTGTAGGGCCAATTCAACTGGTCTGATAAACGACTGATCAACTGAGTTGGACAAAAAAAATTTTTATTTCAGATCTTGGCATCTTGACCAAGTGTACCCCATCACAGCCCTCCCATTCAGTCAAAACATATCCTCAAGTGGTGTAAAATGTCTCAAGAGTGATCATCATAAACTCTCGCACTTTGCCTCCACGATATTAGCGGGAAGCCGAAAAATGTCCCTTTGTTTTTGAAGCTTTCTTGGGTCTTGTTGCTGCTGTCTCTAAAAAATACTATCTCTCTGTTTCACACAAATAATTACCAGCTATTTTTACCCATTTTAATAAATGAAATGAATTTTTTTCCTTTTCCTCTAGAGAGAAATTGACTTAACTTGTCCGAGATATTTTTTCCAAAAGACTTTTCATTCAATTTTCCCTGTTGTTTCCCATTTTTCTCTTTTCTTCAGCCCTAAAAGCGCCGCCAAAGACTGGGTCCAACTTAAGCTATCACGTGACAGAATTGGCCTCCGGGGCGCTCAGTTTCAAATCGATCGCATTTGTGAACGGTTCGAAGTTGGACAGTACAAAACAAATTTTAAATCAAGAACTTTATTTTTAACGACAAGGTCATCCTTATGGTTTAGCTTTTCGAACGAGAATGGATCCCTTTACCCAGGTAAGTAATTATTTGTATAAATTTCCCTGCGCCTATGAAAACGCAAAGAAATTCGAGCGAGTTGTTGTTCGCCGTCGTTAGAAATTATAGAAATTGTTTTACACCCTGTTGGGTTTTTCGCTAACTGCCTTTCGTATTTTGGTTAACGAGTGATTTGAATACTTTATCCTCTTATAACTTGGGAACTAGGGTGAACATAAAATCGATTTAATATTTTTGTCAGTGAATAGCGCGAACAGATGCATGTTATCACAGTACTCCGTTTCGCTGAAAATCAAGTTAAACTTGCAGATGCAATATTTCGATCTCGATCCACGTACTTGAGAGGTCAACGGATTTCAAAATGTACTTATTGTACAAGGGATTGAAACGAAGATCAAAACAAATTCAATATGTGATCTTTCTTTCTTGAGCTCGGCTTTCGCGTTTACTTTGAGTGAGGTCGACTGAAGACATTGCATGGTATAGCTCATGTTTAGTATCACACGTGATGTGCGAAAATTAACCGCACATTCCTTTCGTTCCAGTTTTGACGAAATTAGCCGATTGTTATCGAAAAAGTAACGGTCAATTCCGCCTCAACTTTGAAAAAAATTATTGCATCTTGTTTTCGAATAAATAGTGATCCTTTAAATCTTAGGAACATACTGAAAGAGAACTGACTTTTGATTGTCTGACTTTACTAAATTAAATTTGCTTTTGAGCTTGTTGTAAGTTTTTTTTTTTCTGCGTGGTCCTACTTTATATGAAGAGGCCTTGGCCGTTTGAGAGCCGATTAAGGTTTAACTACTTAACCAGGAGAGTTTTAATCATGTCCGTAGACGTTTTCATGCATCACAGTTTGAGACTGGCCTGAAAACAAACATGCAGTCTAAACAAATTATACTACACTTATTTAAATTTAATTTGTGGGCATTTAGCATTGATTACCTTAATTGATACTGTTTTGACCTACTGTCCACCCAGCAACTGCGATAACTTTTTGCTTTTTGTGTTATTTTAAATTTTTGCAGAAATTATTAGCAAGAACTCAAGCAAGAAAGGATCAGCTTGTTAAAAAGCGTGAAGAGTTAGAGGCATGTAGAGCCAACAGAAATTCACCAATCAAAGACCGCTCACGCCGTCCTCTGTCAGAAGACAACACTGACAGTGGATCAGTGGATGTTGGTACAGATGACATCAAGAGACGTCGAATTGGTAGCGATGATAATGGCAAGAGCAATTCTGTAAAATCCCTAAATCCCGGGGAAATTGATGTAAACAGCCCTTCTGTTCAGGTACCTACTTGTGCAAACATTTCATTCTTATAACATGAGCATGTTCTCATTCAATATAAGCAGAACCAAGTGAAAGATATGTAACTGCTTGACAACCAATTTCTGAACAACGGTGGTTGAAAGGAGTGTTCAGTAATCTTGCTTTATTGTAAACAAAAGATGAAGAGTAAGTTAGGTACTTGTCTATTCAGTGTGTCTATTCTGAGTCCTCAAGCTAAGTTACCTAAGCTAGGTTCTTTGACATACAGGCATTTGTAGGTAGGCACTGAAAATGGGGTGACTCAACAAGACCCTAAGGTGTTGTCTGGTTAGAAGCTTGGACAGACACTGTCCTGCGTACTGTTGCAATCAGAATTAATGAGATTCATTGCCCGCTACCAGATGGTGCCATTCAAGTTGACATTGGAAATTGATAAAGTTTTTTTTTTTTTTTCACCTTTCAGGCTCGTAAAGAGAGACTGTTAAAGATGCAACAGAAGGATCAGGAAAATGGAGTAACCCCTAAGAAACACTGGAAAGCAACATTGACTCAAGGAGTTGATGATGCCAGCAGTCCCAGTGTAGCATCAAGGTCTGCTGCATTTGAAACAAAAACAAAAGATGAGCAAAAGGTGAGCACTGCACTGTAATCAGAACTAGATCCTTGTTAAAATCTTTACGTAATGTAAGGCTGTTAATGTGAGTCGGTAGTCTGTCTGCCAAACGTCATAGTGACTGAAAATCAAGTATCTAGATCAGTGACTAAATGACCAATTTGCGGGTTCCAGAAAACATCCATACCCACCCCGTGGATGGTCACTGGAAATTCCGAGGGGTTTCCCGGCGGCGTTTGGGCTCAAAGTCCAAAATTTTTAAGGGAAAATTTGAAGCTGAACTGCAATTTCCTGAGGGGTGGGAGTTCAAAGTAAACAACCATCCATGAGGGAGGTATGGATATATTCTGGAACCACACAACAAGAGTGCCTAGTTAGAGTGATTACTAGTTAACAGTGATTACTTCATGCTTAAATCATCAGCACTTGTACAGCCTCAGACTTACGACTGTTCATTATGTACAATTGTTTTAACAGGAGAATGCCAAGGATAAAAGACCTTGTGAGCTCCAGTCAAACCATACCCCTGGAAAACTAGCTGAGTCACGAAGTGTGTTTGAGAACGCTTCAGTGCAAAGCAAAGTTAACAACAAAAAAGAAAAATTCTTTGCTCCTCCTAAGCCCCCACGGGTTGCTGCTCCAGAAATTAATCCTGAGGAGGACCAGCCAAAAGATGAGCAGCAAGCAACAAAGAGAAAAGCTCCTTCTCCCCCTAGGGAGAAATGTGGCAGCACAGAGATGAAAAATGACAGCAAACCTGTGGATGATAAACCAACATCTGTGATTAAGAGGAAAGCTCCAGAACCCCCCAGTCACGATAAAAACAAGGTCAACATTAAAACCAGTGAGTCTGCTAGTTGGATGGAATGTGAGCAAGGAGAGATCAAAGCAAGAATTGCTTCGTCACGAAATACATCCACTGAGGAGGTCGATGGAAGCACGGCTCCAGTTCCTGCAAAGAGGGAAAGGAAAGGTAGTGTTGAGCAGTTAGATGGAATCAGCACCATTAAAGGTGACCAGCCCACTCCTACACCTCGCAGAAAAGGACAAAGTTCAATTGAAGCAAATAACATTACAACAGTAGAAAATGTCAGTGGATCTGAGAATGAGCCAGAGAGAGCAGAGGCAAATACCACAGTAACAATCGTAGCAACTCCCATTGATGATCACAAGAATACATCCAAGACGGATAAGACAAAGCAGAGACCTCAAGAAGAACCATGCATCATCCAGGCCTGTGTGGTTGAAGAAAGCACTCCAGAGATTACTGCAAAGAGTGTAAGCAGTAAGAACACAGTCACAGTCCAGGCAGTTTCTTGCAGTGGCTCAGAAGTAAAAAGTAAGTCACGTAAATCAGAGAGAACAAAGGTCACTAGTGTGGATGAGACTGAGAAACACCCCAGGAAAGCAAATAAAGCTGAGAAGAATTCTGATGGCATGATTACAGCTGTTCCAACAAAAAGGAACCCCCCAAGTTCATCAAGGAAAACAAGAGAGTCGACAAAGAAAGAAGAATTTGCTTTCAAGGTTCCCAAGCAGCCTGCTGCCAGGGACAACTGTCATTTTGATCTGAATGAAACTGTCAACCTAAATGATGTTAACATTCATGAAATGACATTCAATTTTGACTTTAGCCAGTTTGACCAGGAGCTGGAAAAAGAGAAAGATAGTATATTTGTGAGCTATGAAGAAAAGTGCAAACAGGTTTGTATGATTTGTCAGCTGCCATTCTGGACTTACCATGAAAGTTTCTTACTGTCAAATTCCGCTGTCTATACTTGTTGGGTTGGGTTAGTTTGGGCCCGCTGGACATTACCCCCTGAAGCTAAATACCCACCTTGCAACAGCACAGGCATGAGACCCCTCCTCAGCATGGCACCATGCTTGGCATCTGTTAAGTGTATCGGTTCAGTGTGTTTTATCCAATGCTTGCGAGCACCTCTCTCCTCCTCCAGAGAGGCCTCCTGTAGCCACACCCTGACTGCACGCTTGGGAAAAATGCACGAAGGCTGGATAGAGAAGAAAAAGGTGAAACACACGGGGAACTCTGCACCCCCATTTTCTCTTTCAGTGTTGTTTACTAATAGGAGCCTCTGTGGAGGAGCAAGTTGCCAGCACTGTACATTCACTGCCCAACTTCACCTGCTAGAGTATTGTGTTAACCTGTGATCAGACCCAGAATTTAAGTAGCACTCATATTCTTTTACATGACTCACTAATTTTGTGTTTCCTGTGGGAATGGTTTACCGAAAAGCAAAACAAAACTAGGAGCTAGGTCACAGGTTAGATTTTGTTTTCTAAGTCTGCAGACTTTAAATTGCATGGCCACCCAAAAGAATTTTATTTAGTGTGTTAACATAGGAGGCTTCTCAAGAAGTCTTGCACAAAACATGGATTATTAACTAAGTCTAATGCTAACAAGGATACTTACCTTGCATTATTTCAGTTGGAAAAAGAACGGAAAAGAGAAGAAAAGACGAGAAAGAATAGTACCTCAGCCAGCCTTGATCCCAGGCCCTATTCAGTCTCTTCCGAGTGCGACCGGGAGGAAAGAGGCACTTTCCAGTCTGGGTACAATGATAAGTCCAGTGAACAGTATGCCACCAAAACAGTGCACAAGCCTAAGCCAGCAGTGCCGCAGAGACCAACAAGAACACAGGACACTATCAAAGTGAGTTCAACTTGATTCTCTCACTTTTACACCTCAACTTACAAGTTTGGAGCCATTGTAAGGGAAGGCATAATATGTGAGCAGCGGGGGGGGGGGGGAGGGCACCTAAATGCTTTGTCACTATTTATAGTGCCCCACAGTGTTCTAGCTCAAGACCAAAAAATAACTATTGGAAGAAATTTGACTTTTTTGTTTTGCACCCATCTTTCCCCAAAATTGCCTTGACACAGCAGGGTTCAACAAATGGGCATCCATCGATCTATGTGGGACATAGAAGTTAATTTTATGAATTTCTTGTTTTGGCAAGTAGTGTTTCATGCTCACTTTACCTGAGGGACAAGCTCTGCACCACAAAAGATTTTTTACCTGAGTGAGCAGGGAACTGAGTATTCCCACCAGGGAATTACAGTGCATTAGTACACGTGGCTTGCCCAGAGGTCAAACTGGAATTTGACTTTTCTTTGTGCACAATGCACATTTCTTTTTCTACAAACAGATGCTGCTTGAGGAGGCTGCATACCAGCAGAATATTGTCCTCCAGGCAAGTCAAGCTCTAAATCTCTGTGTCACAAATGACATCACCTTTAGAGGCTCCACAGAGGAGATTGAAGCTGAAAGAGTTCTTCTGCTTGCAAGTAAGTTAAGTTCAGCTATTCCTCATCAGGCCTAATCAAACCAGGGCATCGGTGCTGCAGCTGATAATTGTTGCCGAGCCCTAGATTGGTGACAAAATTTTTGTCAGTCCATTTTACAGACTGGTGAAAAGACTTGTTCTTGCAACATCATATAGAATGCATAATCACCATAAAATGCATATGCACTGATTTGTGATTAGGTGAACACAGGACAGCATGCTTAGATGAAGTCCAAAAACTAAAGACTGGATCCACGGAGGGTGTACCAGAATTTATTGGAGGGAACTCAAGTTCTGCAGCACCATCATGCATAGCAACTCTTTCACTAACAGGTGTAGTATTTCTCTTTCTCCTGACGGATCCTAGCATGAGAAAACAGCCAACGTTTCACAAGGTCGCCACTTGAGCCCTGGCAAAACGACGTCTGAGTAACGAGCGCAGAAATTCTATACTGATGACGCGTCACCACCCAGATCTAGGTAGTGCTTCTGATTGATTGGTTGAAACAAAATTCTCTCACATTTCAACCACTCAGAAGCACCTACCTAGATCTGGGTAGTGATGCGTCATCAGTATAGAATTTCTGCGCTCGTTACTCAGACGTCGTTTTGCGAGGGTTCAAGTGGCGACCTTGCGAAATGTCGGCTGTTTTCTCAGGCTAGATGGATCCACCACTAAATATTTTTTAAATAATCTTATAATTAATTAACTATGTTTAGCTCAATTAAACAAATCATTGACAAGATAAAAAACCTAATTTGTGAGTTACAGTATTACTCCCCTTTGCCATCAGGTGCTTGGTAAAACTGACAATAAGAATTTTGTCAGACAAAAAATCTCCCTTTTCTGGTATTTTATATCTATTTGTTTTATTTATTTATATTTATTTATTTAATATTTTTATAAATAATTTATATTTTTTCAGTTCACATGATCTTTCTTGCTTTATTTTTGCAGGACTCAAGATTATACTTCGGCAAGATTTTATGGATGTGTTGAGAGTGGGTATCAGAAGTGGTGAGTAAACCACAGGTGATTTGTAAGTAATCACTTTTTGTCAGCGTATGTCTTGAGTTCCATTTCACCATGGATGTTTGACAGATTACATGCAAGAAACACTGGAAACTAATGCAATGATAAGCTCAAACTGAATTTCAAAAACATCATTGCATCTGCACATGCGCACAGCTTGGTTAAACCAACCTGCAGGATGACAAGGGAACAAGAGTCGTCAGTCTCCAAATCTCCTGCCCAGTGCACTGAGAATGATGAGCTAAATTTTATGCAAACTTACAGTGACCACAGGAATGGCAAACTTAGGTGTTTGAATGTACATGTAATCATGTTAAATAAATGTAAAATGCTCTTTCTTTCTTGACAGATCTTGGTGTGTTCCACTTTGTCTGTGTTATTCAACATGGCCCTCACGAGTTCTACTGCACCAGAGTTTTGTCAACTAATGATGCTACTGAAGGCAACTTCTTGTTGTTCCCTGAAAAATTCACTTTGTAAGTCAATGTTCCAGCCTGTTTGGCTCGTTACGTTTTTAGTTCAGTGTAAAAAGATACCTCCACCTCATGTTTAACTCCTCAAGTAGTTCTTAATGTTGAGTCTGTCGGTGAAAACCTGTTAAGAGTGGCCATGCATTCAAAATGTATTTATCACCACTGTAAGTTACTTTAATTTATTTATTCTCTTCTTCATTTTCACAGAAAGGACATCAAGCCTGATTTTAACATTGCCATCAAGGTTTTCTGTATGGTGAGTGTTTGTGCATGTATACAACTTAAAACCCTGGATTTTTTTTACACACTGGAACTGTGCTTTAGATGATATTAATTTTTGATAATAATTATTATAAACTCCGATTGGCTCACCCCTCCGAGCCTGTTTGGAGGGCAGTATGTAACAGTTCTGTTTGTCTTTAATTTTTTAGAATGTTAAAAAGGCCATTGTCAATACAACAGCAACACCAAACAAGCACAAACTTTTCCAGTCACCAAAAGTTGTTAAGGGAATGTTTGCCGGGGTAAGGATTGTTGTGTGAATCTCAACAGTGTTCTAGCACTTTGAAATTAATGATAAAATTATTTTAAAAAATCTTGTTTTATATGCAGGAGTTCTTTCATTCAAATATCCATATTAAATCCACACCTTTAACACCAGGCACCATAACCTACTGTGTTTGCCATTAGCTAAAACAACTATGCAAGAACTTTATCCTGGGTTTATTTGTTCCACCTTCTGAAAACTACAGGACTATCTTAAAAGTAAAATGAACAAGTGAATTGAAAACTAATGCAACCACAAGACAACCAGTGTTCTCCCTAGTTTTCAGGGTAACAGGTAGGTGAGTTTTTTAGACCGGTAAAGCAGCTCTGTTGAAAATCCTTTTCTACGCTGGAGTTAAAGTGTCGTTATGAGACCCGAAATGTTGCCTGCACGACACTAGGCTCACATACGCTTCCAAACCATTGATGTTTGGGCTTCCTGTTACTGTATTAATGTACAGACAAACGTCGGGAAGAAAACGCTTACAGGAACCTAAAAAACGTATGGAGAAATGCCTAGAAGATGAGACAAATTCCTTACAAAGGCACATTAACAAAGACCTTCAAGGAAAAGACAATACTAACAACACATTATGAACAAACCTGAACAAACCAGTGCACGGACAAATGTCGAGAAGTTAAGACTAATATCTCACGACAATGTTAACAACATCTTAATTAAGAATAGACGAACACACGGTCAAACGTCGAGAAGATAACAATATGATTTTTCGAATGTTCTAACATAAGGAGAAATGTCGACAGTCGGGAAGATGAGGGAAAAGACTATTATTTAACAAACTTTGAAACGTTGAGATAATAAGACTTTGTCTACTATCGTACAAATGCATGGACAATGAAAAAAACTTACACTAAGACGTGGTACGTAGTACAACTGACATAAATCATTTCATAATTCAATCCGATTATAGATCCTTTCACAATCCAAAACTGTTGGATGTTTCTAATCCAGGCCTCAGTATGTGGTTCTTAAAACCGGTAACAAGGGATGCTACGGGTGGTAAATTTTACCGGTTATTGCCTGATAAGGAGAACACTGCACAACAAACAAATGTGAAATTCTCAATCTTAAGCACATGGCGTTAAAAATTCTACACTGGGGATCCCCCTTGGACCGCATATCAATGTTATTTTTTTCTTCACTTGCAGAAACGTGGAACAGAAACTCCTTCTCCAGGTAGGTTTTTTTTTGGAAGGGGGGAAGACAGGAAACAAATAACAGCCTGTGATGAATGACAGAATGTGCATGATGCATGACAAAGTCTGATTGGTGATGAGTATTGTTTCTCATCACAGGAAAAAAGTCCGTATTGACAATCTGCCTCTTTTTTGTTAGATCTGACAAAGTATATGCATCAGGCCTTCTGTGAAGGAAACCTATGGGGAGAGACTACTGGCAGGTTGATCGGCTAGAGAAATTAAGGAGGGAAAGTCAGCCCGCTTAATTAGCTGATCTAACTGTGTAAATTATAGCCAAGTTAACTACAAGGAAGCCCAGCTGAATTGACTTCACTTTAGTTACTAATTAAACACTCTCTTGGTTGATACCTTTCAGCAACCCAAGTCTTGCCATCACCACAGACTGTGTTCAGATCTAGTAGCTTTTTGCTTGTTGGAGTGACACATATCAATCTTCCCATCATCAAATCAAAGCAATTCTCTCTTGACAAGGTAGGATATAATTTTTCAGAGCCAGTGTAGCTGCTTTTGGCACAAAGTGCCTCCCCCTCAAGCTTTTAAACCAGGCCAAATGAGAAGAGGGGTCCAATCTCTTGGCCTTGTTTGACCTGAAATTCTTGCACACTCATGGGAACTCTCATGTGCTCTTCAAGAGTTAGAATTCAAATTTTAGTTAGGATCAATTACCCTGACATTCAAACTCTCACTGTCATCTGGCTGCTAACTGCTCTCCAAAAAGACAACAGCCAGTGGAGGCTAATCAGCAGTTTATTACCACTCCTCTCCATGGGAAGCTGACTTTTTGAAAGTTAGTTGTGTTTTACAGTCATTGAGCTGGTGTATGGATCTTTTGGCTGTATTGCTCAAGGTTTCATTTAGAGAGGAAAGTAGATTGGGTTTAGTTGCTCTCCTGTTTTTCTTAAGTTAGCCACTTGAGAGAGGAATAAATGTTAGAAGATTACCCTAGCTTTTAATTTCTATCCCCAGGTGCCTGACAATTGTCCCTTGAGTACCTTCATAGAAGTAAGAGCTGAGTGTTCTCCTCTGTACAGCAGTCATGTCAAGGGATTTCTGGTAAGTGGACAAATTAATTTTGGACATGAGACATCCTCCTTCGAATTAATTCAATTTTCCAATGTTAGTACCTCTGCCTTACAGATGCCTTTTATCTAATAACTCCCATTAATATAAAAGTGCTATAAAGTTCATATTGTCTTTCGTTCCTGTCAGACCATCCTGGAAGACATTGGAGGGTATGGGGCATGGCAGAGAAGATGGTGTGTGTTGGAAGGTGCAGTCATGTCCTACTGGAGATACCCTGGTGATGAGTCTACTAAGGTATTTCTCCTTCAAAGTCCTTCAACTGCCCTTGACTTTTGTTTGGCCAGAACTGTACAAACCATGTAGTAATGAATAACATGTAATTATCAACACAATTCAAACTGTTTGTTTTCCTGGTTATAAGTGTTCTTAACATTGTCTCCTGTACGTAGCCTCCACTGGGGTGCATCAGTTTAGCAGAGTGCATTAGTGATGAGGTGACAAGAGTTGCACGAGACCTGTGTGCTCGACCAAACACCATGGAACTAAAGTTGAAGAGGTCATGTGGCACAGAAGTCAAGTAAGATTTGCAGTATTTTGTCAAAATTCATGAAAAAGCTCGACCTGTTAACCCTTTCACTCCCAGAGTCAGTTATGGAGACATTTAAGGAGTTTATTTAACTTTTGAGTCTGTGGATGAAATCCAGTGGTATGACCATTCAAATGAAACCTCTTCAGCAGTACTTTCACATGGTACTATTTATATTTAAGTATTTTACAAAATTAAATTTAGGATTTTTATTGAATTTTGATTTCAGGCATTTTTGGGAGTAAAAGGGTTAAGCACTTAGTAGTACAGTGGAAACCTGATATAACAAAGTGCCAAGGGACTGGCAAAACATGTTAGTTATAGCGGGGGTTCATTAATGGGGTCCTTCTCTATAC
This sequence comes from Siderastrea radians, assembly GCA_964017195.1. NCBI lineage: Eukaryota > Metazoa > Cnidaria > Anthozoa > Scleractinia > Rhizangiidae > Siderastrea > Siderastrea radians. Next base: position 20,393,622 of record OZ024890.1, read on the forward strand.
ATTTTACTACCACTGGCCATGGGCTGAATAATATTGTTCGTTATACCAGGATCTTGTTATTTTGGGGTTTGTTATATAATCAGGGTTCTACTATACATCATATATTAAGCATCATCATGTATTACGCTGTGTGCTCATATACAAGTGTCATATGGCAGGTTTTACTGTGCATATATATTGCTTTGGACATAATTTCTATTAGTTGCTATCCTTTATCTGCAAAGTTGTTCCAAACCCCAATTAGATTGTGGACAAACAACCCAAACATAGTTTTCAAGCTCAAAAATCATAAAATTAATGTCAACTGTGAAGTCCTCTGTAAACAATTATCCACAGATATTGGAAAGAACCCAAACCTTTGAAATATGTTCTTCCAAAAGGAAATTAAGCTAAAAGTGATCTTTTCCTTTGCCATGGCTGGAAATTGAGCCTACATTAACCATGAATTTCACCTGAAACAGGCTGCGCACAGCATGCGCAGATGGCTTCCAGGTTAAAAAAGCTTGGTCCTCTCCATTTTCTTTAATATTCAAATTTTTATGGTGCCTGCACTTACATGTTACTAGTCACTTAGCATTTAGTGAAATAATATATCTCATAACTATATTGCCTTTATTTTTGTCAGGTATCTTCTTGCAGCCGATACCAAGACTGACCGTGCGACATGGATTGACAGTCTGAATGAAGCCCTAAGAGATGGGCGTGCATGGACAGTAGGCGAAAATAAACCTCTTTACCCGGACTTGAGCCGTATGCACAACGAGGATGTCTATATGTGTTCTAAGGATGCTAACTAGATTGTCCAGAGTGTTGTTATCAAAATAATAGATACCTGTCTGTTCAAAATTATTTTGAATCCTCTTTCACTCTTAAGGGTATTAATTAAGCTGAAAACTGAAAAAATAGCCAAAATTTATTGAAATGGTTACTTGTCTTGAGTCTTCAACCACACTAAGGCAGAACCTATTAAGCCATTGACACACTAGTCTAGGCCATTTAAAGTTATACGTAATAAAGTTACACGTAACTGCAGCAATGTCCACTGCCACTAAAACATTGATTTCACCAGTGATTCTAATGAATAACAAATGGTCAAAATCACCAAGCATTTCAGATATTGGTGATTAGGTTTGTTGGGAATTCTGCTAAAATCACCAGTCATCACTGGAGTTCAATTTTGCCACAAACAGGATCTAAAATCATCTAGTGTTGTTCGCTAATGAATCAGGGCTCAACTCCGAGAGTGACGAAAAGGTTATATTTGTGGTAAATGAATGCATTTTCTAGAAATGTTAACCCTGTTTATCACAAATGAGAATAGAAGTTTTTGTCACTGCTTGAGGTAGACACTGTTGAGCTACAGGAATGTTTTTGCTTAAATCAAAATCAGCATAACTAATTAAATTCTAAGGATGGCATAAATCAAAGTAAGTGCAAATACTGCAAAATTTTACACATTAGTGCACAGAAAGCAGACTGTTTTAAAAACATGGATGCATGATATTTCAGTGGTGCATATGCCATCATTATACATAGTGAGGAAGTTAAACCAAGAAAACATTGACTTGTTTGTATAAAGTCACTATGTAATATTCATGGGTCTGCAGAGCTTTAAAGATTGTAAGCTGCGGAGATTAAAAATGATTATTTCTGCCAATCAATAGTTTGTAAATTTAAGAAGTGATGTTTTTTATTATCCGGAGAGCCAGAGAAGGTGTGAGTGGCATGAGATTCCCTCATACTCCTTCAATAATCTTACCCATAGTCCCCAAATCAGATCAACAATTTCAACTCTATATTTGATGAAACTTGATGATAGGACTGTGTAGGACAGTCAACAAGAATATAAAAATTGGACGGCATATCTTCCTTGAAGGCCCAGAAGCCGATAACTTAACACACCGGGAGTTTCCACTGCCCAATACCTGCTCTTTGGTCTCCAGAGATCAAGTAATATTAATAAAAGCAAGAGCTAAAACTCTTGTCAGCTCTTTAGTATTGTCTGATCCTGGCTTTGGCTGGTGCTCTCAACCAAATCAGTAAGAAACTTCAGATGATGGGTTTGGCACAAAGTTTTGATGATTGCCTGGCTATAGGCATCTGACTGTCCCAGTTTTAACAAAGTTGACACAATATTATTAGAGTATTTAAAGCTATTAGTAAAATTCACTGGCAACTTTTAAATAACACTATTTCTTGGTTTTCCTATTCAATAAAATTAGTTTTTAAGAGTTGGGCTCATTGATTGTGTGCACCATGTTGGGGGTGGGGGAATGGGTTCAATTGATGTTGAAATTGGATGCTGACTGCCCCCGTTCAGTCCATTTCAGACTGAATGACAGAGCAGTGTTATCCCAGATTCATCACCAAAGCCTTATCACTTTTTTGTGTTGAGGCATAACAAGTCCTCTCTTGACCTTGTACAACAAACCATATTATTTTGATGTTTTTTTAGCCTGGTGAAATGTACTGTAAAATACAAGGAACAGAACCCTGGTATCACAACAAAAATCACAATCCTTGAGCACAAATGTAAAGTTTACTGATATAACAAATCTCGTCAAGCAACTGAAGTTGGATGCAAAACATATCAACAGAGTTGCATGCAGACAGTAAACCCGAAAGCTGTGGTGCTATGTAACACAGTTTAATTTTAATGCAAAATGATTATTAGCCAAACCCCAATATACTAACAAAGACTTTGGTCCTTTTCATTTAGAACAGACATTCTCCCAGTCCCTTGGCACTCTGTTCTAAGCTGGGTTCCACTTTATTCACCTAAGCATGAATTATACACATGTGCAGCTCCAATAATTGGATGCTGTGCTCCTAAAAATTACAACTGTGCACCTTGAAATTGAGACCAGGTAGCACAAGTGCTCCCAAAGCCAAAAATAAACTTTGAGCCCTGCTGAATTTTTTTTCAGTCTGTGCTATTGCTTATGTTTCTCATGTTCTCACTTCCCATAAGCACATAAAAAAATGTTTATAGGACTTACATATTTTAGCCACTGAAGACTTAGCCAATGTGGAACTTCTGGTTATACCACTAGCAAAAACCAGCCTTAATAGTGCGCGATGAGATGTAATATATCAAACACGAGAAAGAGTGTTTCATCAGGATATCCAAACACCGAGAAGTGGGTTGAAAAAACGAGGCGCAGCCGAGTTTTTTTAACCGACTTCGAGGTGTTTGGATACCTGATGAAACACTCTTTCGAGTTTTTGATATGGCTTCTCAAACCTTCCATAATTTTTGGAGAAATTCAAAGCAGAAGTTCGCAAACCTTTATGCTAATTAAGATCCAGTATCCAAACCACCGTCACGGTAGTGATTTCCTTTGTTTTCTCTTTATGAATTATTAATGAGTTTGAGAAGTCTTAGTAACAAACAACTTGAGATCAAACACAATAGAGAACACAATGAACATTTTATTGCACCCAGAAAACGGTTTTACCAATAACCGCCTTTTAAAAAAAAAACAGGCAGTCACGTTACTTTACTTACAGTGTATATAAAAAAAATAACACACAGACTAAACTGAATAAAAAGCCTTCATTTTACAGAACGTTGGCTTACAAGTTTCCATAAACTATTTGTCAGTGAGAAAAATTGCAACCAAGAGGTACCCTATTTTTCTCTTTCAAACAGTATATTCTCCCCTAATAACACTGCTTTTTAGTAAAGTACGGTATATTTCTCTTTTATGAAATAATTAAACCATTAACTCTGAAAAATAAGACCAAATTTACAAGTTTCCATAAACTATTTGTCAGTGAGAAAAATTGCAACCAAGAGGTACCCTATTTTTCTCTTTCAAACAGTATATTCTCCCCTAAGAACACTGTTTTTTCAGTAAAGTACTGTCAGTATATTTCTCTTTTATAAAATAATTAAACCATTAACTCTGAAAAATAAGACCAAATTTTCTTTCAGTTGTAAAATTCAAGATGCAAATAAATTATTATTATTATTATTATTATTATTATTATTATTGATAAGTTCCTTCAATAACAATATTAACATTCAAATGTAACAAATATAGAATAATTACAATAATACAGTTAACCATTCTCAGAATACTGGCCACATATTTTGACCCCAAGAGGGGAAGGGGTACTCTGGATTTCAAGTGACAGGTTGATGTGAATGGGGACATAAATTGAAACCCAAAAAAATCCCCTGGACAAAATGAAACCCAAAAAAATCCCATACTGAATTTTGGAGCCTTACAAGTACCCAGAAGGAAATAAATGACAATAATGAAGAACAACTGAGTACAAATGGTTACATTTATTTATATATCACACTATTGCAATAAACTTTCCCTGATCTAGTAGGCATCCTTACAATCTACCCAAGGGATGCCAAAAATAATTTTCTTACCTCCAAAAAATTCCAAAATTGTGAATTTTTAAACCCAAAAAATTAGTTGCACCTCACCATCACTTGAAATTTGGAGTAATCCCCCCAACCCCAGAATTTGACCTCAGACTAATAAATTGTCAATCCAAGGTGATGAGAACACTGGATTTATTTTAAATCTGGGAATAAGATTACCTGGGTATTTATCTCACAGTTTAGGCAATAAATACTGTCTTGTACCTTTACGATGAAGGTCGACTACTGTTTAAATATAGGTTTTTGTGCGTTTTCATTAACTTATTAACTTTGCTAGTACACATTTACACACTAAGGTATCTGTGGTTTGCCAGAAGAGTCAAACCAAGCTTCTTATAGCATTTTGGGTGCAACATCTTGGATGAAAGCTTAACTAGTGAAAATTGACCACTGAGTCAAATTTGCCATTTTTCCATAAAACCTTAGATGTATTTTTCTTCGCATCACTCTACATACGTTTGTCAACATAATTCACTTGCTTCCATCCTCACTAATGGTCATTAATTATATTATTACTCTCTTTTTAATGCCTTGGTCGACCCTTATCTGATTTCCCACAACAGTTTAGGCAAGTGCTTACCTAGGGGCCAATTACACGAGGCAGGCTGGCTTAATTTGTCAGGAACTGAGTAAGTTACATGAAGAATATCAGCCCGTTAGCAGGGATCCTGGCTTTGTGATCCAGGTTAAAGGGCCGTGCAGTGTTTTTTTCCCACATAATTGCATTCACCAGGCCAGCATAACATTTTCTTGCTAATTAACGTTTTCTCAAAGCAAAATGACCCACCAGAAGACAAGTATTTTTCTTTCTAAAGAAGACAGAGGTTTACAACAGCTTCTCAAGAAGCTGATAAAAATCATACAATAAAGAGCTGGATTAACCAAAGTGAAACACTTAAGGCATTCTTCTGGCTGAGCCACTTTTCCCAGCACTGCTTCCAATTTTAGCCACTACTGGGCTGGCTTCTCTCAAGTACATGTAATAGCAGACTGAACTCACCTAGGTAACCTGCAATCAGGCATTCATTTTTTTATTCCCCTGCCCCCCCCCCCAAAAAAATGCCTAATCGCAGGTTATCATCCCCCCCACCCCACCCCCCATAACCAGACATGGATGAATACACGTAGGAGTATGTGCTGCAATACATTGCTTCATTCACAAAGCCTGATTCACAGCCTGCTAAGCATGCTGAAGAGCGACCTATGACTGTGAGAGTCAGGCTATAACTAACTTGGAATATACTGTTTCACTGTCAAATTACTTCCAGTTCCAAGGAATACTAATGTGTCCATCCTCATTAACGTGATAATACTTGGACACAATAATGGTGGCATTTTTCAGATCAGGGTTATTGTGCTTGCTTAGTCGCTCACAACAGTCACTCATCTGCAGTGGAGATATTGAGCGATCTTTTGACAGAGAACCTAGTTGTAGTTTCTCTTTACAGGCTTGAATTGCTTGGTCTTCTATCACCAGGTTTCTAAGGAAAAACAAAGAGATGCACCATTCTTTAAGGGTATTTCCTTTTGTTAATTATTTCCTTTTAACTTTTTCATTGAAACAAATGTCACAAATCATAACTGCCATAAAATTCCTAGTATCCTGTTCCAGATTAAAATGATGAGAAGTAGAATAGTATGTTTTCTGACTTACTTGCCTGGCTAACGAGTTTGAAAAACGCCTTAATATGGAACCCGTTCTTACCTCTTGTTTTCCTCGTGAAGATCCAAAGATTCTTGTTTGTGCTTTACAATGAAATCCAGAAGCAGTTCAACAGGGGTTGATGGTGGTATTCTAAACTCTCCACTGAGTGATAAGCTGAGAGAGTCTGCAGGACTGAAATTATAAAAACAGTATTGCACATGACGTAAGTAACACAACTTAGAAAAAGGTTACAGTTAGGTAATTTTATCCTCTTCACAAAATTATGACCATTGAGCTTTCTTGGCCATCTTAGGAAATTTCAAAACTATTTAATGATGATCAAAGCCAGCTAACAGCACATTTCAGTGACCAAGGTGATTATTTTGGTTTTAACACTACCAACAGTATTGAAAAGTGCTCTACCATGTTCCTTAAGAAGATAAGAAGTGACCTACCTCAATATCCTTGCAATAAAGTCCTTTAACTCTCCTGGTTGAATGGCAACGACTACATCAGGACCAAGGAGCCCCCTCCGCAGAGAAGACACCACTCTGTACAAGTAGTTTAAGTACTCAGTAACTGAGACAGATGGAGACTCTTGATCAAACACAATCCTCATGTCACCAAGTAGGGAGGATAACCTTTTCTCCCATGTAGGTACTTGATCAACCAGTACGTCGTAGTCTTCTATGGAGTCAAACAGCTGCAACAATATTGACATTATATTAGCTGTTACAGTAAAACTCTAAATTTTAGTGTGCTCCCATTGCTCCCATTGGTCGAAAGCGATCATGTGACGCAATAGTGTCTCTCCTCAGCGGGGGCCTATCAGCACATGGTGCCCGTTTGTGGCAATTTTCACTCAAAATTTAGCGTTGTACAATAAAAACAATGGAGTCTTTCTGTCTCAGGCCCTATGTGTGATGGGTTCCCTTGGAAATTTGATGTTCAAACTTCATAAATTATAAGCCCTTGAACGTTGTGAACATCAAATATCCTCTGGCAACCTATCACACGATAGTGCCTTTGACAGAGGAACTCTATTGTTTAGAATATCTTATTAGATACTTTGCAGTGTGTAGAATTAGCTACTCTTGGCATCAAATAACAGTCTTGGACTTATGGGCTCTTCTGTTCAATGCCTTCTCTCCTATTTCCCTTGTCATTCTAACAAAATGATTGCTGAGCATTGATGGATGTTAAAGGTGAAAAAAGGCATTTAACCGTATACAATGACTACTGATTCTCACAATTACAAACACCACGCGTACCGAAAGCCAAAATTCTGGAACATCTTGTGTGTTCAACATGACACGCCCACAGGGGTCGATTCCAGTCCAGTCTGTAAACACGATTGTGCGTCCATTAAGACTCTGAAGCTCAGACTGTTTTGAATAACAAAGCTTCAAAAAGTTCTTCAGAGAACCATGACAAGAGGAGTAACTCCATCCACAGGCAGACTCCACTTTCGCCAATCTGAGTTCTTTGCAAATCTTTGCAGACAAGACAAAATTTTCCTCTATGAGAGATTTGCTATTCTCTTGTTTTTCTTTTGCATTTTTTAAGTTCTTTTCTAGGAAATCGTTCAATGTACTTCTTGAATTTCTTTGCAATTGAGCAAGGTCTATAGGTGTTTGTCTGTCACTGAACTGTTGATACACATGGAGCCAGTGATGGGGTGCACCATAAGGCAGTGCAACGGACACTTTTGGTTTTCTAGTCTTCTGATGCAGTGTTACCAGATCTTCCAACATTCCACACGTCTTCAAGATGTGGCTGATTGTAAACTGAACATCACGCGAGAAAAGTGACACCCTGACTGTCTTGAAAAGATCAGATCCTAAGAAACAGAAAATGAAATATCAAATAAACAATGAATAAGAAGACCAGGGAAAAATTGCATTCATTCCTCAGATGGCTCTCCTTCCTCTAGTGCAAAAAACATTTAACCCTTTCACTCCCAGAGTCAGTTATAGAGACACACAAGGTGGTTCTAACTTTTGAGTGTGTGGATGAAATCGTATGGTGTGACTATTCAAATGAAACCACTTCAGCAGTACTTTCACATGGTACTATTTATTTTAAAGTACGTGTAGTTTTCAGAATGAAATTTGGGATTTGTCTTGAATAGTTTTCAGGCACTCGGGATTAAAAGGGTTAATATGCACCTGGCTAATACCTTCTTCCAGTGGGGTAACTGTGTCATTTTTCAAGTAAAACATCAAGTGTGTTGGATTCACTGGTTTTTTCTTCTGTATGTCTTCCAGGTATGAGTTCAATCTCTTTAGAGAATCTTCATTTATTGACTGCAAACAGACAATGCAAATCTTTAGACAGGACATAAAAAAAACATTATGTACAAAGAATAATTTGCCACTCGTACAACACATGTAAATGAACAAGCATTTCAGGGACCACTCATTTCAAGTGTCCTAAGGTTTTGGGAGTAAACTACAATAATAGCTGCCACTATAACCCACCGATTAATTGTCATGGCATGCACATTGGACAAAACATACCATATAGTACAAAATCACACAGCGGGTATCAAGCTATATCTGTCGTCCAATTTGTTATCCATCGTCCGATTTTAAGGACGAGAGAACAACAAGGAATGAAGTCACTTTTTCAGGTTTTAACTTTTCAGATCTAATCACAGTGTAATAAAATCAAGTAAACTAACCAGCTTAATTCTGTTCAGCTGAAAATGTGCTGTGACCCTCTGGATGTTTTCTCGGTACCACAATAAAGCGTGCACGTTGTAGAAATTAATCAGAGGGTTATAAAATAAATAAACCCCTTCCTGGCTTGCTGGTATATCGGAGGATAATGTCCTTGGCTGAAAGATTGTCCTCAAAATTTCACAGTTGCCCTCAGAGCTTTGCTAATTCTCTGCCAACTGTTCATTTTTTGGACAATCTTTCAGCCTCAGGCCCTATCCTTCGATACACCAGCCACCGCAAGAGGTTTATTTACAAAATGTTTCTGAGATCAGACTTTCATCTCTGGAGTGCCTGGACTACCAACTAAACATTTAAAGAAGCTGTGCTTAGCCCAAAATACTAATCTACTAAACACTAAAATCGGTACTTATTCTATTGCAACTTGAACCCCAACTTAAGAGAACTAAGTTGAAGAACTCAACTTGAACAAGAACTCCTTAATGTCTTGGTTCCAAAACTTTCAAAATAAGATTACAAAAAAAAAGTGAACAAAGTTTTCTCACTCTCTGTATTGGATACTGGCCAAACAGATCAGGATGAACAGCAAAATAGAATGGTTTAAGAGCTGCCTTGGTCTGTGCACTTGACAGATGCCTGGACAAAATGTACCATGAGGACTGCTTCAGGCTAAAAATAAAGAAAATATGCTCATTAACAACCTTAATATAATTATGTCTAGTGCAGAGGCACATTGCTGTAGTCGTTATGGTGTGTCATACTTTTAATAATGATCCGCATAAGAAGTAGGCATGCCAAATGAACGGAATACAGAAAAGTGTCAATCTTCAATTATTAACCTAATTATTTTGGAGGCTGCTGATTGATCGAATACTTCAAAACCATCAAAAAACAGTTTTCAAATAATTTCCCCACATTTTTATTTCCCCACATTTTTGCTGGCTCTTATTATGCTATTATTTTAAGAAAAACCACCTGCAGGCACTGAAACACAAACATGACTATCAAAATAATTGATAATTAAAACTGTTCAAAAGCACCTGCTTCTCACTGCTTTTCTACTAGTTCTTGCAACAGTTCTTTCGCATGAAGGGAGCAGATGAGTTTGAGGCCTCCTCAAACTCTTCACTCGTGGGCTCCTTGTAATTTATAAGGCATAACCAATAAACAATAATGAATTTTTACTAAGAATTGCAAAATTCAATCACGAAATTACAAAATTTAAGTGACTTGTTATACAAGCTTTTCGACAGATTGTATCTGAAGATCATAGGGTTGGTGGGTTGAGGGTATTGTAGGTTGGTCTCCGCACTGTTGAGTGGTGTCCTTAGACAAGAATCTTTACTCCACAGGTTCTCTCTTCCAAGATGCTTAAATGAGTATTGGTGAAAAGAATGCTGGGGATAACCTACAAGAGACAAGCATCCCATCCAGTGGGGAGTTGTGGCACTGCACGTTGCTTTGTACCACAAAATACAGGGCTGTCATTAAGTTTTGGGTCACTGGTTGTCTTGATCTTCACACCTGTAACAAACTCGTTGCTTCATGAGTAAATTACACCAACAAGAACCAAGTTCACCCATAACGTCAAGGTGCCATCAGGCATACTCAGCCGTAACAGGTGTTATGGGTTACGGCCCTTAATCCTTTTACTCCCAAGAGTGCCTAAAATCAAAATTCAAGACAAATCCCAAATTTTATTTTGTAAAATATAATTGTAATATAAATAGTACCATGTGAAAGTACTGCTGAAGAAGTTTCATTTGAATGGTCACACCGCAGGATTTCATCCATTATAGACTCAAGTTGGAACCACCCTTAGTTAATTGTCTGCATAACTGACTCTGGGAGTGAAAAGGGTTAAGAACAGTCCTGATTAATATGGCTCAATGGCTCAATGTTGGTCGAAAAACAGAGATTAAGCCAACGAACAGACCTCAAGTATGGTTTTGAAATTTCTTTACAAAGTCCTGTTGCCCTAGGGTCGGCACTCTCATCTTGCAAAGGGGTTTGCACAATGTATATTTTTGGGTGTAAACTTAACCTAAAGCTTGGTTTCAAGAAATTCGTAGAGACCAAAGGACCTCGTGTAAGGAACTGTTGGGACTGACCATCCACTTTCAGAGGATTCAATGTGCCTAGTTTTGCTATAGCCTATTGTCAAACTACTGGCATCGAGTCTACAGCTTAATCATTTATATCCTGTTCATAGAGTGGAGACAGTTTTAAGCCATACTATTAGCGTTCCCATTTAGGATATAAGTTTGGATCAGAGGAATGTTGCCATGGTTGATTACCCATTGTACAACCATCTGAGATGCACTGTGAAAGCACCTGAAAGCTGACATCTGTTCCTCAAAAATTTCACAATAATATCATTTGTTTACAAAGAATACCTCCAAATTAAAAATAACTCTAGAGTTAAACACTTCTGCATCTGTAATCAAGAACGTTTCTTTGAAAAACACCACCAAGCATTGTCTCATAACTAGACTTTTTCAATTTGGTTTAATTCTTGCAGCTACACATAAGTTCACGTTATCTGATTGGCAGAGATATCAAAAAACATTCCACAGATAATTCTTGGTACTCTTTCGGTCTCCATTGCAAATATGCTTTAACAGTGAAACTGTGAAATATGAACTCACTTATTTTTATTCTACCAAGATATATGGAATATGACAACAGATTGATGATATCTCCCACAGAAGTATTGCAATGTAAGTGGTTGCTTGAGAAAATAAATTATTATTTTAATAATCTTAACCTTTATTTTCAGACGTACTTAAACAATTTGATTTTGGTGTCAGCCACAAATTTTTCAAGAGCTAAAATTTACTAAATTGAAAATAAAATACTTTTCCCACATTAAATAAGTTGTTTTGCTTTGAAATAGCCATTAAAATAATAAAACATTAAACAATAAACATTAAACTTCAAGAGGAATCTTTACTTTCACAACTTGCGAAACAACAAACTTGTTTAGCAAGCTCAAGTCTAGCCAAGTAAAATCATCATAAACTTTCAAATTCAAGGTGCTAGTGAATCTCACTTTAAATATATTGACCCATCTTTGTTGATACAGCGTGTTCTCAAGTAGATCACCACAAAATAAAACAGATTAAAATAATTCATTGGTCTTTGTTGTTTTCAACTGTCGCAGATCCGTGACAAATGTCATGAACGCACACTTTGTACGTCAAAAAGCCTTTCATAGAAATAACAATTGTAACCTTTATTACGTAGACTTTTACACTTTGACTTTTACAAAATGCAAGTTTAAAATCTACTTGCAATTGCCAAGAATGACCTCAAAAGATGTTGTGTCCAAGAAATTTCGTTACAGGACATCGACATGACTTCACGCATGACCTGAAATTTGATCTCGTTTCACATTTACAAACATGAGGTTGCAGAGCTCACAGAAAAACATTTCCTTGAATTAAAAGTTACTCGTCCAATGCAAGACTTTTAGTTTGAAGCTTCAGTTTTATCGGTAAGCTTCCTATTTAGCGACAACCAGTGACTGCCAAGCTAAGCTTATTTCAGACGCGAGTAAAACCCCGAAAACCGCGATGTTGTACAAGACAAATATTTTCAATGTACAAACCTTAATCGACCAACTCCAGACAGCATTTCGTTGCTTACATACACAATCCTTATGTGTAGAACTCAACGACTTCCAATCATCCCTCTTTCACGTTCACCCGAACACAACTAACTGGGACGCGGGAGTTCTGTTATATGCCTCCGAGCATCACTCAACACGACCTAATCACGCACCCGATCGGTCCAATCACGTGGGCCGTATAAACCGGTTTATTACGCGTGGAACGCGGGACCTCGCGCGATTCACGCGCAGACGAAAAAGAAATACTTGAGTGTTCAAGTTTTTATCGTTGGAAAATTTAAGCAATGATATTTCACGAATCCTAAATTTCAAGACTGTGAATAGTTTAAAGAAACATTCTATTAACCTCTGTAACCCCTCTCAAAGTTTGTCGCATGGTTCAACGATAACACACGCGGGTCATGTTTCGCTCGCGTGTTCTTTTCGCTCGACTATATCGCAAAAAACAGAGATTGCTCGATACGTTGAGCAAGTTTTTCGAATAGAAAAAGGAAATTTAATTGTACTAATGATTATTTTCTTCACATATATATAGAGATAGAGAACAAAACATATTTAAGCTTTAACGGCCGTGGACAAACTTCCTTCAAATATACCAGCCACTCCAATAAAACTGAATATGCAAATTATGTCCTAATTGCGTCCAACGACTTGATCACATGCCATGGTTTCTTACACCGGTTCCATGTCCATTAAATCCCGCATATTTTTGACATTTTTGTATCTTTTTGTAGCCTTAAGCACCCGGTTAATGCAACCAAGATCTGAAATTTTAGTTGCAGCTAAAAAAAACTCCTCACTCTCGAATCTATCCTGCGTAGCAAGCGTTTCCGTAGGGCTTTCCGCCCGTTGGAGGCGTTTTTCGCTTTTTGGCTGCGCAAAAATTGGGGCGAGCGCAACACTGATGGAAGCAGCGGGGAGGGGCACTTTTTTGCGCCCGCCCCTATTTTCCCGCGGCCAAAAAAGCGAAAAGTGCATCGAACGTGCGGAAAGCCTTACCGAAACGCTTGCTACGCAGGCTATCTCGAATCAAGCATCTGTTTGCTTGTCGCGCGTGGGAAAATGGCTGTCTCACCGAGAGAGCGCGGGCGTTTTCCTAAGATCCCATAAAGCGTACTTACTTCTTATTAAAACAACAGATCACGGAAATGCAATTAAAACCGCAATGTAGAGGCAGACTTCTCTGAATGTGCAGTAATCAGTTATATTTTACCAGGAGCCCGAGACGATGCACTCCTCATTGTAAAAAAACAATAATATCGTAGTCCCCATTGAAATTCGAACGTGGGAAAATGGCTGTCTCGCCGAGAGAGCGCGGGCGTTTTCCTATGATCCCATAAAGCGTACTTCTGGGTAAAACAACATATCACGGAAATACAATGAGGACAATATAGAAGCAGTGTTCGCTGAATGCCCAGTAATCAGTTATTTTTTACCAGGAGCCCGAGAGGATGGACTCCTCATTGTAAAAAAACATTAGAGTCATTCATAAGACCCTGAAGAAGAAAGGCTGTGCCTTTTGAAATATTGGTTAAAATATACATTCAGTTTCCCTACTGTTGAATCAGCATTGCTTTTTTATAATATCGTAGTCCCTATTGAAATTCGAAAGCGACGCCCTGCACATTACGCAAGTGAACCCCTGACGATAAAAACTTGCCGATCCTGTTCACATGCTTCTCGTGTTTGCAGGTTTTTTCACAGCTCTGTAAATGTTCATGAGTTGTATTTTGTTCAGGCAGAAGTGTGCTTTTCTTTACACGATCGAATTATTACGACAGAAACTTGCTGATTCTGTTAGCATGCCTGCTATGCGAAGTTCCCAGTTTTTCTTTTTCAGATAGTAGGAGAAGCGAACCCCCCTTTTACCGAGGGACCCGTTTCTCGAAAGCCCCGCTGGAAAACTTTTCGAACCAGAAAAGCCATTTATAAAAATATGAACCACTCACTCAACACAGCTGTTATTTTAACACGTCTTTAAGATAAGAAATGTTAAACGTACGTTAAGTTTAATGCTTAAAAACCTCTTTGTTTTCAAGATATATCACAGGCACGATAATTCATGCCTGTGATCGGCCCGAAACGATTCGGGGCTTTCGAGAAACCCATATCCAGTGCGTCTTATTTTCGTGGCCCTTTCTAATTTTCGCCGTCCCCACTACATGAGAGCATGGAACAGGCTAGATAGTAGTTAGTCTTATTACCCAGGTTTAGTGGTTTACCGTTTCTTTGCTCACCGATTCCTTGACGAGAAAAGAAAAACAATATTGTTTTAGATGAGACCTGGCGGACTGAATAACGAGTAGAAAGTTCTGTAAAGAATAGCGACGGCAAAGTAAGCACTGAAATGAACTTAAAATAGTCCGTTAAGTTAATTTTCGTGTGAATCATGATAAAATTTAACTGAAGGACGACGTCAAACTTAGTTTATTAATACATAATATATGTTGGGGTATTTGCCAGCTCCAATGTATTGTCCGCCCAAGTCTCAAGTGGATAGTTTTTCTTTCATCATTGTATTTCCTTTTATATCGCTTAGAAAATTTTCTCTTTTTTTCCGTTTATCCATAAAGGATAGTATAGATGAAATTAAAAATTTTTAATTGTAAAACAAATTCAAGCGACGCTCTCTGGAAGCCAGAAATGAAAACAAAATAAAATATTTAACATGTTGCAAGGTTTTCTGCTTGTGGGACGCCATCGAGTTGCCCAAGCAAACCGCGTAAAAACAAGAATAACCCGTTACAAATAATTCTAAGCTTTATATATTATTTATTTCAATTCAAACTTGGTGAGAAATTAATTATAACAGGAAAATCTAGAACCCTCACAGCCTGTATACTTTTTTGTCAGGAAAAAACTCGAAGTCGCAGCAAGGGAACGAAGAAATGCGCGGATTCTCGTTTCGCGCGCAGTTCTTTGTCTCAACACATGAAAACCCTGTCGACGCAGGAAAGAATACAAGGACACGCAGAACAGTTCGGTGTCCATGGTCTTATGTGTGTGGAGTTTAATTGATACCACGAACGTCGTGGTTCTTAGCGGGTGATAACCGAGCTGATACTGCCATGCCGCAAAAGTTTCAACTGTAAGCTGAGGGGAGTTTTTGCAATGCCCTGCCTCGTACTCGGGCGCCGGTTTGCAGTGCACCTATCCCACAACGCCACGCGCCCATCATATAATAAGGGGGGATGCTTGGGGACGAGGCAGTGCAATGGCTGAAATTGACTTGAAAACTACTTGACAAAGCTCCATCCCCTCCCCCACCCAAATTTGCATGGAAAATCAAATTAGATGACGCTCTTATCGAGCTGAGAGAAAAAGAGAACTTCGTTAACTAAACACTCAGTGTTGAAGGACCATGAAGTAGTGTTACAATTCACGGCTGTCTTTGTTTTTTACAACATGCAGAAAATTGTAAGTATAAATAAACTATAAAATAATTGGGATAACCAAGGCCAATTTCAAGCTTTAATTATATTTCATCACAACTGGCATTTCTATAAAATAGTTTACAACTCTAATAGTACTCACCGATTTTGCTCACCAGGAGCAACTAATTCCGAAAATTAACACATCATGCGGTGATGTAATAAAAACAATAAATTCTTGGTGATAAATAAACTATTTTTAATCGGAAATTCACCCTTTCGTTATCCATTCATTGAAAATTTCCCAGCCATAAGACTGTCAAATATTTCTTGCTTTTTCTATTTCCTCATTGTTCAGGCAAGGTAAAAGTTTCATAAGTTCTTGAACCCCTTCTTGCACTGAGATGGTGGCCTGAAATCCCAGAGCTCTGATCTTCTTGTACGATACTTCATAATCCCTCTTATCTTTGTCCTCCCCCGCGGTATTTTCCGTGATAACACATCCCGGCACGCACTGTTGGATGATACGAGCAACTTCAGACTTGGACAGGTTCATAGCCTCGTCTCCAACGTTGAATGCTTGCCCCTTCATTTGCTTGTAGTTTTCCATCGCGAAGACAAACGCCCTGGCAGCGTCTTTCACGTGGAGAAAAGTGCGGCGGAACCCCCCCTGATACAGGTCAAAGTGCTGCAACCTTAGAGCCTTATCAGTGAGGTCATTCACCAGCAAATCAAGCCTAAGCCGGGGGGACACACCAAACACCGTCGCCAAGCGAAGAGCTACTCCCCCTGTGTTCAACACCATCTTCTCCCCCTCGGCCTTTGTGCTGCCATACAGTGTCAGGGGGGAGATGGGTGTGTCTTCTGTGCAGAGACCGCTGAGCACGGCTCCGTAGCATGAGCCGGTGGATGAGTACACTAAACGCTGGTTTGGCGCTAGGTTGTCTACAATGTTCTTGGTGCCTTGCTGGTTTATCTATGAGAAAAAATAAGATAATAGGTGAAAAACGGTGATTGTTTTCACAGAAACGCAGCTCCACAAAGGCGAGATTTTTGTAAATGGATTCCAAACACCATTCAAACATCAAGTTCAAAATGAAAGCCCCTTTATAAGAAGTAACCTTCATAACGCCGAAATAAACTGGAGGCATATTTAGGGAAACGGAGTTTCGCCTCAGCGGATGGAGTGAGAAACAACTTGTTCTGCGAAAATTGCGGAGTCTAAGATCCCACGAAGTGCAAACGAAACTGAATACGCCTCCGTTAGAAATGTTTGACGTTCCCACGCCCTAGTACGAACACTTTAGAAGGTCTAACAACTGGGAACAATGAGAAAGTTGGTTCAGTCTACTAGGTGGCAAATTTCTCCAGTGGATGTATGGCTGGAGGGAGGCCGTGTCGAGTAAGTCAACTTATCGTACGTTCCACTTGCTCAGACTGTGGGGGCAGGAACGGTGCGAAGGGAAGATGACGAGTCAAGAAGAGTTATTGTGAGTAAAAATAAAATTTAAAAATACAACACAGGACTAGGAGATGTGCACAGTCCCATTGTGCGCGCAACTTTTACTTCTCGCGGCGCCTATTTTTCACTCTCCAAAAATTTAACCCCTAGAGAAGGCTCAAGGCTCTAAAACTTCTCGCTTACCGTTTCCATTAGACACCCCCTCCCCTCACCCCTTCCCGTTTCTTTGGGGACGTCCGCTCTTTGCATTTTTCAGTTTTGCAGAATATTCCCCAATGTTGCAAAAAAATTCCCAATGCATAGGGCAGAATAGTGCAGGCGGGAGAAGCAAGGCGTGGAGAAGGTAGACTTTCCGTCAACGATTTAAAACGAAAGATTTAAAACGGCCTCTGGAAACGATCTTAAATGGTGTGCAAACTGCACACCATGAAAATAAACTGTGCACGCAATATTTGAGGGTAAACAAACCTCCACTGCTTCGTCCTTAAACTTCTCACAGGCAGGATACCCCACGATGGCCGCCAGATGAATAATAACATCGCAGTCAGACATCCATCTAGCTAGAAGTTTCTTGTCCAGGATATCTCCGAGGACAATCTCCAAATGTGGATTACCAGCATGGCTCAAGAGGGACCCCGCGCCCCACATAAACTTGTCATATACTACCACTTCATAACCACGTTGGAGCAACATTGGTACCAGCGTTGAACCAAGGTAGCCTGCGCCGCCCGTGACCAATACTCGCTTGGTTGAAACACCGTTGGTAATCCCATTGAGATTCATTTTCTTTTTAACTGTTTTTTTCTGGAAATTGAAAATAGAAATCAATTCTAAATCAGCTGTTTGTGTGGTCTTATCCCCAGAATCTATAAAATTAATTGCGTACTGGGAAAAGATCCAATAAAGTTAACATTGTTTGGTGGCTCTGAGGGCTGATTCATTCGAGACTTCACGAAGGTGTTTTATATAACGGAGTATTTACTCAAACTGGTTAAATAAACTCTCAGGAAGGGCTTGACATTCAAAATGCTCAAAGGACCTGACAAATTCCCTAACACTTTCTTCATCGATTTACCATCTAACTTACTAATGTAACGTTCTATTTACTTGGAAAATTACACAATCAATTACTCCACTGGTCAATTTATCCAGTTCGCTGCAGTTTGCCACCCAGTAACTTTTTAAACGGGGTTCAGTATTAACACCTTACTGTGCAGGTACAATATCTGCAGATATTATAACTCTAAAAAGGAGCTTTTCACTCTTGCAGAGAAGACAAGCCAATTCCCTAAGAACAAAAATGGCTCATTTGAAAACCTTCAAAATTACCCATCTAAACTCTTACCTCAATCATAAAGTAACTTTGATTACTACGGTTCGTGTAAATAAATAGGTGAGCACTTATCAGGTGTTCTTTCAGGGTATTTTTGTTATGCTAAAACGGTATATAACGACATGGCCTGCTATGGCGGTCAGAAGTTCCACAAATGCGCCATGCAATTACAACTTTTCAAAAGCTACTGTTTTGCTTCTCGTAGCTTAACATGCGGCAGCCGAACACGGCTTTGTTCGCTCATTATCACCCAATTCAAGAGCATTCTCTTTTATTTAGTGTATTACACATGCACTCAGGCAGATGTTTACCACAAATTGTTACTTATGACCCAAGTTTTGCGGTGTATAGAGTGAAAAAAAAACGAGACTGAAGAGACAGAAATTGATGACTAAAAATGCTGAACGTATCATAGTGTTTTCATGTTTTACTGTTTTAACGTATGATACAATGTTAACTAGTTTCACAGCGTGGACTTAAGCCGTTGTCTGCAACGATTGTCATCTTTTGTTTAAAACATTACAAAATTTTCATTATACAGACTGATAACCCATGCAGTTTCACTGTACAACTACACATGAATCTTTCCCTGATAAAATCTTGAGTTCTTAATGTCTTTTCACTTTTTTCACTTTCTCGAATGTTCTGTACGGTGTATGTGCTTCGTTGCTTGATTATTTACTTAGAATTTAATGTGTATTGTTGCATTTTTAACTTAACAAGAACTAGAAAACAGGAAATCCCACGTCCGCGAGTTTTTGTCATGGAAACGTTGCCTAGTGTACGCGCGCAGCCGGGCACATCATATGAACAACAAGCACGCACTCAACGCTCCTTTCCTGGAGTACTTCAGTCGAGGAATGCACTGCGTGTGGATACCTTCAATTTCCTTTCTCCGTTTGTTTTTCTTCCGCAGGAAGGAAAAGGAGAACGCCTCCGCGCGGATAATACTCGCCGAAAATCGGAGGGTAAAACCACAATTTAAAATGCAATGCTAGTATTATAGAAAAAGATTTGCTGTCCAGATCTACTGTCCAAAGTTTTGCTTACTAGAACTTGCATTTCACAGAGGAGAGAATAGATTCAATTCGGAAATGAGTGAAAGGATGGAAGTAGATTGGAGTTTGTTAAAGTCGATTTCCTGACCAGATATCCTGATATCACAGTTGCCATTCTGATGGAAACTGATTTGAGTTTTGAAGCTGTTATTTTGTCTTGATCTTAAGTTTATTTCCATGCTTTCATCACTTCTGTGATGTTTTCTTCCCTATCTCAATTAAATCTAGCAAGCCTACCAAAAAAATTCCTGACCATTATCAAAACACGACGTATCAGCCGATATCGTTCCTTTCATATTTATTGAAATAAAAACCGGCAGAAGCATCTCCATATTAACTCGAATTTCTTTCTAATTTCAACTAACGGCAGTTTCTTCTGCTTCACACGTACCTTACAGACATTTCACCCCCGATAACTTTGGTTGACTAAGGAGTTTTGCGCTTCTTTTGACGGTTCAAGTGCGGTAGTTTGAGTAATTGAGCTTCCACATTTGATTTCACACGAATAAAGAAAGCTCTTAGAAGAAAATAAATAAGTACCTCCAGGTACATCACGCATGAAATAAATTCAATGTTTGCTTGCCCAACAACACGTAAGAGTTGAATGAACAAAAACAGGACGTAACTTGAATTAAAACGTTTATCACACTAGAAAAGACACCAGCTAACTCGGTCGTTTTGTGACAATATCCTCGTTGTCTATGTCAGTGTATCCAGAATTCGTCAGAAAAAAAGCAATAACTGTTTCACGTGCATCTACCTACCACCTACGCTTTACTCTGTTTGAATGAATGACACTGACCGTAGCCGGCACAGCTCGCTTCTTTCCCTGTCGACACAATTTTTTTTCCTTTCCCGATTATAGATCTTTTAATTAAACGGCAGTCAAACCTTTCCCCAGTGGGCATGACAACCCAATATGCCGAGCAAACGGGTTGGATTTAACCGATCTTAATACCGCATGAGATGAGAATTCCAAGCGGACATGCATGCTTAGTAGTTCGAGGAGATGGCAGAGGGAACCCTGGACTGTTTGTTTTATTTTTCGATGTTAAGGGTTAAGGTTAGGGTTATAAAAGTAAACTAACGCGGGTTCATTATTTCACGCGAATTAAGTGAGCATTCTTGAGAAAAATAAATAGCTACCCTAGGTACATCAGGCAGAAAATAAATTCAATGTATGCCTTCAAAGCGGCTTACTGAGTTCTTTTTGCCGTAATTGTCCTCGTTTTCTGGGCAAATATAGCGGTTAGAATTCTCAAGTGTGAATTGTTTTGCATACCCAAACTTACCAGCCTCGCTTATGCTCTGTTTTGATGAATATCACGAGCTGCAAGCTAGACACGGTTCACTTCTTTGCTTGTCGACACCCCTAGCTGAATTCTTTGTCGATTCCGCTTTACATATCTTCAATTTATTGAATGACAGTCAAACCTTTTCCCAATGGGCATGACAACTTACTACGTCAAGCAAACGAAGTGGAGATAATTCATCATGAGAATAACGAGTGGTCATGCATGCCTCAGTAGCCGGCTCGGCTCTAAACTTGAGTTGACAGTTCGAAGAAATGACGGAAGGAACCCTGGTCTGTTTGTTTCATTTATCTGTGTTTGCACCGTACAAGAATTTGGGGTCTTACTGTGCCGCCTTTGTCTGAGTTACCCGGCAGCCCCCAGGGCAGCCGAACTTTTGAAGATTGGCTTGTTCAAATTCCCTCCCCTCGGAGCAAGAAAGCCGTTCAAATGCCCCACCAATTAGTACTGAACTGCCTCTCCTCAAAGACAAATTTGGTCTTCAATCAAGCACTTTACATGCCTTTCAGAGAGAGATATGCCGTAATGACACCTTCAATCTTCTTTTAAAGACCCTTTTCAAAGAGTTATTCACTAACAAAGGCGAAATTCTATCTTGTAAATCCGTCAGACCCCGCAAAAACCGAAAAAATTCACGGGCCTATTACGTCAGAACAAGAGGTAAATCCGGTTCAAATTCCCCACCCTTCCAACACAACGTTCAAATTCCCCTCTCCCCGGGCACGATTCATAGTCAAATGCCCGGGGTATGCCCGGGGTACGCCCGGGGGGGGATGTTGAAGTTTCGAATTGATCGGCGCATTAAACCGTTATTCTTGTCTCTTAAATTATCCCCCCCCCCCATTGCTTTCATCACTTTTGGCGATATTTCTGTTATTTTCAATGTAATAAACTGAATAAAGCAAGCTAATGCCAAGTTTCTGACCATTAACAAAACACAATGTATCAGCTAAGCCATTCTCCCTTTGTTATTCCATCTTCTATTTAAATGAAAAAACGGTAGCTTCTCCATAACTCAAATTTCTCTCTAATTGGGACTGTTGGCAAGTTTTCCCTGCTTCACACTGAAATCAGTTCACACCGGATAACTTTGTTTTACTGAATAGTTGTGTGCTTCTCTTGACGAAAGGCAGCATTATTTCGTACGAACCATAAAGGGAGCTTTTGAAAGTTAATACATATCTACCCCAGGTAAATCGGGCATAAAATAAATTCAATTTATGCCTTCAAAACAGCACGCAAGTTAATCATAAAAACAGGACGTTAATACAGGAACGGCGGAGCCGGGGGGGCTGGGGGGGGCTTGCCCCCCACTTTTGAGGAGGAAGACATTTTATTTTGTTTTAGTATATTTAGTATATTTTATCCAGGCTAATTATTTCAAGAAGTATCTCGCGGAGAATGCTGTAAATACGATTTCCGAGACTCTAGATTTCAAAATTTTCTGGGGGAGGATGCCTCCAGACCGAACTACCAACTCGCGCCTCCGGCGCTCGTTTTAAGCCCCCCCACTTCAAAATACGCTCCGCCGTCCCTGTAATAAAAGACACTAGCTTACTTGGTTCTCTTTCCGTCATTTCAGGCCTCGTTTTCTGGGTAAGTAAGGCTATAATTTGTAAAACTAAATTGGTTTGGATTTACATACTTACCACCCACGCTGACACTATGTTTGGATGAATATCACGAGCTGCAGCTAGACACGGTTCAGCCCTTTCCTTGCCAACACCCCTGATTTCTTTGTCGATTCTTTTTAATCTTTGCATTATTAAACGATAGTCAAACCTTTCGAAAGTGGGCATGACTGCAAACCCAATATGTCAAACGAACGGGTGGATTTCATTCATAGGAATGAGAATAACGAGTAGTCATGCATGGCTGAATAGCCGACTCTTAACGCGCAGTTGGTAGTTTGAAGACGTGGTTGAAGTAACCCTGGTCTGTTTATTTCATACGTATAAACCGAGCTTTTGCAACTTCCGTCTTGACGGCTCGAGTAATCGCTGGAGAGTCTGCATAATTTCATACGTATAAAGCGTCCTTTTGTGAGAAAATAAATGGGTACTCTAGATATATCAGGCATGAAATAAATTCAGTATCAGTATCAAATTCAAAACATCACGCAAAAGTTGAATGTTTAAAAAAGGGACGTAACTTGAACACAACAGTTTACGCTCTAAAAAAGTCACCAGCTAGATCGGTTCTTTGCTGCGGCAATTTCCTCGTTGTCTGTGTCAGTGCAGCCAGAATTCGTCAGAAGAAAACAACTGTTTCGCATGCATGCACCTACTTACCACCTATACTTTAATCTGTTTAATAACTGTTTAGAGTGCACCTACGGCTACAACCTACGCTATACTATATATGTTTGAATGAATGCCACTAGCTGTAGCGGGGCTGTAGCTCGGCACCGGTTCACTTCTTTCCCTGTCAAAACATCTTTTTTTTCGTTCATTATAGATCTTCAGTTTAATCATTGAAAGGCTAAGCATGCCGGGCATACAATCAAGCAAGTATACCAAGCATGCATGTCCACTCATGATTCTCATCTTATGTATAAAAAGATCTGTTTAATCAAGCCCGTTTGCTTGGCATATCAGTTGGGTTGTCATGCCCACTGGGGAAAGGTTTGACTGTCGTTTAATGATGATTAAATGACGGCATTCTCGTCCCCAGAGCTACGCGGCTTTTTTTAAATTACGTCTCTTGTAGCTCTGGTAACGGCCAAAAATTTACTTTTTTTGATTGGCCGATTCAAACTGTATGCGCAATAACGTAAAATTTTTTGGGTTCTTCGCATAACGTTTTATTTCCGATTGAATTAATCAGGGCATTAATTAATATATTGACTTGATCATCAAGGCAGATTAAGCGACCAAATTTTGAATTCAAAGTGTTGAGATTGTCACTAAATGCCAGCGATTCTTTCCTCGCTACAGCGTTTTCTACAAAACTACAGCTTGTCCATAAATAAACTTACATGTAACTGTCTCATCAACTTTTATAATGACCTCTTGATGTCGATGTTTAAAAACTTGGACGCCAAATGCTTCTGGAAATTTTCGATGGGGTAAAACGTAATACAGTATAGCGTTTAGGCGTGGCGAAACGATAAGTACACAGTTGACATTCTCATACAACAGAAACCAGGCGAATGTAATAAAATAACTGTACAATTCAATATAACGCAAATGCAATCAGATTATAATATTATACCTTTAATCAGGCAAGATACAAATCCAAAACCCGTGAGCAAAATGCAGGGACAATCGTTCTTCTGAACAACTACGGCACGAAAGGCAGCTTCTTAAGTTTGTTCCTTTTAAAGCTCCAGGTTTTCCGCTAATTGCAGGAGATTAAGAGGGTCCCGAACAGCTTTTAGTCGAACCATATTAAAGCACCACGACTCGATCGACAGGAATTCAAATTTCTCAGTTGTTGTCAGAATTGTCATGCCCTCCACGGACGAGAACAGAGCAGGCGCAATAGCACCTTAACGAATTAGACATGCGCTACCGGATGTCGTGAATACGACATCCGGTAGAGCCCTACGATCCCACCGCTGACAGAACAGATCGTAGGCTCTGGGAACGAGAATGAAATGACGGTCAAACCTTTCCCTATCGCGCATGACAACCCAATATGCCAAGCAAACAGGCTGAATTCAACAGACCTTATGAATACCTACCTAATAAATAAATATAAATACCTATCTTGTAATCTCGAGTGGACATGCATGCTTGGTAGTTCGAGGAGATGTCTGAAGGAACCCTGGACTGTTTGTTTCATTGATTTCTGTGTCAGCACGATACAAGGATGAACTAGTACAGTACTTACTTCAAACGGAGATGAACAATTGGAGTTCTTCTGCGCCGCACATGTCTAAGTTACCCTGGCGCCGTGGTAAAATCTCTCATTCCGTATGCAGGTGGTTTGCTTATGCATGACACTAATAAATAGCAATTTGACTACTGTTCCTATCAGTTCCTCAAAGAGGATTTCTAGGGGTATAGTTCTGTAAGAATTCTCGATATACAGTAGCTGTATGTCTAACCGGCTGACATTAACGCAAAAAATTCGGATTATAGGAGCCATTTACCCTTATGAAAGCCTTTCCTTCGAATGGCCCTTTGAGGAGTAGCGAACTCTTATTTTGTCTTTTAAGTTTATTTATCTATTTCCTTGCTTTCATCACATTTGACCACATTTTCTTCTTATTTAATATAGTAAAGCCAGCTTACAGCCATTAACAAAACACGATGCGAGTATCAGGCAAGATACTGTCCCTTTCATGTTCTATTAACATGAAAACTGTCTGAGCATCTTCATAACTCGAACTTCTCTCTAATTCCAACTGATCGCATTTCCCCCCTCTTTACCATTTACAGAAATTTTACGCCCGATAACTCACTAGGTTGTCTCGAACAGTTTTGTCCTTCTCTGGACGGTCGTGTACATAATTTCACGTGAAAAATAAGTGAGTTTTTGCAAGCAAATAAACAGCTACACTAAGTACATCCGACATAAAACGAATTTAATGTTTTGCGGCAATTTCCTCGTTGCTAGTGACAATGTAGCACCAGTCTAGCAAGAATTCGTGATCATTGTTTTACACGCATTTGCGTAACGCTTTTACTCTGCCAGTTTTCTTGTTTGTCTGTTTCCTTTTTATGCTTTTCTTTGCTTTTTTCACACAACGTATCAGTGTACGAGTAGCTTTGAATATTTATGATTTTCTCTTGGTTAGAGACTCCTATAGGCCACTTTCAAGGCACAGGACTTTAATGGCGGGAGCAGCTTTGACGGTTGACGAATAAACGTGTATATTTTCAATTGCCGGAAGGTTGACTTCCAGTGGAGTGCAGCTTGTTAAATTAGATTTATCAGACAGGATGTCTAGAAAGTCAAAATTCCCATTTTGATAGGATTGTGAGTTTTGAAGCCATTTGTCTCTCGGACTGTTATTTCAGTGTCTTGCTATTTCCTTGCTTTCGTCACATTAGAGAATATATTTTCTTCTGATTTTTAACGCAAGCTTTCCGCAAATTCCTGGGCAGTAACAAAACGCGATGCATCAGCCGGGATGCTCACCCTTTCATATTCTATTAACAGGAAAACTTTAGCATCTCCATAACTCGAACTTCTCGTCTAATTCAAACTGATGTCATTTCCCCCTCTTCACCATTTTCAGAAATCTTAACCCGATAGCCCAAACATTGGTTGTCTCAGTTCTCTTGAGGATTCAGGTTATCGAGATTCTACATAATTTCATGTGAAATATAAGGGAGTTTTTGTAAGCAAATAAACAGCTACACTAAGTACATCCGACATAAAACGAATTCAATGTTTTGCGGCAATTTCCTCGTTGCTAGTGACAATGTAGCACCAGTCTAGCAAGAATTCGTGAGCATTGTTTTACACGCATTTGCGTAACGCTTTTACTCTACCAGTTAAAATGAATATCACGAGCTTCAGCTAGACAAGGTTCACTTCTTCCCTTGCCGACACTATTTCTTTTTTTTTTTCTTTATAAAACTTTTAATTAAACGACAGCTGCGACAGTCAAGGCTTTCCCCAGTGGGCATGACAATCCAATATGCCAACAGCAAAAGGGGCCTATTTTGACACATAAGATGAGAATCACGAGTGGTCATGCATGCCTCAATAGCCGCCTCTAAACTTAAGTAAGCATTGATTTCGAAGAGATGGCTGAAGGAACCCTGGTCTTTTTGTTTCATTTCTCTATGTTAGCCCAGTACAACTGAGAATGAACCAGTACAGTGTGGTTATATTTGGGGTACTGCTGTGCCGCATTTGTCTGGGTTACCCGCTGTGGTAAAATCGCGGATGGACTGAGAAGTCTCTGTGCCTTAAGTAGTTGCTCAATGGAGTAAAAACTGAATTGAAGAAAAAACGAATACCGACAGTGTTTGAAGTAGTCGCACTCTCTTTGCCTTATGTGGTGGTTGCTCACTTAATATTTTAATAATATATTTAAATACTGAAGGAAGTTGTGATCTCATTTAGAGGGCAGTGTAGTTCTATAGTAATTCTTCGTATACAGCAACTGTATCTGACTATATCACTACTGTAATAGCATAGATATTAACTCAACAATTTCGGAGTATAAGAGTCAAACTTACCCTAATAAAAGCCTTTCCTTCGATTGCGCCTTCGAAGAGTAGCGACCTTAACCGGATGAAGCGACCCCTTATTACATGCCTTTGAATGACGCCGCAAACTTACGTAACAGTCGTTTAAGCATGCTAACATAATTTAATGTGAATTTTTATACGGCTTTGTATTAAATAAGCCATTTTTGCGATGGCACTGTTTCTTGTTTTCAGGCAATTACCAGGGCGATTGTGACTTATTTAGCCATCTTTGCGTGGAGATAACAACCCGTTATGCCAACGCCAAACGGGCAGGATTTACATGTAACAGATCTTAATACATAAAATGAGAATCACGAGCGGTCATGCATGCCTTAATAGCCGGCCTTAAACTTGAGTTAGCATTGATTTCTGAAGAGATGGCTGAAGGAACCCTGGTCTGTTTGTTTCATTTGGCTATGTTAGCCCAGTACAAGAATGAACCAGTTCAGTGTGTTTACATCCACGTTGAATATTTGCAGTACTGCTGTACCGCATTTGTCTGAGTTACCCGCTGTGGTAAAATCGCGGATATACTGGAAAGTCTCTGTGCCTTACGTAGTTGCTCATTGGAGTAAAAACTGAATTACAGAACAAACAAATACCAACAGCATTTAAAGTAGTCGCACTCTCTTTGCCTTATGTGGTGGTAGCTCACTTGAGATTTGAGATAAATACTAAGGAATCTCATTGAGAGGGGAGTGTAGTTCTGTACATAGTAATTCTTCGTACACAGCAACTGTATCTGATTGTATGTCTAATAGTACAGATATTATCTCAACAATTTCGAAGCATAAGAGTGAAACTTACCCTAGTAAAAGCCTTTCCTTCGAATGTCCCTTCGAAGAGTAACGACCTTAACCGGCTGAAGCGGCCCCTTTTTCATGCCATTGAAAGACGCCGCAAACTTACGTAACAGTCGTTTTAGCATGTTAATAGAATTTAATGTGAATCAGTTATTAACCTAAATTTTATACGGTTTTGTATTAAATAGGCCATTTTTGCGTTAGCGTTGTTTTTTGTTTTCTGCTAATTGCCAGGGCGATTGTTACTTATTTAGCCAGCTTCGCGTGGAGGTCGCGTTCTGCGTGCTATCCACTATTTCTGTTTCTTTTCCTTTTTTCTTATAGTTCCTTGTCGTTGATGTTGTTGTTTTTATTGATTGTTTGTTTTCTTGTTTGTCTGTTTCCTTTTTATGCTTTTCTTTGCTTTTTTCACACAACATATCAGTGTACGAGTAGCTTTGAATATTTATGATTTTCTCTTCGTTAGAGACTCCTATAGGCCACTTTCAAGGCACAGGATTTTAATGGCGGGAGCAGCTTTGACGGTTGACGAATAAACGTGTATATTTTCAATTGAAGGT
The DNA here is from genome assembly GCA_964017195.1 of Siderastrea radians. Classification (NCBI taxonomy): domain Eukaryota; kingdom Metazoa; phylum Cnidaria; class Anthozoa; order Scleractinia; family Rhizangiidae; genus Siderastrea; species Siderastrea radians. Next base: position 20,422,033 of record OZ024890.1, read on the forward strand.
TGACTTCCAGTGGAGTGCAGCTTGTTAAATTAGATTTATCAGACAGGATGTCTAGAAAGTCAAAATTCCCATTTTGATAGGATTGTGAGTTTTGAAGCCATTTGTCTCTCGGACTGTTATTTCAGTGTCTTGCTATTTCCTTGCTTTCGTCACATTAGAGAATATATTTTCTTCTGATTTTTAACGCAAGCTTTCCGCAAATTCCTGGGCAGTAACAAAACGCGATGCATCAGCCGGAATGCTCACCCTTTCATATTCTATTAACAGGAAAACTTTAGCATCTCCATAACTCGAACTTCTCGTCTAATTCAAACTGATGGCATTTCCCCCTCTTCACCATTTTCAGAAATCTTACCCTCAATAGCCCAAACATTGGTTGTCTCAGTTCTCTTGAGGGTTCAGGTTATCGAGATTCTACATAATTTCATGTGAAATATAAGGGAGTTTTTGTAAGCAAATAAATAGCTACGCTAAGTACATCAGACATAAAACGAATTCAATGTTTTGCGGCAATTTCCTCGTTGCCGGTCAGTGACAGTGTAGCAAGTCTAGCAAGAATTCGTAGCATTGTTTTACACGAATTAGCGCAACGCTTTTACTCTGCCAGTTAAAATGAATATCACCAACTTCAGCAAGACGAGGTTCACTTCTCTCCTTGCCGACACTATTTCTTTTTTTTTTCTTTGTAGCACTTTGAATTAAACGACAGTTACGACAGTCAAACCTTTCCCCAGCGTGGGCATGACAACCCAATATGCCAAGGGCAAACGTACTTTTTTTAACACATAAGATGAGAATCACGAGTGGTCATGCATGCCTTAATAGCCGGCTTTAAACTTGAGCTAGCATTGATTTCTGAAGAGATGGCTGAAGGAACCCTGGTCTGTCTGTTTCATTTCTCTATGTTCGCCCAGTACAAGAATGAACCAGTACAGTGTGCTTATGTCCGTGTTGAATGTTTGGGGTACTACTGTGCTGCATTTGTTTGAGTTACCCGCTGTGGTAAAATCGCGGATGTGCTGGAATTCTCCGTGCCTTAAAGTAAGTCGCTCATTAGAGTAAAAACTGAATCGAAGAAAAAACGAAAACCAACGGCGTTTGATGTAATCGCACTCTCTTTGCCTTATGTGGTGGTTGCTTACTGGAGATTTTAATAACATATTTAAATACTGAGAGAAGTTATGATCTCATTGAGAGGGGAGTGTAGTTCTGTAGTTCTGTAGTAATTCTTCGTCATAGCAACTGTATCTGACTGTATGTCTAGTAGTACAGATATTAACGCAACAATCTCGGAGTATGAGTCAAACTTACCCTAATAAAAGCCTTTCCTTCGAATGTCCCTTTGAAGAGTAGCGAACTCAAGTGAAGCAGCCGCGCTATCACTTGACTTCGAGTGACGTAACAAACTCAACTTAAAGGGTGTTTTAGCATGCTTATATAATTTAATGTTAAATTTATTAACCTAAATTTTATGCGGCTTTGTATTTAATAGGCCATTTTTGCGATGGTGCTGTTTTTTGTTTTTTGCTAATTACCAGGGCGCTTGTTACTTATTTAGCCAGCTTCGCGTGGAGGTCACGTTATGTGTACTATCCACTCTTTCAGTTTCCCCTTGTTTATGTTGGCAGTCTTTGATCTGAGCATTATCATATCTTATCGAAAGTTAGCTTGGAAAACGAAAACACGAAAAATTGAAAGAGACTGGTACATTTAGTAAAAATATTCCTTTTTGAAAAAGGTCAAATTTACTACAGACGCTTGTATGGCTGGGTGGCAAGAGTTGCCACCCAGCCATACCGCAAACGTCTGTAAATTTTGAAAGTATCATTTGAAACCGGTTTCCATCCTTTTTCTTCCAAACTTCGCATGTTAACTAAATGTTATATGTTCTTTCTAGTTATAATCTTTGTTTGTTTATCGGATGAATATCAATTTTCAAGATGTAAACAATGACGTTGATGTAAACAATGGTTGATGTTGTTGTTTTTATTGTTTGTTTGTTTGCTTGCTTGTTTGTCTGTTTGCTATTTTTGGTTTTCTTTGCTTTTTTGAGACAACATGGCAGGACACGGGCAGCTTTTAATATAAGGATCCTTTTGCTAGGCCGCTTTGTTCAGGGTAGCAGGCAGAGGGTCTTAATGGCGGGAGTAGCTTTGACGGTTGATGGATAAAAATGTCTTTTTTTGACGGTTGACGGTTATATTTTAGGTGTTCTGAATGTTGACGTTTATGAAAAGAAGATTGCTTCGACGAGTTTTTTAATGTTTACTATTTTTTTTTTTTTGTTCTTTACTATATAAAACTGACAACTATTAACGCACTTGGCCGCCCTAGATGCATTGTTAGCCACTAAAAAGAAAAAAATTCGCGTGAGGTTATCCCCCCCCCCTCCACCATACCCCGATCGAGTGAGCGCCCCCACTTTAAAATAGGCCGCGCGGTCCCTGCTGCCAATATTGAGTCGCCAACCCACCGAGTCGGACTCCGGGCCAATGTGACCAAAACGGTCGGATAAAAACGCGGTTTCTGTAGTATAACTGCTTCCCCAGGACGAGATGCTATTCCATTGCAGGATAACCCAAGCAGCTTTTTCTCCAGTACTCCTTTATACACCTTGCAAAGTAGAGTAAAGTTTCTGTGTTTTGAGCCACAATAACGGCTGGGATAACTTCATACGGCAACCGTCAAAGCTTTTGACCGTTTTCGTTTCGCCTGCTGTCCTATATCAGGGGCACCCAACGGTTCCTTTCGGGGAATATCTGTTCGGAAGGCCTAAATCGCCCAAGATATTCGGATTTGATTGCAGTGAAAACTAGACAGTTCTTTGGCTAAACTTCACCTCAAACTTTTCAGAGAGCTATACGGCAGCTCGCCAAATTCGGCGGATAGGATTCCGTTTCCTAAAATTTCCGCGGGCTATTAAAATTTTCTAGCTAAAAACTTCGAAAAGATCAACCTGTATTAGCCTTAAAAAAATTTGCCTTTGAAAAGCTCTGAAGCAATCTAGGAAAGTAGAAAATGATATTTCAAGTATTCCGCTAAAATTTTCTCGTAGGGTGCCCCTGCTATGAACGGAGAACAACTGCAGGACCAACAGCGAAACCGAAACGAACTGAACTACTGAAATCGCTCTGAGACTGCCATGAAATACACCTCACACGCTACAAATAACTCACGGAGGCTGGAGGCAAGGTGAGACTTTTTTTTTTTGCATTTTCGTCTTTATTTCTAGCTCCTAAATACAAACCCTTTTTCTATCGTTACACAACCAGGATTACCACACCAGTACAGGAGACACGCATGTATCTTTTATTATCTTCGACTGATTTTCAGTAACTGCTAGCGGTCAAAAACGAGTACTGCTTTCAAGCGCTGAAGGATATGAGGTTACACAAAAAATCTGCACTGAAAAGGTTCCATTAGTAAAAAGAAAAGCTGCTCGAAACCAAGAAAGTTACCGAAAAACTTACGAACCCGAAAAGTTGCCTAGCAACTTGCGGCTAGGCAAAGGCAAATGGACAATGTAATGATCGATGTTTCTATTATAATTCTTGCCAAAAAAGTTTACATTTGTTGAGTACTAAATTAGCGGCTTACATATCCATGATATCGCGAAATTCTATACTGCTTACGCGTGACGCATATTCGGTTGGTAGTGGTTTTCGTAACATGAGCAACGGAGAACGACACGCGATTCCGCACGTGAGGTGACTAGTACATGCCATAGTCCTTCGCCTGCCTAAACACCACACAGATTCCCAGATGATCGCTTATTTAAAATCAGTTTACATACAGATATTGATTGCTTTGATTTTTTCCCATGTTAGAGCGCGAGGGCTATTCGAGGCTAAAGCAAACTCACGTGGAACGAAAGCATGACTTGCAGAACATGACGTGTGACATGTCAAAGTGACAGGGTAAACAAGTACGTAACGCTACCACATAAAAGCAAGCTGAGCGCGATCGTGGTAAGTATATTGTATTCTGAAGTCTCAGGAGAGCTGCAGATAGACGAAGCATGGCCAACTCAAGTCAAGCGTTCAAGATAGCAGCAACTACAATCAATTTGATTGTGTTTATCGTAGTTTTAGTCCTCAACTACGCCTCCCGTGATCCAACCCACGGTCCTTTTCGCCATCTGTTTGGAAATGCAACGACGGGTGAAGTGTCCGACAAGTTCTACATCGAAATAACGCCAGCAGGCTGGGCATTTGCCATCTGGGCTTTGATCTACATTTGGCAAGGCGCTTGGATCATCTACTCGCTGACTCTTCTTTGCAGAAAAGACGCCCCAAATGTCATCTCCCCGGTTCTTTTAGTGGTCTATTCGCTCGCAAGCGTCGTAAACGCATCTTGGATAGTCGTATGGAGCCACGAATGGATCCAAATCTCCTCGTTTCTGCTCTTCGCGATCTCCTTCTTTCTGTACGGAACTTTGGCCAAATCCTACATGACAGTGAACCTAGGAACAAAAGGAATCCCCAAACGCGACTTCATCGCCACGCAGGTCCTTGTCAACAATGGCGTCGCGCTGTACGCAACTTGGTGCACGATCGCTTCTCTGCTCAACCTGGCGATGGCGATAACCTACTTCCACGGCGTAGATCAAGACGTCGCCTCCACAATTTCGCTCGTGATCCTTGCGTTGGAGGTGGTAGTGTGGTTTTCGCTGGAGAACACCATCTTGGACAAGTTCGTGCGGTACACTCTGAGCGTCTATCCGGTGGTAATATGGGCCCTCTCTGCAAGCATTAACAAGAACTGGGATCCAGCGAAGAGAAATTCCATCATCTCGCTGATCTTGCTAGCTGTAGCTTGCACTCTGTTCGTTACTCGTGTTGTGATTGTGGTGTGGAGAGAACAAAAGAAGAAAAGGCCAGTGAACAGTTCGTCATTGCTCTTGCACAATAGTTAGAAGACACTGGGCGGAGTTGGGGGAGGGGAGGGGGCTGCAAGGGGAGTGTTGTCGACCCCACTGGAACTACCCCTTTTCCTTTATTTGAGGCCAAAATATGATTAAGTTAATAATTGGTTTTAATATATTTACATATATTTCTATATGTTGTATTATTTTGTAATGAGCAAAATAACCAAAATTTAATGCTTGCAAAAATTTCATGAACACCAAATTAATAAGGAAAACCTAAGTCGAGCCAAATATTCTTGCATAGCCTACAAGAGATCAGATCCCCCTAGGAGGTGACACTGAACTCTTCATGGAGTAGTTTTTTGGAACAGCAGAGATCCTCGGCTGATGTGCTGATATTACTTTGTTCTGTACCCACAGAGATTTGGATATAGATTATATGCAAATGTGTTTGTACAATGATAAGCCTTGTTATTTTATATTTGTGATGCAAAGTTGGTAAAAGCTTAATATACTAGTTTTTAAAGATTTCTAAAAGTGGTGCTGTGCAAATCGTATAGACCCTTAGTGGCTGATTGCATGAGCTAGGATGCCCTGGCTTGTTCAGTTGAGTTTCAAAGAACAGTTATCAGCTGTTGCTAAATGAATGAATAGAGTTATATTTAATGGACTGTGTTCGTGTACCAAAATCGCAGTTGTTGCTAGTAGCCACTTCTATATGAATGATTAGATTGATGCTGTATGGACTGAAGATGTGTTAGAATGTAACTTTCTTCAGACTGCTTTTTGTAATTTGTCATCACTAATGATTCCAAAGGCATTATTACATAATATTGCTGTTGCTAGTTGTGCGTCAGTTTTAATTGTCATTATCAATTTTCTTTTGTCTAATAAACTCTAAGTGTATAACTAAAGAATGTTAGGGGTACTGGAGCTGTGGTTCACGGAAAACAAGGGATTTGCCTCTTCAGTGGATTGGTATTTCTTTGGTCACGGTTGACATTTTTCTAACTAACTGCATTTTTGTATATCCTATTGAGTTTGTCTGGCCCTGTTTCCCACCGTGGGAAAAGGAACCATTGAATCAAGTTATTGAATTTGTATTTGATAACCTTTAGAGATGCCGAGTTCTAATAAAACACAGTCACTGGTAGATGTGTTTTGTGCTGATTGGATTGTCCGTCTGTTTCTTAATATTGCTAAGGTAGCTTTACAGTTATCCTGGTAAAAACCTACACTGTATCCCAGGAGTGGGGGGGGGGGGGTACTCGGGCATAAAAGTAATTGGGAGGTGCAATGGAGGCCCAATTTTTTTTACCCAGGAAAGGTCCCTTAGGCTAAAACTAGGCCCAAACAAAGACTAATGTCCCAGACCGTAAAAAAGCCTTTTTTTATCCGCATTTTAAATAAAAAAAGAGGGTCCGAGACGGTTTCCACTTCCACCTGTTTTTATGCGTTATGTAGTAAAATAAACTTTGTAAATGAAACTGATAGATTCGTTAAACATTAAATAAAGAACGCCAAGGTATGCACACCTTTTATCAACTCTAGAAAAAGATCTTGTGCAGGATTGTGTATGTGATCAAGTTCTTATTTTATTCATTTTTTGGAGGGGGGAAATATTTTCTAATATAATTTTGTCAGCAAGAATTTGTTTTGGTAAACAAGCGTTGTTACTGCCAAAAACTCACGTTTTATGTCCCATGAGCCACCACAAATCGCTTAGCTGAGATCTTATCATACAGCTGTGGTTTGGAATTATTCCACCGTAGTAAACGTAACCTTGGCAGAGAATAGCCTTTGACTTGCTCGCATCATTAGGGGCATGCAGGAATTCAGTTCTTCATAAGTTGTGCTGACCTGTGGGATAAATCAATGATTTACCAGCCTTTTTAATGGCAACATAAACTAAGGGGGTAGGGGTGAATCCCTCACAGCCCACCATGCCATCAGTCTTTTTGTTTCGGTTACATTGGTAAGCCATCCCGGTCCGGAAGGAAGCGCAAAAATTTCAGTTAGTGACGAACGTAAGGTAGGTAACCTGCTATCAGGCCGAATTTTAGCATCGCTCTCATATTCTCTTACGTTGGTCGCTCGCTAAAATCGCCCTTCCCGCCTAAATGTTTCACCGAGCGAAACGAAAATAAGGGGATAAACAAACTCGCGATTAAAATTCAGCCCGATGACAGCTTTCAACAGCATGTGTTCTCCGCATCATGTTCACGGGTCCCCACATCCCATCCAAGTGACCAACCTCGTTCCCAGAGTAAAGATAAGTAAGTAAAATGAGGTATAACAGTAACATGGATGATAAGTGACGTAACAAACTCGCGTACTAGTCATTTTAAGCATGCTTAAACAATTTATTGTTAATTTAAACGAGGATCTCGATAGCTCAGTTGATTGATCGGCCAGTGCAAAACCCTTTAGGGAGTGGTCATTGTTTAGAGCAGGGGAGGGGGTGGATGATATTAGGGAGGGGTTATGGAATATCCACAGCGAAAAAAAGGAGGGGTTACAGGAAACCAATGAAAACTTTATTCATTCCAAGGAATATGGCTTTATTGTTCTAGCTTCGCACCAGGAATCGGCTTTGCCAGTCTTCCAGACCTAAGAATAACCTGATCAAATAGTTCTGATTGATCTTCATTCTCTTCTATCTCACTGTCACCCAACTTTGCTGATTCATCCAAATGAGGACCAGGTCCTCTTCTGAATCCGACCTCTCATCATGTCATCATCATCATCATCATCATCATCATCATCATCATCATCATCATCATCATCGTGGTTGTCGTCGTCATCCTTGTCTGATTCATCCACGCATTCTCTTTGTTTGTAACTGGCACAAGCAACAGCTTTTGTGTGAGTTGCTGAAGAATCGTTTCTAAGAGCATGACTTATTATGCATTTTACTTGATCGTCCTTTAATGCTTTCTTTCCGGTGAGAAGATTGTGTTTGTCCAGATATTTCAGTCTTGTTTGAATACTTTCAATTTGCTGATTTCTCCTCCCAGACCTAATTGTCACCATTCATTTCCCTCGAATGTCTTCTGCCTAAGCCGCTGACTTTTCTTTCCTCCTGAGCAGCTCTCATCTGTGATCTTTGTTTAAGATCATTTAGATGCTGCACATACTCCTTTACTAATTTCGGATCAACTGCAAATTTGGTGGCAAAGTGGTCAATGCCAGTCTCTGTCTGCAGATTTCCATTGCTAATCTCTTTTTTAATATTAGCCCTGGGCTACCAGTCATCCGGAAATCTTCTTCTCGTTGGGTTTCAAGAGGCTTCATATAGTGACCAGGGTTACTGGGATCTGGAACTGGCTGAGGTATCAGGCTTGGTCCCACCCAGTCATGTGCCTGGCAGAAATCGCATAGTTTTCCATCCTTATCAATGCAGTCTTTCTTCAGGTATTCCAAAAACAGCTTACCTGTATTATAATGAGCATTGTAGAAATACTTCTTCTTGAAATAAGCATGCTTTGAAGGGCTTTACGTTTTGCGTCCAAAGCTTCTATATACCTTGCCAGATAGTCCCAAATAAAGAAAAAAGCCATCATTACTTTTCTCTGTCAATAAAGCCTTAATTTACTCCCCAATTATTGGCGCATTGTCAAGCCGTCTTTGAAGCTCTTCAGCGACAGCCCAAACATTCTTCAGTTTCCATTCGATTGCTTTCATACTCTTCAAACTCCTTCATGTCCATCTTCTTTATGTCTTCATTTGACATTCCCTCAAACCTTTTGAACTTCTCCCATTCTAGGGTCTCTCCATCAACAAGTGCATCCCCACATCCAGAATTAGTTCTCTCTGCCTCATCCTGCCCCGAATCTCCACATGATCTATGGACCCTAACTCGATACTTAGAGTTGAAGATCCTTGTAAATTCTGCTTCTCTGAATTTTACTTTATTGTTGCTGACACCAACACCGGGGCCTGCATCTGTGAAGTCTTCCCATTTCGCCTTCACACTTGCATACCACTTGGCAATTTGTACTCGTTTAACAGCCCCAAAACATCTTTACAAAAGTGCTTAATTCAAAAAGTGCTAATGGTGTCTGCCATTTCTTTACATTTCCATGGTTCTTAAGTTCAGACTTCAAACAGTCAATTTTAACCGTAAAAACTTGAAGAGCTGGAAGGATGCGGCAGGTAAATACCTTACGGTCATTTTCCAATGCGCGAGACAGTTCAAGTTTTCCAGAATCTTGTTGATTCGGTTATGTGTGTGATCGAGTCGCTCTTGTTCATACAGTCTGTGCAGAGAGGCCCTTGCTGTGTTTAACTTGCACCAATTCAAGCACTAATGGCCTATTAACCCTTCAAGCCCTGATATTAAAATGCATATTCTCCTTACTGTTCTCCATTTACTTCTTATGAAACTAGTAAGGAGAATTTGCCTAAAAATCAAGACATCTCATTCTTGGTGATCACTTTCTTTATTCTCATCACTCGAGTGTTTGAACAAGTAGTGATAATGTAAAGAGAAATTTCATCTTCATGACTTTTAGTGCTCAAAGGGTTAAAAGTGTTTTTGTTTAAAGGGGGGGGGTATGATTTTTTTCAACCACTTCAAGGAGGGGGTCACAGAAAGTTACTATCTGCTAAAGGAGGATTTATAGACTTTTGCTGTTTAGGGTTAAAAAACCATCCCCTCTCCCCTGCTGTAAATAATGACCACTCCCTAAACACAAACCCTTTTTCTGTCGTTACACAACCAGGATTTATACCACCAGGAGACATGCATGTATCGTTTATTTAATATCTTCATGTATCGTTTATTCTCTTCGACTGAATTTCAGCAATTGCTAGAAGTCAAACGTGAGCACTGCTTTCAAAGGCTGAAGGACCTGAAGTTGCACAAAAAGTCTGCAAAAGGTTCTGTTAAGTAAAAAGAAAAGTTGCTCGAAAGCAAGAAAAGGTTGCAACTTAGTCGTGGCTAGGCAAAGGCTACTTAAATGTCTTTTTAGCTTGTGATGATTGATGTTTTATTATATTTCTTGCCTAAAAAAGTTTAAATTTGGCGAGATTTTTGTCAAAAAACAGTTTAGATTTGACGAGTACCAAATTAGCGACTTACATACACATGATATCGCGAAATTCTGTACTTCTCATGCGTCATGCATATTCACGTGAGTAGTCATTACGTGAGCAACGGAGAACATGCAACATAGGGCGACACGCAATTCCGCACGTGAGGTGACATCTACAGGCCATAGTCCTTTGCCGCTTGAAAGCCGAAACACTTTAAGATTCCGCGATGATGGCTTATTTTAAATATAAAGTCATTTTGAAATCAATTTACATGAATTTATTGATTGCTTTGATTTTGTCACGTGTTAGAGCGCGAGGACTATTCTATACAAAATGTTTCATAACTCTTGTGGAACTGAGGCACACATGACATGTCGCGTGATATGTCCAAGTGACACGGTCATGAATTACGTAACGCTACCACATAAAAGCAAGCTGAGCGGGGTAATTGTTAACATTTCGGAGGATTGGCAAAGAGACGAATCATGGCTAACACAAATCAAGCGTTCAAGATAGCAGCAACTACAATCAATTTGCTTGTGTTTATCGTAGTTATAGTTCTCAACTACGCCGCTAATGATCCAATCGACGGTCCTTTTCGCCATCTTTTTGGAAATGCGACAACGGGCGGAGCGTCCCGCAAGTTTTACATCGAAATAACGCCAGCAAGCTGGGCATTTTCCATCTGGGGTTTGATCTACATTTGGCAAGGCGCATGGATCATCTACTCGCTGACTCTTCTTTGCAGAAAAGACGCCCCAAATGTCATCTCCCCGGTTCTTCTTGTGGTCTATTCGCTCGCAAGCGTCGCGAACGCATCCTGGATAGTCGTATGGAGTCACGAATGGATCCAGATCTGTTCGTTTCTGCTGTTCGCAATCTCCTTCTTTCTGTACGGAACTTTGGCCACATCCTATAAGACAGTGAACCTAGGAACAAAAGGAATCCCTAAACGGGACTTTATCGCCATGCAAGTTCTTGTCAACAATGGCGTCGCGGTCTACGCAACTTGGTGCACGATCGCTTCTCTGCTCAACCTCACGATGACGATAGCCTACTTCCACGGCGTAGATCAAGACGTTGCGTCCACGATTTCTCTCGTGATCCTAGCTGTGGAAGTTGTTGTTTGGTTTTCACTGGAGAACACCATCTTGGACAAGTTCGTGAGGTATACTCTGAGCGTCTATCCCGTGGTAATATGGGCTCTCTCTGCAAGCATTAACAAGAACTGGGATCTAGCGAAGAGAAATTCAATCATCTCGCTGGTCTTGCTAGCTGTAGCTTGTACCCTGTTCGTTGCCCGTGTCGTAATTGTGGTGTGGAGAGAACAAAAGAAGAAAAGGCCAGTGAACAATTCGTCAATGCTATTGCAGTATAGTTAAGAGACACTGGGCGGAGCTGGGGGAGGGGAGGGGGCTGCAAGAGGTAAGGAGACCGTCCCAGGGGGGAGCCCTTAAAGCTGTTTTGTAGAGCCTATTTCAACTACACCTGCGAATTTTTATTCTTATCTGAGGCTAAAGTAAGACCAGATTAGTAATTACTACTGATAATTGTCCATATCTTTCAATTTGTTATATGGTTATCAGTAAAATAACCAGAGCATCAAAAACAATATTTTTTGTCATATAAATTAGTCCCTGACATACAGTGTTATTCATTCTAAATAACAAAACTTTGTTTTTAAATACACATGAATGTGAAATTCTGAGTAAGATGTATTCTACTCCAGCTCTATATTCTTGTATGGGTTTCATGAGAGAAGGTCCCCCTTCGGAGGTCTCACATTACTCTTCTTGCATTCAAAGGTAGTTTCATTGCAACAACAGAGATAATTTGTTGACATCATGCTAAAACTATACTTCTGGAACAACAGACATATGGATGTAGATTATCATTATGTATTTATTTGCACATGTATAGTTGATAGAAGCTTAAAATAAGTTCCTAAAGCTAAGCTAGGATGGCCTGGTTTGTGTAGATGAGTTTGAAGGAGAAGTTACCCTATTAACTAGTGCAAAATGCATGAATAGAGTTAAACTTCATGGACTATATACACTTATCAAAAGCAAGGTTGTTACTGTTAGCCACTGTTAATTATGGATGATTAAGTTAATAGTTCTAGTGTAAGGCCGGACTTATTTCAGACTGCATTTTGTAAGTTGTCATTATTTATTTCACTCCCTTTTTTCAATAAAAGTATTGTTGGTAGGTTTGTATCAGTTGTAAATTTGCCAGTATGGATTTTTGTAAGATAACCTCAAAGAGTGCAACCCAAGAAATTGTCTTAGGCAATTTGAGTCCCACAAGGGAATGGGGTAGTGGGTCACGAAAAAAAATTGGATATCTGTATCAGTGCTCCTTGCTGTGCCAAGGGATTTGCTGCTTTAGTGGATTGTTTCTTTGGTCATGGTTTTCACATTTTCTAACTGCATTTTTGTGTACCACTTCAATTTGTATTTGATAACCCTGAGAGACCTGGAGTTTTAGCAAAACACATCCACTGGTAGATATGTCTTGTACTGATTGGATTGTCCATCTGTCTTGGTGGCGGGGGGACTCAAATATATAAGTGATGGCAAGGTGTAAATGAGACCCAATTTTTTTGCCCAGAAAATGTCCTGTTAGGCTAAAACTGGGTCCAAACAAAGACTTAACGTCCTAGGCCGTAAGAAAGCCTCTTTAACAGCATTAAAAAAAGACCGAACAAGAGGTCTGGATTGGTTTCTCCTTCCACCTTTCTTTAGGCACCATGCAGTGTTAGTTTGTAACTGAAATTGATGCATCTGCCATAACATAAAGAACATTGGGGTATGCACACCTTTTGTCAACTCTAGATATAGACCTGCCAAAATCATTCGTTCCACTCCAAAAAAGCACAGAAAATTTCTAACACAATAAAGGCTCTTGCACCTGCCGAACACGAATATACCTGCTCACCCCCCCCCCCCCCCCCGCTGTGAATGGGAACTTACTAGGATGCTAACTTAAATAAAATTCATTACATTGATTTAAATCCAATAGGATCAGATCATATCTAGGATCCTATAAATAGTATCTTGTAGGATCTAATACAATGTTGTGCAGGATCCTGTTTGCAACCAAGTCCTCAATTTCTTTATTTTGTTTTGGAATTTATTTTATTATTTTAATTTTGTCAGCAAGAATTTGTTTTACCAAACAAGCAGTGTTGTTGATGCCAGGTCCAATGAGGCACCACAAATCACTTATTTCTGAGCTTATCAGATAGCTGTGGTTTGGAATTGTTGATGATGACGATGATGATGATGATGATGATGATGATGATGATGACACTCATGATGATGATGATGATGATGATGATGATGATGATGATGATGCCCACCCCTTTCGCACTTTCTTTTTTATCAAAGATAAGAATACGAATAGAATACGAAGAGGATATGGCCAACTGAACACAAACGCATGTAGCTTGCCATCAGTCTTTCTTTTTATTTCATTTATGTTGGTAGGCCATCCTTGTTGGAAGCGCAAAAGTTCAGCTAGTGACGCACGTAATAGTATCAATCAAAATGGGGATTTAAATTCGGCCTGCCTGATCACAGCTTCGAACGCCAGGTATTCTCCACATCATGTTCAAGGGTCCCCACATCCCATCCTGAGAAAAGACAAACAGTAAATGGAGGACATACTAAGAAAAAAGAGACGCAAAAACTGTACACATTTCGTTACATGAAAATAGCGCTGCCGGCTGGAAGTGGCGTTTCGCCTGGACCTTGAGGTCCTTGAAATCATTCGCCAATCGAATGCTTAAGGCAAAGCATTGAAGGTATGGGCGCCACTGAACGTGATCTAAGGCGGCCTGGGCACTCGGTTTCGACTAAGGGCAAACGCAATAGGTGACGGTGTCCGGGGTAAGAAGAATGGACTTGATGCGCGTACAGTATTTAAATTCTGTGAACAAAAAAGCAGGCTCTTTGCCTTATAGTTGAGGTTTGATTTGTATACACAAGGACGGACGTAAGATAATCACGACGCCAAAAAGTGCTTGCAGGTAAGGCCAGCCAAATTTATGCAGTGTGCAGCTCATCAGCTTCGGTAGATCGGTGCTCAACTTCACAAGCGGCACGTGGGTTTAAGCTTGTCCAAGTGTGCTTTGCAGCCTTTTCCACAGCTATCCCAAACGACTCAGTAGCCTGAAAGTATAGGCAGCACCACAGTGTTACATTGTGTTGTCAGTGTATACATGTGTATACTAGCTAATGATAGTTTGAAATTAGGTTCATTAAGCTCTATAAATTAAAGCGTTAGTCCTCTAACTAAGTTTACTCAGGCCGAAAAGCTCTGTAACTAGCTAGGCCAGATGTAACTAGGCTCTGTAACTAGCTAGGCCGTATGCTGTAAGAATGAAACATAATGTTTATTTTAAATAGGTGATTATCTCTATTATTTTTTATTTATTTATTTTTTTTCCTGTAACTAAGTGTAAGGAAGTATTTAATTTTTTCCTTGTAATAGTAGCGTCAGTGTAAGTATATGTAAATGAGTGTGTAAATATAGTACTTATGTGTAAGTAAAGTAAATGTGTGGAACTGTAAGTAAGGAAGAGTATGTAACAGTAAGTGTAAGTGTATGTAATAGCATTCAATAAAAAAAAATAAAAAAAAATAAAAAAAAAACTAGCTAGGCCACTCGCTAGCCAAGCGAGTGGCCTGCTCAATTCCCCGAGTTAGCGCTACATTTCCGCTGAAGTTTCATTGAAGCCAAGTTTCCTTCCCCAGCGCTTAGAGCAGCAACACTTGCCGTCACAGTGTTACGCATGCAGACTTACAATAATAATAATAATAATAATAATAATAATAATAATGATGATGATGACTTTAATACAGGATCCAAAAAGTGGCTCTTCGCCTGCACACTAAAAACTATCTATCTAACTAATATTCTAGCAATTTATAAATGTAATAACAAATGAATTCTATGGGAAGTGGTTAAAAAGAAAATAGCACCTTGCGCGCACGGCGCATACCTGACCTAGAGGAGATAGCCCACATGGTCTTTCCATGATAAGGTTTGGTCCAGAAGGACACCAAGGTATTTAAAGTTTCTACCCAGTCTAAGTTCGTCAGTGCAACTACCCTGGCCCCAGAGGTTTTTCTTAATTTTTCTCCACGAAATCGAGCCAAATTAAGAAAAACCTCTGGGACCAGGGTACAGTGCAACCTGCCTCACCCGAGAAACTGTCAACCGCGATGAGCCTCTGGTGTGTGCCTATAAATTAAACATTATTTTAGTTTCATTAATATTGAGAATCAGAAAGTTTGAGTGGAACCAGCTAATTAGAGTATCCAAGTCAGACCTAAGTTAAGACTCTATATCTCTAACAGCCTGGCTAACAAAAAAATTAGCCCGAGAAAACAGCCGACGTTTCACAAAGTACTCACTTGAGCCCTCGCAAAGCGACTTCTGAGTAACGAGCGCAGAAATTCCATACTGATGACGTGTCTCTACCCAGATCTTTGTAGTGCTTCTGGTTGGTCGGAATTTTCTTTCAACTAAAGAAATTGAACTTCGATGATTGTACTGAACCCCTGTTCGGCGGGGTTCAGTAGTACTTGGATGGGTGACCGCCCGGGAACTAACTTTTGCCCGTGGCGTTTGATGTTTACCTCAGCTAGTTCGCAAATAAAGTTCATTCGTAAAAAAAAGCGATCTTTTGGTCCACTACACGTTCCAATTAATGAGATACCCAGCTCTACACTTATTCTTGTCCGCGCTTATTCGCTTATTACACCGGCTGTTTTTTTTCTCTCTTCCCCCCCCCCCCGCCCCCGGTCTGTAGTCTTCATTTTACCCTTAGCCTGCAGTCTGCATTTTACCATCAGTCTGCAATTTACACCTGGTCTGCAGTCTGCAGTCTGTGGTTTTACACTGACCGTTTCTAAAATCCTGAATTCAGTCAATTCAGGATTTTGGCCTTCCAAAATCCTGGATTTACTGAGGATTTGGGCGTTCCAGTTCAGGATTTTGGCATTCCGAAAACGTGAATTCAGGATTTTGGCTTAACTCTAACTCCACGCTATAACTCTAAAAAATACCTCTAAGAGCACTGAAGAATAGTTAGACTTCGTAAAAGCTCTATTAAGCCCCACATCCCCTCTATTACCCCCGTCTCCAATAAAACCCCCTTGAAATTCATTTTCTTTTTTATAAGTCCCCCTCCCCCTTGGGGTATGAGATTTTGTAATTAGACCCTCCTTATCTCTATTAAGCCAGCCACTTCATCGCCAGGCTAGAAAAATTCACAAAGTTGGTTCTTGATAAGAAGTAAATTAACAGTGTTTGATTTTTGTGAAGTAAGCCTCCCCCCCTCTCTAATAAGCCCCCCGTTCATGAGGCCTGAAAATAAATAAGACCCCCCGGGGCTTAGTAGAGCTTAACGGTAGCAACACACTACTCAAACGGATCTAGGGGATCTGATAGAATACTTGTAGTGTCCGCATCGCCAGGAACATTTTTTGCTCATATTTCACGTCACATCCCAATGTCGGTAATGTCGGTTACCCTGGGTACCAGAGGTTTTTTTCTCGCTAGCGTCGGACGAAATCGGCCAGAGGCCGAGCCGCGTGCGGCAGCCGAAACCGCGCAAGAAATTTGGTTGTGGGTGGTCCCGTGAGATGGTCTGGGGACGAGTCTCACGTGAGTCCGCGTTATATACGCGTGTGGTCAGCTTGTAAGTATTTCATATATGGTAATCGTGAAATGGACCGCAAAAGTTCTCATTAGTACAGTGTATCCATCCATCATCAAAATTCCGGTCGACCTACACGATCGGTCTAAGCGATTCGAATTTACACTCTGGGTTAGTGGACCTCACACATCGCCTGCTGACCAAGGTACATTTAACGAGTATAAACGTAACGATTCTTAAAGTTATGTTTTCGTTGTTTTACGTAAGTGCTAGAGTGAATGAAACCGACCCACGTGGAATCGATCGAATCGTGAGTCGCCTTCACACCCCAATAAACAGGCGGTGTCAATAAAAAAAATTGAACCTCCTCTACTTTTAAGCTAAAGTTTGATGTCTCTACTGAGCATTTTGTTCGATCTAACGAGTTAAGTAGTAATGTGTACTCTAAAAGCATAAGCTTGTTGACTGGGAAGAAAACAGTGTTTTTTGTTACGTAACTGTTGGATGCCTGAATAGCTTGGTTTGTTAAGCTTAAATATTAGGTTGAAATGATGGCTTTCTGTATCTCACAGCGCCTAACTGCTGGAATTTAATAATATTGCTTTATTACTGAAATCGTTTCTACTAAACAAAATTTTAGTTGGGATTTTGACGTCAGTCATTGCCACAACTTTTCAAGACATAGTCCTTCTTCAGCTTCTTTCAAAACACGGTCAGTTGAACCTTTCTTCTCTTAGGCGTTCCGTTCGATCTGGCTGGTTAATCAGTGTTGTATCATCCAGAAGTATAAGCTTATTGACTGGGAAGAAGGCGGTAAAATTCTCTTGCGGTGTTGTGTTGTTACGCAACGGTACGGTGCAACGTTCCTTTGTACAGCCGTACACAAAATGACAAAAGTACATTGAAACGTACAAACTAAATAGCTTGATTATTAGGTGAACGTTATAACATTCAGTGTCTCTTAGCGGCTATATCAGGCAGTACTTTTGGAATTTAATATTATTACTATTTTATTGAAACAGTTTCTTTTTAACAGAATTTTAGGAGGAATTCTAATGGCAGTCATTTTCATGACTTTTCGTGCCACATTTGCCAATCGCCATGATTTGTACATTTCAGTTGTGATCCATAAATTTGTTCGTTGTAAAGGAACTAATATTGCCACGTCAGCTTATAGAAAGAAGACTGTCAATGAAAAATTTGCCAGTGATATTTTTATTTGTTCCTGAGTTACGCTTGGTTGCCCACGGTAGCAGTATTGCTTAGTCATTCTAAGTGGTCAAAAATTACTGGGAAGATTTCAAGGCATATCCAGAATGCAAGAAAACAAAAAATCTTGGCTCAATTTTTATTTTCCATTGTCTTTCTTTTGTTTCAGACTTGTATGTTAAAGGAAAATAAAAATTGAACCAAAACCAAATTTGAACCACTAGTAAGAGTAAATGTTATATATAATTTATAATTTATTATTGGAGAGATTTCTTTACCCACACACTTACATATATAAACACGCTTGTTCATAGTAACAAGGGTTACATAATGATGTACATAATTTACCTACATCACAGCCAAGTTATATTTGGTGGTTTAATTTTGGTCTTGGCTCCTTATTTTTGGTGTCAGATGGTGTCATAATTTTTGATGTCAGATTATGACAAATGAAAACAGAATTAGATGAACCACGACATCATCATGTTCTGTTCTTTATAATTTTCTGGTCTGTTGATCTGTTTGTTATTTTCTTCTTTCTCCCTTCCAAAATGTAGTTTGTTTGTGGTTGGCAATGTGACAAAGTGTATAATTTTTATATAATTATATACAATGTTTATTTCAAGTGGTTTCATGAACTGATATTGCTATGTCACCTTCTTCTAAAATCATAAAAGGGAAACAAAATTGGGAAAATGTGCAAGTTTTTTTTTTTTAATTCTTGAGGGTTATTCTTGTTTGCCCATGTATGGTAGCAATATTTCTTGCAGTCATTTAATGTCCTAAAAAATAATTGCAAAGATTTCTGTATCATACATGCAAACATATTTTTATCATAGTACTTTTTTCGTAGTAAGAAAGGGTTGCATAATAATTATGTACTTAATTTACTGGTATCATAACCAAAATGAATGTTGTTGTTCAATAATTTGATCTTGGCTCAATTTTACTTTCCACTGTCTTTCTTTTGTCTCAAATTATGATGGAGAAAAATTACAAATTTGACCCAGAACGTGATATCTATTTGTTCGCCTGTTGAATTTTTTTATTTTTCCTTAATTACTGTCTCAATTTTTTTTAAATTTTCTGTCTTCTCTTAACTTTTCAAAATACATGTAATAATGCTGTGTCAAAAATGTTAATGCAGTCAAGATCTCCACTTGTATGGAAACATTTGCTTGTGTCACAGGAAAAATGTTAGTTATCTGATTAAGAGAAAAAGAAAACCTGTCCATAGCAGGGGGGGTGTACATCTTAGAACCGGCGCACCTGCTAAGATGGACATGGCCATAAAGTGGGGTTCCACATATACCATACCTGCCAGAATTTCTCTACCGCAAAAGTCTCAGAACAAAAATTTCAAACAAAAAAAATCCTCTGCACCTGCCAATCAATATAAAACCGAGTACCACAGATCAATACCCCATCCTACAACTTAAGGAAGAAAATGAGCATTAGTCCCAATTTAAAATTTTCATTAATGTGACAGCCCAAATTTTAAATACATTTAAAGTATTTGCTAGACTGTAAGTACTTTCGTAGGAGAGTTACTGAGTATTTATTGTAGCTTTTAGTTTCTTACGTCACTGACTTGATGGCAACAATATTAAACAATATTTAATTTTGAGATGACAATGAATGTATCAGTAAATCATTAAAAATGAATATATTAATTTTGTAACATGCCATGTACAATGTGGTGTGTGAAGGTTAGCAGACAAAGGGGGTGTGAATTTTGGTACGATTTACTTTAATTGCCACATGGAACCAAACTAGGGCTCAATCAGTTAAAATCCTCCCAATTCTAAGAACTTAGTAACACTTGGTCACTTGTATGGACACTATCACACTGTTTTGAGAGTGTTGCACTGCTTAAACAATGTGATAATCATGCATTTAGGACACATGTTTGTTGTTAATCCAAACCCCCCCTCCCCACCCCCTTGTCAAGATCAGCTTTTTTCTTTTTGTTACCATGAGGGCTTATATTATTGAGAGCAGGGTTCGTACAGGTCCCGGAAATCCTTGAAAGTCCTGGAATTTTATTCTGGCATTTTCAAGGACTGGAAAATCCTGGAAAATTAAATTAATGCAGGTCCTGGAAAGTCCTGGAAATCTTTAAACTCTTGTAGTAAAGTTTTCTTTTAAAACAATTTTCTGCAGTATAATTTTTGGATAATTTTCTATTTTGTAAGGGATTATTGCTTTAATTAATTGTGCATTTGGGAAAAACCTATCTGAGTCCTGCAAAAGTCATGGAAAAGTTTTAGAAAATGGTATCTGAAAAAGGGTACAAACCCTTGAGAGTATTTAATTTAATTTTCTTGTACTCAGTGTATGCTGATGACATCTTTTGTTTCATTTGAACAGACAATGGATACAATCTATGTAAATGGCCATGAAACAAATGGATGTGTAGCAGACCACTCAGAAAATGGAATAGCACATTTGAAAGCTAATGGATTTCATGCTACGAATGGTTACCACACAACAATTAGAGATGGCGTTCATTCTTCAAATGGCACCACAAGAGTCATACCAGAGCGTGTACTGGTCACAGGTGGTGCAGGTTACCTTGGCTCAACATTGGTACCTATGCTGCTTCAACAAGGGTACATTGTCGTAGTATATGACAAATTCCTGTGGGGGGTTGGTTCCCTGTTGGCTCACGCTGGTAATCCGCAGCTGCAGGTCGTACATGGAGACATCCTGGATAAGAAGCATTTGGCCAATCAAATGTCGGACTGTGACATTATAATCCATCTTGCCGCAATCGTGGGTTATCCTGCCTGTCAGTCATTCAAGGAATTAGCAGAGGCGGTCAACCTGCAAGGCACCCAAAACGTGGTCGACAACCTCTTGCCTGGTCAGCAGCTGATCTATGCTTCCACTGGTTCATGCTACGGAGCAGTGGAAAATGGTCTGTGCAGTGAGGAAACACCCATAAATCCACTAACTCTCTATGGCAGAACTAAGGCAGAAGGTGAGAAATTGGTGTTAGAAGCTGGAGGTGTTGCGCTGCGTTTAGCCACTGTCTTTGGCATTTCCCCCCGTCTGAGACTTGACCTGTTGGTCAATGACCTGACATACAAAGCCCTTACTGTCAAGCACTTTGATCTTTACCAAGGGGGGTTTCGCCGCACTTTCTTACACGTGAAAGATGCTGCTTATGCCTTTCTCTTTGCCATGGGAAATTTTGAGAAGATGGAAGGAGAAGCATTCAACGTGGGTGACGAAACAATGAATTTCTCCAAGTCTGATGTTGCTCGGTTTATCCAGGAAGCAGTTCCAGAATGCAGAATCACTGAATCGTGCAATGGGGAGGACAAAGACAAACGGGATTATCAAGTCTCTTACAAAAAGATTAAAAACTTGGGTTACTCATCCACGATAACGGTTCAAGAAGGTATTCAGGAACTGTTAAAGATTCTTCCACATGTAACTCCAGAAGAAGCAAAAAAAGCTAGGAATATTTAAGAGAAAGATGCAGTGTATACTTGAGGTAGTGCAATGTTTGGTGTTTATTTTTTCTATTATTTAATATGCTAAACATTAAGTCACTATGGGAATTTTTTGGGACATAAATTATTTGCATTTTTCACTAACTTTTGCAACATGTAATTCATAGGTATATAACTCATAGAAACCCTGTTAACGGTAAAGTATTAT
Organism: Siderastrea radians; assembly: GCA_964017195.1. NCBI lineage: Eukaryota > Metazoa > Cnidaria > Anthozoa > Scleractinia > Rhizangiidae > Siderastrea > Siderastrea radians. Next base: position 20,443,482 of record OZ024890.1, read on the forward strand.
GTCATAAAAGGATCCCCTTCTGCGTGAGTTAAAATTTTTTTTGCATGATGGATGATTAATTAGTGATTTCTATTTTAATGTGAATGTGGAGAATTTTTTTTTTACTTCGTTTCACTCCCAAGTTTAGTTATCTTTATTTGCGAATTAATTTCTTGTGGTTTAGTGTCTTCAAGTTTTTTTTAACTAATCCCTAGTCCAAAATTGTGATTCAAGACTCATTCTTTCACAAGTTAGAGTAATCTCTTGAAGTGGGAGAATTTTTCTTATTATTTGTGATATCATTGTATCATGCACAGTGGTATATAGGGGAACCTCCCAGTGCAAAAATAATTTTAAAAGAAAAAACTTAAGAACATAGGATATTAAAAATTGTGGTGTTTGTGGTTTAGAAAACCACAGTCACGCTCAGTGTAGATTTTGAAGTGTTCACTTTGATGTTAATCTTGCTAGTTACCAAACATCATACAATCTGATTTTTGAGTACGTTCTAGTTTTATGACAGTAAAAAGTACCGGTACATCCACCATGAAATCAGCTCCTTTTTTAAACAAAATGCAAAATGCTAATCTAAGATAAGCATTTATTGGCTTTCAGTGAACAATCGTAAACAATAAAACAGTATACAATAAACAGCCTATTACCAGATTTGCTATAAACAATTGAAATACATAATTTTATCTAAAGCACCACTCCAGTTGGGGTTATTGTGTTATAAAGTTTGAACATATATGGCCACAGAAAAGAGATACTTATGTTGATATTGTGTATAGACAAGTTGGATGATACATTGCACTCAAGTTTTGTAGGATCCGTGGCATCATCTTAATCTGGTGTACCTAACAAAGGACAAAGGCTTCATCTGAAATTCAGTGGCACCTTGCCTTATGATGATACTGTTAACCCTTTAACCCTTCAAGCCCCACTAGTGATGAGTATCAATTTTCTCCTTATCATATCCGTGCACAATAATGCATACAGGTCGTGAGAATTTAGGAAATGATCGACAGAGATAGATTTTCTTGATGTTCCAATACGTTCTCCCAATTAGTAGTCAATGAGATGTATGGAGACCAGTAAGGAGAATTTGTATAAAGATGTCAGGGCTTAAAGGGTTAAACCCCAATTTCAACATGCATATTCTCCCCATTAGCCTCCATATATTACTTGTGGTACAAGTTCTGAGAATTTGTTCAAACATCAAAACATTTCACCTTTCCGTGATGATCATCTCTTTCACTCTCATGACCTGTGTGTTTCATAATGTAGTGATACTGTAAGGAGAATTTAGATATTGGTCACTGTTGGAGCAAGGGATTGTAAAAGTAGCTATATATTATTACAGCCACTTTTTTCGTCCATAGAAGACTCGTGCAGTCAAAACCCTCGTTAATACGGACGTGTCGTTTTTAAATAGCCAAAAGGTTATGTCCCATCTAACGGGGTTTCACTGTCCATGAAGTCTGAAGACTCAAGTGTCTGGCATTTTTGTGTTATTTATCTATTGTACTGATGTTATAACATGCTATTTATTTTTTAAATGTCAGGCCAAATGTAAATAATCTTTCGAATACAGCTATTAAAAAATTCAAACTTGCAGAAAGATTCTTTTCGGGCAACAAAAAAAGGAAACAAAAAAAAAGAAAGAAATTGTCGACATAAACGCAAGTTGCAATTTTTCTCTCCATTAACGCGAGCCTTGTTTGAAAACGTCGTTACGAGGGTGACTTACATTGACAACAACTGAGAAAAGGAAACTTTATTTCCATTGTAGTGCTCCAGTAGGTTTTAATGGAACAGTTGCCCAGTAGGATTTCGTCCAGACTCAAACATTTGAGCCACCTATAGCAAAACCACAGTGAATTAAGGGGTGCTTACACGACACCGGCACAACTTTATTCTGGTATGAAGACATCCTTGTTTTCTCTTTACATGACATCGGTTCAAAATCTCATATCGGAATGAGTCATACCAGTGCGACTCTTCCCCGGCTGCTGTACCGGAGCGAGATTCTCATTCTGGTGAGAAAACTCATCCCGCTTTCATGTAGACTCGGTATGACAATTCGTTTTACTTTCCTTTCAATTTTAATCATTTTTTTGTTTCAGAATAAAACTTAAACCGCCTTAAAAACGGTTGAAGTAAACGCGATATGAAGTTTTCATATCGTTTCGGGATGAATGTCGCACGGGTGTCATGTAAATACCCCCTTAGTTAGTTTTTAAATTAGTTTGGATCAGCGTTAAGTAGTTTTCACTGATTGGAATGGTCACACTTTTAAAAGCTAGAATTACTGGAATTAGATAACGTTTGATTTTATGAAGGAAAAGGTTAATTCTTGGCGCCTAGCCTGGAATAACTTGATAGACTACTTTATGTTGTGTTTGAAGTAGCCTGACATAAAAACGTGTACGAGCCTAACGTGTGAAATAAAATACGTTCAACTGGCAAACACTTGATGCGTGTAATTATTCGTTTCCTGTAGTTTCCCCCGAATTTACCGTTATTTCGCTTCCCTAATTCGTTACATTTTCCTGGGTAATTTTTTTCGTTTTTCTTCGTAATCCCCTCCCATGGGGCTCATAAATATACACAGAGAGTCGCCGCAATCGATTTCTATTGATTACGGTCAGACCACGTTCTCCTTTATCGTGAACTTGGGCGTGTTGAGCCAGCAATTGAATTTGTTATCCTTGGTATGAAGCAAGTTGGTTAATATCTACTCTCCCCTGGATGGAATGCCTTCTCCTCACAGGCCTGAAGTTATTTTGTAGAGTAAGCAGTTAAACTTCCGGGACGAGACGCATGTAGACGGATACCACGCAGCTCTTGACGCAGACAAGTGTGCAGACAAGTGTGACGCAGACAAGTGTGCAACTAAAGTAAAGAATCACGAGTGTCGTAGCCGGGGACCTGGAAATGTGACACAATCTTTACTTTGCCAGAGCATTCACCACTTTTACATTCAGCTATTTCAATTAACGTTGTCGTATTTTAAAGCCTCGAGCTTACGCGACAAGACTGAAAGGTAGTATGGTCAGCTGTAAATCGTTTGTGATTCGGCTGTAATTCCACGGTTGTCACTGCCATGCGATAAGTGAAAGTACCTCAAGCACTTGACTATGTGATGATTTGTTTTAAGCCGGGGTGAACCATAGCTAAGCTTGGTAAATTTATTTACAAATTACCCTTGTCACCTAGCAGTCTCAGTTATTGCGTTGGCTTTCCGACAACGTTAATTGAAATAGCTGTATAAAGAAGTGTAGAACTCAGGGTCTCTAGGGACCAGGAAGTGAGATAAGATCTATTGGTAAACTTACGAAGTTACTGCTTTTGTTGTCTATACACTTATGATAATGGCTTAACTCAGTCGGAGAGACCGTCTAAGTACTTCTGAGAATCGAGCATTTTTTCTATCCAACAAAGTATGACAACAAATCAAGAGAGGATAAAGGGGTAAGCTTAACCCTTTATCCTCTCTTGCAAAAAATACAAAAGCTATAATTCCAGGTGCAAGCCCAAGCAGGTACAGTCAGCTCTTCCCTTGCGGACACCTCGCTATTACGGACACCCCGTTATTACGGACAGGAGCTGAAGTCCCAGAGAACAAGAATTATTGAAGACAACTGCCGCTATTAAGGACTTTCCCTACTACGGACACCAAATCTTGGTCGCAATGGTGTCCGTGATAAAGAGAGTTGACTGTACCGCCTAGAGCAGTTGAACATTTATTGATTGTGTTCTAACTTTTTGTGACCTAACAAGTCCTCTTTCGACATGAGTGGAATTTGCGTCTTTTAATCTCTTACTCTTCTCTTCAGCAAATTATTTGTCCAACGCAGAAAATCGCCCAACTTTTGGACAGGGGTTGAACGACGTTTCACGTGAAAAAGGTTGTGAAGAATATAACACATTTTTTTCTTCAAATAAGATCAGGGATGCAATCTAAGCTGCACACCGACACCTAAGAGTTCGAGGAGTTTACTGTGTAACACGTGATTTCCTGGCAAACTCTATATCGGACACTGCCCCTTTTCAGGGCACAATGTCAAAAATCCAATTCTTATTTTATAACAAAACTATGATAATTGTGTCTGCCTTACTACTCTAAAACGAACACAAAATGGTTCAAACACCAAACAAAAGCTTAAACAGAAGTAAAGGTGACATGAGAGAAGAAAGTGCGATTTGTGTTCTATTTCGTTCAACGTGACAAAAAGAACAAATACGGAGTTTTTCTGGGTGTTTTGCAAAATTATGCCGGCCGGAACCGATTCGCAATTTATGGTTCTCAAGTCGAAATTTATTTAGGTCATTTTCAGTCATTTTTTAATTGATTTCGAGTCACGTTTTTGTTTAAAATTAGTGCACTATGTGAAACAAAATGAGAGAATTGGTTACTACTTAGGTTTAAAGTACAGCAAATGTAATTGAGCCAGCGAGCAGACACAAACGTGTCCAGTGTCCTCCTATCAATTATTCACTAGCACTCGTTAACATTTTACAGTGGTTAGTCTATGAATACCTGGACATCTTATACAGGAACAAGCGATCAGCGCTTGCGACTAAGACACTGAAGAAACGCAATGACGGACCTTACAGAAGAACAGATCCTAGAATTCAAGGATGCTTTCAGTCTTTTCGATCAAATTGGCGATGGAAAAGTCGACAAGGCACAAGTACCAGATATCTTGAGGTCGGTCGGACTGAATCCCATGAAACACGATCTCGACAAAGTGAAAAAGGAGCTCGACTCGCTCAAGGGAAAGAGAATCGCCTTCGAGGAATTTCTTCCCATTTACGTTGCACTCGCCAAGAAGCAAACAGGCAGCGCAGAAGAGTTTATCGAGGCGCTGAGAAATTTCGACCGAGAATTGAACGGCCGAATTAGCGCCGGGGAACTTCGTCGCGTGTTGACCGCACTTGGAGACAAGCTAACGGAAGAACAGGCTGACGTTATCGTGGGTTTGCAGGAGAAAAAGGGATTTGTGGATTATGAGAAACTTGTGCAAGATGTTTTGTCAAACTAGAGTGACAAACAACAATTTAGATGAACTGCACAGACCAAACTAGGTGTGTCTGCTAAAAATAACTCTATCGGCGTGATATGATTTGGTAGGACAATTTTTGTCGGGAGTTTGGGTTTGGTTTTCTCCGATTTATCTACAAAATATGATGTTTTCTCCATTGTCATAATTTTGGGCAGTTAAACCGCAGTTAAATGCAAGAGGCTGGTTGGTAACAATGGAATTTGCGTCGGGCTAATACAGTTGTTAGCTTTGTTCATATAAAAATTTAATTATGCAAATTGCATTGAATGACTCAAAACAGTCAAAAGCCCTAAGATTCCCAGTCGGGACACTATAAATAATTCGAGTGGAAATTTCAGTCGTCGAAAAATTCTTTGCATTCAATATATATTGAACTATGTGCTGCCTGTTAGTTGAACAACTTCTTTTATTTGTTTCGTTTCATTCGCTTGTAAACATAAACTGCTTTTGTAATCCATTACGTACCCAAAGGATTTTAAGTTGATAATAAAAGCCTTCTCGCTCTTTGTGTTACGTCATTAATTGCTATTCCGATATGCAGTGAAAGACAAAGAGGCAACTACACAATGTAGCGCCACTTTTAAGGTGTATGTATTTAATGGCTCCTTTGGATAAGAAGTGAGTCAGTGCAAAGAACGAGAAATTATATGGTTGATCAGTCTTAGCTTCATACGTTTTAGTGGCTTGCTTAGCTTGGCAGCCAACGTAACAAAGGAGCAAACTGGCCGACTTGTTTGTCAGATAGATTGCTTGTTTGTCGCATGATTGTAAGTGGCCCTGTATTCTTTAGATTAGCCTCTTCTTCCCGAATTTAACCGTACACCGTGAGTTAAGGTAAACTCTTGATCCTGTGTTTAATGAAAACATTAACACTCTAAGCCCCAATATCAACATGCATGTTCTCCTCACTGTTCTCTGTACATTTGTTATGGTACTAGTTGGGAGAATTTGCTTACACATCAAGATAGACTTTCGACCTCGCTCGGCCGCTTCGCGCACATTTATCATATTATTAGGATAGTCTTGGTCCATTTACGGTACATGTGGCCCCCAAAAACGACCAGCCAAAGGACAACCTCTCAGGAATTGTCATGTTCTGGAAGACTATTGCAATCAAAAGCTCAAAGTAACGATGGTCGTTCATTTCGGAATCACGAAATCTCTTCCGTCTCCGATGTGGTTTCTTAGCTTTTCTCAACCTGCAGATAGCTGGAGCAAGTCCTGCAAATCGAGGCGGGTGGAGAATGCTACGCAGCTATCCGGGAAAAAAAAAACAAAGCAAATGAGGCAGAAGAAAGATGGCAAAACTGAGAAACAGCTAGAAGAATCACACATTGTGTTTACGCAGAGGCTGTGAAAAACCTGCTGAGAAACCGTTTGATAACAACATGGCAGGAACTCCGTCTATGGAGAAGTCAAGATGTAAGCTCGGAGCAGAACATTTGAGTTTATCAAATAAGTGTGGCCAATCAGATTAAAGCTATTCAGCAGTACTTTCTTCTGATCTGTGTATTATTCTGTACAAGGTGGTTCTAACTTTTCATTCTGTGGCTGAGATCCTAAAGTGTGACCATTCAAATGGAAGGTCTTCAGCAGTCCTTTCCTGTGGTGTTGTTTGTTGCGCTGTACAAGGTAATTCTACATTTTGAGTCTGTAGTACTTTCTTCTGATCTGTGTACTATTCTCTACACGGTGGTTCTAACTTTTTATTCTGTGGCTGAGATCCTAAAGTGTGACCATTCAATTGAAAAGTCTTCAGCAGTACTTTCTTGTAATTCTGTTTATTACACTGACCAATCAAATTATTAATTCTAGCCGCGCCATCATACGGGAGCCTGGAAACTTCGGCGTCATGAAGGTTCGCCATGTCACTGAGTAACCCCTCCGATCGAGAAAACTGCAGGCTTAGCAAATGGACAGAGACTGGATCCCACAACAAAGGTGCTCGTACAAGCCATTAACGAGGGAGGGGGTGAAGGCATGTTTCAGAAAGGTCTAGATGTGAACTCTGCAAACCTACACTCAATCACCCTGAGGCTGTACTTGCTAAGCTCTGCCTTTGCACAGTGTTAAAACATTGTGAAGTTTAACGTTTTATTGATGGTGTTTGTGTTTTGCCTGTAACATATGATCATGATCGGCACAATTGGTTTTGTCCGGCTCGTAAACAGACATCCACGTACTGGCTAGTGCTATTGAAGTAACGCGGTAAAATAACCTTTGTTTGACGTAAAGCACGGATGTCTCACATGTTCTTGTACTTATTAGCAAATAGACATGCGTGTTCTTTTACCTGTTTTAGCAAAGCTGATATGACAATTTTAAACAAAGTCACCGATTATTACCGTCACAACAACAACCTGTTTCACGCCAATTTAGTAAGCACTTGGATGAACCCAAAAAATAACCGGCGGAGAGAATCGGCTGCAATACATGACAATGGCCAATACTCAAGGATTTCGTGACAAACCTGTTGCAAACAAAGCGAGAACATGTGTGCATGACCCGCAAACTCATGAACGACCTTTTACCTAGGGTCAATCAATTCTGTTACCCCACTGATATAGAAATAAAGGCTCACTACATGTTGTGTAGTTCTTACTGTCGATGAGATGTTACGTATGAAAAATAACAGAATAACAACTGAAATCGTAACAAATGAAACCTATTAACAAGGCCTTTCCTGTGGTTTCCCTTTGTTTCTCTGTGATTTGCAACCGTGAATGCTATGATTTTTTAAAAAAGTTAAAAATTATAATTTTAAAATTATCATTCATATAATAACAATTAAGTGTTCCACGCATAAATTACTGAGACATGTGTTTACTTGTTAGACAAAGCTAAACACCTCCTCCTCTCCCTTCCAAACCATTTAAAATCTCAACGATTTTCATATAACGAATTGTCCATCGGTTGGCTTTCAAAATTACCGTGGATACACGAATTGCCGAGCAGTGTTTCAGCCATATTTTTGTTTCGATTTGAATCTCAGAGGATATCGACATGGGGTATATGCGTGCTGATTAAAAGTAGGCGTCTTACTACATAATAGAGCATGCAAGTTTCAGATAAAAGTAAAATGTCACTTTACGATAACTTGATTACTGGTATCTCGTACTTCAGTCTAATTTCATTAGCCCACAACAAGACAGCATTTTAGTTTTTCTTTGAAAATTCTCCGACAACATTTAAAGATTGATGGGGCATCAACCACAACAGAACGAAGACTATACTGGAACAATCCTATCTCAGTGCACGAAGTTCAAACTAAGTATGTCATGCGTTCTTTGATTGGATCACTGGTCATTTAGCGGCACCGGGGGGTCACCAAGACAAAAGATGAGGTTCTTTTTATAGGAGCGTTTCGCTGTGTGGACATTTACATTCTACATCAGTCGTGTGGAGCAGTCTGCGTGTGGAGTAAACATCCATATTTTATCGGCACTAGAAAGCTGTTTGCACTTGCAGCTTTTCCAGCGGAAGGACAGCGCTAAAATGGATAAAGAAGAACTTGAAGAAATTTTCATCCTTTTTGATCGCACGGGAGATGGAAGCATAGAGGTGAGCCAGATAAAAGATGTGCTTCGCTCAGCTGGATTGAACCCTCAAGGAGGAGACATTGAAAAGATTGAAGCTGACTACAAGAAAAAAGGAAAAGTGGAGTTTGCAGAATTCCAAGCGATTTACAAAGAAATGAAGGAAAAACCACAGCCAGCCATGGAGGATTTTATGGAATTCTTTAGGCTCTTTGACAACGAGAAGAGTGGAACCGTTGATTCACTGCAACTACGAGGCTTTCTGTGCATGAAGGGAGACTCCAGACTTACAGAAGACGAAGTGGAGGTCATTGTCAAGGAGATAGAAGACAAGAAAAAGGAAGTTGTACCCTACAAGGAACTTATAACCTTGGTTATGAGTGAGCCACAACCAGCACAGTAAGATTTTCCAGAGTTTAGCCTTAAACATGGACACAGAACATAAACTGTAGTAAAGAAAATGTTTTGTTATAGAAAAAGGCCGGACTATAAGACACTCCTTCCTTTAGCTTAAAATGCGAAATGTCAGATATCTACACCGCTTGCATTTCTTCGGAATGTAAACGTTATTTTTATTGTTATAGCTAATACTAGCATCACGAGAACTAGTTTTATAGGTAACAACAGAGCCGGTTCATAAAAATACTGGAAAAGCTTATATAAAAAAATCTTCAATTGTATTCAAATGTCATCGAGGAAGCTTTAACAAATAAAAAGTTTTAACTTTGAGTTAGTCAAGTAACTTTCTAGAGAGAAAGACCTCGATGGTGTAATAAATGTACACATCAGCTTTTACAGCAAAGTTTGTTTATTTCAGCAGGGTAGCTTTCGAAACAAAAGATCTGTCCATTTAAACCAACGCCCTTTACGGTGGCGCAAAGGTTAAGTATAGAAGCGTGGATGCCGGTTCATTGGTTTTAGCCGAGAAAATGGTCCAATTAATCGAGTGGATGCTTATAGTCTAACTTCTCTCTTTTCTTGAGCGAGATCGGTTTGTTTCAATTTCTCATTGTATCTCTTTTTGAAAAATGCCTAAAATTGCCTTTCAAATGCAAAAGAGATTAACCGCCGGGTTACTCAGTCAAACTAAGCAGGGCTGTAAAAGCCGATAAAGAGACGCTTTCTGTTCATGTAAATTCCTTGAACAGTGGGATAATTATTGTTTTTTCAGAGAGCATTTATCTTCCGACATACTGTGCCGAACAAGCTTTATCAAAAATGCATATCACCAGCAAGATGCCGCACGCAATCAATCAACATTTTGAATTTACTAAAATGGGAAACAGCTTATCACGCGAAACTTCGAATTCAGTACTATCGAGATAATATATTTGAGTTCTACACCATAAGAAGAGTAATAAAGTACAAACTTGACATATTTTCACGAGAAAATTTTATTCTACTGATACAACTGAAAAAGAACAGCACAACAGAAAAGTGTTCCTCAGTACCTTTCATTTAAATCGGGTCACACTTAATCCTTTCACTCCCAGAGTCAATTATGGAAATATCAGTGTAATGTAGTTCCGACTTTTGAGCCTGTCGACGAAATCCCATGGTGTGACCATTCAAATGAAACCTCTTCAGCAGTACTTTCGCATGGTACTATTTGTTTTGTGGGATTTGAAAAAATTAAATTTAGGATTTTTCTTGAATTTTTACTTTGGCCACTACTAGGAATGAAAGGGTTAAAGACTTGTTAAGGGACTTTCATCCACAGACTCAAAGGTGAGAGCCTCCTTAGATCCTTACGTAGCTTTAGATGCGACTGAGGTTTTAACACCGAAAACAACGTTTATCAGTTTCCGTCGCCGGTTATTTAAAGAGAGTCTTAGCATTGGTTTTACATCCTCAAACTGTCACAACGAATAACAGCAATGTTGCATGAACTGAATCAAGGCCGCCTGTTTTTTTTTTTTTGTTTTGTTTTGTTTTTTTTTAACTTCGTAACAAAAGAAACCGTGAGTGGGAAGTCAGAGCTGAAGGTCACAGATATTACAATTCATTATAAAAAGATCACGCAGAAATGAGCTGTTCGTAAAACGACTGACTTACGTAACACCTGTTTTCCGGGGAAGAAAGGCTAACTGGAAGAAAAATACTTTAAAAGGAATTGAGAATTATTATCGCACGAATTAACTAGTTGAAAAAATACTAATGTGCACTACGTGAGGTATACTGTATATAGACTCTATATACGAACGCTATATACAATAGCCCCTTTCATAGCTCAGTTGTCTTTTGAATCACAATACCGCAAAACGCGCGCAGAGAAGAAAAAATTACACGTCTTCTGTCTGCTATCTTCGGTTTTTTCTCTTTTTTCCTAGTTTTGTTAATCTTTCATATTCCGGCCCCGAGTGTTGAAAGTAAAACAGAACAACAATGTGAGCCATTTCAAAGCGTTAGAACGTTTTGATAACAGCACATTTGGGTGGTCTAGTCTAATGGTGCTTTCGATTCATATCAGGTATACTGAGAATAAACGGAATAACGATAATAAGTTAAGTCTTGAGATATATCTTTTCACGACTCCGATATCTCTTTCTAACAGCCAAAGTTCCATATTTAGTCGACGATCATTCTGTATATTCTCATTTTTCTTCGAAAACAGAAGGGCAACTCCGAACGACAAGAAATGTCCTGAGGCTGTTTCACTTCAGCGTGATTTCATAGAATTCATGACAAACCGTTCATGCACAATGAGCACTGCGTTGATTGTTCGGTTGGTAACGTCCTACGCTAAAAGACTCTTTCACTAGCACTGGTCACGCAGTTAGCTAGCTCTGTCACGCCTTCCTCCCGTCCTTTCCTCCTCACAGCTTCCTATCGTAACAAATTGGCGTTTTACAAAAGATTTACATTGGTTCAACGCTACAGTGAGTTCCCTCTTAACGGAAATGCTTGAAAAAAGCTTCCGTTCGACTATCAGCCTTACGGATGTACGTCCGTTTCAGTGTGATACTGGCTGAAGGAAGTGACCAAGCAACCTTTCACACCCAGAACTGAATCCTTGAGCAATAGAGGATGTTTCTAAGATTTGAGTCTATAGATGAAATCCTTGATTGTGGACGTATAAGACAAGTGAAACTTGAGTTGTTGAGCAGAACTGCTCAGTCTGTGGCGCTGTTTATGGGTGAAATCCTAAAGTGTTACCCTTAATTGAGAGCTGCCCATGGTGTTTCTAGCCGTTTGAGTCTGGATGAAATCCTTCATTAAATTTGACCATTCAGATGAAAGCTGTGTGCAAATACTTTGTTTATTTGCGTTGGTTTCAGCACATGAAAAGTTCGACGTTTGTACTAGGCCTTAGTGATTTTTTTCTCAGCAAATCAAGTGAACAATCGAAACACGAAACATACTCATGATACTCTGTATAACGTATCAAAGTAAGCCCCACTGTCTCTAGCTCTCAGGCAATCGCTCAGTCTTTCCAAAGGGGAGTTTGGGAACAGGACAATAGCCTGCATAGCAGGCGTAAACGGGGAAGGGGAAGGGGAGCAAGAACGCAGGAGAAAAATGGGGGACTGGGGGCCCTAGCTCCCAGAACCCCATTTTTCTCCCGCGTTCTCGGTCCCCTTCCCCTTTCCCGTTTGCGCTTGCTACGCGGGCTACAGGACAAAATCTTTACAGAAATAGCTCTGTTACTGTTAAGGTGATTTGTAATACTTCATGTGATTAATTCTTGCGCAAATAACTTCAGAATTTGTCTCTCGAAAAAGAAAAAAAAAAACGCCAGCATATTTCGCGTGCGCCAGAAGTCTACTTGGTTCCACTTCGTTTTTATTTGAGGAGCCTGGAGTCAGTTGTCATGTATGACCACCCGCCCGCATTGCGCCACGCACTGATTTTGTCCTCTTTATGCTAAGCATCGACTCAAGAAAGGTTCGAGTTTGGTATCCAGAAAAGGCTGATCACTGTGTGTAAAGCAATTTTGGTGTTGGGGTTTCAGCCTCCTAACGACATTTTTAACTTGGCAGATTTAGCATTATAAAATATCACACGTCAAGAATTTCTAAGAAGGCGGTTTTAAAATATATGTGATTTCTTTTGGCGACGATGAAAGTCAATGTGTACATCTCTCATCTATATATTCCACCAAACAACATCAAACAGTTCACATAGACCCAAAAGTTGGTTTTTTATCGCAAACTCCGGAGCATGATCGAAATCATTTTCTCTCTTCCCAAGTTTCCCGATGCGTAGCACTGTTGAAACTGAGAGGCAGCGAAATCAACCAAATTTACTAAACTAATAGCTCTGGCCCTGAAAAAAACTAGTTGTAGTAGTGAAAGTCGAGGTGCCAGCCTAGCAATCATTTTTGTTTCAAATTTACGTAGTTGTTATCCTTCCTTATTAAACTACAATCCTTTGGTTTGTGTAAATGAAACACATGACATTTTCACAGAAAGCAGGAAGCTTTCCAGAGTGGAAAATATTGAGTTCCTCCCATGGCTCCAAAGGTCGCATGGCCATAAATATCGCCCAGAGTCTAATAAATCCACCGCTCTGATTGGCTACTTTACTTGACGTGTAGAAAGCGCGGGAAAAAGCTGCAATTACCACGCATGGCCGCCCACGCGTCTAGGGCCAAGTGTTTGACCGGTCCAAGTAGATACTTTGTCCTTGTAAGCTCCTTGAAAATTGTTTTCAAAAAATTTTCTTCAACAAACGGTGCCTGAAATTCGATTTAAAACATGAGTGGCGGCGAAATGATGAATCAATTTCTTTACTTTTCGTGTTTGCTCTTTCGTTTGTATTTTCTGATCAATATTTCAATATTATCATAACAAAAAGACCACACGACATAAGACACGGCTGATGCAATAATTCGACGGGTTTACCCAGATAAACACTACTTCTTTAGGAATTGATTGGTTCGCATTGAGAGCGTGAGAGCTGCCATTCACGTTGACAGACAGGCTATCTTTCGGAAATGTTTGTGCTTTTACAAAATGGTTCTTCTGAAAATGCAAACTTCCCGTTTGTACTGATTCTAAACCGATAAAATAATTCTTCTATAAATCAAATCACCCCACAAGACATAACTAAACATGAAAAAACTTCAGACGGGAAATCGATAACAACTGCGGGTATAATTTTCCTTGACAACATATACAATGACCACTAGACGCCGAACGTTCTGATTGGCCTATTTTTCCCGGTATTTCATCATTCGCTAGATCGCTATTTACATATCACGATCTGAACACATGACATGCAAAAGCCGGCTTTTTAAAACCATAGCGGTAACAAGCGATTTTATGAGTTGATCTCCCACGGAAGGAACACAAGTTTTGCTTTGATCGGCGAAGCGAATCCTGGAAGTAGGTACTCATATTTCACTATTTTCAGTTGTTGTCCGTTTTCTAACTTGAGAAATATTACAGATCGAGAAGAAAGCTTTACTAAAGGTTAAGCTGATTAATTTGCATAATATATAAGACACTACTCATATCGTGTCCTATATTGAATGAATAGCGTTGAGTAACGTTGAGAACTAAATAAAACTGTTGCTTTCTCTTTTTCAGTCAAACCCTAAGCTAACACCGAAAGATGGCAGATGAAAAGCTTGCTTCTGAGAATGGCGCGTCCTATAAAATGGTGTCCACAACAGCTATATTAGCGAAGGACGAAGATGGAAGCCCGGACAAAGTTGAAGTGGTTGAAACTGAGAAACTACGCCTCGGCTGGGACAACAAAATGCAGTTTCTTCTCTCTGCGATCGGTTTTGCCGTTGGGTTAGGGAATGTGTGGAGGTTCCCTTGGCTTTGCCAGAAAAACGGAGGAGGTAAACTTAATTATTTTGGACTGTTTTACTTGATTCATTTCTTTTTGTTCTTCTTAAATATGATCATTCAAGTTCGAGAACGCAACGTGAAGTAAGTTGAATAAAAATTTGTCAGCTATTAAACCCTGAAGTAGTTTTTGGCAGTATTTAATACTTACGCTTTCCAGCGCTAATTAAAAAAATAACTTATCCATCTTTTCTGTCCACTGGTTTCTAGAATTATTATACATTGTTATTTGGGTATTTTTACATTTGCTCTTATCAGATCGTCATTAACAGTTGCCCAATGAGGAAAGTAACATTTTGACGGAAAGAGGTTTTATAATTTTTTAAGACTAAAAAACTGGAATATTGAGGCGTGTTATACCGCCACAATTCTGTTTGTGTTTTATAGTCTTCCTAAAAGAAAACCGTACTAGCTCAAATTGAAATCTATTGACCTTTCAATATATTCCCTTTCAGTTTAAGAACTTCCTTTATAATTTTCCGGCTTTATCGGACAGAAAGTATGCCAAAATGCCACTAGTTCATCTTCATTCATGTCTCAGCAGAACATGTATCCTTCTCTTGGCAGGAAAAGAATTTACAATTACCTTCAGATACAAAGCGTACTTCTCTTGGATATAAAATTGCCAAAAGCTTTGTAAAATTTTAATTAAAACCAATTACAAGAAATAATAGAAAACTAAAAAAAAACAGCTGCTCGTGCGAAATTTAGCTCCTTCTTTAACGAATTTGCGCACTTTTAACCTTCAACGTTTGAATGTTATAAAATACTTGAACCGTTCCAAAAAACGTCTACCACCGAATCAAGAAACTCATGAAGACCTGAAATTTGACGAACTTGATTTTCTTGAATCAGTTTTTACAGCGGACTAGGATTCTTCGTTCAGCTACTGATCATTATAAAACAAGAAATACCAGATTAGCAGTTAAATCAATTCAAAAAAAAATGTTCCAAGTTTTATTTGGTTGCGACAAAAGCTTTAACTTCCTTTTTTGTTATTTAGACGCGACACCCCTTAGAAAACGCCTTTCAGCACAGTACCACAGTCGAAATCGATGTATTGATGTTGTAAAGCGTTATGGGAACTAACCGGATATTGGGTGTGTGGTTCAATTGAAAGCGAATTAATCGATAAACAGCACAATGCTGGATGCCACAAGAAACAACACAGCTTTGTTCTTTGTTTCTCCGGTCAGTCGCGATCGCATGGGCAGAGCAGATAATGAAATGCAAACAAAGTTCCGAAACACTCTGCATGTTGTTTGAAGAGCTGAGTCCAAAGTCCAGCAATGACGATAGCAGGAGAGGAAGCAAAGAAGCTGACATAAATAAAACATTTCGCAAAACCAAAAGAATTCTGCAAAGTACAGAGAGAAAACTATGTCAGTGCACCCAAAATTTCGCATCCTTTATGAAAAAAAGTTGTTTAAAAATAACGTAAAAGGAATTTATCTGTCTGTATAATCCGTTTCTGGGGAGTTTTTATACTTTTATAGTTACAAGTACAAACGGAAAGAAAGCATGGATAAATGAGGGCAGGGTTAAGAGGTGTCTTAACGCTTTAAATCTCTCTTTACATCATCAATACTTGTTCAAACATTCAGTGATAAGAATAAAGAAAGTGGAACACCAAGGATCAGATGTCTTGATAATTAGACAAATTCTCCTTACTAGTTCCATAAGAAATGTATGGAGAATAGTAACCAGAAAATGCATTTTTATGTCAGGGTTTGAAGGATTAAAACAACCGAAAATGAGCTGCCAGTTAAGTTTTCTGTAGGTTCACATATTTTACCTTATGTCACGAAGTATTTGTACAAAAGGCGACCTTTTCAATGTGGAACGAGACAAAAAGGCATTAAACGATCAATTTACTTCACAAAAAGGAAACGTAACTGACTCATTTTTGCTCTCGGTCTTGGAGTGAAATTAAATTGAGCGATTTGCATATCCGTTTAATCTTTCGCAATCTTCATCATTCAAAGTGCTTTGCTATTTATTTTCTTTTCTTAAGTGTTTATCCACCTAAATAAAGAATTCGGGGTTTTTAGGCTTTCAGTTTCAGTAAAGTAAGATGCAGAGTTCAGAAAGGTTTAAAATGACATTACCCCGGAAAGTTCTTTTCCGTAAAATCCTTCAGTAAGTACATTTTAAAAAGACTTTCGCATGGAACGAAAATAGTAGTCAAATCAATTAATGTTTTTTTTCTCTGCACGACACCTCACTGTTTTCATTAGAGATTTAAAGCACTTACGTCTGAATACAGTTTATGGCATTTGCAATTAACAAACAAATTTAAAAAAGTGTCATTTTGAAAAACAAGGTGTCAAAACCTTTCCGATTCATTATTTGTAAATGTTTAATATTTTTCACAGCTAGGGAACGAAATCCGAACATAAAGTGCTTCACCAAAGGATAAATTTGAATTTAATGGGCATTAGTCTGGACACCTGTAAAACTAACAAAGCAAATGCGAAACAAATATCTTTTTTCACATGAGTTTCATGTGGAAACTTGCACACAAAGAAAACGTTTTTTTTTTAATTGCAATACGTTCTGAGTGGACCGGACAAAGTGTGGCATGTGGGGTTTATCCTCAAGATATTTACTTTTTTAATTAGTCGGATATAATAGGAGAAAAAAGTAAACTGATAAGTTTTTTAAATTTATTTTCAATTGAAAGTAAAATTTGATTGACAATAAGAAACAAAACGCCTATCCTGATTCACACCTGAGACTAAAGTACGATTGTGAGCAAGGAAAATTGAGAACGGCGAGCCAGGAATAAGAAACAGGGGACGGGAAACGGTTTCGCTAAAAGCAAACAAATGACCTTTACTAATACAGTACTCCCATGAAAAGAAGATGTGACCATAGCAGTTGTAATCGCAATTTAAGCATTGCGAATTCAGCCCGAAAAATAGATTTTCGGGGCTTCAACGGGATTTGAACCCGTGGCCTCAACGTTCGCACTGCAGTGCTCTAGCAACTGAGCTGTGAAGACCCATACATTGGGAGCAGGCCAATTTATTGAGTTCATCTTAACCCGTGAAAGGAATGAAACACATATTAGAATGATGTGAACTGTGGAAATACAAATAAAAACAATTCTAGAAACGTCTTATATTCGTATGGTCGAATAGTTTCTTTGAAAAGTAAGAACATTCGTCGTGGATAGATGAGTCCACCCTTTGCAGAGACAAAAATCTTACATTCACCGAGATACAAACATAGGTCTTCGTTTAAAGGGACTTTTGCCTATATTTCCTTTAATCTTGGGGTTCATGTGTTCTAGAAGAACTCGAATGTTGCATTTTTCGGTTGATGTTTTATTTTGTTGTTTCAGGAGCTTTCCTGATCCCCTACTTCATCATGCTCATCTTCGAAGGCATCCCAATCTTCTACTTGGAGCTGAGCATTGGGCAAAGACTCCGCCAGGGCTCCATCAATGTCTGGAGTACAGTATGCCCTTACCTGGGAGGGGTAGGGATCGCAACGACAGTGATTTGCATTCTGGTGGGCAGCTACTACAACGTGGTTATCTCCTGGGTGTTGTTTTACTTCTATCACTCGTTCCAGTCGCCGCTGCCTTGGGCCGAGTGTCCACAGATCTTAACTTACAACAGTGAATTGAACCGAACGGAGGTAACGATTCCAAAAGAATGTTCTGGTAGCAGCCCAACTGCCTACTACTATCACCGCGAGACGTTAATGCACGCTGGAAGAATAGAGGAGAGTGGGGAGATCAACTGGAAGTTAGCTGTGGCATTGGTGGTTGCATGGGTGCTGGCATACCTTTGCATCATCAAGAGTATCCAGTCTTCTGGCAAGGTATGGTGGAAACTGTTGTTTAAGGTGCGCCTTCCAAAATAAAATAAAGTAATAAATTGGAATTTGCAGTGGCTTATCTACCGAGTGGTTCCTTATACACTGCCTCCAGATAGAATTGGATTTTGCAAATGCCGGTTTTTGAGGAGGGAGGGAACCAGAGAACGCCAACGTAAAACCCTCGGAGCAAGGACGAGAACTAACCACAAACTCAACTCCATCATATTGTTATTTACTACAGCTATCATTATCTTGAGGATTTAATGAGAATATTGACCCACAAAGCTGAAAGTTAAATAACATCATGCGTGGAACATATCGACTTCTGAATCGGAACGACAGTCAAACGTCCCTGACTACGTGACCACACAGGCCAAGTTTAAAAGATATTTTTTAAGTCACCATACCTTACCTAGCCGACCACCGTTTATGGTGGCATTTTTGGTAGTTGCTTACGAGAGGTTTGACTGCGGTAGGAATGGACATGATGCAATGCCAGGGGGTATTGCCCATTACAATGCTCAATACTGATTATAAAAGCGACGAAATTGTAATGTTGTTATGTTAAAGATCGCAATAGTTAAGAAAGACGTTATACATCAAGACCTCTCTAGACGCATAATGAAACCTATAGCGTTGCATCAGTCATTTTATACTAACAAGCATCTCACCACCCAGATGGTAGGACACGGCCAATGAGAATTCGCAAGTTGCACGAAAATGGCCATTGAGATCTCCCAGATCGCTGAAAAAAATGAACAAAGAGACAAACAGGGGGCAGTATTGAACGTTTTAATGAAAATCATTTGTTTTTTCTTAATGTTCTTAGGTTGTGTACTTTACAGCGACATTTCCGTATGTGGTTTTGGCCGCCTTTTTCATCCGGGGTCTCTTGCTGAAGGGTTTTGAGACAGGCCTCATTCACCTGTTCACCCCAAAGGTAGGGACACCGATAACCTGATTATGGAATGCAGGTTAATGTCTTGAGGTAGAGAGGATACAGTTTGAAACCAAGGAAGCGTTAATATTCACCGAACTCTTTCTCTAAAGCGTGGAAGTAGCTCTGACTCCAAATTTTCCAGCAAATTTGAGTTGCTCTTTCGTCAGCTGCTGTCGTCGACGATCGCAAGTGCGTTAAGATTTCGAGTGTTGAAAGCAATTTGCATTCAAAACTAAATAACGTAACCTCTGCTGTTTGGGTTAGTGTCAGGAAAAGAGAAAAATCTTCTTTAAATCAGAGCATCGAGGAATCGTTCATTGCTTCAGAGAAAGAGTTTGGCATAGTAATAGATCATATGAAGGAAATCTATCTTCTAGGAAGGTTTTTTACACAGCATGTCCCTCTGGGCCTCAATATATATTTTCAAGACATTTATACAGGTAGACTGAAACGGATGGAAAATAGGCCCCGACTTAGTGCTACAGTTTGCTCAAGTTTTACAACACACACTCATTCTATACGCATTCCAGGAAAGGTTTGTTACTTAGATGAAGTATTCACAATACAATGCAATCCCATTTCCAAACGTGTCCTTTTTTTTCATGTAACGAAATATTACAGATGTTCAGACTGGGAGACAACGATTTCATCTTCTTTGATTTTTTTTAATACTTGAAGGTCCAGATAGTCTTAAAACAATAAGCCCTTTCACGACTTGGAATTGGCATCATAGACTCGGAAACAAACAGTCCAAACAGCACCATTACGAACAATTATTTTGATTGTTTCAAACAAAAGGGTTTCAAGGGTTTCATGATTAATGGACAAGCAAAAGAACAGCGCCAGGAAGGACTGTTGATCAATACTTGGAGTAATTTTTAGAGAAAGATCATATCCATCAAGGGGCTTTTTGTACTGATCTTTCCTGACAATATTCAGGCAGACTATAGACAGACAGACACTGTTAGAAAGGAATAGTCTAGAATGATGGGTCTAACGTTTAACGCTTACCACCAAAATACTAACATCTAACATCAGCAAAGCGTCTCTGCAATTCCAATGCAGTTCGATACCCCACTGGCGTAGCTCCTGGAAATAGTGAACCACGTAAGTATTGCTCAAGTGGCGACTGCAATTCTTATGCAGTCAAATCTCCCTTGGGTGACGCAAGCTGCAATTCAAATGCAGGAGAACCTACGATCAGGAACTCAACGAAGGAAGAATGTCTTGCAATTCAAATGCAGTCTCACGTCATACTGGGAATTGCAGTTCAAGAAACAAACTGCCCGGTCTTGGATTTAAAATCATGAAAAAAAAGCTCAACCTTGCAAGGTACCGTCCTGCAATTCAAATGCAATCTAAAGGCTGTAAGAATCAAGAAATCAAAGTTCTGCAAGAATTGGGTAGATTTTTTCATGATAATCCCTCAATTCTCCTGTGCAGCTGTTATTTGGGTTGTCATTTGTGGTGTTCCAAATAACAGCCAAGAGGTGACGATTTGTGCCCAATCAATCGTCAAAATCTGTAGTATCGAATTGAACATTCAAGAAATGCCTCCTGCAATTCTAATGCAGTTCCCAGACTCAGAAATCAAGAAGCAAAACGATCGTACTCGGTGGCAAGCGTTTCGATGAAACACTGAAATTCTCCGCAATTCAAATGTAGAGATTTATTTTTTAAATGCCGTTTGCTGTAGCATCCTAATTCTGCAACTCAAATGCAGGAACGTCTAGCAAAAGCGAAATTACTTCAAAGTTCTTCTGATATAAGTATCCAACCAAAAATCTGGTTCTGCCCTTCCACGGAAGAACAACGTGCTTCTGTCTGCCCGGATGGAAGGAATGCCGTCCAAAGCCATGTCTCCGTCACGACTTCGAGGATGTTCAACAAAACGCATCGTACTTTGCAAACTGCAGTTGCCGCCAAACATGTGCAATTCCAATGCAATTATGTTATCAAGGTCCCAGAGACACTAATTTAATTTCATGCTTCAAATATAGAGAAACACTGGCTTGAAGAAGGAGTTGACGTGAGACAAAGTCCAGATAGTCTCTGCCTTTTAAATCGAGGTGGGCATCACATAAAGATAGCGATAACGAAGAGAGCACTAAACATAGAGTAAATCACATTCTAAAATACGGTAATGAAAATGTGTGATTGCGAGCTAAAGACGTATGATAAAGAAACATATATCATAAACTGACCACCGCGCCTTGAGCCTAGTGTCAGTTTTCAGTACGTCCAGCGTTCTCGAAACGTTGCTTCCCATTTGAAAACAAGATGATTTGGGCCGATACGGTAACAAGATGCACCAATTTAACTTATTGCACAGTTATTCTTAAAACACTAATAAATCGTTATAGCGGTTCAGCTTTGGACCCGCTGGCTACTACGTTTTGAGTTCCCCAATAACAATCATTTGAAAACAGAATCGTTCTCTAAAGCTGTGATTAAAAGAATTAACATCAGCAAACAAAAATATTAGAAAATCATTAATGGTCATTTCAAGCTGGTTGCTGCGCTCTGTGCCCAGTAACCACTACATGATTTGAAAACACAGTAGTTCTCAAAACACTGTTTTTTGTGTGCCTTGTGTCGTGCTTGGTGGGAGCTACCAAAAATGCCAAGTAGTTCTCAAAACTCTGGTGTTCTGTAACCAAAAGCTCACTTCTGCACAAAAATTGTTGAATGCTGATCGCTGCGTCTACGGCCCAGTGACAGCTGCAATCAAACACCCAGTAGTTCTCAAAACACTGGCTGTCTATAACTGTTCCAAACCCTACTTGAAGCTCGTTCACATATACTGAATGCTGATCGCTGCGTCTTGTGCCCAGTGACAGCTGTCAATCGTATACCCAGTAGTTCTCAAAACACTGGTAGTCTGTAATCGATCCAACACTTCTTGAAATTCCTTAACATATAGTTGTATGCTGATCGCTGCGTCTAGCGCCCAGTGACAGCTGTCAGCAAACCCAGTAGTTCTCAAAACACTGGCTGTCAATAACTGATCGATAACCTACTCAAAGCTTGCTAAAATATAACTTAATGCTGATCGCTGCGTCTGAGTACCCGGTGACAGCTGTCAATCAATTACCCAGTAGTTCTCAAAACACTGGAGCATCAAGTAAATTTGCAACCTCTGGTTGTATCATCCTGTCATTGAATACACCTTCCACGCCGCATGCTGTAATATAAAAGTTGTTTGGGCTTGTTGCTGTGTCCCGTACATGGCATAAAGTTCGATTTAATCAGAGAAACATCTGCTCTCGAATCAATGTAATCTAACGACAGCAAATGTAATGCATGAACCTTACCTAACCTTACGAACTAAACCCGATAAATTAAAACTAACGCATGAACATTACAAGTTACTCAAATAAAATAATAACTCTCGATATGATAGAATTCTTGTCAAAAAGGACTATGTTTATTCTAAACCTCCCAGGCGCGGATCCAGACCGGCTTCCATACTGTTACGGAGAGTCATTAATCCTTCCGTTGCCAAGAGACCCAAACTCAAAATATGGAAAATGCCCGAAGTTTGTTTTGCAAAATGTCGAGAAACAAACCGAACCACAGTAAAGAACTGCTCAGAAGCTTCCATTTCAATGGTTACACTTAAAAGTTTCAACAGACTCCAAAAAGTAGAGTCACCTTGCAAAGCACATTCAATAAACAGCACCACCTGAAGGTCGGCAAACCATTTTACATGACCATTCTTCAAGGTTTCGTCAAGAGATCTCTTGGTTTTATCCATAGCCTGCCACATTATATGAAGCAAGGTTTGCTTTATTATGGGAGTGAAAGGATTTTTAAGATGGGTTTAAAAAATCTGCTAGAAAGCCTCTAGAGAACACTATTCGCAAGCCACTTTTGAAATTCAAGAGCGCAAAACATGGCATTTTAGAGTTATATCCAACAACTTGCACGGTAGAATGGCTGCCTTACTCTTAAGATGCCAACGCCCTCGGCCCTCCGGTGCAGAATTGGAAAGTGGTCATAGATCCGCGCCTGCCTTCCGTAAATGTGAATCACTGCTTGACACTGATCTCTGCGCCTCTGGCCCAGTTGACGTGTGCCAATCAAAGCAGATTCAGTAGTTCTCGAAACACTGATGTTTGTTTTTATCATCAACAGTGGGAACGTCTTCTTGACCCACTAGTATGGCTCGATGCAGCTACACAAATCTTCTTCTCGTTGGGTCTGGCTTTTGGCACCATGGTTGCCTATGCCAGTTACAATTCCATTCATGAAAACACGCTGCGTGATGCCATCACAATTTCGATCGCTAACTGCATGACCTCCTTGTTTGCCGGGATTGTTGTTTTCTCCATTTTAGGATTCAGGTAAGACACTGGTCATTGTTTCACCAGACGCCCAACGATATCCAAGCAGTTAACAAGCAAACTCTTTTACCAGACATTCAGCACTTTCGGACGAGTGTACCCCTTAAGGGGTGATTATTATTTGTTACTATTTTGAAAAAATCTATAGTCTCTACGTTTGCCAATTAGGGCGAAAAGATCGAATAAAGGACTGCGTGTTTTCCATCTAACACAACGTGAGGAAGAGTTATGACTGAAACCAAAATGGGTTGTAACTCCACTGGAGTATCTGCAAAGCAAGTCCACTGGAGTATCTACAGTCCTTCTGACTTGAGTCAGAAAGACTGTTCAAATCATACAGGAATTTTCGCCGATATTACCTACATTGTGTTCAAAACAGTAACGGAGACGAGGCAAAAAGCTACAACCTTGAAGAAAAGTAGCACACTAAACTAATAGTTAGGGTCAAATACTCCATTTTCGATCCATTTTTATTCGCTGCCACCAAGGGTTTTAACTCCAGGTCACCTGTTATCTGTATCGATCCCCTGCACTGTATAAGGGCATGCGCCCATTTTAATAGTCTTCCAGGAGCAAAATTAGTGTTTATATCCAATTGAATGAAGGCATCCTTGTCAGTTAAATTTGCATGGAAAAGTGACCAGTGGCTCACGAGTTCATCTTGTCATCCCGAGCAAATTCATGACAAGTCAACTCCAAGATGTTGCTGCTGGAACCACCTGTTATCGATTGCGCCTTGAATGGCCAGTGGAAGTCTACTTATATTTTGCTTGCTGCAATTTTTCGTCTACTTAAATGTGGTCATATCATGATCCAGAATCACGGAACTGGCTAGGAAGGGATGTCACAAGGACATAAGCCTCCGAAAATTTTTTGCGCCCACTTAAAAAGCGTATCATGACCAATTTCTGATTGAGACAAAGCCATTACCGGAACATTTTCCAGCTTTGTCATAGACCGAGACCTTACACTGCACGAAAAGGCGTTTGGCGACAACCTTTGACACGGTGTCTTAGGCAGCAATACCTTGGACAGGGTACCTCAGGTAGCAATGGCGGCCTTTGAAGCCCTTTCATGGTGCCCTTCAAGGCAGACAGATGCTCTTAACTCTAATTTCGGCTGGATGCAACGGACTTTGATTCATGTCAAAGGGCTCTCCAAACGCGCTGTCAAAATTTCCCTTCACCTTTGATGCTGTGTCAAAGCAGCCAACCAGCCTTAGTTGAGATCTTTGATGGAAATCAAAGAAGAATCAAAGGAGATTTCGCGTCCAGTGTAAGTTGTTTTTCATCATACACTAGCCGTTCATATTCAATCAATGTCGAAGTATCGCGGATGTTGAGTGAAGAGGCAAAACATTTTACATTGTATGAGGGCAAAGAGGGTATCCGGATAGAGGATACTAAGACAACTGTAAAACCTTAACACCTTCTTAAAAGCATGTAGCAAAACGAGTTTACATTTCAACAGGGCAACGTACATGATGGAAAACTGTGAAGCAAGAAATGACGAACTCCGGCAGAGCCTCAATACAACCCTCCATCTACTGAACACGACAGGGCTGAACCCACAGCAAGTGGAATGGCTTAGGGGCAACACAACAAGCAATGTCACAAGTGGGCTGCTGAAATGTGACATTCAGACCTTCCTGACAGATGTACGTCTACATAATGACTGTTTTTCTAGTGTGCACGGTTTGACCTTATAAAAACCTCCGGTTTTTTCACTTAAAAATTAAAGAACATCTAACAGGCAATTTTTTAAAACATTTTACCGTGGCTATACACAAGGGGATCACAGTTCAACAAATGCTTTTTGGTGGAGGTCTCACCGAAGGAGAGCAAACTGACTGTGAATAGTTTTTCAAAGTTTTTTATTAGTCCATAATTGAATTTTTTTTCAAAGAGAGGCCACTGATGTTGATAGTTAATCCTGTTAAACAAACTCGTCAGTTCAACATCCCGTACCTAAAAATATACGCTTCACGTTATTGCTTTATTTTTGATAACATTTCCACATCTTTTTGTCGCTTTCCTTATTTATTGGCCAACAACTCCACGCGTGCACAAAAACCGGTTGAGTGGCTATTTTATCGTCGCCTCCGTGTCTCACACTAAATTAGTTTAAAAGGATGTGAAGTTAGCAAACTAGTGTCAGGGGACTGACGGTATAAAAAAAAAGATGAGATATCAAAAGAGCAAAAAACGCATTGAAAACTGCGTTATCAAATGGCAACCGTTATGGTGAGTTGTTTCACTGACGTATTCGTATGTAATTTAACAGGTAGCCGGTGGGCCAGGATTGGTGTTCATAGCGTTTACAGATGCCATCAATCAAATGCCTGGTGCAACCTTCTGGTCTGTCATCTTCTTCCTTATGCTTCTGACGCTGGGTCTTGACAGTTTGTTTGGAGCTCTGGAGAGTGTGACAACAGCCTTGAAAGATGTCAGAGGTTTTGGAAGACTACCAAGAGAGGTCTTATCTGGTAAGCGTCAGATTCAGTTAGATGGAGGATAGCACTTTAAAATGTTAAGGCATGTACACACGAGTGACATAAAAAATTCTTCACGGTTGGCGTCCGTCTTTATGGCTCATAACGTCTTTTGTTCTGCACGTAACAGAGGTAAATAGTTTGATAACATCACACGTCTCTTGAAACATTTATCTCCTTAAGGCATGTCAGTGATCTAGCAGGCGAGTGATATTCACTTTGTTTGCTGCGGTTCTTAAACGTCGAAAACATGCGCAGCTCTGCAATTGAATGTTCCCAAACTAATGGTATGGGTTATGTCGTCGTTTTCCAGTTAGAAAGGACCTTTTCTAATTAGATTCCAGATCCTTTAGTTATTGGCTGCCCTAGAAACACTTCATATTCTTTCGCGATATTCCTATGTGAAGTTGGCCATTTTATTTTCCAGGGCTTTTGTGTGTTATTGGTTACTTCATTGGTCTTCCCATGGTGACATATTCCGGTGAATATGTACTGCAGATTTTCGACAGTTTTGCAGGGAACCTTCCTCTTCTGCTGATTGCAATTTGCGAATGTGTCGGCGTCTGCTATTGCTACGGAATTAAAAGGTACGTTCAACAAACCCTGTCTACCGTTTCATGATTGATGCTGATTTCCATAGCAGTTTGTCACTGGAAGTTCTACGAATTCTGTGCATGTGAAGGTAACATCCCTTTGAAATGACGTAGCTTATTGTGAATTTCCCTGGAACTGGCAGTGGTTAGAGCATATCACCGATATGTGAAGATTTGCCTCCCAACGAGGAGTCAACCCCATGGCGTGAAACTGAAAACAGTTAACTTAGTTCATTATCCTGTTGTTGCATTGTACGCAGTAAAGTTCTGCCTACCAGAGCCCCACTACGCAAACTGCACCACAGTTGATCACATTTATATAGCAATATAAGATATTTTTCGCAGATCAACAAAAATCTCCAAAGCTACAATAAAAAACGTTCGTACTAATTTTTGCTCCACCTTAGGGGCCGATTACATGGCGAATTTCAGCCCGGGCGCAATGCTTAAAATTGGGCCGGGAAAATTTGCAGGAAAGCGTTTTACATTCACAACTCAGGCGGTGCACATGCCCAAGGTCATATTTCAGCCCGTTTGACCGGGCAAGCTGAAATTTCTCCCTAAAAAATTCGTCATGTAATCGGCCCCTTAAAGTCTCTGCGCTATCACAAGTGCCAAGACACCCTCATTACATGAGAGTTTGCTTAGTTGAAGAATAGGCCTTCCAACTTTTTACGACTATGTGGGAGATGGATTAGGAATAAAACTCTTCGAATTAATAAAACTCTTCTTTCGTTATCAGGTTTTCAGATGACATAGAGTTCATGACTGGGAGTCGACCGAACATCTTCTGGAAGATATGCTGGATGTTCGTCACACCGGCCGCGATGTTTGCAATCCTTGTTGCCAGCATCATACTCATGTCACAGGGAAAGGCGTCCTATTATGCCTGGAATAGAGACCAGGTATGCAAAATAATACACTACACAACCTTGTCTTGGCTTGTTTGTCGATGACGCTTCGTCATCTCATCTAGTGGTTGCACCAGGATATAGACAATTCTGTTGTCTACAATCATTGTTTTCTCTCTACGTTCTTCCTCAATTGTTTTTTTCACGTTTTGTTTGACGTTCCCTATTTTAGGCTAAAAGATCAGAGCGTCGGCAATGTTTCGCTGTAGAGGATATGCAGACGTTGTGGCCATTTACTAGTTGAAGTTTGGCTTTCAACTCTTGCTCAGTGGATCTTTCTCACGTGTTGCTTTAGCATCTATCTTTCTGTTTTCCTCTTTGTTTTGCTTCCCTTTCTTTGTGTTTTCCCTAAGTTAATTGTCCTTGCTTCGTCCTTTAGGCCCCAATTAGACTGCAATTAGAGCCAAGGGCGTCAGCAACGCTTCGCTGTCTCACCCTGATGGTGTGGTCTTTTTTGGCTGTCTCAATGCCAGCTTATGTTGTTTATCTTCCACTCCTCCAAGATTAACACGGATTTTGCTAGCTTTCTCTTACCAAATTCACTTTGTATTGTTATGCCGTGTCCTCTCTCAATCTACGAAACTGAAATCCTTTTGACAAAGGACATTTGCCTCCGTTTTCTGGTGTCTGCTTCGTCGCCTTCTTCAAACACATATAGTAAATACGCCCGCAGAATTATATTTCTACCGTGAGTGAATTCCGAGAGCACCGGGACATTCTAGTCTTGTTTAAACATTGTATACAATTCAATGAGATCAATATTTAATTGTTGTGTTTTGTTTCCAGGCCACTTATGAGAAAGTCCCTTACCCTGGCTGGGCGGTGTTTATTGTGGTCGTACTCGTCCTGATGTCAGTTGTGTTCATTCCTGGTGTGGCCATTGCAAGATACTTTGGCTTAATCAAGTACAAGCGGCTGGAACCAGTTCCACTAAAGGAAGCAGAGGCGGCAACAAACGCATACAACAAAGGCATCGAGGACACACACGTTTAAGACCTCTTTCAGTGTGCTTGTATCACTGTACATAGCCATAGCATTAAGATATAAATATTGGCATATTGATTAGCCATACTCGTAAGAGGATAAAATTAATAAATGATAAAGTCGTGTTAGACGTAATTAAACGTTTTTGAGATAGTTCTGTAGTCAGTTTCATCTTAACGTGCACGCAGTTTACAGGGATTTTCACGTTTTTTGGTAAAAACTGTACACTTAGTACATTACAAAGACATCCAGTAAATTCTCAAAGGGAAGCAAGACAGAACGGACCAGAACTTGAAAAAAAGTTTTTTCAAGTTACATTCCATTTCAGTCCTGGCCATCCGTGGTCAGACACTGCACCGGTGCAGTGATTTGTATCAAAACGTTTCAATTGATGCTGTTCAAAGCAAAACTTAAAACGCTATTAAGCGTTGAAAATAGGCCCTTCATGTTTTACTCATTATCATAGCGGTCAATGGCAATTTTTGAATTAATCATTTTTACAATGACTCTCCCTTCCGGCAAGCTTAAAGTCATGAATAAAGAGAAGGAACGACACTCTAAAACAAGGGAGACAAACTGGCTTATTTTGTTATGGCATCGATATTACAACTACTTCTGTGCTTTCCTGGTGTTTAGTTAAGTTGTCTCCCGCTGCAGGACCTTTCTAAGGAGAAGGTCTTTGGAGTGTCCGTGGTAGAGGGATTTGACTGTAGGACTATTTATTGCACATTAATTACATAACAAGAAGAATATTGTAGTCAAACACAGGTTAAAAGTAACGTTAGTCTTCGTATTAATCTTAGGATTTTTCTCTCTTACGTTTAATTAGTTTATAGCTAGGAAACGTCAAGCTAATAGCTGTCACTGAACTATGTCGATCTGCACAAGAGCACAGTCATCACGTTTTGCACACTTCTGTATGTAAATTAAGTGTTCAGTGTAAGACTTTAATTCCAAAGTTGTCTCCTTGTGAAACAATTAAGCAACCTTTATGTTCCAAAGCTGGACTAAGTACAACTCCATAAAATTATGAGCCAAAAAAGCCTTATTTTTGTATGACTATATAAGGAGATTAAGTTATTTATTTAGCATTAATTTAGTTAGCTTAAATTACGTTTTACATGTAAATTTAAACGATTTTGATTGCGCTAGCAGAAATCGCAATTTCACTGCATTTCACCAACCTTAATTGGCTTGGCAGTTGAGGCACTGCCTGAAGCATTGCATGGTTCGGACAAGACGTAGCCACAGATAACATCGTTTAAAGTTTTTTTTTTAACAAGTAGTAACTGTTATAATTAAATATGCATGTACTTTGTGAATTTGTCCTGCCAAATTGAATTAAAAATTAATGTAAATTAAAGAACATTTGGTCCCATTATTTTGTCCAAGAAACATGCTGCATAGGTATGAGTGAATACCTATCACATAAAAGAGAGAAATGGCAGGCCCTCCTACCCAAAAAAGGTCGAGAATATAATGGGACATGCAATTTTCGCGCGACCCAACCGGGAGAAAGGGGAAGCACTTCCTTATTTAGCCTTAATAATAATAATAATAATAATAATAATAATAATAATAATAATAATAATAATAATAATAATAATAATAATAATAATAATAATAATAATAATGAGGAAGTGCCACTGAAAAGGAAATGGTTTCAGGGTTTTCCGTTTTGAACAGCGTATACAATTTCACCAAATTGGTTCGCTGGCCATGAAAATTATCCTCAAGGCAGAACCGGAATGGAAGACACGTCACCAAAGGAACACGAGTTCCCAACATCCTAAATTAGAAAACGCAGATGTTGAAGATGATGAAGATGATGGAGCACTTCTAGAGTGCAAATAAACAACAGAGGCCAGATGAGGGTTTGAACAAGACAGTGTCGATCCTTTCGGCATTTTAAGTAAGCCTGGCTGAAATGAAGTAATCCTGGCTGAAATGAACCAAAATTCGTTGGGCCAACCTTTGAATGACGTTGAATGGTATTGTACGAACTTGAGTTGTTTACTGAATTCAACAATGTTGACCCCATCTAACAACGCCCAACAAAGTTGTATTGAACCCTTTAAGCCCCAACAGTGACAAGCATCTAATGTCTCCGTACAATATCACAACTTGACCAAATCTACAGCTAATGAAAATAAAGGAAATGATCCCCAAAGATTAAATGTCTTGATGATTAAAGAAATTCTTCCAAACGGTAACATTAAAAATATAGAGAAAACAGTGAGGAGAATATTCATTTTAATATTGGGGCTTAAAGGGTAAACAATGTAGAGAGATGTTGAACCCGTTTGAACGGGCCTTTACATGCACTGGTTCCAGTGTGTTTAACGGTAACGGTCATGAATGGATCACATAAGCACGGATCACACTGGGGAGGCAGCGTGGCCGAGTGGTAAGCGCGCTGGACTCCGAGTCGCAACCCGGAGGTCCCGAGGTCGAGTCCCGCTCTGACCACTGGTTGGATTTGTTTCTTGTTAGTCCCGAGTTCAACTCCTCGGCCGCGCTTGCAAATAGCCAACTGGTTTGCCTCCCGCCGGTTGGGGATTTTAACCTCCTTAAAATTTGATTATTTGTTTATGATTATTTCAGTGGAGTGCGCGTAAACTAGCTGTATTAGCTAAGTGCACTTCCACTTTAAATAATAGCATTTACCATTTATTTACCATAAGCCAGATAGGAGTATCATTGGTTCCCTGTTTTGAAACGGTCATTAGAAAAAACAAAAATAATAATGTTCGATGATTTACCCCAAAATGGCTTGTGAAGGTCAGTTTATAAATTATGTATATCCAACAGTTGATGTAAGAACCAAATTAGAAACCTTTATTCGTTATATTACAGTTTCAGCAACTGCTATTGATGTCATTGATAAAATTCCTTCAGACTTCGAAGAAAGTTTCAGTTTATTTTTCAACAAATCCTTTTCCCCTACTATTGTTCTCCCCAGGGCTTTGCTCTTTCCTAGGCAAGAGATTCTTGTTACCACTTCAACAAGGTCTCGGATTGATACAACAAGGAAGCATTTAATAGGGGACACGTTCCAAGTGTTCGAAAAAAAATTACACTGAAAAAGTAATGTTGTTCCATTGTATGAAAACAACCGAAAAATATACAAAACAGCCAAGGTAAAAGTAACACCTTCTTTCAATACTTAGGAAGAGGGATATGCGTCTGCAAGACTCCAGGGTAACCTTATTGTGGAATAACTGTAAAATATCCCAATAACATGCACCCCAGTCTCTATTGAAGCTTAGATTCTGAGCGATCTAACAGCTTAGACGCACCTGTTAGGGTTCCAACGTAGCAAATGTCTATAAAATTTGTTGACCTTGCGACTGACCCTTGAAACAAATACGGTGCCCATATGAATCCGAAAGGAAAGAGACATGATTACCTAATGACTTGAGAGAAGAGGTTGACAGTCCAAGCATTTCCATTGTCCCTGTACAGTGCTAGGGAAAGTAGAGACGCTTTCCTTCTATCCTCGATTGGCATCCTAAGCCAGGCCTCGCTACAACACCGCCAAACACGCCGTCCGTGCTTTGGTTCCCAGATCACAACTTCACGTCCTGGCAACTCTGGATCACAGTGGCAGTGACCGGTGTTGCGACGTCATGAGCTGCTATCATCTTGTTAGCCCATCCCCCCCCCCCAAGGTGACTACCCAAGTCTAAAAAATTTATGACACTGAAAATTACCCTTCCATTTGAGCTCGGTCTGTTTGTAGGCCGAAAGAACTGAGAGCCCAGAGTTCTCGATGGAAAATCTAATTGAACGCCTCATTCTGGAACGAACGTTTCTGAGCTGCAAGATGTTTCCAATTTCTTTGCCACGAGTTCGACTTTTTCTTTCTACGTTCGATTTTTCTATCTTCTGTAAGGTCAAGTTAAGCCATTTACCATTTACTCATAAAATTTCCAACGAGGTGGTTTGACGTGAAAGGTCAGCAGGCCAGAGTAATCGCCAGCTACATGGTCCACAGTGACTCATCATTATGCGAGTTTGCTTGCTTTGTGCCGGTCAAGGAGGCACTAGCAAGTATACCTATGAGCATGCCAAAGTATCTGCTAATGGGTGGTTTCATGGCAAACTGGAACATACAATCCGTAAATGTACGCTGTTCTTTCTGTGTTCTTCCAGGTGTGATGTACAAGATACTAATGAACCCTGCCAAGGCCATGGGCCTGACATGAGCCTGTTCATGGGCCAGTAGCCAATCAGAGCACACTTCTCATGTCTAGTCAACTTTTGCTGAACAAGGTCAATTCTTTGCAGGTACATGTTCTGACGCACTTCAGTTTCTGTTAATGCACATGACCAGATGCGGACTTCCCGTACCTTGGTGGCACAAAATGCAATCAGTTAGTGAAGTCAGTTAGCAGAATAGAGTCTGAATAGGATCCGTCTTTAGATATGTCACATGAGAATTCCTTGCAGACACGCAAGCCTGCTCACAGATTACCGAGTAATGCAGGGTTTTCTGAAACATTTTGTTCTTGCTTAGCAGGACACGTGTCTTCCCAGATCATTATTTTGCTGGGACTTATGTCAACACTGGTTGCACATCCACCACTTAATATGCTTTTACCCAAGTCACAAATCATTCTCATAAATGATGCACAAAAGGATTCAAAATGCATTATGTAGGGCAATTTAAAATTATCAGAGGACCATCCACAAGGTTACATACACAAAGAGAGCACTCATGACACTGGCAAAACAAGTGTAGACATTTTAAATGCTTTTGAAAGCAAATGTAATCAGCTAACAAGACTTACTTTTATTAATTTTTCACCCTTATTAAAAATACTGGCTTTTGCCAGGGAGAGGGGATCTTTACAAAACAACTCAAAGACTCCTCAGTTCTTTTTTTTTTCATA
This sequence comes from Siderastrea radians, assembly GCA_964017195.1. Taxonomy (NCBI): domain Eukaryota; kingdom Metazoa; phylum Cnidaria; class Anthozoa; order Scleractinia; family Rhizangiidae; genus Siderastrea; species Siderastrea radians. The sequence goes on from OZ024890.1 coordinate 20,476,852, forward strand.
AAATAGTTTAAAGACTTCAATGGACAGATAAAATTTTCAAAGAAAATAGTTGTCATTTCCTTGAGCATAATAACAAGTACAAATCTTACCAAACCATGAAAAGGATACCATCCACAATGTCCACGAGGCATTGCATCATCTCCCCAAGGTGTACAAGGCCCGTAGCTAATCACTCCATTACCAATCTGACTGTGCTTCATATAATACCTGAAAAATGTGCATTGTCAATACTGCTTGGAGCATTTTGGGTTGATGGAATGAACTCACGGTCCCAGGCCACTGAGTGACCCATCAACCACCCCTAACTACTGTGCATGGACTGAAGTCACTTGCAACTTTATGTTGCTTGCTCAGTGATTTCAGAGGAAAATAACAGAACTATCAACAGACTACAAAAAAGGTGGGGCTTTTCTGAGTCTCAGTTGACATCAAACCAACTAGAACGCTCTTATTCACTAAATACTGATGACCACTGAGCTACAAGGAGACTTATTGTGAGAAAGGCATTTTACTAGGTTCACATGTGACATACATCTTGTGAGGATTAGTAATATTAGACATTAAATTGGCAGTGAGCCACCAGGTATACAAATAAACAATATGTAAAGAAAGAACTGGCTTGTGCATTAAATTGACACACCTGTGAAGCTCGTGTCCAATTCCAAAATTTATTGAGCAAACAATACGTCCATCCACAATCATGCACTGCCAATCAGAAGATGCTGACAAAGCAACATGATGCCACTGTCCATCGTTGAGGCAAGGTCCCTTCATGAACTTATAAGGTTCCAGTGAGCCCCTTATGCACCCATCAGGTCCTACATGAAGTATTTGCCAGTGGAACTGAGGCCACCTGCTTGAGCTGTCAACAAAAAAATTAAACGTAAATTAAGATTTGAGATGGATACTAGATCTTTTATGGTGGGAAGCTTGATCAATTCATAGCTTTTTACTTATTTATATTCTTTAAATCAATATTTAAACAGGAACATCTAATTTAACATAAACTGCTAGCTTAAATAGAGTCCTGTGTAAATGGAAGGCCCTTTGTCCTCCTCAGGATGAAGTGGTTTTGTAATGAGGATTTCTACATTTGGGCTCTCAAACCTGTACTGAAATAAAAAACTAAGAAATGCTCCTACAGCACCAAGAGGAAGATATAAGTGATTTTTTTATTTAGGAAGAACAAACCAAATTAAGTTTCTGGCCATTTTTCCAAGACACAAAGGGGGAACATGATAAAAAGGACCCACTTTTTTCAAGATTCCAATCCAATTCTACCCTGGCCATTTCCAGCAATTTCTAGCTGATCCATCACCTTTGGATACCCTTTGATTCCAATATGTCTTTCAGCTTTTTAAAATAATCTTAAAAACAGCAATTAAAAATGAAAAGCTCCCCTCTGAGGTTAGCGGTTTATCATTTACTGCTGAAATGTTGTGCCTAACAATGCTAGCCTGCGTAGCAAGTGTTTCTGTAGGGCTTTCCGCAGGTTTGAAGGCTCAAACAGGTGGAAAAAGCATATGGAAACACTTATGCTACGTAGGCTACTCAACACTGGTTATACAACTGAGAAACTAACCCTGCAATGTAAGTTCAAGTGCTAAAGATCTTTGATGCTATGCCATATCAGGGGCTGGTAACCTATTGCCAGTAAATATCTAAATAGAGACACCTGCATGTGGAGCATTCTTAGGACACTACAATAGGGCTTGGATCAGCTTGATGCCTAGATGTTTCTTTTCTGCTCACTTGGTGTTTGCTGAATTTGACTCAATTTTCACAATATCACTGCAGACTGACATCCAAACCATTCCCAAGGCATTTCATGCACTTTCTATTCACTCATTAAAGAAAGGCAACACCTGGGAACTAAAGGTAATCTTGTGATCATCATGAGATGATGATGCCACATGGTAGTAAGGAGGCGGAGGGTAGCAATCATGAATAATAAATTATGTACCAGTCAAATTAAAGCTTATGAGATTATTTTAGGGTTCTTAGAGGAGGAGATGGATCTGCAAAACTTTATACTCATCTTAGGAAAAATGTACCTGTGGACTTGCCGGTGTAAAGAAACGAAACCATCTTTCAGCCACTTTGAGAGAATTTTATTAGATAAATATCAAACCGAAAGGTATATTTCTCTTAAATCGAATAATATGAATTCGTTTAGGAAAAAATGGAGAATGTTTGAGGAAACGATTCTTTAAAAATTAAGTCCACAATTATGCTAAATTATGTGCTTTATAAACTGTAACTATAACTGCTAGATTGTGGAAATAACATGATAAAAAAAAAATGAAATGTAAGCAGTTGCCTGGCATTAATTGCGGTATTATAAAATTATTGTAAGTAATGTTCTGTTAGTATTGTATGTAAGGCAATGTAATGGATTGTATTGTTAATTAACAAAAAAAAAAACCGGGCATTTGTCCTTTTGAAAATTGGCTTCTTCAAATTCCCTCCCCTCGGGGCAAAAAAGCTGTTCAAATGCCCCACCAATTACTACTGACAGAAATACCTCTCCTCAACGACAGATTTTGTCTTCAATCAAACACACTGTTCATGCTTCTCAGAGAGAGATATGACGTAATGACACCTTCAAACTTCTTTTAAACACCCTTTTGAAAGAGTTATTCACTAACAAAGGTGAAATTCTATCTTGTAAATCTGTCAAACCCTGCAAAAACTGGAAAAACTCACAAGAGTATTACACTACAACAAGAGATAAAATCTGGTTCAAATTCCCCACCCTTCCAAGGCATTGTTCAAATTTCTCCCTCCCCGGGCACAATGCACAGTCAAATGCCTGGGGTATGCCCCAGGGGGGGGGGGGGGGTTGAAGCTTCGATTTGACTGGTACATTATTACATTACATCATCATGCTCCCCCCCACAGGTAATCCCCAAGACATCCAAGCTTTATGTTTGAGTTTGTTAAATTTCTATCTCTTCGACCAAAAGCTCATTCAAATACAACAACCTATTTATAAGGCAAATCTCCTGCCCCATGGATTCTAAACAACGTCACTTCATTTTGCCATTCTTTAAACAAAGATATACCGAAGGAGACAAGAGTTGTTGTAGATTCGATTTGACAGACAGAAGGCACTAAGGCCACATGACTAGTGATATAAAGAAGAACAAGTATTGTATGTATTATATAAACACTCGGGGCTCAGTGGAGTCAGAGATATAAATACCTGCATGTGTAGTTGTTTCCTTTGGCAATTATTTACAAAAAATACACAATTAATCGCATGATAAATGAAGGCAAGATACCTTACTGATTCGCTTTGACATCCAATAATTATACCATCAGGCTTTCTCTTGTTAAGTTTGACCCATACTTCCACACTCTGTTTCACTGGAGCACGATCGTCAAATCGAATGCCATTGGAAGCGCTAGGATTCGTAACAAACTCCGCGCACAACCTCTCTCCCGCAAGACTGGAAAAACCCTTGTAGTGTCTATGTCCAAACGAAAGAGCATGGCTTGCTTTTAGATAAAGCCTCTTCCAGACACCAGGCTCCACATCTAAAACTTCAGTGTTGACACTGTTTATGTAATTGCTAGTAACAGTGACACGGTTGACGGTGGAAGTTCGAGGGAGGTATAACAGATGACTGTTGTCGGCCCTAAAACGTCTTCGCCATATAATATTTTGGTTCGTTACGTCGTACAGTCTCCTACAAGTGCATCCTAGATTGAGAATATCTTGAACATCTTCTAGATAGGAAATTGTCTGAAACCATATTTCCTCTGGAAGGTCACAGGAAATGTTCTCGGTCGTTTCCGCCATTTTGTGTTTATGTTGCCTCGACTTGAGGTGACGTGATTGGTCGGGTCGTCGGGTCACACAACCACTCGCACCAGCCCTCGCCCTCGTGCTTGACGGGGAAATTTTATAAAAAAATTTTCAGGAGCCGAGGAGCCCATAAAAATAATGGCTCCTACAATTTGCAAATGTATCTTATGCCGTAAAAGGGCAGCAATATGAAACATGATCAATTATCATCGTTTATTTTGAATTTCTGATAAGAGCACGATTTTTGTTTTGAGTGATATTGAAGGCCACACAGAAACTATAATACAGCATAGGGATGATATGGGCAACATAACATGAAAGTGTGATTTAATGATAAAGGCACGTTTTTCGTGCCAACTTCCACGAGTGTCAAAAAACTTACGGTTAGCGTAAGGACGACAAGAAGAGAGGAAAGTATTTAACTTGTTGCCAGAAGCTCCTGTTGTTGCATAATTTGTTCACCTCGTTCACAAATCATGAACTTATTCTGCAAAATAGGGAAACACAGAAAGAGAGAACGAAAGAAAGAAAGAAAGCAAGAAAGCAAGAAAGAAAGAAAGAAAGAAAGAAAGAAAGAAAGAAAGAAAGAAAGAAAGAGAGAGAGAAAGAAAGAAAGAAAGAAAGAAAGAAAGAAGAAAGAAAGGAAGAAAGAAAGAAAGAAAGCAAGAAAGAAAGAAAGAAAGAAAGAAAGAAAGAAAGAAAGAAAGAAGAAAGAAAGAAAGAAAGAAAGAAAGCAAGCAAGCAAGAAAGAAAGAAAGAAGGAAAGAAAGAAAGAAAGAAAGAAGAAAGAAAGAAAGAAAGAAAGAAAATAGGTTTTAACTTTACTTACACACAAAAAATTAATAAATAAACTTCCTTTCATTGTTTTTCCTAAAGTGATAACATAATTCTATGGAAACAAGGAAAACACTTCTTAGTTCTCAATCAATCAATCAGCCGACGTCGTCGACGTTACTTCCGTCCTGCCTGGAGACAGGAGTTGTCTTCGAGCCTGGCTGACGAGTGGCATATTGTTTGCTGAAGAGGCAAGAGAGAGCCCTCCTCGATATACATACATATGTCTCCGCTTTGTCCTTTCCGCTATTTAAGGTTGACTAGTAAACATACTCTACTCTTTTTTGAAAATAATACATATGTCGCGTGTTTATGTGCGAACATATCGTTTGACACCTTGTTAATCGCTTTGCTGGTAACTTACTCACACCGGAAATTGAATTTTAAGATATTTATTTAACATCTGCAGGACAATATCGTGACACAGATCGAGACCGCAAGACTTGAAATTGAATTTTAAGATATTTATTTAACATCTGCAGGACAATATCGTGACACAGATCGAGACCGCAAGACTTGTTTCGTTGTTTGCTGACAATACATATTACATAAGATACATGGACTGCATTGGAAGACAAAATAGAAAAAAACATAAAATCATCACAATTTTAGTTCGACTTGTCGTCCGACATGTCAACAAGCGTACATCGAAAGCGCGCGAAAACTGTGAAGCACTTCACTTCCGGTATGCAGATTGATTGACGCTAGACAGCCATAAAGACTGGTTATGGCGGCGTGCATGAAACCTTTCGCGCAACGTTTATTTTCAAATCTGTGACCCCTGAGGTCAGTTCTCGTTTATTGAACCGGCTAATTATTTTGTTCCTTGTGGTCTTCGAACACCCACTAATAGCTTGCCCATTGAAATCGATCAGCACGTTAATAACTCTTATTTGCAACTAAAGAATATCGACGTCGTTCGTCTACGGTTGCGTGAATTTTTGAGATGGTAATCTTTGGAGATTTCAGTTGCAGCTTTCTAAACTGACAGCCTTCGTAGTTATTGTGATTGAGATCTGATGCATCAGAATGTGATGTCTAGTTAATAATCTGTGCTCTGGCTTTTATTATTCGCTTATGATAGTGGCTTGAAAATCTGTCTTGTGGACTGTCAATTTGGGAATCGGTGGTTGTGTACATTGCAGTTTTCAGAACATTCCGAACGAGGTCTGTGTGTGTCAAAGTACGACGAACTGCTGGTTCCACAAAGGACTTCAAAGATATAGTTATCACCTTGACTGGCAAGATTTTGACGTTGAAAGTTCCTTGAATTTTCCCAGACTAGTTTAGCTCAGCATGAATACCAACTCTATGCCCAGCGTTCAGGTCCAAGCGGTAAATCCTACAAGACACGCAAAGTCTTCGAGCGATCTTCCAATTCCCTTTGCGGAAACTGAAGATTTGGATGCCAGAGATGAGCTAAGAGAACGGGAGCTAGAGGAAGCCCGGGCGAGAGCTATTCAGATGGAAAAAACAATGCGCTGGTGGTCGGATTGCACTGCGAACTGGCGTGAAAAATGGGGGAAAGTACGCGCGGAGAGAAACAAAGCAAGAGAAGAGAACAGACAGCTTAAACTTAAGCTGGAGGCTGCGGCTAAGGAAATCTCAAATTTAAAACGAGAGAAGTTGACAGCTCACGAAATTCAGACTAAACTACAGAAAGAAGTGGAAAAATTGGAAAGAGAACTGAAAAAAGATAGGCGTTCGATTCCCTCCGCTCGAGTTGAGCCTTCGCTCAAAGAGGACTCTTCATGTTATGGTGACGGCGAGCTAAAGAATTCTAGCGTTTATGAAACGACTGTGCCCAAATTAGGGGCAGAAAAACAATTTATTGAGCAAATACTTCAAAAGAATGAGCTTTATGAAGGGAAACCTGACGATGAAAATGTATTAGAAAGAAGTCATTCTGTCCCAGCGGACGAACGCAAAAGAAGCCGGCCAAACTCTAGAAAACAGAAATCCCTTGACGAAAATATCGTTGATGTGGAAAGCTCACAACAGTTCATTTTAATGCGAACGAAGCTGGAACAAACAGAAAAATTGCTATCAGAGGAAAGAAGGTGAGAATACAGCTTTCTCAAATGTCATTACTTTATTATATATTTTATAATTATATTCAGAAAGTTATATTTAACAATTCAGACATTCCGGAACAATGTGAAATCTGCATGAAATTTAAACTCAATTCAATATTATGCCTTGCATTATTTAACATCAACAGCATTTAGTTTCTTTGAAACGGTGACAAATATTATTAAAGAAACCATATAGTTAGTCTTTCAGGATGTCAAAGAATTTATTTGTTGATTGTGGAAAGTGATAGTTGTTTTGTGTCATGGTGAAAAAATGATTATAATTTTAAGAATTTTATACACCCACGAGGAATGATTGACACGTTTTGACTCAAATCAAGTCTCCCTTGGCTGAAAAAAATTCAGTCATATGAAATTTGGAGGTGGTAAATGTTTTTATCACCTCCAAACCATACCCTGTTTCAGTTTAAACAAAGAATATAAACTCACCTACCAGTTTTTTGCTTGACCTCAGGGGAGGGCAGATAATTACCTCACATGATTAATTATTACTCCACTCTGTGGGGTTCCCCTTAGTGGTCAATAATTAACAAGAAAGCCCAATGTGCATTTTAACCGGCTGTTCTGACCCACCCCACCTCCAGGTTAACAAATGTCAGTGCGATCCCGTATTCATACGGGATCGCACTGAAAAGTGTGACTGTGTGACACAATATTTTGACGATAGTGTTACTGGATGACGTAATGTTTTAACTCTGACGACTCAGCTTATCTTTGTTATTGCTTTTTATTTATTCTGCTGAAAAAAGCAAATTTAACTCAAACGTTGAACGTCGGTATAAATCCGCCCACAACTGAAAATGCTAACACAGAGAGGAGAAAGTATTTACTGTTGTGCCTAGACCTTGAATACAAATAGTGAGGATAACAGTAAAGTCAAAATATAATGGTTGATAAACAGGAGCAGATTGCTAACCCGGGAATCCCCTTACAAAGTAAACAAGTTGACTCGGAATTCATAGCGATTTAGTTAAATTGAAAATCGAAAGGATCTTTTCTAAAAACAAACAAAAGGTTTGCAAACGAAAAAAGGTAAAAAGAAACAAACTAAATATGTGCTGGAATTGCAAAATTCAGAGTGGTGCTTTCTCTTCTCTGTGATGTAATGATTCCGCTGTCATAAAGTTATTCAACGTGGGAGGGACACAATGTGATTAGTCTGTCTTTATCATGCGGTGAAATATTTATTTGCTTTAGACAAAGTTGAATGTACATGTATTAGCAAGAACTGAGTCAAACTTAGTTGCGCATGTGTTGTATGTAAGACACGAACCGCTACTTAAACTGCTACCACAAGGCTAACAGCGGAACCGGATAAGATTAGCCAAGTGACCAAAAGAAAAAACCTGGCCCAGTTTATAAACCAGCAGTCGCCATGGCGACATCCGGTTAATAATGGTTGTAAACCTCCTTTGCTCTCTGTGCCTCATTTGACTTACATGTAGGTTTGGCACTGATGATATAAAGAGTTCATCGGTGGAAAGTTGTATGACAAGAAATCCCACTGGTCATTATTTTTACAATCAGGTTGCCACACATGCGCATTTAGACTGCAAAAAAGATCCCACAAGTAAAGTAGCCAGGGAAACTGGAAGTTTAGGGCAAGTGCTGAAGCCAGAAAAAAATGAGATTGAGACAAATTGGCAATGTTGGGATGGCAGGAAGTGGAAACAAAAAGAAAATTGAAACATATGTAACATATAATTATACAATATATTTATGGGAAAAGCATAAAAAGGTAGTAGGGATTGACAAGACTTGTCACTTTGGACAAGCAACTCTCAAAATTCCCTTGCAAAATTCCTAGTTAGCAAAACTGGATTTGGATTCGTCCTATCCAAGTCTGGTTTCAGCGTTCCATTAACAAAAATCTGAAATAAGGTTTGAATCCAAAAATTACCCATCCCACTGAGTGGTTTTTTTTATTCAACCTTAATCCAGATTTGGATTCTGCGTTCCTTTTACCATAAATGTTGACAACGGCTTTCCAAACCCGTCTAACAATTCGGTACACTGATGACTTGTGCTGGATTTGGATACGTGCTATCCAAGTCTGGTTTCAGCATTCCATTAACAAAAATCTGAAATAAGGTTTGAATCCAAAAATTACCCATCCCACCAAGTGGTTTTTCTATTCAACCTTAATCCAGATTTGGATTCTGCGTTCCTTTTATCATAAATGTTGACAACGGCTTTCCAAACCTGTCTAACAATTCGGTACACTGATGACTTGTTACATCCAGATCCCGAGCGTATACACTCAGGATTACCAAGAACCCAGAGAGTCAACAGCAGTTATTGTTTTTCGACACTTACTTGTTGTCTTCCTCTTGTGTGTTCTGACGGTATTTCAGAGCAAGCTCCAACAAGACCTGTGAGCAATTCTGCACTTGTTCTTCGTAGTCGAAAATGTGAGCGGAAAACTGAGTCCGTATAACTTCGAGCAATTTGCTCGGAATAACCAGTAATTCCAATGGCTTGTTGCCTTTCTTTCTTTTCATTTGAGGCTGAAATTAACAAAAGGATGCTGTTATCAGTATATTTTGTTGCTAGCTGGGTATTCATCGTCGACTAAATTGAGTAAAGCGTTAAAAAGTGCCAACCTTCCGATGGCTCCCATTTTGTTTTTGACTGGGAACGAGATTGCAATATCATGTGACCAAAAAGAGAAAATCAGGAATCCGGATTTCGCATTCCATTTTTAACCTAAATCTGGATTTTATAGATTCAAATCTCATGCATTCCAATTTTTATTATGAACCTCTAAAATCTACATTTTTTCAATCCGTATCCAGATGTGTTAAAAGGAATGTGCCCTAGATGGAAGTTTTGCTTGGGATCTTGCCTGTTGGGCAACTGAGCAGGAAAAATTACTTACGTTGCCCAACTTCAAAATCTGCTTGTCCTGAATGCCTGGATAGGTCTTTTATTTTTATCAAACCCTGCACAGAAAGGGGGGGGGGGAGAGAAATGAAGTATGTTAATTGTTTGTCCCAGAAGAAGAACGAATAGTATCCCACAATCCTTTGCCTCATGGAATTTCATGAAGATGGCGAATGTCTTGTGACACATGGCTGAGTTTGCCTGTTTTCGCTTTGGATTTTTTCACAGATAAAGCGTTTTACTGGGTATTGCACACTTCAAAACACAAACTTACAACTTTCATCATGAAATAGGTGTTGTTTCTTTTGAATTTAGTACATTATCGAACATTAGAAATAGGTTTTTTAGATAATTTGAATAACAATGTCTCACGCCGATCTGTTACCACCACTTCAGTGAGTTGCATGAAGTTAATTATAAGTCTCCTTATGCTTGAGTTATTTACAGAAACAGTTAAAATCTGAATAGTTAAAAGGTACTTGGACAACTTTGTACCATAGTGACCCTCAGTGACCTGACAGTTTCAAATTTCTGAAGGTTCAAAAATGGTCTAAATCCTCGCAATTGCGAGTATCACATTTTAACTCACATGGCGATCCCGTGACAAATGTAATAGAGTAATAAGCAAGGTAAGGAGATTAATTGTGCTTTTTCTTTATTGTGCTTTCTGTGCGAGTAACGAGTGAATTAATCATTTTTGTTTGGTTAGATAAACTCAAAAGGTCAGCCATGAAGAGTGGGGGGGGACAGGGAGGTTTAAACCTCCCGCTTCCTGTACTCTTTAATCCCGGCTCCCGCCCTGTATTTTTTGGCTCCCGCCCCTTTGCAGTTATTCGATTGCGAAATATTGCGCAATGTTGCATAATTTTTCCCTTTTCCTCCCGCTTCCCGCCCCCTCTTCTCCCGCCTCCCGTATACCTCCCGCCCCCTTTTCTCCCGGTCTCCCGCCCCCCTGTCCCGCCCCCCTGTCCCGCCCCACTGAAGATTACCAGTTATTAGCAGTTGCTTTTTCCTTGAGTATGGTCAACTAGGTGACAGATATCACTATTGCTGTCTCTTCTTGTAATGGTCGAAGTAGTTTGACACAAAACTTCGAGATCGCAAATTATTGTTTCAGTTAATTGTCCATTGCCCTGTGCATTTTAAAACTACTCGAGGAAGAATGCGAGGAAGTGATTTTGAATACATTGCTCACAATCATCAACAACATCCTCGTGTAAACACAAGATACAACTCGCTGGATCTCGTTTTTAACAACAAATTTGAATCGATGATCGAAACATGACAATTAAGAATATACTCACGGCGATGTTGCAAATGTGGTTTATTTGAACCAAGTAGGACTGCACAGACCAATGAACTGTTCTTCAACTGAGCGATCATCGATGTACTTTGAAAATAATCAGAACCTTCATCTGGGCAAACTTTTGAGGAAACTCTAGCAAATTTCTTTGCAATAATGTGCAGCATAGGCAAAACCTTTCAGCTGAACACGAAATTCTACCACTGATGAGCAGCGTGAGCACTAGACCAGACGCGTTATTATGAAACAGAGTATTTTGCGTTGTAACACATTACAAACGAAGCTGCCACCATTTGAGTGAAACTCATTCCATCGATCCCTCGAGAGACTGATGACGTCACCTCAGATAATTTTTGATAATTTTTGATAATATAGTTGCAAATGGAAAGGATTGTTGGATGCTATTCATTCTTCTTCTGTGTTTGACCATTCTATGTGACAATGATGACATCAGTGATTGGTAGGTTGTGGCAGCTGCCGTGGGTCAGTCTGGGAAAAGGGGTCGCTGACAAGGCCAATCCATGCCTAAAACATTGTGTGGCAATGTGGATAGGGATGACAGGAATGTCTAGCAGAGAATCACTTCCATGGGACTGTTCTGGTGCTTCAACACCTGCAGCTACACCTGTATCCTGTTGTCCTCACAACTTCAGGACTGGACACACAAAGTTTAGTTCAAATTTTGAAGTTGGGCCTGGAACTTTTCCTGCTCACTTGCCCAACAGGCAAGAACCTGTGCAAACCATCAGTGAACTAACAGGATGAGCAAAATTTGAGAGTTGCTTGCCCAAAGCACAAGCTGGATTTCAAATATTTTTTTTTTGGCCTACCACCTCTGTGCTCTTCGTATAATTTGCAAAGTATCACATGTAAATTGTAAAATTTTCATTTTGCTTTCACTTCCTTCCATCTCAACATTGACAGTTTACCTATTTCCTGTTATCTTCTTTCCATTCTTACACCATTTTGCGTGGGCCTCTGTCCTCGTGCTCTCCCAACTGGCCTCTCTTTAAATGCAGAGTGATCCTTTAAGTTGAGGCTGTCTCAGCGCATCAATCATAATTCCCAAAGGGTGGCAAATGGGCAGCTCACTAACCAGACAGGAAGCCATCAAGGTGCACTCCAAATTCACTTCAAACATTCTTACAAGATCTTTAGTTTCCAGCTCTATAAAATAATTTGTTCTTACATTTGCAAAAGAAACAGTTAATAGTTAGATGACTAATTTCAGATCATCAAATAATTTGAAAAAATATCATCTGTTTTTATCATCAGATTTTTGTAGTGAGGAGTTTGAAAAGAAGAAAATTATTGAGAGGCAAAATACTTGCTACTAAAGCTAACTGAAGCCACTTGGGAAACAATAATTCAAGCATGATGAACTGACATGTCATTGGTGATAGGCAAAGGGGCACTGAAATAAATTGAATAGAATTCCATCTCATTTCATTCTTGATGTTTCAGAGAAAATATATTTCTCTGTTGTAATGGTTGGTAACGAGATGTTAAATCTGACTCATAAACTTTACTGAAAATTAAAAGGTTTTTATACTGAGGTGTTTTAATAATGGTGCCGGTAAACTGTTAACCAAAAGTACTATAATGCCAGAAGTAACCCTTCGATTGGTAGCATCATATCTAGCAGGGAGGGGGGGGACAGGGGTTAAACCTCCCGTTTCCTATAACCTTTAGGGAGACTCGAAAGGGTTTTTAGCCGTGCGCGTGCATAGCCTACGCATGACCTAGCCAGAATGCATGTGTCAGTTGAGTGAATCCAAATTTCTATTAATAACTCGCGCGCAAACTACCGGAAGTTAAATGCTGCGTGAAACCGTGCAAACCGGAAATAAAACTTGCATGAAACATTTGTTTTTTTCTCGAAATTTTGCTCAGTGACCTTTATCCTGATTTTTTGCATGCCTGTAATACTAAGTGTGCCAATGAAAATAGAAGCTTTCGGAAGAAAGTTATTCAGTGATTACAAAATGGGTGATTCCAGAAAATAACCATACCCTACCACGGGCGGCATCTTCATCTAGACCCCCCCTTGCCTTAGGAAATTCCAAAATGCTCTACCCCCCCTTGCCCTCGGAATTCCAAACCGTTCTACCCCCCCATGCCTCCGGAATTCCGTAATCATTCAAACCCGGTTGGAATTGCCGCTTTTTTCTTCCAACTGATTTGAAAAGCCCTCTCTATATTCCAAACACCTTTATTAAACGGAAATTAATCCTTTCGCTCCCTCCGAAAGAAAAAAAACGTACATTCAGCACCGCAAACAATCAACGTTGCGTGATGACAAACAGCGGCCGACTGAGTAATATTTTACATTGTAACCTTCCACGGCAAAACGTACACTACCGATAATCCGTTAAAACATTAGAAACCTCAAACGGCTTTGAAGTCATTCCAACGCTTGGTCCAATGTTTAAACGTGTGTCTATAATTTTTGGTCTCGAGGGTTACCGAGAATAATTTGCGTGCCGAATGCGACGTAAAATTTTAACAACAAAGCTAAAATTTTCAGAATTTGAAAACGGGAATTCATAATTCGGTCAGTACAAAATGCAGATTGCAGACTGCAGACTGCAGACTGCAGACCGGGTACAAAATGCAGACTAGGTACAAAATGCAGACTGCGGACTGCAGACTGGGTACAAAGTGCAGACTGACATTTGAAACTGCTTTTTTCGTTTTTTTTATTTTTATTATTATTTCATTTTATAACTTACCGGTTGTCACGCAATCCCTTTTCCGATGTCATATTCCACGAAAACTCGCATTACCGGGGAATGATCTTGCTTCATTACTCGAAACGAAAACGCTGAGTCATGATTTCATTTTGTGTAGCAATTGTTTGGTTATTCATGATCCGATGCGATAAAACCACAACAAATGTAAACAAACGGTCAGTCACAGAATCTTGTCCTCGAAAAATTCCCCCGATTTGACTTTTGTTATCTTCCTGGTTTATTAATTAATAAGTACAGATAAAACACATTGCAAATGTAGGAAACTTAAACTTTCTTTAATTTTCTCCAAAATATATTTTTGCTAACCAACCATAACAATTAACACTGCTCCATTTGTGTAAAGTTTATTCTACCAGCCTGGCATAAGTTCACAACTCACCTGCGAGCAAGGGGACGAAGGCACTTCTTCACCACTGTCACGCGACATAGTGAGGTCAACCCGCGAACAAGACTAAGAGAAAATACAAAAACGAACTTGTAAAAATACAATCCGATCTAAAAGCTACAAAGAAATGGTAAAATACAACTCGACATCTATGCTCCTACTTCACATGCAAGATCTAAATTCTCTCACGAGGTATAAGTATTTTTATATTAACACACATCAGTTTAAGGAAGGTGATTTAACTGCTACTTACCGCATTAACCGACCTCCGAAAGGCCGCCATGACGAATCGGCGAAGAGGCAAAGAAAGCGACCACGTGCACGGAAGGTCATGTGTCTGCTGGTTTCTCGGTATCATGTTGCAACGAGTGTTGTTATTTTATGTTATGCGATCTCGCGCTTGAAGTAAGAAGGCTTAAATCATGTTTAAGAACGAATTGATCTTCGAGACTTCGTTTAAAAAGTATATTTTGAGTAATGGAGCAAGATCATTCCCCGGTATTAAATGTGAGTTTTCGTGGAATATGACATCAGAAAAGGGATTGCGTGACAACCGGTAAGTTATAAAATGAAATAATATAAAAAAAAAACGAAAAAAACAGTTTCAAATGTCAGTCTGCGTTTTGTACCCAGTCTGCAGTCTGCAGTCTGCATTTTGTACCTAGTCTGCATTTTGTACCCGGTCTGCAGTCTGCAGTCTGCAGTCTGCATTTTGTACTGACCGATTCATAATTGCGTTTGCCAGACTCAAACCTACCGTCAAAAGCGAAACTGTTGAATGCAACCTATTTTAAAAATCGAAGGTTATGATGTCAGGAAAAGAATTAAAGTAAAATAGCAAGCTTTTTTCCTGCAATTATTTTTAGTTCACAGTGAATACTGTACTGCGGCCTCAAATAAATTGCGCGAGAACAAATCAAACTTTTTCCCCGCACTTTATCCTTCGATTAAAATTAAAACAGTAAATAAAACTCACATTGAAATTCAAAGGCAATGACAACTTTAAAAGAATGTGTACAAAATAGAATGTAGTCTGATCAAAGGCGCATCAAATTTGCATAACGCGTGAAATCTAACCTTTTCAATGAACGTCGCATTGTATGTAACGCAACAATTTCACAAGTGTTTCGATGATATCTGCTTTAAAATAGGGGCTGAAAACCCTTTGCTGGGATCTACAGTATTGTATTCGAGCAAAACAATCGAAAAAAACCCTACGATCGCTTTTGTGACCGATCTACTGGCAAGTGAACAGCTTTCAGCCGTGATGTTAGCATAAACATATTGACCGTGTCCATTGAAATGTGTCTCCGGCATGTTGATTGATTTGAACGTGTCTCGCGTTAACGAGTGAATCATCGTCCATAGATAAGTCGTTTTTGACGAGTTTTTCTTGGCGAGACTTAACTACACCAAACTGGAAGTTACTCTCCTGAAAATCCCCCCATGCCTTCGGAATTCCAGTCCAATGAACCCCCCATGTCCTCGGAATTCCAGTCGACGTAACCCCCCCTCCGCTTCGGAATTCCGAGATGCCGCCCGTGGTATGGGTATGGATATTTTCTGGAACCACCCAATATGGCTTTTTCAATGTAACTCAAGTTCTACTGAATATCGTTTTGCCACACTGTCAGAGAAGTTAGAGAATTTAGGGAGCTTTCTAAAAATGCAATAAAAAGGGTAGGTCACTGACTTAGTTTTTCGAATAAATGGCGAAAACTGAAATTTGGGGGTTCTTTTTGTGGACCTTTAGGGTTGTCATGGTAATGGCTATGACATCACAACCACCCTTAAAGTATTGCCCGACAAAAGAGTTGTCAAGATATTCATAGATTGTCCACATGGTCAGAAATATTTCCTTGTAATCTTTCCTCGATTCTAAAGGTTTATAACATTTAAAAACCCTTTCGAGCCACCTTAATCCTGGTTCCTTGTTCCACTTTTCGATTACAAAGTATTGTATGTAACGTTGTGAAATTTTCCCCATTTCTCCTGCTTCCTGCCCCCTTGAGAATCCCGCTTCCTTCCCCCTCCTCTCCCACCTCCCATACTCCTCCTGCCCCCTTTTCTCTCTGGCTGCCACCTCCCTGTCCCCCTCCGCTATCCAGGGAGAAGGTAAGTGTGGTTAAGAAGGGAAGGTTTATTTGTGGTAATAACAATGTTGTTATGTGCTCGCACCTTTTGTCTGAGGGTGATGTTATTTTCTCTGCAGTACAAAACAGAATCTGTTGGAGGAGCTGGATGGTCTTCAGTCAGATTTCACTGCCTTGAGGCTGAAACATGAAGAAATTAAAGTTTCAAATCAAGATTATTCGCAAGAGGTTTGCTTTCTGTTTGAGTTCTTTTTCAATATCGTCTAGTGGCTGTTAACTTTGTGGGAGACAAAACAGATAACCTGCAATATAATTTAATGTATATTTTTAGATGCAGGGCCCCTTTGGATACCAGCCTTTGAGCTGAATGGGCCTCCCCCCCCCCCCCCCCCCCCGCAATCAGGCTCTGTTTTTAATCATGGGAAACATAAGAGAAAAAACGAGTAGGACTCAATTGAGGCCAGGTTGTAGGCTACAACAGGTCTGCTTTATAGTTTTTCTCTAGTAAATGCTAAATCACCATGTAATGTATTATTGTTGATCGACTTTACACAAGGGATGATAAATGACTCTATTTCATAGTTGGCAAGACTCAGAAGCAAACATGAACAAGAGATGGGAGAGCTTAATGCTGACTTGGAAGATGCCTACAGCTCGAAAAACAGTTCTGCAAATGCTCGGAAAATCAATGAATTAAGAGCAGAGGTAATGGAAGGGTTTTGAAGACAACCAGTGTTTTTTTATTGTCTGAGTTAGGTGAAACGAATTAGTTGTAATACCAAGTAGGGCACCTCTATATATGTTCTTCACTCTTGTTGGATCAATAATAGTTCACCAAGTCTGCTAGATAAAAAGACAAAAGATACATAAATTTTTTTGTACAGGTTAAATCTCAATCTGAAGTGAAATATTCACAAACATGAGCGAGAAGATGAACCATTCACAAATCTGTGTATTGTTTTAACCCTGTAAAAATGTGTCTTTAGTCTTTTTATTCAGTGACCAGCCTTTGTGAGCTTCAAACTGGACTATTTAGAGGGTAGAACTGTCTTGCATGTGACATGCTTATATTAAGCCTGCGACGTGTAAATCGAACCTTACTACTTGTTTACCATTGTTGTGTACAACAAGAGAAATGTCATAGGATTTTGAGACATGTTTTAGAAGTCTACAATAATTGTAGCCGTACAACGCTGTTAAAATTATTAATGGCCGTAGTTTATACAGTAGTTGAAGGGTTAAACATGAAAGGGGTATGCTGGGTTATTCCAGAAAAAATCCCCCCCCCGACAGATGGCAAGAGTTCTTGACACCCCTTCTGCCCAGATTTCTTGTACCACTAGAGAACCCTTCTCCACCTGAATTTCCAAGGTCAAAGTTGAAAGTACACAGAATCTCATCCAGAAGATAATCTTCTAATTTTTTTAACCTTTAGCAAATATTACAATAGACTGTGGAACTTGATTTTCATTTTCATTTGTTCATGTGATATGAACAGTAACTACAAATGGGTTTTGTACTCTTAACCCAAAAACCCAAGATCCGTTTGTTGTGCTAGTCTCAGCTGCTTTTATCTTCTTATGGGTGGCAGAAGCTCAAAATGCTGGAAAAAGACCTATTTGTTAAAACTTTGGTTTTTTTGTTAACCCATTGACACCCGGCAAGCTTCGAAAAAATGGTACTTTTAAGCAGCAAATGGCCTTTCTTGGCCCTGTTTGATCCAATTTCGTCCCAGTCCTCATGAAAAGTGCTTTCTAGCGTGGACAGTTGCCGTTTCTTTCGGTTTGAGGACATTTTCTAGCATTTTGAGTTCAGGCATGCGCACAATTCAAAATTTTGATATAGTTTTTACGCGAAAAACTCCACCGTCTATGGCTCTTCGAGATTTAGCGCACAAGCCCGTTGCTTTCGTTCTCATTTCGGTTTTTGCTTTTTACTGTCGAGTTAGCCAAATGACCACGGTTTTCAGCGATGAGAAAAGTTTGGCCTCCAAGCTCGTTTGAAAAGGAAAGAGTTGGCCAAAAGTAGCAGTCGGTGGGAAGGCCATGATTTTCTTGTGTTTCTGAGGTAAAAGTTCCATGGTTTTCTGGCTGTTATTCAGGTTTACTTGATCCGATCATTGTTGTTCAGGCATCATTTACAAGCTCTTTTTGTGTTGCATCGACTGACTATCAGAGGTTTTTAGCGTCACTTAAACTGATGACGTCACAAGTGGAACAAGACGCCCGCTCTTTCTAGGGCGCATAGGGGCGCATTGGGCGTCAGTGGGTTAACCCAAAAACCCAAGATCCGTTTGTTGCACTAGTCTCAGCTGCTTTTAGCTTCTCATGGGTGGCAGAAGCTCAAAATGCTGGAAAAAGACCTATTTGTTAAAACTTTGGTTTTTTGTTAACCCATTGACACCCGGCAAGCTTCGAAAAAATGGTTCTTTTAAGCAGCAAATGGCCTTTTTTGGCCCTGTTTGATCCAATTTCGTCCCAGTCCTCATGAAAAGTGCTTTCTAGCGTGGACAGTTGCCGTTTCTTTCGGTTAGAGGACGTTTTCTAGCATTTTGAGTTCGCGTAGGCGCACAATTCAAAATTTTGAGATGTTGGCTGTTATTCAGGTTTACTTGATCCGATCATTGTCGTTCAGGCATCATTTACAAGCTCTTTTTGCGTTGCATTGACTGACTATCAGAGGTTTTTAGCGTCACTTAAACTGATGACGTCACAAGTGGAACAAGACGCCCGCTCATTCTAGGGCGCATAGGGGCGCATTGGGCGTCTGGGGGTTAAAAAAGCACCAAACTACAACTGTTGCTTATTCCTGTGGAAATGCTGAATGAAGCTGATAGCAATAGATGATTGAATGTTTAATGACGAATAAAACAAATAAATCATCGATGTAAAGCACGAGAACGGACTATTGAATTATGTCATACCCGAGGTCAAAACAACCTTTCGAATCGAAACTTTTCCTGGACGTATTCTTGCCATAGTTATACTCAATGTTGAATGAAACTTAAAATTAGAATTAAAGTTAACGACAGCAGTGGTAATTTTCTAGGAGAATAAATTTAGCACATTGAAATTTATTTCCGGCTGCTTCAGTTGCGGATGCAATTTGCAAGCATTCATAAAACGTCCTGTCATTGGTGATGAGAAAAACATCTGATTTATATTCCTGTATAACTGCAACACACAGAAGAAATATAATGTCAGACTGAAATTTAAGGTTATTTTCACCCAGAAACATTTATCAGCAGAAGCAAAAGAAACGTCACAAAAAAAACGTTTCACAAGACACACCCATTCCAATACAGTGTAAATGTTTATTTACATTCACTTTATTGGTTTTTGTGTTCCTTTAACTTGATAAGATAAAAATTTATGACAGACAAACAACTACAAGAACTGAAATTTATTTGAGCAAGGTATTTGAAACTTGAGTTTTTGTTTCAAAAGTGAGAGCCAGGGAAACGGTAGCTCACAAGTCAACACTGACATTCCATGAATGCGGTGCGTTTGTCCAATTTCTTTCTCAAGAGATATCTGAAGCAACTAACTCATTTGTTTTTCATCTTGAAACTTGATGCTGTCAACTTGCATTTGGCCAGTACTGGACGACGATCCAAAAAGTTCCAAGCTTTACAAGCATGCTTCATAGCCATATTAAACGTCAACTGCTTTCTTCGTGTTTCTTATTCTTCTCAATTATGACAGAATCTGTGAAGCCTGACTTCAAAGTGTTAAAAGTGTACTTTGAAAGACTACTACTTTCTTTGGAGGAACTTTCTTCCATAAAGTCAAAGATATGAAACATTGAGGTTTAATACGTTGTTAGTGTCCCACGAACAAGAGTTTTTAAGTTCAGATCCCCCTCCTGCCTGGACTTCCAGAGCCCTTGACCCCCCTCCCCTCCTGTGAGAATTTCCAGCATGCCATCTGTTGGGGAGGTGTGGATTTTTTCTGGAACAACCCATTATGATCTTTAAAGAAAATAGAAAAAACACTCCAAACTGTTCAAGGCCTTGTGTGCAGGGCAGATTTTAATGTTAAATCCCAAAACTTAATGTTTAAGTGCATTAATTAAAGCAAAACTCTGACTAGCATTCATTTACCTTCATTCTTTTCAAAGATTGAAAGGTTACAAGCAGAAAACTCACAAGAATGGAGTAAACGTGAGATGTTGGAGAGTGATAAGCTCGCCTTAGAAAGAGAAAACAAAAAGTTGAGGCTACAGATTGAGGTATTGTGGCTGCATGTAATAAAATCACTTGAAAACAAGCAGAAGAGCTCCTTTAAAGCTGGCATTTAAACAAGAGAATGGGAGTGGGAGAGAGTAATAAGTCTCTGTCATTTTGCCTGTCTTATAACTCTTGAGGCAACTCAAGTGCGGTCTTGTTGACTTTGAATTGTGGTCATTGATTCTGTTCTTGTTTGATCCACTTTCAAATCTGTCAGTGTAAAGAGACAGTAATCGACGGACTCAATTAAGCTGATGTACAATTTAGATTAGGCCAAGTTAACACTAATCAAGACCTAGTATGTCTAATGAAGGCTTAGTCTAGCTATAGGCATTATAAGGACTATTCTGGTCCCCAGCTGGCTAGAATTAGTCTCCATTGTAGGACATGCAACAGTCCTTTAAAATAAACTTGTGATAGGCAACACTGTTACTGATAATTTTCTACAAGGCCAAAAGTAACAAGCAAACAGTGGCAAGACAGAGCGATGTGATATGCGAATAACCTTGGTGGAAGTCATCATCATCAGTTTGAACCTGGTTGACTTCAGTTAAGGTTTTTGAAACATCAGTCAATGTCATCACGAATAGTATTTCTCAGGACTACACTCACCTAGACGATCATACTTCACCAACTTTTAACTTTGTCATGTTTGATTTACGAAGTTTTTTTAAATTTCATTGTCCCTGAAAGTCCCTCATTGGGAGTGGTCAATTAAGGATAATTTAATTTACTTATTATTTTTGATCTTAATTAGAACAGTACAACATCAATGTTTTGTTATGTATGTATGTTTTGTGGGTGTGGGTTTTGGGAAGGATTGTCGAAATGTCCGTAAGTGTTATCACAAACAGTCCTTGCCAGGACTACACTCACCAGAACGATCAACATACTTCACCAACTTATATGACTCCTGGTTTCAACCCATTTGCATGACAAAGTTAGGAACACCAGTTGGGGCAGGTAGACCAGTTGACTATTTACAAGCATGGCTGAGGACTTGAACTCAAGTCTATAAAAAACAACTCCAGCTAGCTGTTAGAATTGGAAACTGACTTCAAGTATGGCCATCTTGCCTCATGAAAGGTGTTTTTCTTACAGGACCTGACAGCGCAGTTGAGTGACACAAGTAAGACATCAAAAGATAGCGTTGATTTCAAACAGTTACAGACACAGCTTGATGAGAAAACCAGGGTAGGTGTCTTGATTTGGCATTTCCCCACACATCCCACAAAAAAGCAAAACAAAACGAACAGTTGTAAAATTGAGCGTACTTGATTTAATTATGAGAGGCTACTTTCTATGAGGAATGTGTCCAAGCAAGTGGTATTTAAAGGTTGTCGAATGGCAGGCTTGAGTGAATTAGCAAATAGATTCCATTTCTCACGAGTCTGTTCAGTTATAGATCACAAAAGACATCAAAATGTGGCGAGAACAAAAGGGTGACCAAAGATTTAAAGGCAAGTTGGTCTTTGATGTTCTTACCACATTTGTGATGTCTCCTGTGAACTACAAAGGAACAGACCCAGGGAAAGTATAATCTACTTGTTTGATAAAATAATGAAGAAATTTCTGAACATCAATTTAACTGAGCCCAGTGTTGTCATAAACTTTTATACATATTTGTAGTTTATTGGTTGCGGTCGTGAACTTGAAAATTAATGCAGAGTGTAAAAGAGGTTTACAGTTGATGATTTTTCTGAAACTAAATTTTTACTAGGAACATTTCCGATCCAAAGCAGCACTGTTTTTCATGGAGTCATTTTCCTGCTATTTGTCATCAGTCTCTGCCATTTTCCAACAACAATAAACTTTAGTAAACTGACATTTAATCATTTTTGTCGTGCAGCAAGATTCAAGCTTATTTGGCTTATTTAAAGTCACTTCCCATCATAGTTTTAGGATGTATACCGGTACTTGAAATTTTCCATAGTTTAAAGTGCAAACCACATGTCCACAGTAGAGAGATAAAGTGTAGCTTTATACTTGTGGCTGTTATCTTTGCATTTGTGTTTTTATTTCACAGGAGCACCAAGAACTGAAGTATGCATACAACAAAGTGAGAAAACAGCTCCAGGAGAAGGTATGGTTCAATCTTTGAACAGGTGTAATTGAGGTCTTTCACAGGTGACAGTGGTCATTTCATGCAGGGTGAAGTTTAATTTGTTTTTTGGCATAGTGTTTTTCACTGCTGTTCCCATTTTTGTTGCCCAAAATTTGTTCCCTGATACCAAAACTGCAACAATGTCCCTGATTGATGCCATTTCCCATTAAACACACAGATAAAAGATGGCAATTCATGACTCGTGAAAATACCGCTTACCGTCTCCAAAATGCCAGATACAAGGTCCTTTTCCATTGGCCATTTATGGCTGGAGTAATCTCTCCTTGTTCTGTGTTATGTCTTATTTTTATAGATAGTGCAGTGGATTCCTGGTATAATTAAGTGCCATTGGGAAAATGTGTTGGTTATAATGGGGATTCATTATAAAAGAAACTTTGTTGTAATAGATCATTGGAAAATGACCAACGTCTTCATTTTATTGGGGTGTGGCTGATAATTATTTTGCCTTAGAATTAAACAGAGTTCATTGCACCATTCGGCACTCTGTTTAAATATCATGCAGTCACTATCGAGATTTGAATGGTAAATAACATTTGTGATTTAGTGTCTGTGTGTATTTTGGCTACCCTGTTCACATTCGACTTCAGTCATTTCTGTCATGAAATGACATTGGTTTTGGCTGATTGGGGCCTTAAGATGTAGATGTTGAGTTGGGACTTTTGGATTGTACAGTTTGTAATAACAGGGATTGTGTTATTGTGGGGCACCTCACATCCAGGTCCTGTTCCAATTTTACGTTGTGCTGTACCTTTGGCTGGACTGAAGAACACCATTTGTAATACCTGGGACTTCCTTATTAGGGGGTTTGTCATATCAAAGTTCCACTGTAATGCACATAATGGTAAAAAAACAGAAATCAATTGCTGGTTTTCACGTGACGTCATAAAATTTTAAAATCATAAATTGCGAGGTCTTCAGATTTTATATCCCCACCAGGTTGAAGATGACTTAAAAATATGTCTTTTCACAGATTTTCAGCTTGATAGCGTCTTTCGTTTTGAAAATACAGAATATTAAATTTCTGGCTTTTCACCCTACGTGACACCAACACAGCGTCCGTGACAAAGCTTTCTCCTGTGCGAAAAAGGACTCTCCTTGTGATTTTTAGCAGTTTGGACAGTTAAAGCATTAGGAGAGAACTTAATGTGGTTGTATAGTAGTTCACGAGAGAAAAGTAATGGCTGGAAGAGCAGAAGTCAATTCCAGATGTTTTCCTTGATTTCCGGCGGCCATGCTTGTACCCCTCCAAGGGACACCAACATGGTGTTTCCACACTGAGCTCTGCAAATTTCAGTCGAACGTTTCGGCAGATAACTCAACAACGGAATACCGTACAGATCTCAGACTTGATGAAGTTGTTTAGTTGTGTATCCTTTATAACATTACAAATTCTTGGCTTCTTTCATGAAGTGGTTTTGATTTTAATATTTTATGGCGTGGCAGTGAAAACCAAGAATAGAATTATTATGAACTGGCATCAAAATTACATGAGCTTGCAAATTTACCCCAACATCATTAACATCAATAGTAAAACAGAGCTTTTGGCTCTTTTTGCAAGGCGGAGGAATTAAATCACTCCAAGAAGAGGGTGGAGCAGCATGAGAGTGAGGTCAGAAAACTGAGGACAAGAGTGGAGGAGTTGAAAGTTGATTTGTCAAAAGCGGAGGATGAGGTATGTCTGAAAGGCAAACCGTGGCTTTTATTTTTGAGGGGTTAAGAATTTGAAAATAATTATTCACAATATTTTCAGTTTATAGTTATAGCATGTACAAGTACATACCGGTAAGTCATTATTACTGGAACAGGGAAGAGCTCATACAAAACATTACCTTTCTGTTAAAGTAACCTTACCTTCTTATTCCTCTTCAGTTTGGCTGGAGCATTGGGCTTTCTTAATTCTCCTCAATGTTCAATCCTTTTCACTTGATCCCTTTATATTCTCATGTCTCCATATTATTGCTATGTTATCCTCTGCCATGACTTTTTAGGTCTCCCCTTTCTCGTGACCCCTTGAGGGTTCCACTCAAGGTAGAGGCAGTTAAACATTGGTGGTAGGCTTCTTCACATGTCCAATCCACTTCCAGTTCCTTCTCTGGGTGTTGCTTTTAATCCTCATCTGCTCAGCATGCAAAATACTTCTGCAGGTCCAAAAATCGTCCTCTGCCACCAGGCTCAGGAAGTTTGCCAGTGGTGCCCTGTTGCCCTCCAAGTCTTAGATCCATACAAGGTGACTGACTTGTTGATACAATTGACGATTGGCAGCTTTGTCCAGAGAGAGATGTACCTGGATCTCCAGACAGGTCTTAGAATATAGAGGGCAGTTTGTGCTTTCCTTCAGCTGGCCGCAACATCTTCCTCTTTGCTGCCAGTGGTGATGACAAGGCTGCTGAGGTATGTGGATGTTGTGACCTGCTCTAGGTCCTCTTCTCCACATAATTTTTTTTATGACGTCTACTGTGTTTGCCAGGGACTAAATCTCCACTCTAGATGCATTCACTTTGAGGCCAACCCTTGCAGCTTGCTACTGATGTTCTTAGACCTCTCGTCACATGCAATTTCTTCTAACTCAGCAAAACTAGATCATCAGTACAGTCCAGTTCTGTCAGCTTTTGCAAGAGGGTGAACTTGATCCTGGTGTTATTGTTGCTAAGGCCTTGTCTGGCAACGCAGTGGGCTCTACAAGGAAGAGAAGAGCAAAAAGCAAGCACCCCTCGCAGATCCTGCATATTTATGTTGAAGGGCTCCATCATCTTCCCTCTTATTGTCCTCATGCAGATCATAAGGTTGGTTTCTCCAGAACTTGATAATGCCTCAAAGATCTTCCAAAGCATGTCGTGATCTATGGAATCCAAAGCTTTCTCAAAGTCTGTGAATAGCATGTACAACCCAGTGTCCCGCTTCGGGTTTTACTCCACTACGATCCTTGGGGTTACTTTTTGGTCATGGCAGGAGTTGTTCTTTGCAAAGTCCTGCTTGCTTGTCCCAGCGACTGTTGTCAAGAGCATCCTTCATTCTCTCCAGGATGACCTGGAACTGCAGAACACCTTGATGGCAATCGTCAGTAGCATAATGCCCCTCCAATTCTTGCAGAGGCTGCAATCACCCTTCTTGAGAAGCTTGACCAGGAGGCCCAGCTTCCAGTTCTGAGATGTGTCCTCCGCATTCCGGACCTTGGTTAAGGCGACGTAAAGGATGTTGGCCAAAGCCAAGCCTTCTTTCTTTCAGGTTTTCGGGGATGTGATGGCACCCAGTAGCGTTCCTATTTGTCAAGGTCATCAGCCTGTTCAGGACTTTCTGAAGATGCCCCTTCCACTGGTCGAGCTAGTCATTTGTGTGGGTTAGGAACACACCATTCTTGTCTTCTTGACAAGTTTGCTCTGGGCATTCCCCTTCCCTCTGAGCAACTTTGCAGTATCATACATCATCTTCATGTCTCTTTTACTCTGCAGTTTCTTTCATTTTTTGGGGAGTGTTGTCAATGTTCTCTTCCTCTATCCTCTCCTGCAGCTCCTCTTTGCTTCTTAGTTCTTCAGCTTTTACACATGTGCAGCAGCCAACTTCTGGTTTCTCGTGTTACTGGTATCCATTTTGGTTTCAACTCGCTTCTCTTCTTTCAGGTGTCTTGTCTTATCCACTACTTTCTTTCTCCTTTAACTTTTCCTTGACTTCGTAGCAGGCAGGTGTGTACACTCACTTCATTTGGCTCCACTTGGAATCAAAATCTGTCTCCTCTTTTCATCTGATCCTTTATTCAGGGTGGCATACCTGTTGGCCACTGCAATGGCAAACTTGTCCTTTACACTTTGCTCTGTCAACTTGCTCGACGATACTTGTGTCTTAAGCTAGCTAAAAGAAAGTGGTGACTAGATCCTGCATCTGCGCTATGCTTCACTGGGGAGTCTTGAAGTGAGCTCCTCCACCTGTCGTTGATGGACACTTCACATGCCCTTGTAAGATTTCTTTTGCAGGAAGAGATTTCCCTTAATGACAAGACGTTTTTCATACATAAATCACATAACAGCTCTCCACTTTCCTTTAAGGCTCCTTTACTATGAGTTTCTATGGTTGCCGTTCGATTTCTGTAGTTACAGCCCACTGACAACCATGATGAGATCTCTTTTGTCTTCCTCTTGTTGAAGGTGGGTGAAAGATGGTGATAGAAGTCCACCTTCTTTCCAACCTCATTTGTTGGCACATAGACTTGGATGACCGTGGTGTTTGGGCAGTTAGACTTAAACCTGGCAGTGATGTCCTTCTCCCCCAGTTCTTTTGAGGCTTTTTCCAGACACATTTGACAGGACATTGTAATGCCTTTCTTGAACGGTGTGTCATTACCCACCAGACCAGAGTAGAGTACCATTTCCTCAGTTGCCCTTTGGACCTTCTGACCTTCCTGGCCCTTGTTGGTCTTGCTGACTCCCAGGATAGAGAGCCCCAGCCTTTTTATTCCCTGGTAGCTTGGTGTCCTGTGCCAGTCTTCCATGTAGTGCATGCATGGCCCAATTTGGGGTCAGCACTTGAGTGACAATGGCTTCAGCTTTGATGGCATCATGGTTTGTACCCCCTGGAAAGGTGTGAGGACATCTAAAAGTTACTCCCTGTTCCAATCCTAGGGGACTGTCATGGGCACGTTTAACTGCTGTGTTAATGACCTTATCCAGGTCTCATCCACTAAATGGACGGTAAGCAGGGGGGCTTAACATGTGGCCATTAGCCTCAGGAATTGATGAAGCACTTGATACCCCCTGGACTTTCAACCTGGGTATACCCTAGCAGCAGGTGAGACATCTCCAAGGAGACATAGACTGTGAGTACCTAGCTCCTCCAACTTCCACAGAGGCCTGTTATGGCACACAAGTATGCCCCTACTGTGGATTAATTTTTGCAGTTCAACTTAAACAAAACGGTCATATGAAATAAAGGGTTTTGGTGTTTTTGTGCCACTTAGGGTGTTAATTTCCTGGTGGCCCAGTTGAAGTAAATGGTTTGTTTTGGAATAATTATTGGTTACTTTTAAGGTGATGATGAAAGTGCAGTGGTCTTGTTGTTTGCATCTTGGACATTTTCTGGAATGTCTCTGCAGTCATGTCATTTGCTTAGACAAGAAACCCACCCTATTGTGCATCTCAATGCAGTTGTCTCGCCCCTTGGTTTGTCCAACTGTCCAGGTTTGTGACAACTGCTAGTGTTCATTCCTGACCGTGCAGACACTAAGGAATTTTTTTCTTCATCAGCTTGATGCACAAACAAGCAATATGCGAAAACTTCAGCGCAGCCTAGATGAACAAACTGAGCGTGCTGAAAGCTACAGAGTTCAAATAGAGCACTTAAATTCAAGGTGAGAATAGTGATGCCAAATCTGACGAATCTTAGCTTCCTGGCCCTGGTTGTTCAAAGAGCGGATAACTCTAACCACCGGATAAATCACTATCCAGCAGATAGTGTACTTTGTTTTGTTTATATTTATCTGCTAGATAGCGATTCATCCGGTGGATAGCATTCTCCACCCTTTGAACAACCGGGCCCTATGAAGACTAAATATTATATTTACTTTGTGAGGGTATTCTGCCTTGATTGTCAGTAGATGAGTCAGAACTGCAATGTTTCCATTGTTAGATATGAAATGTAAAAATATGGAAATCATTCATACAGTTTTCATGTCTCATTACCTTAGATTTGTGTTATCACAAACCACTCACGCTCTTAAATTTTGAACTTTGAAGATGCTAAAAATTGACACAAATTAATTATCGGTTATTAGGAAGTAGTAATCGTGCAGTAGCAGCACTGTAATTCTAGGTTCTAGGTAGCTCTAGCCTTGTTAATGAGTTGTTTGTGAAGCAGAAAATTAAATGAATAAATTCTTTGTTTTCCTTCGACTGGAAGACTTGATTTCACAAGGAGACAAATTAGGCCGGTCTCTGTGGCCCAGTAGTTTTTCCCAGGGAGTGGTGGGGGGGTGGGGGGGGGGAGAGTTGGGCAACTTACGAACAACTGACAAGACAAGACAAAATAACTTTATTTAGACAAGTGGAAAATGAGTGCTGGGGAAAATTTGAATGAGAGCCCTGTTGCCACAGAGTGGTAATGAACTTCATTTCAGTCACATTTAATGTGATTGAAATGATAGATTGCAACAGAGTCCATATCTTTGAGTTAGGTGATCTGCGACCCAGCATACAAAGTCTTGGATTCTAGGATTCTAGTTCTTGGATTCTAGGATTTTTGGATTCTTGGATTCTAGGATTCTTGGATTCTAGTTCTTGGATTCTTGGATTCTTCTTGGATTCTAGTCTAGGATTCAGGAGAGAGACGTATCCATGTTTTAGGCAGTTCGAATTTTAAGGGGAAAATGCCTGTTTTGCAGTCTACTGAACCGAAGCCAACAGATACCTGCACCATTAATAAAATAATAAACTGAACTGATGATTTGACAAACAATAGAGTGACGAGAGTTAGCCTCACAATACTTAGATTGGAACCAACCAGTCACTTGTTTGAGTTTTTGCCAGTTGCATCATGGGTTAATTGAAAAATCAGGTCACCAATGCAAGCAATATAAGGCGTCCATTGACGATATACTTAGTATACTTGACTATGAAGATAAATTCTACTGTGGTTGTCAAAACGTCTATGTCACCAACCAGTGTCACCAATGTCAATATCACCACAATGTCAAATGTCACCAACAGCAATCCTTCTCTATTGAGAGACTATTGAAACTCCTAGGTTTATACCATTTGCTACAAAATATTCTTTATCCTTGATTATCAGATTACGAGCTGGGGGAGGTGCAGCCCCTGCTCTGAACTCCAGGTACAAACCAGGACGAAAAACACCCATGCAGCTCTCATCAGACAGTGAAGAGGACATGTCGTTTAGTAAATGACTACTGATACAGCAAGGTTGCAAGGGGGTTATGTCATCAGATACAGTTAAAGCTCAAAATTGAAAGTTGTGAAGAGCCCATGTTCCCTGTAGAAGAGGTGACAAAGCAGTGAGTTGGTTCTGGCCAGTACCATCATTGTGGAATGTCTCAGATCCCTTTTAAAGGCTGCAAAAGAAGCCATCAAAGGATTTCTTTAACTGTTGCCTTGTGGAATCATCTTAAAACCATTTTATTATAATAGCAGTTAACCCTAAGCCATGAAGTGTAAGCATTGTTATTTTATGTACGAACAGATGAACTGTAAGTTAGTATGGCTTTTAATATTAATGCTTCAAAATGCCATCCAACCAGTACAAGTAAAAGCCAAAAGAGTAATGGTCCTGGTTAGGAGAACCCCTTCTCAAAAAGCCTATGTCAATTAAGGAGCTCTGTTTTAATGTCTGTTTTCACCTGGAATTGTTAGTTCCCCTTAAAATGTTAACGTTGGAGGAGGGAGGATGGCAGAGGAGTGAGAACTCACACCCTACAGTCTTCTATTCTGCAATATATCCTCCTGTCCCTTCTTCTCCTGATTTCCCTTTATTACCCTACGTGTAAGGGATCTTTGATTATTGGTGTCGCCACTAGTACAGAGAAACTAGAATCCTGCTTTTAAGAAGAAAATTAACTCATATGTTCAAATGTCGACAAAACTCCTACTGGTTTTTCTAGCTGATGGACAAGGAATCAATGTTCCACTGATAAAACTACACTGATGTTTCTAAGGTGCTTAAGAGATATGATTGCAAGGCTATCAATTTGGTATGTATAGTTGCAATACAGTTCGACAAGATGTAATGAAAATATCGAACTCCACAATACCTGCTTATGTAAATAGTTAACCATTTTTGAGATAAGGGAATAGTAAACATAACCAAGTACACTTTTGAGTTGTACTCAAGTGGAAATTTTAAAGAACATACTTCTTGCACTATGAAAACTTTGTAAGTAAGTGCTCATATAACTCAACAAGGTGCAAAGAGCAAGTCTTAATGTTTCCTTATAAATGTTCCTGGATTTTTGCACAATGAAACACTGATATGGGCTACATCCACTTGATAAAGCACGTGTACCCGAAGGGTGCATTTATTGTGGTGGAATAACCAATGATATGTGGCCCCGGCTTCCCCAGGATATGTGGTCAATGTAGAGTGCTGTAGGACATCTGGCCTAACCAGTCAAAGAGATGCTGCATGTAATATGCATTGCCAGTTTTTTTTTTCAAGTTAGATTCTGTCCAAACTGTAGTGTGGCGCATTTTGTGGAACGTTTTATAAAAAGTTAAATAACACATTTGTCATGTAACATTAGGTGATAAGCTTCAAGGAAATCGAATAACTGTATTTTTTCTCACAATGTTTATATTTTGTACTTAAACTATGGTGTCCTAGGAGGTTCATGGTGTAATAGTTTATATTTTACGCAGAGAATTAAACAGAAAATCAAGATAAAAAAATCCGGTCATTTCTAGTGGGAGATTACATGTACACAATAGTCCATTTCCCAGTTGTCTAATGCGCCTCTTTTTCAAAGCAAGTCTTGGTGCATAGCCTTTCATATGCAAATGAGTTTTCATTCACATGCAAACAAAATTCATTTTCATGTGAAAGGCTGTGCACCAAGACTCGCTTAGAAAAAGAGGCACAAGACAACTCGGAAATGGCTTCTTATATCAATACAACAACCATTATGCGGCACAAAATTGTTGAAAACTAGTTTGGTTCAGCCCTAATTTACACACCCACAGGGCAGGAAAAAAAGTTTATATTTTTTGGACGATCAGTGTGGATAAGCCACTGAATTTCGATTTGACTAAGGGAAATCTGGGAAATTGATATTTTGAAGAGAAGCAGGGAAGTTTAATCCCTGGCGTGCGCTTCCCAAAAGCCCCGGAAATTTAGGGCCAATTTCGGGCATGATAATTCACACTGTATCTTGTAAACAAAGAAGTTACTACGATGAAACTTTGCTATAAGCTAAATATTTCTTATCTTAGAGACATCTTAAAATAACAGCTTTGTAGAATGAGTCCTTCATATTTTTACAAATGGCTCTTTGGGGCTGAAAACTTTTCGGGGCTTTTGAGAAATGCGCTGCTGGGCAGGAAAAATTGAAAATTGTTTGTTCAAAACATGCTGAAGTTGCAGCAGAAAGAAACTTATCCTAATGTTCCCCTTGCTTTCATAAAGTTGGGATTCAATAAAGTTTCTTTATTAAATGAAAAAAACGAACCTAAAGGACTACTTTATCTGATCTCTTCGTTTACTTGGCCAGGGAAATTAACCTTTTATCAGAGATAGTCAATGGGTTTGATAATTAAAGGAGAATTTACTGAGTACTGTTTAAGTGTAGAATGAAAAATATAACATTGAACGAAAAGCAACTTTCCTGGGGATACAGATTGCAGACTTCCTATCCAGGCCAGGAAATTCAAGAAAGTCCAGCTTAGATCTTAATGGCCATGGAAGCCAGCCGAGCTCTTTTGGCCAAGGTTGTTGAGAAAGGCTGGCCTTGGAACTAACATGCAGGGACCGCGGAGGGAGAGGGGCTGGTAGGGCTATATCCCTACCACTTTTTTGCTTGGATTGATTTTTTAGGGCTCCAGATGACACAGATATTGTATGAATTTTACGACTTGAAAGTAACAAAACGCATCTAATCTTGCATGTGTGCTTCACGAAGTCTTGGCCAGATTTTTTCGCCCTACCCCTTTAAAATGGTCTCCGTGGTCCCTGACATGGCTGCCTGGGAAAGATGCACTTTTGTGGCCAAGGTTGCCAAGAAAGCATGGCCAGGCTAGACAGGCTTCGTCAAGCCGCATTTTCCTGGTAGGCCAGGCTTTTTGGGTTTTTGGTTGAGCTTGGCTAGGCTTTGCCAGGCTAGCTGTGGTGTTTTGTTGGGGTCCTGATGCAAGGGAGGGACAGCTGCTTCCTAAGTGGGATAAATCAGCATCATGATGGGATAGCTGGTACAGTGCAGAGGCAAGCTCAGAGAGATGCTCCTCAACATATTTGGTAGCTGTGGGTGGAATACAGTGCTAGCACGTGGATCTATATAAGATCTCATAGTACCAAGATGGTGGAGGATCCACCATGTCATCTTGGCACTACTAGATCTTTTATAGATTTACCTGGTAACAATGGCACTGAAATAGTAGTGAATGAAATCTTTGTTGAGAAATGGGATCAAAACAGCAAATGTCACTATCCTAGTCTGCAGTTTTACCAGTGATATAAGGTATTCTAACTGGTAACAGATGGTGGCAAATGCCAAAAATTAAAGCTGAGGTGAGTTGTTCCAGAAAATGTCCTTAAACCCTATGAAAGGTTTTTCAGTTTAAGCCCCCCCCCCCCACCCCTCTGGAAAATTATTTCAGTTTAGCCTCATATGCTTCTTTAAATCTTTAGATTTTGGAATTTCCAATGACCTTTAATGGGTTAGGCATGGGTATTTTCTGGAAGTGCACAATGTTAATACAATACAATACAATACAATACAATACAATACAATACAATACAATACAATACAATACAATACAATACAATACAATACAATAAAATACACTTTATTTAACGAGGGTGAACATATTAACCTTTCGGACTGACGCCAAACCGTTTTTCCCATTTTCTACTGACAAGTGTGGAGAAAACCAACCAGAAAGTATGGAAAACAGCTGGTGTTCTCTTGAGATCGGCTAGACCCACTGGTACATTTCCCTTCAAACAATTATGGTTGAACTGATTAGTTTGATCTGATTAGTGTAATAGGACACTGACACTAAATCAACCATGTGGTAAATTTCATTAATAGTTTCAGCGTCCCACTAGCGACCATTAGCACATTTTCCATTGCAACTGTTTTGGGTTGAAGTGTTTTAATTGGTGGGCAAACGTGCAGCTCTCTACAACACCTCACTGGATTCAGGGATGGCTAAGAAAACAATAAACAAACAGAAACAATGATGTTGGCCCTGAAGATTTCAAAGCTGTATGATAACCAGGTCCAGTGTAACAACAACTCAACCTACACGGGTGGGGATACGCGAAACAGTTGACTTTGGCGCCAAACGCAATTGTTTTTTCGCAAGGCCCACGTGATTTAAGAGTTTCACGTTTGGCGCCAAAATCAACTGCCTAGCCTATCTTTGAATCCATGGTCAACCTGGGGTACTTTTATCGTCAAATAAACCTCAGTAGTACTTTCTTTTGATGGCTGGTCACGATCCTTTCTGTCCTTTTTGTGTCTTCCTTTACTTCTGCAGATAAGAGTGACATAAGAGAGCAAGTAAAAAATCCCCCGTCAAAATTTCCTTTGTTGTCAACGCGATCAGCGTCCAGGCGAGGTTACCAAGCGGACAAGGACAACGGCTTTGTTCGAATGTGGCGGACCCGTTGATCTTGGTTCCTCTGAATTTCCCGTTTAG
This sequence comes from Siderastrea radians, assembly GCA_964017195.1. Lineage (NCBI taxonomy): Eukaryota > Metazoa > Cnidaria > Anthozoa > Scleractinia > Rhizangiidae > Siderastrea > Siderastrea radians. The sequence goes on from OZ024890.1 coordinate 20,510,711, forward strand.
CTTTGGTGTCAAAAACTGATCTTTGTCGTGCAAGGATGGCCAGGAAAACGTGCACACCCTTCTGCGACACAAAAAAGGCCTGTCCGAAGCACCACGATCTCCTACTCGCCGTGATGAACTGCTCGGATAGGAGAGATCACGAATCTAACGCTTGTATCGAGCATCTGGAATCCATCGTGAAAGCAAATCTCAAGAAAGGCTGGAAACTAAATGATGATATCCCTGATCCCGTCCGAAACTATCGATTTCCGCTCCTACACTGGGCAGGCGTGCTGGGGAAATGTAAAGCCATGGAATGGATGATTAATTACGGTAGGTGAATAGTTTCCCGCCAAATATATACAGAAGCAATCTTTATACTAGCTATTAAGCTTATATTAAATGAAAATGAGAAATTAATGCGTAGCTTAGGCTAAATTAGAAACATGTAGTAAGCTTTAAAAATATAATGCGAATAGCTGATGCTAACGCTTATAAATGGTAGAATTATCCGATTTCAGCTTTCCTTTGTGGCCTGATGTGTCTGTCAAATCCAAGCACACCCCCCCCCCCCCCGAGGCAAACCCCTGGGCATTTGACTTTTTGAAAAAATTTGGTCAAATTCCCCACGATACTGGCAGTTTACAACATCAAATGCCCCAGCAGTTAGGGCTTCACAGAGAGTCAAATAATCAATTGAGAGTCTAATAATCATTATGTAGCGATTATTTAGCTTAATGTCGCAGTTCCTTTTAATAATATAGAGCACAGAGATGTGAACATAGTACACAAAATAACAACACAATATTTGGCGTTAAAGGGGGGAACACCTCTCCGCGATCGGCGTGGCAGACGACTTCCACTGCGTGACGACACGGCTACTTATCTCCTCAGCGCCAAAACCGCGCTGGATCAGAAAAGCAGACAGGCCAAAAGCTAAGACGATCTATAAGCCTAACTCATACGGCACTACGAGCTGACCTCTGGCCAGCATCGTGCTAGAGTTATGACTTTCTCAATCCTACCTATCTCCCCAGCACTACGAGCCGACACCGCCGGCACGTGCTGGATCGACAAGAATAGGCAGATAAAGAACGTAAATAACGCAACCAACTAATCGAAAACAAAGCTTGGGGAAGTCGCTGCGAGACTTAACCGAAAGCAAAACCTGAGTGGTGAACCCAAATTTATTGATTACAGTAAGGAATCCTCCAAAGGGAGGGAGGGTGGGAATTACAATTTTTAAAGAACCTTGGAAAACCTTACAGTTAGCAAGACAGCTAGTGAATGTGACTTTGGACCTTAACTAGGCCTTTTATACCTAGACAGATGTTGCAAACTAGACCAATAGTAAATAAGGTACCATGCATAAAGTAAACTCATGCAGTGCTCGAACGAGACATAAATGACGATATTTATGTTTTTAACCATACAGAGCGTTTGATGTAAAACTACTAGACAGTTTGCAACATTGATCAGTGAATCCCCATTGTACGCCTTTGTACATTCATGAAGAGCAAGGGAATAATGGTACATTCATGTCACGTACATCTTACCTGAGTTAATCTAGTTACAATGTAACAACACGAGCTTTAGTTCGTCTCGCTCCATTAACTGCGTTTTACAGATTGCTGTAAGCTTTATTGAAATCTTGTAGCTTATGACCACTGACCAATGTGTCCTCGAAAGTCAAATGCCCCATCAGACAGGCCTTGTTTTCATGTCAAATTCTCCACTATATGGAGGTAATGTTGGGGGGGGGGTATTTTCAAATTTGTTCCATTACTTATTAAAGAATATATTATATTATTTATAATAAATAGTAAATGGGTGTATCATAGTTTGCCCAACAGAAGCTGTTTAGTTGCAGCTTCTGTTGTTAGGTGATGATCTGGTGATGAGGACAACTGGTTAGGCACATGCAATGCAAGCATAAAGCCCTGGTTAAATGGTGCAGGATAGTCGATGGTAGTTTGAGAACTCATTTTCCCTGCAAACTATCATCAACTATCATGCGCTTGCACACCTGTGCAAGCAAGCTCACAAGGTCGAGCTTGCATGACGATTAAACAATTCCAGGTAATGACCCGTGAAAATAGCAGTTGCATAAACTAGACTTCCAAAAAATTGATTTTTTTGGGCAAATGAGAGTGGCAGCTTGATTCGCTTTGCTCAAATTGTTGGAGGAACTCACAGAAAATGAATCTAGAAGTCGATCCTGCCTTGTTTGAACGACCCTACGTCTTTTTCAGTGGAGTTTCCTCAGTTTGCACATCATTGGAGTCCATACTTTCATCCAAACAGATGGATATATTCTCTTTGTTTTCTTTATCATTTTCCACATGCACAAGCTCTGGAGCGCCTTGGAAAGCTGCCATTTTGAATGCTGCCAAAGCACGAGCCTGTCAGTTTGGCAGGAAATAGCTGAGTGGAAAACTACTATGCACTGTTGTGTGCATGGTCAACAGGAAAAACTATCATCACCTTAGTGAATGACTGTTCATGATAGTCGATGGTAGCACGTGATAGTTAGTGGTCATACGAGAAGGCAAGTTTCAACTATCATTGAGTATGGTGCCGTTTGACCAGGGCTTAAGCATAAGCACAAGAACCACAAGTATGTGTAAACTTGTGTAATGCAAGTATAAGCAATGGTCAAAACATTGCAATCACATCTAAAGTTATTATAATTACAATATTGTCCCGTTATCTTGAACCTTGCTTGTTCCTCCGAGAGGGTTTTCCTTTAGTTTTGCCCTTGATGTCTCCAAATGACATTGAAGAGGCAAGACCACAGTGGTTTTGTGGTTTTGAGTTTAGAAAGCGGTCATGCATTGGTCATTTCCAGCAGTGTCCAGGGACAAAAGAGCTGCTCCCTATAGTGGGCTATACGGGGAGGCTTCACCTGAAAGGGGTGCCTTTTTTAAGCTTGCAGCATACTAAAGGGTAAGGAAAATTGTCCTTTCAGTATATGAAAGGCTCCCAAAATCTGCTGCCAAGTGAAAGAGGGCAGCTAAAGCTAAGTATATGAAAGGGTGCAACTGAATGAGAATGATTGAAAGCCCAGAAAAAACGTAGGGATCACATGAAATTCTATTGTGTTGGCTTATCCGGGTAAAAATTAGTATTATTAAAGGGTAGGTAGGGGTTTGAACCTTCCCATATAAGGCTTTATAAAGTCCCCCCATCCCCTCCCCCATCCCCTCCAGGCCTATTGCTGACTAATGCCTAACCCTGGGATGGACAATGTGGAAAAATGGTCCACTTATGTCCAGGGGTAGGTACAGGGGCAGGGATAGGTATTGTTGGAATTGACAGATGTGTCAGCTCAAGGTTTGCACTTGCAATATTATGTTTGAACTTTGAAAAAAAACCACAAGTCAGAGTGAAAAAATAGTATGGTAGGTTTGTTCTACATTTTTAGGTACAAGCATGTTACTACAGCATTGTTGATTGAAAAGTTTGAAAGATGACACTGTCTTCATTATTTTGAACCTTTTCCCAGTTGGTCACAAAGTTACAATAATGGAACTCCCCTTTGTATAAGAATCTTTCTTTATCGATTGGATATTTAGTTATCAGGATGAATTGTTATCATCCTTTTCAATGCTTTTATTAATTTGTTACTAGGGTTTGACGTGACAGTTCGCACATTTCCTACTCAAGAAACTGCTCTTCATAGATGTATTCTTTGTTTACACTACGCCAACGTGCGGCGTCTTAGCGAGAAGATTAGGCGAACAGTGGACATGCTTAAAGATTGTTTGGCTCTGCAGGATGAAGGCCAGCAAACTCCTCTTCATGCGGCGGCAGCAAAACTGATAACAGGCAACAAGTCTGATTATTATGCAGACTGTTTGGAAACAATGGTGGCCAAAGCAAAGGAAATGCCTGGAAAGACTTCAGAAATATTGAATGCTCAAGATCATCTTGGTAACACCGCCCTACACTACCTTGCCCAAAATGAGATCGGCTTTGTTGCCCTTCGCTCCATTGTTGATGCTGGGGGTGACATAACCATTGCGAATAAAAAGAAATTGACACCCTTGGATGTTGCAATGAATAATGGCTCTACGCGTATGATCAAGATCCTAAATTCTGCAGGAAGAAAGTCCGAACCATCATCACGTTATGACAACGATGTCTACACTGCTGACAGTCCCCCTGAGTCACCAGTAAATCTTGATGAAAATAAAGAAGATGAGAATGATGTTCAGTCTCATGCAGTGAATGATAAAAGTCTGGGTGACCACTCTTACTCCCAACCCACAGACACCCAAGCCTTAGAGTGTTCAGAGAACAGTTCTTTTAGTACCAGTGCTTCTGAAGGTGTTCCTTCAGTCAGTGCTAAAGATGCCTCAACAGAAGCTTCTAATGAGGTCTCTCCATCCAATGCAGATGCCCCTTCTTGTGCCACAAATGATGCCCCTTCTTGTCCTGGTAGTGATGCTACCTCAGCCCCCACAGATAATGACCCTCCTCATGCTAACTGTGATGAGACTCCAGCAACTGAGTGTAATGAGCTTCCATGTGATGAACAAGAGGATGCATCATCAGAGGACAGTGATGATGCCCTGTCAGAAGCAGATGAGGGTGCTGGCCCTTTATGCAGTGCAAGTGGATCCTGTGTGCAAGAACAGTGTGAATGCACCAGCATAGGTATACAGACCCCAGTGATAAAGCCATACTCTTGTATTGTCCACATCAAGCAAGAGAAGCTGTCTCCAGTAAGTGATTTTTAATTTTATTTTGCACTGTACAGTTTTACATATGCGCAAGGTCTTTGAACTTCACCAGTCTGTTGCTCATCTGTCATCTGTCATTTGCATAGCTGTAGCATTGAGAAACTAGCTAAGGGTTATAACTTCTTCGCTGGGCAGCTAGTTCATCACAGCTTTACCTTCCGTTGTCAGTAGTGTCCCTTTTTATTCCTTAACTAAATCAGTCTTGGAGAAAACTCTTGAGACACTTCAGAAAGAGTGAGAACTTTAACCATGAAAATCACTCTCAATAGTATGTGATGAACAATGTCAAGGGCTGTGGCAAAAAATTAGATTTCTTTGGAAGGTAGCTGTTTGGATTCCCTGGACAACTGGGCTTGTCTTAGGCAAAAGCCTGCTGGAATAGATTGCTTATATAACCTGGCCCTAGTTGTTCAAAGAACAAATAAAATTATCTCCTCATATCCAAAAATTGCTACATTGTTTTTATTAAATTCTCAACTGTGGTAAACCTTGCAAATCTTTTTTGCCATATGTTTGGGAAAAACTTTGTCTTCACTGCAAAAACTTGAATGCTGGAGAACATGACATGTTATCCAATTTCCTCAAAAGGCAAAAAGCAGGGTTATTAGATCTAATATTACCGGTAACTTATATGTGTGTGAGCAACAGGGAAAGCTACAACTCCACACAATTACCTTGAGACACCTGCCATGGTCTCCCCCTTTCCTTCTTTGCAATGTTGAATAGAATACAAAATTTCTATTTTCTGCATGAAATGGCAGATTTTTTTCAATACTGAATGGGGAGAGGGGTAGCCGTCTACAAGGCGTCAAGTGTTCCAAGAATTGTGGTTCAGGCTGTAACTTGATTAAATTATCTGGTCTTTGAACGTCAGTGGCCAGGGCTCATTTGGATAAAACAACTGTAAGGTGAGCGGATACCTTATGCTACCAGTTCCCTGTGTTTTGGAGGATTTTCTTGTACTCTCTTTGTGGCTTCTTTTGTCCTTAATATTGACCTTTGGCTAAGTGCTCCACAAAAGCATGCCAGAAAATGCTCTGGCACACTGCAAAAAGTTACACAAAACCCTCTTCCAGTGTTCTCCCTAGTTTTCAGGGTAACAGGTAAACCAGTTTTCTAGACCGGTAAAGCAGCTCTGTTGAAAATCCTTTTCTACCCCGGAGTGGAAGTGCCGTCATGAGAGCCGGAATGTTGCCCGCATGACACTTGACTCACACGTGTCTCGAACACGTTACAAAATGCTTGATGTTTGCGATTCCTGTTACAAGGAACGTACTAACGTACAGGCAAACATCTAGAAGAAAAAGCTTAAAGTAACCTAAAAAACGTTCGGAGAAGTGACTAAAAGATAAGACAAATGCTAACAGCACCTTACGAATTAACCTGAACAAACCAACATACGGATAAACGTGGAGAAGATAACACTAATATCCTATGACAATGCTAACGTACGGAGAAATGTCAAGGAGATACAACTAACCACATTTTAATTAAGAATATACTAACATACGGACGAGTAAGAGAACAATGATGCTTTTGAATGTTTTAACGTACGGAGAAATGTGGACAGTCGTGATGAAAAGACCAACACTGAGGAACATACTATCGCACGGAAAATGTCGAGAAGGCTAATACCTTAGGAATGTACTAGCATTCTGAGCAACTTTAAAAAGGTACGACTAACATCTTACCGGAAAGGTAGAAACATGCAGAGAAACGTTGAGAAGATGAGACTATTATATAATGAACTTAGAAACGTCGAGATCATAAGACTTTGTCTAATATTGTACGAACGCATGGACAATGAGAAAAGTTACTAAGACAAGACTGACGTGGTATGTTATACGACTGACATAAATTTTTTCGTAATTCAATCCGATAAATAAATCTTTTCACAATCCAAATCTGTTGGATGTTTCTAATCCGGGCCTTAGTACGTGCTTCTAACCGGTAACAAGCGGTGATACAAGCGGTAAATTTTACCGGTTACTGCCTAATAAGGAGAACACTGCTCTTCTGTATCGTTGTTTCACGCACCAGTTTGCCCAGTTGTAAATAGCTGTAGGACATTGCACATTCTCCAACCAACATATATAGTGGCCATACGATTAAAAATTTCCTTATAAAGCATTGCGAACTTGCCATCACAAGTCTGATGCTCTAACCACAAGTCCACCGCACTGGGGCTTCATACATAGTAAACAAGGTGCAAAGCAGGAGAAGGTAAGGTAAAAGGGTTCAGTTTGAGCTAGTTGAGCCATTGGGGTCAGTGCTAGAAGCATAACGGCTATTACCCTTTTCCTCGCAGGGCTTGGTCATGACAAAAAGTCTTGTCATCCCAGTAAGTAAGTTTAAAATCAGGCCAGTTATTCTTCCTGTTCACTGGCCCAATAAGGGCTTGGTTAAACCGTCTGTCAGCTTACAGTGCATGATGGCTGACTTTGAGGGACATCAACTTGCATCAGACACCATAAATAAATGTCACATTAAAACTATGTCATAGCACTTGAATAATTTCTTTGTGTTGCTTTGGATGGGGTGCAATGCCATCACAGGATGAGCCCCTAAGAAGTTTGCTAACACTCCATAACCTGTCAATGTCCTTCCCCTTGCCATTAACACACAGGGGAAGAGACTGAGAGACAATGTGAAGTGAAGTTTAAGGAAACAAGTCGTGACCAAGCCTTGAAACACCAACTTTTTCTTCTTCTGATCAAGAGTCTGTTTGAAAGTCAAAATTTGTGTTAATGTTTTCACTGCCATGCTTTTGAAGCAGAGGAAGGGGAAGGTTTTATAGCTGAAATGGCCCTGGTTGAGATTGTGGATTGAAGTAATTTGGAATTCAAAATTCTCTTTCAAACTTCTTCCTGTTTCCTAGGAAGTGAGTCTTTCTTATTAATCAGGTGTCCTCTCATGCCAGGGATTTAATATCGATGTGCCATTTTCCCAGCGTGAAGCAGGTGTACCCTAAATGGAGTGCCACTCAGTTGATAGGTTAGCACTGACCAAGATGGGGGCATTTTAGGCATTTTTGCATTGTAAATATGGAAGGGCTTCACCCGTAAAGTCAATTTCTACTTGTTTACAAGCTTACCTAAATTGTGCTTAGCTTACAGTGGTAACTTCTAGTTGACCTTTAATGGCTATTTGAAACATTGTTAATGTCTATTTGAAACTTGTACGATGGATTTATTTGCAGCATATATATGCACATAGCTGTCACATTAGCCTGTGCAAACCACAGACTAACATGACAGGTGATGTTTTCTTGAATATCAAAAAGCTAACAACGTGTTAAGTCTGCATAAGCACATTCAGCCCCACCCCAGTCAGAATAACACTACTGAGATGTTAACTTCTCAACGCAGCCATTTTTAACATGGTTAATGTGCTTTCCTGACACTGAAATTATGTACACTGACCTTTTTGTCGGGTTATTTGCCAAAACTTTGCCCAAAACACGAATTCTAAACCATCAGCTGCACTCAAACAGTACAGTTATTGGTGCTTCATTCTATAAAATACTAGACTGTTAATCATCCAGAAAAAGCTGACATAATTCAAAATCTGATGCAAATAACACAAATGATGGCCACATTGTAGTGGGCGTAAAAGAAAATCGTCAGGGGGGGGGGACACCCTAGGGGCTTTTACTGACTGACTACTCACAAGTTGTGTGAGGCTATCTTTTCATAACATAGTGCTTCAAAATAGTTTTTAAAAAAATGAGTGCAGAGGAACTGTAAAGAGAAGAACTATATTTAGCAAGACATAGAAAGATGAATAGCGTGGATGAGGGTTATGAAGTCAGAAGGCTTAATAATCCACTGTTAGAATATTAATTTGTATCAATATTATTAAGACGGTCAAACCTCCCTCTGCAGTCACCTCCCATAAGTGACCACTTGCCCAAAGAACCAAAATTTCCCCAGTCAATTCAGTATAGTTGGAACCTCCTGTGAGCAGCCACTGCCCGTGAGTTTCCCGAATGCCATCTTCATAAATTACAGAGAGTTCAGAATGCAGCTGCGCAACTGGTATTCCAGGAGAGCAGATTTTGTCACATCACACCTCTGCTCAAGTCACTGCACTGGCTGCCTGTAAAATATCGTATAGTTTTTAAAAATTTGCTAATTACTTTTAAAGCCATACATGGTCTTGCTCCAGCCTACATAAGTGAACTTATTTCTGTTAGAGACACTACTGGAAGACATAACCTACGTTCCAACAATGGTTTACGCCTTAATTATAGTTCATGTAAATCGCTCACCACGCTCGGGGATCGTTCTTTTTATGTGGCTGCCACTAAACTATGGAACGACCTTCCATGTAGAATAAGGAACATCACATCTGTGCAATGTTTCAAGAAAGCTATCAAGACCTTTTTATTTGCGAAAGCTTTTTAAATCTACATTGTATTTCTACATTTTCTTAGCTAGTCAATTTTAAACTTTAATTTTTAGCTCTTTATCATTGTACTGCACAATTGAAAATTTTTACATCATTGATAATTGTGCAAATATAGAAGTTATTATTATTATTATTATTAGTATTACTATTATTATTAACCACCTCCCATGACCACTTTTGGGCCTCAGACCATTTGAAATTTTCCCTTGCTTTTAACCTCTGATAAGCAATCATTTGACACTTTATCTGATCTCACTACAGGACGCTGAAGCAAACTGAATTTCATGACACCTTACAATCCTTAATTTTTTATTTCTTATATCCAATGTTTCCTATGCAAAGTTGAACTTAAAATAACTAAAAAGGATAGTATACCACAATTTTTAAGTGTGGCATATTGTAAACTCAGTCAGCTGAGTAACATCACTATAATAAGGAATTGAAAGCTGACTTTTGAGTGTGTTAGCCCTGTTAACTTTTTATTAAAAACTGAGGCATATGCATGCTAGAACTGCCAGCATCATTGTGAAGGGTGTATTGAAGCCAGCAGTAGATGTTGTCAATATTCAAGTCAGAGGCATGCTGTCACTGAGTAACTGGCTGAACCAAGCTTCCTGTGAATTTGTTGAAAGAACTTTATCAAATTGTTGGCTGTCATATTTGTCAATGGATTCATGCGCATGGCAAATACAAGTCATGGTCTTTGATGAATCATTTGGCTGCTGTCGGTTGTAACCTATTTTAACAAATAAAGTATGATGATGTTCAGATGATGATGAATCCAGTGTAAGATCAAATGAAATTCATCTGTGCCCTGTTCCCATTGCAGTGGCTTTGTAGCTCAGATGGTAGAGCAGTGGTCTAGTAATCTGAAGGTCATGGTCGGGTTTGAGTCTCACTGAAGCCACTGAGTTTTTTTTTTTTTTTCAGTGGCTTGGATTTGCAGTGTAGCAATTTATGTTTTATTTGAAATTGCTTCAGGATGATTCTAAACTTGAATCCAGTGGCTGTAGGTCAGACTAGTAGTCTGCCTTGCGGACCATAATATCAACTGGAAAATCAGCTAAGATAATTGTATTAACTCTAAGATTACTCTTCGGTTTCCTCCTTTCCGAAGTCTGAAAGGGGCATAGTCACGAGGATTTCGCAGATTTCTGGGCAAAACTGTGCTAAAATTGTCGGTAGCTAACTTTATCCATGCCCAACATTGTGTTTGAACATTTAAAGGAACATGTTAACTTAATTTCATTAACAGAAAACAAACCATGACCATTTAATATCGATTTAATGTCAACACGCTGAAAGAATTTGAAAAGTTTAGCTTAATTTTTTCAAATTGCAATCCATTTCCATCCGTGCCATCCGTAGCAACAGACAACAGAAAATAGTTTTTTTGAAGTAATATAGCCTTTGACAACAAAACTAGACCATTATTTGTGGGCATTCATTGATGTGGACATATTTTTTATTTTTAAACTGAACTTAAAAAGCGTGACTATGCCCCTTTCAGAGTAAATATTTAACATAAAATTACTTTTCACCTGAGGCAGCCCAGTGTAGTCATTTCTTTGAAAAAATTGATTTTCTGGTCTCCTTCCCTCTTATGAATTTTGTTTGAATTCCAGTGTCACCCTCATTGAAAGTGGAAGGGGAGTGGTTACACGCAGTTTTTGTCTGAGGTCTCATCAGCTTTGTTGGAGCCTTTCAACTATTTTGCATTTTGCAAATATTAACTGTAGCACAGTATGTGTAGCAACACAATTGTTATTTTCCCAATGATACACTATACCTGCCAATTTTCTTTTAACTGAAGAATGACCAGGAGTCTGCAATTTGGACAGATGCTGCACAACACTGATCAATTTAAATGCAATGTTTTTGTTTTTTGTTTCCACAAGTTTTAATTTATCCTATATGCTAGGCACCCATTGAGATCAGCTATGTTGACTGGCAGGTTTTACCGTTTACTCTGGCTTAACAATAGTTTATGTTTATTAATTCATTTATTTACTTATTTATTTATTTTTTAAAAGTACGTTTTTGCTAACTTGTCCAACGTTGAAGATGATTCTAAACGCCCTCATCTAATGCGATGAGTACCTCAGCTTGTATAAACTCACTCCTCTTGGTGTAAAACGCGCGCCAAATTTATAATTTTATCATCACCAGGCTTCAGACCGTGTGTTTCGACAAGATGGCTTCTCCAGACGAGTGAGTAATGAATATTCATCAGTTGATTTTGCATTTTTACCGGTTAGCTTTTGCATTTTAAGTGACGCCGTGTTTCTTGAAACCAGGAAAGCTACATGCACAAGCCCTGAGCTGCAGCTCACACCAAACTCGAAACTGAACACGAATTCACCAAGAAAGTTGTGTTCGAACGCCAACTGCCCGTACAGCCAGACCGTCGTTGTAAAAGTAAGGTTGCACAGATGATCGTACATACATTAAGGTTAACAGTTCCTTTTATATGGCATGGCTTTAATTAAGAAAGATGTCCTTTTCATGAGTTTTCAAAGATCTTAAAATCACCTCCACGAGTCCAAGGAAAGAGAAGTGTGAACTCGTCGTTTGCTGAGCTGTCATTTTTGGCACCACGTGGAATCGCCTTGTCGCGTGCGTCGTGTTCTGTTTTGTCTCTGCTTGTTTACATGTGTATTGATTTCATTTGCATACGCCGGTTATAATTTTTAAAAACATCGTGGCAGCCAGAAGACAATAAGCATCAAATATTCAGCGGCTCATCTGGTCTTGGAAACCAACTCACCGTTTAGTTGTAGACTGTACTGCTATATTAAATCTGACCATGAAGCAAATAAACCATACCTTACCTTTTATTTACCGTGCGAATTACAAAATCGTGAACACGTTGATTTGATTTTGACTTTTCCAATTGTGTAGCTACCAGATGTAGATGTAGATGCCAGATAAAACTGCAAAAGAAGCAAACAAACACTGTTGCTCTTGAAATTGCAATTAGCTTTTTCCGCGGAAACAGTTTGTTGTATGCCTGTAATCTTTTTGTTACTACGTTGCCTTTCTTCTTCGTTGTAAGGGAAGTGGAAATTTGAGCAATTTAAAGAATGGATGTTTTGGTGGGTTTTTCTTTCCGGAGATGTGGTCATTTAACCCTTTTACTCCCAGAAGTGATTAGCACGTAACTTCTCCTTACAACATCAATACGTTGTCTGGAGGTGATGAGAATAGACAAACTTATCAGCCAGAAGGTGTTATCTTGCTATAACCCCAAATTCTCTTAACTAATGTACAAAGAAAAGTATGGCAGCTAGAAGGAAGAATTACTAGTCAGATCTTGGGAGTTTGGGTTAATACAGCATCAGCCTTTCAATCAGAGGCTTGGTAGTTCTAGTTTGGGTTTTCATGTTGTTACATGAGACAAGAAACTTAACCTCACATTGTCTTTCCTTACCTAGGAGCAAAATTAGGTAGCTGCACAAAATAAATGTTGGGGGGTAACCCTGCAGTGTACTATCATCCCATCCATAATTGGAAAGTAGTACTTAATACTTCTAGTCAGTGCTACAGAAATGGGCCACATTAGTGAACGCAATGGAACACAGGTTTGCTGACACTGGGATATCATATCTATAAGCTTGTGTCGCAGTTTTGTTCATGCCCAGTAATGGTTAGTTTTGAAATTATTACATAACTATACCTTGTATAATCAATTATATCATTGGCAAATGTCATTGCCTTGCTATTGAACTGGTAGGTACTTTGTTTTCTCTCCAAGAAATTTGTTGATATTCCAGTGCAAAAGGTGATGTTGACTATTTGGAATGCATCAGGCTTGTGTCCTATTTAATCAAGACACTTTCCTCTATGTTGCACTAGTCATGTCCCAGGTTGTTTAAATGGGTTCCAACAAACTTATGATGGGTTGTTGGTCTTAGTCTGTGTTGTGCATTTCAACAAGTAGAATTTATTTGATAGTTTTTCTCTTTCGGTATTCTTTACTAACTGTTTTTTTTCTTTTTAAAAGTGTGAGAGGTGTCAACAAGAATCAATGGGCGAGATCTCCTCTTCTTCAGGTATCTTCATCTATTTTTTGTGGTGGATTTTCCTTGACTTAGTCACTTTTTTTCTTGGTCTGGTGGTTGCTGAAGCTTTTATGACTGCAACTTGTTCCTGCTTGCTTTTATCTTGACTAGAATTGCAGTCTATTACAACAAGTGACCTGGCAAACTCTGTCATCACCCTGTTACGTGGAGCTGGTTTGTTGGACAATTTAACTCAGATTGCTGAGAAGAAAAGGAGTGAAGATGAACATGTGCTCACAGACAAGCTGGAAATGGTTAAAGGCATGTTACTCCATATTTACTTGACTTAACCCTTTTAGCCCTAACAGTGACAAAAATGAATTTTCTCTTTACATCAACACTACTTGTTCAAACATTCAAGTGATGAGAATAAAGAAAGTGATCACCAAGGATAAGGTGTCTTGATATTTAGACAAATTCTCCTAGTAACTAGTTCCATAAGAAATGTATGGAGAACAGTAAAGAGAATATAATATGCATTTTTATATCAGGGCTTAAAGGGTTCACGTGACTTAACTGATTGGTTTTTTTTTTGTCTAGCACAGATCTCTTCTAATTTGTCTCGGTTTTTGTAACTACCACAAAATCTCTTTTTGTTGTTGTCCATAATTTGTGGGACACAATCTACAACTGTGAAGGGCCAATCAAACTACTCCTTAGCATAGCTTAGTTCAGTCTAGAAAAGGAACAACTGCTGATGACCGTTCTCTCTGTATGTGAGTGATGTCAGGGAATGAGGCCAGCAGTGGTCTTGTAATCCTTGTTCATAACTTGGTTGTGACAGTACTAGTTGTGAAGCAGCAAGCCTGCTTTTAATTTAAGCCTCCTATTACATCTGTACATTGTCATCATGAAAATCCGAGTTTGACCATAAAGAAATCAGTTGTAGTTACATGTAAGACGTAACTCTCATCACACTGCATGTTGAAAGTTGGCATGTTGATGGATGCACCTATCTCACACAATACAGCTGTAATTTAAGTTGCTTCTGATGAGAATTTCCAGTAAATCCTGAAAGACTTATTATGTGTTCTCTTTACACTCAGAAACAAACAATCAACTGGAAACCAGTGACAAGGAAATAGAAGAGAAAAATTCAAGAATGGCAAGTCTAATGACGGAACTTGAGGAATTAAAGCAGGAAGTCCAAACGAAAAAAGATGAAAGAGAAAGGCTATTTCGTAAGAGAAAATCTCTGAATGAGGAATGCAATTCCCTTCAAAAGAAGTTGCACTGTTGTGACAGCCTGTTGAAAGTTGTTCCTAAAGTGCACACAGACAGCTCTAATGTGTAAAAAGGTAGCACAGCCAAAAACTCCCAGGCTTTCTGTTTGTTTGCAAGCTCTGTTTGAGTTGCTTGTGGGATGTTATTCAGGCACATAGGGCTTGAAAGCAGGTGGTCATGTCTTTACAAATTAACAGCTGTTTAATTCATTTACACTTGGGGAGTTTAATTTGGGTGAGAATCTGAAATCAGATTTTGTGATCCCAGATCACATGCCAGATTTGATTATTTACTATCATGAAAATGAAAAATCACAAAAAGTGCCAATGACTGCAAGATCAGTATGGAGACTGGGTGAAACAAAATATCTTGAGTATTGCATGCCTGTGGGGTATTGCCATAGAATAACTTGCAAGTTATAAGCAGGCATCTTTTCCCTGCTAGTTTTAAAATTGCAAATAACACCACCTGTCAAGTATACTGTCTTAGATAATTATTTTCCCCAAAAATGCTCAGATCGTTCTATGGAAGCCATTTTTGGTTTCAGTGAAAGTCCGGTTTTGGATTCTAGAATCTGGATTTAGATTTTCCCCAAACAATGTACCCTTATCCCCTCTTAAGGATGTTCTCGTGAAAATTTGTCTACAGTGAGGTGATCAGTCATCTGTACATGCCAGAAATGCAAAAACTTTGGTGGAAGGGGGGCACTGAGTTTGTTTCACAGAGTAAAGACATACAAAAATACTATACTTTGAAAAGTCAGGTTTGATATCAAATTCCTTTTTATCAGTTTTTGATTGAAGTTGTTCTTTATTTGACCCAGGCTGTTATCTCACTCAAGTGCTGCCTGCCTTGTTTTTCTGATCTCCCTCTTGTTTTAAGCCCCAAGAGTGACAAGCATCTAATTTCTCCTTACAGAATCACCACGTGATCAAAATACAGTTCATGAGAATAAAGGGAAAAATGATCATCAAAGATAAAATGTCTTGATTTTTTTATCAAATTCTCCTTACCAACATCATAAGAAATATATGGAGAATAGTGAGGAGAATATGAATGTTAATAGTGGGGCTTTAAGGGTTAATGGCATTAAGACGGAATCCATTAGGAAACTGAGTAATTTTAAGTTTCAGTGGACAAAAATCTTGTACCAGAATAATTTAAAGCATATCGCATTCTTTTTTACATTTTTTGAGAGCTATGGATGTAATTTGTTATCTGTAATAACCCCAAAGACAATTTCTTATGGAAGCCCGAGAAAATAAATTTCAAATTTCACAAAATGAAATCTTATCTATTTTACCTGTGTTTACACAATTCCTGTGAAATTTGAAGTTTAATTTCACGGGCTCCCATAAGAAACTGTCTTTGGTGTTATTACAGATAACTAATTACGTCTATAGCTCTTAAAAAGTATAAAAAAGAATGCGATATACTTTAAATTATTCTGGTACAAGATTTTTGTCCATTGATTACTCAATTTCCTGATGGATTCCATCTTAACATTTTCCACCATGCAAACGAGAGTATTTAACCCTTTAAGCCCTGATATAAAAATGAATATTCTTGTTACTGTTCTCCATACATTTCTTATGGAACTACTAAGGAAAATTTGTCTAAATTAATATCAAGACATCTCATCCTTGCTGACCACTTTCTTTATTCTCATCACTTGATTGTTTGAATAAGTAGTTAGAATGTAAAGAGAAATTTCATTTTCGTCACTGTTAGTGCTTAAAGGGTTAACTGGAGGTTAGTGGTAACAGAACTAGCTGTTGACTAAATGCAGATGCCATAAGAAAACAAGTGTTGACCACATAAAACCAGCAGCTGTTTTGCTGTGTTTTTGTGAACTAACTATTGTTGTAACAATCACTTTTTAACAATTTTAACAATTTTTATTTAAACACTTTTGATGGAGGAAAACAAAACTAAAGAGAAGAACTGAGGGTTACTTGACTTTCAGGAGCTGTAAATTTTTTTTTTTTACCTAACAAAATTCTGCAGTCTAACCATCTTTCTAGTTATGACTGTTTTTACAATGTCTGCCTATTTTATTATCAAGAGAAGTTACATTTTTGTATGATAACATAGGACAGGTTTTGCAACATGTTTTCTAAAAAAAAAGGTGTTGTAATTTACGCGAGTTTTTAAGGAAATTAAAGTAGTTTTGTGACTATTTCTAGGGAACATCCTTCGAGCAGAGTATTATACTGTATATTTCAATCCTCAATTCTTAAATACTGTTAGTTTCTTTTTTCATAGAGCTGCTAATTCGTACAGTGTGCAGAAAAAATGTCTATGTAAAGAGGGTGTCCTCATCAAATAGGTTAATTTTAGAGAAAATGCATTGGTTGGGACCAAGAAAACTGTCCATTATAACAGTGTATTAAGTAGTTGTCTTTAAGGGCTGATTAGTTGAGTACATCTTTGTTGCAGGCAACTTGCATAAGATGAGCCTACAACATGAATTGTTTTGTGTAAATCAAACATACATTCACTTATGCTTGTGTCAACATGAAAAATGTCATAGAACTTTGAAACATTTTAAAACTCTACAACAGTCATAGCCACAGACAGTGTGCATGAACACAATGGTCATAAGCAAAAGTTGTACCATCTAAATTGGCCGTAAAGCAGGGTATGGATGTTCTTCAGTGTTATTCAAAGTGCCTTTACAACTTCAGATATTTCACATCTTGTTGCTACGATTTCTTTAGGGTTTTAAAACATGCTCAATAGATTTGGTGTCCAACAACAATTTTAGTCATACAATAAAATGGTAAACAAGTTGTAGGATTGAGTTTTATGCATGAAAAAAATTTGTATCATAGGCATGCTGCACTGGCAAACGAAGTTGTACTGTGTGAAATAGCCCCAATGCTATAATGTGTCCCCCTTTCAGTTTTCTTGATGACGGAACAGTTTAGTTTCAATTGTCACAAATTCTCTCTGAAAGTGTTGTGGAAAGTCCTCTAGTTTCCTCCAACTTATCAACTGGTTGAACTTATCAATCTGCAAGAGGCGATCAGAAAACATTTTACATGCAGGTAACTTTGTGATTTAAATAGTCAGCTGCTATACTAGCTGCTTATATATTACTCTGTAGTTGTAAAGTAATGAGTATTTTGCTTTTTGATTATATAAAAGGAAAAATTCAGAAGTAAAAAGTTTTATAAATTTGTAGAATGTTGCTATGTGCAGGGATGTTATTGTTTTAAAGGTGTATTGCAATACGATTAATAATTTCAGAAGTGACTTAAAAGTTTACTTGACTATTTTTATGTACATAAAAGTCACTCTGGACAAATATAAAACAAGTAGTTATTTTACAAATGTAACGTTTTTTCTGTTATTGTGTTACCGTTGCATGGCAGGGATGTTGCCAATGGGTAAATCACTGCATAAAAGACTTAAAATTTAATATAAATGTGAACTTAAAACTAGCTGAAATTTCAGTGTGAAAATAAAACTGTATATCTTGAAAGGCACAACTGTTTCAGTGTTTCCATGCATGTCATCCAGGGTTGATGTTTTGTGAAGTCTTTCTTGTGAGTCAGAGTACCTCATCCTAACGTTTAAAACTAGTGGGTTTCACAAAGGACACATTGTGTCAAACATCTCTGAAGGCTTTACGGAGTGCAAGATTTTATTTTTCTTCTAGTCACGTTTTGTTTGAGTCTGTAAAAGGAAATTAAAAAAACCTTCTTTGTAAATATGAAAAATTCCTCCAAAGATGCAATATTTTTCTTGAGAGAACAATACAGTTTGTGGGAATTCCCATTTTGTTTTCTTTCTTTCTCCTCCCATTTCTCCTCCATTTCCCATTCAAAACAATATGGCGGATGAGACCACCACAGACGAAACTTCCTCCGACGAACAACAACATCAACCTCGAGACGATCAGGAGGAGGGGGCTTGCAAAATAGTTCCCAACTTTGAAATTTCCTTTGAAAGATGCTTTATGTGTGGACTAGAACATGATAGCCCGGAATTTGGGCCTTATTGTGCAGTGTGCCACGACTTCTTGTACCCGAACGCTCTGCTTCTTGCAAGAAATGTTTGCGACAGGCAAATCGAAAGCGCGGAGTTTGCTACTTCTGTGGAGGCTGCTCCGTCGCAGTCCACAGCAAGTCAAAGCAGTGAAATCGCTGTTTGCACCGGAGAAGTTGGTTTGGAATCAGAGAGCGAGGACAGTGGATGCGAGAGTGAAAACGAAAGCACCGCGGAAAAGGAAAGCAACTCTGCAACATGTACGAGCAGCCCTAGCTGTGAGTCGACCCCGGTGTCACACAAGCTTCCGTACTTATCACTTTATGAACGGGTTCGAGCACCGGACCTCATTGCCAAGCGGCTTGCAAATGAACTGAATTTGGTTGAAGAAGGTCTGTTTGAGACGTTGCCTCCAGAAAGTGAGTTTATTTTATAAGCTTTCTTGTTTTCGCTGACGAACGGTTTTCCCTACCAGCATAGGTCTCTTTCGTTTTTACGTTTTAGCCGTGAAGAAAGAGACCTCTCCTAGAAGTTACTCAGACTGTGAGCACTGCTGTTACTTCAGATCAGGGTCTGAGATTTTTTCCCATGGGGATGTGTATTTGAATGGTTAAACTACTGCAAGATGCACCCGTGGGGACTGTGCAATGCATAGTTTTAAGGAATTAGGGTGAGGAGGTTACTGATACTTTAGAATACGGCAAAGGTCTGGAAGAGAAGAAAACATTGAAAATAGCAATTGTACAAAAGTAGTGATAAATTTGGCGGCCATGAGCAAATCCTGAAACTAGCGACCCCATAACAATTGACTCTTCGAAAAAAAGTGACAAGTTAATTTTTCTCCAATCATTGGAGAATGACTTGAGTAGCCTGCGTAGCTGGCGGTATTGTGTGCGCGTGAAGGTAAAGTTTTCGGGATTTTCCACCCGTTTTCACAGCTCTGCTGTTAAATTTCACCTTCACGTACACAATCCCACCAGCTACGCAGGCTAGACCTTGAGCTTCCTCATCAATGGCCAATCTCATATCCAGTCCTCAGGCTTCTTGGTCAGTGGGTGGTCACCAGGAGAGACTCTGGGGTAATGAGGAATCCTGCAGTTAACGGTTCTTAGTTTTGTTACAGTGAACAGTCAGTGAACAACCAATCAAAATAATTAACTTTTTTCCATTACCCCAGAGTCCCTCTCACAGCAACTGCCTGCTGACCAAGAAGCCTGAGGACTTTGGCAACAAGATTGGTCAATGGCCAATTTGGGTCACATTTTCTTAAGGGGGGAGACTCTTAACTACAGATCTGGAATTGTTGCTAAGGGCAAAAACCATAACCCCCCCCCCCCTCCACCACCACCCAAAAAACCGTGATGACTAAAACGAAACATTCTTAGTCTCAAAATTAACCACATGACAATTGTTAAATAAGCAAAACTACTAATTATTAGATTGAGAATGAAAAACTTAAATTTATCAAACTGATCAGCATAAATAAAAGGATACAGCTTACATTCACTACAGTCTTCTAAACCAGCTAAAAATGGCCATTTGGTTTGTTGAGGCATCATTCCAGTAATATTTCACATGAAAAATACACATGTAGAGTGTGTTGATACACACACACAGTGTGCTAACATCATACAATAATTATTAGAATTTAGCTTTCTAAAATACCTCAAGGTTGTACAAATTAGGTTTAAGATATTACCTTGTAATGGAGTCAATTTTGGCCATTTTTAATGTGGTCTACATGTGTTCTACAGCCAGTTATGAAGCAGTTAGTGGTTTGATAGAAATGCTGGGGTTTGATAAAGGTGAGAATTTATTTATTCTCATCTTCATAAAACCACTGCATTATAACTGGCCATGCAGTATCATCCAACAAATAATTATCTCTGAGCTTCTCCAACGCCTCCAATAATCGTGGGTCCCTGCCAAAACGAGACAGGAGCCCAACTGTTTCTTTCCCATCTTCTCCACTGAGCTGTGCAGCACCAGTTAGAGATGGGCTGTAAAGCTCATTGTAAACATTGAGTTTATTATTTATTGACACCTGCTATTTATAAGCTCCAGCTATACTAGAACTTCATTTTCAGATCCTTTTGCTAAATGTGAGTAAACAGATGGTGGCGGTTTTTATGGAATTTTTTTTATGGCCCCCCTTATAGCTTCTTTCACATCAGGAGAAATTTTCGACAGCCCTCCCAAAAAAACATAACAGGAAAAACCATGTCCCCCCCCCACCTAAAAATCGCCATAGCCCCCCTCTACATAAATTATGAACCCTCCCTTACTTGAGTCTGGTTGCTTTCACAATCTTTTTGTGAAACTCCTGATCTCCAGTGTCAGCCCGTCTGTCAACTCTACATTTACATTACCTCAAAACTGCATTTACGTTACGTCAAGTGTTGACACTGGTTGCCTAAGAGCATTGAAAGTCAGCAAGAACAAAGTAATAGGAAGTATGCAATGTGAGACCAGTGCAGAAGTCAAATCTTTGTAGTCTGTACTTCCTGCTCTCTGTGTGTGTTTTGTCCCAAAAAATAGCCATATCCACTCCGTGGATGGTTATTGGAAATTCCGAATATGGAAAATTATGGATGGCCAGCAGAGATTCAAAAGCCAAAATTGTTAAAGGAAAGTACAAAGCTGAACTGGAATTCTGGAGGGGTGGGTCAAACCAAGAGGGGGACAAACCAAAAAACTATCCATGAGGGAGGTATGGATGTTTTCTGGAATAACATGTTGCGTCTCGACGCAACAGACAAGTTTTGCACATGCTGACATGTTCTTCTTGCTTGACTATCCATGGGTGGATAGAAGGGACTTCTTTTAGTCTAATGGGCTAATGGTTGAGGTGCAGGGTTTACCATCAGGTACTACTAGATGCAGTCATGGCTACATTGGTGAAGGCCAGCTAAAAAGTAATGCAACAGTTTCATGTTTAAATACAAGGTCATGCTAGCTAAAAGAGACTCTTAATAGCTGGCATTTTTTAAAAATTTGTTACTCTATGTTAAAGTGATTGTGAAATTACTTATTCAATTTAGGGCCACAGTGTAAACTACTTATCGGTAATAGTGGTTGTGTACCATTTCTTTATGTAAACTGGTTATGTAAATGGGATGCCAAATCTCCAATCAGAAAATTTTGGAGATTTGTCTTGTCCAGTTTACCAGAAATTACTTGGTAAGCTTGGAACCAAACTGAGTAGCTCACATACCAGTGAGGGTTTGCAAAAGGGCTGGAACTGTTGTAAGAAAGAAGGAATTTGTATGAACAAACAAAGATTCCCTTTAAAAATGTCGGACTACCTTCCTGTAAATTTTTTGTTTGAACAAGCCAAAAACTACTTTCCATTTACATTCCAACCAAAATTTCTACAGTTCTGGAGTAAAAAGGTATAACAAAACCATTGTCACAGGGTTTTTTTTTGTTAGTCTTATTGTCATTTTTTTTTGTTTGTTGCAGTACTCCTTATGATATTTTCATTTCTGGATGATATTTCTCTGTGTATGGTGGGGCAAGTTTGTCAGTGGTGGCATCAACTTGCAGGTGAACCCAACCAATGGAAGAAGCATGTTCTTACCAGGTGGCCTTTGTTTAAACCTGACAAGCCCATCGGATCCTGGCAGAAACTTTACATAAAGATGTAAGGGATTTGATTTTCATTCAAGCTAACAAAACTGAAAAAAAAAAAGCATTGATAACGTTCTGAAAGTCAGTGATAAAGTGTTCACTTGGTTATATTTAAGGCTAGTGGGTGGTCAGCCTCTTCAATCGTGCCAACTGGTAATTTTTGTCCTTTCCTTACATATTGCCACTTGCTTAACACTGGACTGCCTACTACATTTGGTATGCTTTTCACTGAGTACTACAAAACTGGGCTGCTGGGTGTGGTTTAGACAGGGAGTAGGAAAACAGGGGCATTAGTGGAATTCCCGCCTTTCTGATGCTGTTCTTTAGGCACTTTATGTGCCCATGTGTTTTACAGCTGACCTCATTGTTGTGTGCCAGCAGAGATTGATGTTTCATTCATGATTCAACTGCAAACTGCAATGAAATTAAAAAGTTCTCCTACTACAGTTGCTGGGTAGAAATTGAAGCTTGGTGATGTTTAACTGTTTTCAGTTTGCTTTTGTAGTCTCATGTTCATGACGACATGAGATAATGCACTTCCAACTTTTTTTCAGGACTTCTTTTTGCAGTTGCTAAGTTGCAAATGTACCGGTAACTGCGATGGTTGTCCACGTATAAAATCTTTCATGACCTCACACTATGCCCAGCTGCCAGTTGGCTTGAACACTGCACTGGGATCACAGGAACATAAGTTCAAATCCCATTCAAGCCTGAATTTTCTTCAGGTTTTCTTGTCACAGATGCTTGTTACCACAGTTACAAACACAGGGGTTTCAATAAAAGCTGGTTACAGGCGGTCTACCACCACTTTAATATAAGGCCTCTTATCACCGTCTGTTAAGAGTTAAGGGACCTTTTCGTCTTCCCCTTTAGCAGCCACTTATGAAAAAAGTTATTGAAACACTGAAACACAGCTATGATGGTCTTCCATGTAATATATTGTCATGGGCAGATTGTTTATAAAATAAGTCACTTTTATAGTCACTTCACTTTACTTGTTACATGAGCAAGCCTCATCTTGATCATGTTACTCTTTACCACCCTACTAGATGCCTTAAACATTACTTATCCCAAGACTAATAAAAATTACTCAACTTGCCACAAATACCCCTGTAGCTAATTTCTTAGAGTGTAAAACTACTGTACAGAAGGCGATGGGTTTTACTTCTGTCAGTCTCAGAATTATTTCTTTGTAGTTCGTGGATCTGTGCGCATGGTAAACTGAATACAATGGGGCAAAGATTGTTTGGGGTAGTCAGCCATTTATCACTTCTTTCCCAAAAGAAAGCATTTACTGTACATAGAATGCTGCAATGCATGCATTGATAACAGCTGAATTCTGTTTAAACCAGGTTACAAGGTGTGACATGCAGGAGGTGTTTTGAAGAAGGATGTGTTCAAGTAAGCAGTCCACTTTGTTATTATATTTTGCACAGTTTCATTTTTACTCCAGAGACAATTCTGGGGCAGTGTTCCTTTCTTAGAACAAAAGAAGCAGAAGAACTGCAACATAATGCCAAACATGGTTGTAGTGTCACAACTTGCATTGTTTGAGACACAGTGAACACTATCAAGGACGGCTGCAGAAGGGTGGGGGGGGGGAGCAACACAAGTGATTTTCGTTGCATTCCTGTTGCCCTTGAAAGCAAATAATTTTACCCAAAAAGATGCTGTAAAAGTAGAATGAGTTCTTTCAATATTTTGCAGCATTCTCCAGAAGATGACATCGTCAATTCATGGCGGAATAAAAGACTGAAAAGTGAACTCAAAGGATTGCTAATGGATCCCCCTGAAGGGATCCGGGCATGCCCATTGGACAGTAGCTTATCTTATTGGCAGGCATCCATCAAGGGCCCACCAGAATGTCCTTATGAAGGGGGCCTGTTCTTTCTTCACCTGGAAATTCCAAAGAGTTACCCTATGAGACCACCAATTGTTAAATTTATCACTAGAATTTTCCATCCCAATGTCAGTTACCATGGTGATGTAGGCATAGATGCGCTGAGACACAATTGGAGTTTAGCGCTTACAATACCAAAGGTGTTGGTTAGTATTCAGTCGCTATTGACTGATCCTTATTGTTATGTATCAATGGAGCCTGAAATTGCTGATTTCTGTGAGAAGGATAGAGAAGAATTTGACAGAATCGCCAGAGACTGGACTGTAAAATATGCACAATTGCACATGACTTGTTGACAAGGAGGGTTTTAACAACATTGCCAGACAATGGACTATAAAATATTCACAGTTGATTATGACTGGTTAATTTGATCAGTTCTGTGAACTGAAGGAAAAGAAGGAAGGAAAAGAAAGGGATTTGATACAGTTGCCAGGCAGGGACTGGTCTATAAAATATGTACAATTAAATGAGTTGTTAATTTGATTAGTTCTTTGAAAGGGACAGAGAAAGATTTGACAGAATTGCCAAAGACTGGGCTATGCACAATTGCATATCACTCGTTGATTTACTAAAAATCAATGTTGTTCTCCACTAGGGAATAGTTAATTAACAAATAAAAGTTCTTTTACAAGAGTCACTTTGTTTATCCCTATTCAATACTGCATTTGTTATCGTACAAAGGTCTTTGTTTGAAAGTATTAGTTGTTGCTTGTGTGAGCTATCTAAGAAATTGCCCTTATTCAGCCCCACTAGCCTAAGTTTGATTTTCAACCTACCTGGTTGGTTCCCTTTCTTTCTAGGGTCGTGTCCCCTTGCAAAATAGCTGGAAAGTGAATTTAGGTACATTTTTAACTTTAAAAGAACATATATGACATTATAAATATGTAAATTGGCCAGTTAGGAATGTTTTAACATAGTTTTGTAATACTGTGTATGAAACAAAATAGATCCAAAAAATAGCCTTGCTTACAGTGAATATATTTTTTGATGTTACTAATTTTCAAAGTAAGATCTTTTAACTTATTATTCGTATAATAGCTGGAATAGCTGGACAATGCCTTGTTAAGGATGAGAAAAGATACATTTGTAGAAAGAAAGGAAGTCCTATAATTAAAATGATTTGTTGTCTTTTGGGAGTTCAGGTTGTCATCGTTTCTTCAGGCCATGTTGTTACACTCTGGAATGTTTTGTGTAGCTTGCATGGCAACACCTTGCAAGACAATTTGCACAAAACATTGTCCATCACTTGCACCATACATAAGTATACATATACTGACTTAACCCGTTCTGGATGGCTTTCAATCCAGAGTAAATCCAAAACTGGCAGGAATGTTTCTGTGTCACTTGTAAGGAGGGGCACAAACTTCTCAAAAGTCCTCTGCTTCTCATTTCCGGTTCCAGTTTTTTGGGGTTTTTTTGCGCTTCCAAAAAAAAATTCTGAGCTCAACTTGTGGGCGACTCTAGGAAGGGGCACAGAAAACTGGGTTGAATTACTGTATGTAGTGCAAGTTATGCTTCATGCTCTTGTATTTTTGACTTGCTTTGCACCTGTTCACCATCCTTGGAGACCCAAGATAGTTGCAGATAGTTGTGGCAAGGGAAAAGAACTTGGTGCCTTACTATCTTTACCTGGGTCTCCAATAATGGCTATTCACACAAGGAATGCAGTTTGCTTTGGGACTTGTCAAGAGCAATAATCTACCTGTGCGAAGAGCATAACTGTGAGATCAGTATTTGTTTACCATGTAGGCAAAAATATCAGGCACCAGCCATTCAATGAATACTGGTATTCCAAATTGAAGGGCTTGGTGGAAAAAGGGCGTAAGTGATGATTTGAGCTGAAATCTAAATTGGTGCTATTTAGCTGAACATTGGTACACAGGCTGGAATTCGTGTAAGGAACATTGTGTTTATTAATTCTTTGACCTAAGAGCTTCAATTCGAAGAATTAGCATATTACTTTTGCTTAAAACTGACATGAGGTCAGCTGATTCTAGGGTAAATTCCTTTATTTTAGTTCAGGAAGAGAACAAAAGAAATCATTCACGCTTCACTTAAGCGAGTTCAGTTCAATAAAAATTTATAAGCAAAAGTAATATGCTAATTCTTCGAATTTAAGATCTCAGGTCACGAAATAAATGCACACAATGTTCCTTACATGAAAACCAGCCTGTGTGCCAATGTTCAGCTGAATAGCACTAATTTCGATTTTAACCTGAAATCATCACTAACGCTCTTTTTCCACCAAGCCCTTCAATTGACTGCCAACACTTTTCTTTTAATTCATCCAGCTTGGATTTTGTACAGCTGCTCATAACTTATCACTGTATCAAAGCCCACTGGGTTATCATGGAAACATTACTCGGGAAGTCCACATTTTGTTGCCTTCCTATCGTGTGTTTAAAGTTATACCTCCTTCACATTAATTTTGTTAATTAAAAACAATACAAAACCAGTCATTTCAATTCCTTTCAAGATACTTGACAGCTTCATGTAGATATTAGTTAACTGCCCACAGCAATGAGGTGTGAATGTCATGGTGTCAGCAAGAAGAGAATCCAACTGTAATCTGATTCTATGATGAACGAATTACACATCTGTGAGTCCATCTTCGAAAGTTGTTCTCATGTGATTTCTGCATTGATACATTGTATTCCCTTAAAATTCTTAAATTTTGTAAATTACAACCCTGTCCATGCATGCTTTAGCAGGTGCAAAGGTAGCAGGTGATTTCGCTCTCTTAAAGTAGGATGAAATATATTGAAGTCTGCTTGTTGGATCTTTGTCAGATATGCTTGACATGGAACCTGCAAGTTGATAAAAAGGAAAGTCCTGTTAGTTGCAATTTGACCCTAAATAAAAAAAAAATTACCCTCAACTGAAAGATATGCTTTGTGTTGTCAGTTTGTAGGCCACATGGCAAGTTAATCTATTGTTATTATTTTCTGCTTGGTATTTAACACTCCAGTGGCCAACTCAGACTTTGGCATAATTCTTCAGGATGGAACAGGGAACAAAATTTTGCATTCAAAGGGAAAGAGAGGTGGGGGGTGTGTGTGTGGGGGGGGGGGGGCAGAGCACAGATCCTCCCATATTGTCTGTCGTGCTTTGGCCACTGCTCTCTCCTCTCCCAATCCACTAATGTCAAAGGGCGTGGTGAGTAAGATATTACTAATCGATATTGGCATTGATAGGTGCCAGGATTGACCTATTGGGCAGGTTACACAAAAGTTAACGTAAATGCTTAGCCTTGTGTGAACAAAGCAGTTAATTCAACTGGCCCTGGTCTAGTTTGCCACTGTTGCCTCCTCAGTTGATGGTTGTTACTTAATGACAGCCTGTTTCCTTACCCTTTAGCCCTTTAAGCCCCAGTGGTAATCAGTATCAATTTTCTCCTCATCATATCAGTGCATTACCATGCATACAGGTCAAGAATATTAAGCAAATGATCAAGAAAGATGAAATGTCTTGATGTTTAAACAAGTTCTCCCAATTAGAACTCAATTGAAATGTATGGAGACCAGTAAGGAGAATTTGTATAACGATGCGTTAACATGGCAACTATCCACAATTAACTACCTAGTTGAGGTACCAAATCCAAATTTTCATCACATCCATTGAGGAAGTGAGAAGATTGGCAGATGAACTAAAATGATTCATCTGTACTGAGCTCACAGCTGTTGGGCAATACATCATAACGTCATTCCAAGCAACATAACTTCTCCACTCCCAATGGGCCTTGCTGGGCACTTTTGAAAATTTACCTAATTGAGGTCACTTACCATTGGCAGGAACGATCTCAATGCTGATTTTGGAGCCTTTGACATCAGTGACTTTGCCTAAGGTTTAAAACATCCAAATATATTTCTGATGAGGATTACTGCTAAAGCCATGGCACTGACATTTATTTCTGATGCAAATTGAGCAGCATTCAATCATAATTATTTGGAAAGGGAAAAAAACCATGCCAAACTGAACGATGTATGTCCCATTCTAACAGTTTTAAATATTCTCAGGGTTTGCAAGCAAACATGAATGAAACACATACTGTTGAGAGATGAGTGTGTGCTAAACTGGCCAGATCATAAGTGACATCTTTCACTGGCTGTGTTGTTCTTCCTCTGATGATGTCCTCTTGTGATACACCATACTAAGCAAAATGAAAAATGTTTCCTATTAAACTTGTACAGTTATCAAGACTTGTGTACCTATCAATTTAGATGATCTCTTGACACAAATGTCCCAGCATAATTTGATTGTCCAGTTCTTGTATATCTTTCCCAGACCTTGACCTTTACACAACCATGGCCATGAGTGAAAAGGTTTTCGTCAGTTGATGAAAACAATAACAAGAATAAGGAACTTCCCAGGTTGTGGAACAGACAAACTATCAATTCACCTCAAAGGTTTGTGCACTGGATTTGGATGAAAATACCACGCCGCAAAGCAGAATATGCTCCAACTTCTAGGTGGTATCCCTGAATGTTTTGAGATCTAAGTCAGGGAGTCTGATTAAAAACAGGAAGTATCATGAAGGATCAAGATGAAATTCTAACTGGAGAGGGATCGCCAAATGGGGCAAACAAATCAGTTATGGCAGAAACAGGACTAAAACAGCCTATTTGTACCTGCTCTTTACCAACCAAGAAAACCTTCCAAAACTAATTCTTACCTTAATCATGATGTCATTAGGTATGTAGACTTTTCCTTTACTGCCATGGTAGGGTGTGGCTCTCAGTAATGTTACAACACCTATTGCTTTCCCAAGATGACTTGCAGTATGATCTGCCTGTACATCTTTCACTCCTGGATGGACAAATGCAGCACAATGTGACCAAGGTTATCAAATCTTGGAACATGACTCTCACACCTGATGGATTTTTCTTTGGACAGTGTTTTTGGTGGGCTTTGAGATTTTTCACTTGAAAGGAACTCAAGACAAAACAAATAATAATTATTATAATGGTGCACGACCAACATGCTGACTAATAGATAGGCAGGCTCATTCACATTACACGTTAGCCACTGAGATGGCATACACACTACCAGCATAACATGAAACCTGCTGGGATGGCATGCACACTACTGACAACATGTTGGCCACTGAGATGGCATGTACACTACTAGCATTACATGTTGGCCACTGAAGTGGCATGCACACCACCACCATACCATGTAACCTACAGGGTTGGCATGTACACTACCAGCATAACATATTAGCCACAGAGATGGCATGCACACTACCGACATAACATGTTGGCCACTGAGGTAAGCATGCACACTACCAACATAACATGTTGGCTACTGAGAATATGGCATGTACACTACTAGCATTACATGTTGGCCACTGAAGTGGCATGCACACTACCAACATACCATGTAGCCCACAGGGGTGGCATGTACACTACCAACATACCATGTTACCCACAGGGGTGCCATGTACACTGCCAGCATAATGTGTTACCCACAGGGTTGGCATGTACACTACCAGCATAATGTGTTACCCACAGGGTTGGCATGTACACTACCAGCATAATGTGTTACCCACAGGGTTGGCATGTACACTGCCAGCATAATGTGTTACCCACAGGGTTGGCATGTACACTGCCAGCATAATGTTACCCACAGGGTTGGCATGTACACTACCAGCATAATGTGTTACCCACAGGGTTGGCATGTACACTACCGACATAACATATTAGCCACTGAGATGGCATGCACGCTACTGACATAACATGTTGGACACCGATATGACATGCACACTACCGACGTAACATGTTGGACACTAAGATGGCAGCCCACTACTGACATAACATGTTGGCCTCTGAGGTAGCAAACACACTTGTCTACCATCAGTGGCCAACATGTTATGTCAGCAATGTGGCATGCACATTGCTGACATAACATGTTGGCCACTGAGGTGGCAGGCACACTACCAGCATACCATGCTGGCCAATGACCTGGCAGACACACAACCAACACGTTGGCCAATGGGTATGCTGACACTAACAGTTTGGTCAATAAGTTGGCAAAGACACAACTAACATAAGGAAGATGCAATATTCAGTTCAGTCAGATACACTAACAACATTTTTTGTCGATGACTTTACAGATACATAACAAATATGTTGCCAGTGGCCTGCCAGATGCACTGCCAACACGATGGATGTTGAACAGTGGGTAGGCAGACGTGCTACCAACATGTTCTCATTGAGCTGGAAGAACACTACTGGCATGTTTGAGAATTATTCAGCAAACACATTATCAACATGTTGGCAATGGGCTGACAGATGCACTACCAACATGTTGGCTAACTCCTTGGTAGACACACTACTGAAATGTTGCCAGCTGGCAGAGAGATGCACTTCCAATGGGTAGGCAGAAACGCTATCACCATAATGGCTAGTGGGTACGCATACACGTTACCAACATTCTGAGCATTGAGTAGGAGGACATACTAACACTATGTGACTGGGTTAAGTTTGTGTTGTTGCTGTTAGTGCATGAGGTTACCTCACCTGCCATCCAAAGTGTTGGTAGTGTGGCTACTAGTGTATTCACAACACATGTTGTTAGCATGTTGGTAGTGAATCTGCCAGCCTATTGGCAACAGGATGGTAATGTACCTGCCTTAACTTATTAGTCAGCATGCTGATATTGCATCTGCCAAGCCACTGAAAATATGTAATAGTTAACAATTATTCTCTGAAGTGGAGGTATCTACCACTCTTCACATCCACTTCGGTGAATAATAATTGTATTATATTTAGTATATACCAAACCAGCGGATAGCCAGCACCAAATAGTTACTTTTTTCTTTGAAATGAGGGAAAAACCTCACATGCCAGAAACATGCTGGGGGGGGGGGGGGAATAGAAGATACTATCCCGAGTTTGAGTAGCCAATCAGAATATACTAATAGTACATTAGTCTGTAAGTCCATTGGAAACATATTTGGTTTGGTTCGTGCTGTTTCTGTTAGTGCATAAGGTTATCTCAGCCTCATCCACAGAAGTTTCTACCTTGTTCACCTGGTGCTGGAGATGGCCCGGTGAATGAGCCACACCTACATGGATTCCTGGCCTCAACCAAAGGCCTTCATCCCTGAAGTTCACCACTCTGACATGTATGCATCCTTCCTTAGTCACTTAGCCTTAGGCTTAGTCACAGTGTTAATGATGCCAAGCCCACCAGGCAATGGACCCATGATTTGTTCTATGAGAGATAAAGGCTCCTCCTCTTCACCTCTCCATCCAGTCATAGCAACCATGGCAACTGAACTTGAAGGAATGCAAACTGCCTGTCGGCCAGCAACCTTAGCAAAACCACGTACACTGGTAGAGTGTTCCCAGGAGTTTAACTACAGGACTTCCACCCATTCAGATGTAATATCCTTGTGACCTTTCCTGTCTTTTATGCCTTTTAAGTGGTGCTTCACCCGTCCAATGACATTCATACCCAGTAGTCCAGGCACTGCTCATGTGCGCTGTCCTGTAACTAGGTCCTTGGAGTCTCTGATAACCAGGATTCCCCTTTTTGGGACAATGATTCACATGGCTTCATCACCTAGCTCGAAGTATCCACCATAGGGGTTATCTAATCCATTAGCTGGTGTCAATGTCAACCATTGGCATGTGGACAGAAGAGTTTTACCTTTGGAGTGGTGGTGGTGCTCATTGAAGGAGCTCTCTGTGATAATTGATACTTCTGAACCGGAGTCTAGGAGACATGGCACAGGAACTCCACCTAGCTTCACAATGGTTGCGGGGAACCTCCCTACAGCCCTACTATTGCTGGTTTTCAGATGCTACCGGGCTGAAAACTTGTGAAAAGAGATATTTTAAAGTCATCTTCAACCTGGTGGGGATATATCAGAAGACCTCGTGATTTATGATTTTAGAATTTGATGACATCACACAATCATATATCTTTTCACAAGTTTCCAGCCCGGTAGGGTCTTTCATTTTGAACATACAGCATCTTGAATTTCTGGCTTTTCACCCTACATGACACCAACATAGCGTCCGTGGCAAAGCTTTCTCTTATGCAAGAAAGGACTCTCCTTGTGATTTTTAGCAGTTTGGACAGTTAAAGTACTAGGAGGGAAATTAATGTGAATGTATAGTAGTAGTTCACGAGAGAAAAGAAATCGCTTGAAGAGCAGAAGTGAATTCCAGATGTTTTCATTGATTTCCGGGCGGCCCTGTTTGTGCCCCTCCAAGGCACACCAACATAGCACTTCTGTACTGAGCTCTATAAATTTCAGTCAAACGTTTTGGCAAATAACTCAACAATGGAATACCGCATAGATCTGAGTCTTGGAGAAGTTGTTTACTTGTTAATCTTTAATAACAGTACAAATTTTGGCTTCTTTCATTCACTGGTTTTCGATTTTAATATTTTTATGGCATGACAGTGAAAACCCAGAATAAACTTCATCTTGGCTAGATTCACTCAGTGTCATGTGGAAGATGTAACCATGCAGGGGTTGCATGGTGAATCTTCCTGTCCAGCCAGACCATGTACTTTTTGGTGGTTGGGGCAAGTACTAGCTGCTGGTACAGCAATGGTACCAGGTAGATCTTCAATATGTACAGATGCTGCTGGGGCATCAGAGGGGCCAAAGACACATTACTTAGCCCATTCGTCAGCCTGTTAGCATGTCTGCACGAGTCTTCCCAGGCAATAGCAGTAGCTCCCAAATAGGTCTCTGTCAGTGTGATGGTAATCACAGGAACAGCATCTCTGTTGACCGTGAGATTGGGCCGCAGGTTTACCATCTGCATCTTGCACTGACCGTTGACGTCCATGCAGAGGCTGGACGACTTGCCATCCAGTCTCACACTGATTTCCAAGCCACACTGCCAAAACTCTGCAGCAAGGTCACTGTGCAAGAACTGGAGGCCCTTTAGTGTTCTCACTATAAGCTCTGCAAATGCACCTAAGTTGACGTTCTGATCACCAATGGTAACACTGAGCTCAGGTTCGAGTACAAGACACCAGCCAGTGATGGTGTTGGACAGATGGACTGACAAAGGGTCACCCTGGCAGACATCTTGGGCCAATCTGATGGGCTTGCTGTAGTCGGGGCTGATTTCTAGCATGGTCATGTCATTGTTATACAACTCTGCAAGCTGTGCAATGAATGGTGGTGGTACTCCCAGATGGGTGGCAGCATGCAGAATGGTCTGGTGGTGTTTAGAAGAGTGTGACTTGCAAACCGCGTGTCTGCGTGACATTTTTTAGTCGTGTTGTACACTGGTTTAACTGGTTTCACTGGTTTTTCTGGTAGCGATAGAACACGTGCATTGATTTTTGTACGGTTCGGAAAAGTTGATGTTTTCGGAAAGTCATTAAAACGAGTTGTGTGTTTTAGTTTTATTTTTGTGTTTATCATCCCTACCAAACATTCTGGCGACCACGATGGGAGAATTTCAGGGAACACAACGGCGCTGAACAATTTATGTACATTTTGGAAGAGTTATCGCCGGTTTGTTAGAGGAGATCATAACATTTCAGGACGCCATTGTGAGGAGGAGGAGGAGGAGGAGGAGGAGGAGCTTGAACAAGTTGAAAAAAAAAAGTTGAACGTTCGAAGAGAGAGCAAGAAAGAATTTTGGAGCTTAAGCGAGTTAAGAGGGCTAAAAAGACGGTAGTTACAAAAACATGCCACAGTTTAGAGAGGCTGTGTGCGAGCGGTGAGGACGTCAAGCTGATTGAAAATGAGATCGCAGATTTGTGGGCGGTGTTGGAGTCGTGCATCAATGTTATTACAAGATGCGTATTCACGTTCAGGGGAACTGGAGAACAAGAATTCCGTTACAGTGGAAGCAGAGGGTCTTGAAAGTGAAATAAACAATGTTATCGAAAAGGCTGAGGGCGTAATCAAGCAACTTGTGAAGAAGAGTCAAACGGCTTCAAATGAACAAACAGTGCCACAGTCAGTGCCGCAAATGACAGATCAGTCACCACATTCACCCGTCAACAACCATTCATTGAGCCCACAGCACTTAGGAAATTACAGCCAGCGGCTGAAACTTCTGAAAGTTCCGATATTTGATAGTGAGAAAAGCAAGTTTGAGGATTTCTGGGGGTTGTTTTTGAGTCCTGTGGATCTAGGGGGAGAGCCTGCAAATATCAAGATGGCACGGCTAAGACAAAGCCTTACAGGAAGCACTCTTGAGGCAATAAGGGGTCTTGGAGTGACACAGCCGGAATACGAGGAGGCCAAGCAGATTCTCAAGTCTAAGTTTGGTGGCGAGTGCAGAAAGCTGCAAGCATACATGGACCAGATTGAAAAGATGCCTCCCTTGAGAAGCAATGATGTGCAGTCGTTCGAGAAATTTGCAGATCTTGTCCGCATTGCAGTGGTAAAATTGCAGGCAGAGGGCCGAACTGGAGAGTTGCAAGATGGAGCATTACATAGTTTGTTGGTGAAGAAGTTTGCTGATAGTCAGGCCAAAAGTTATAGTCGATGGTTAAGGGAACATAAGCAAGCGCGATCGGTGCTGAGTTTGAGAGATTGGTTGAAGGAGGAAGTAAGGATCAGAGTTGAGGCAGTTGAGATGACGCATGGGATTGCCGCTGAAGTAGCAAGAGCTAGTGTGAAACGGGTTAAAAGAGGTGGTGGATCAAGAACTTTGTTCAGCACGGACAATGATCAGCGAAGAGAGATACTAGGACCGACAACCAAGCCACCTGTGTGTACTGTGGAGGAAACCACGGGGTTTGGAGCTGCAGACGATTCCACAGTCTAGGAGTGGACAAGAGTTGGGACGTTGCAAAGGACAGGTGCTTATGTTTTCACTGTCTGGCCAGTAATCACGAGGGGAGAGATTGTACCAGAGCTCGTTCTTGTGACATTAATGGCTGCAGGAGAAATCATCATTACTTGTTGCACGACACCGTACGAGTTGATTGGAAAGACGAGAAAGCAGTTTCTCCACGGGAGGGGGCACCACCTCGAGTGCATACAGCAACATCTAAGCAAGAAACCGTATCAGAGGTTTATTCCCTTCCTACCGTGCCTGTGTGGTTAAAAGCAAATGACTGTAAGGTGAAGGTGAATGCCACATTGGATGATGGCTCTAACGAAACTTTCTTGAATGAGGAAGTTGCTGGAATTCTTGGTCTTAAGGAAAGATATCAGACAGTTACAGTGAACGTTCTTAACAATGAGGTGGAAACCTTTCAGTCAATGCCTTTGGAGGTAACAGTGGAGAGCCTTGATGGAGAATTCAGCGGGGACATAAAGGTGAAGACTTGCCCTCAACGGGTCACCGGAAACTACAAGGCTGAAAATTGGAAACAAAGTCGAGAAAGGTGCCAGGCCTCATCTTAAAGAATGCGATTTCCCTGAGCCGGCCCAAGATGGGCTAGTGGATTTGTTAATAGGTGTGGGCAATGCTGAACTGCATTATTCTAGGGCAGATGTACATGGCAAAAGGGAGGCCCTGTTGCTCGTCTAGGGCCTCTGAGCTGGATGTGTATTGGTTCACCAGAGGGGCGGCAGTCAACAGGAACGAGGACACACGTAAGTCGGATGCTGTTTACAAGGGAACCTTTTGCTGCTGTCAATGGAGTCTGCTGTGATATTGACCAGACTTTGGAAAGGTTCTGGGAGGTTGAGAACTGCGGTATACAACGTTGTGACACTAAGATTTTCACCAAGGAGGAAAGTGAGACTTGAAAATTCTCAATCAGTTACACTGGTGAAAGGTACAAGGTGGGTGTACCATGGAAGGACGATAGACCTGAACTTCCAGATAACCGCCATACAGCACTGACTCGTTTGTGTAATACAGAGAACAAACTGAAGAAGGACCCTGTTGTGGGGGCAGAATATGCTCAAACTATTCAGGCGTATGTTGAGAAGGGGTACTTGCGGATGGTCCAACCGGATGAAGAGATCACCGATGCAGAGGAGGAGATAATTCGTAGAGCACAGCAGGAGGCTTTCCCTGAAGAGTACATGGCATTGACAGTGGGAAAGGAGTTTCCGAAAAGAGTCTACTCAGTAAGCTCTGTCCTCAAATAGATGACCAGGGTGTCATGCGCTGTGATGGTCGACTCCGGTTTGCTGAATGTTTGCCTTATGATGTCAGGTTTCCCATCATTTTGCCGAGGGGTCATTGGGTGACGAAGTTGATAGTAAAGCATCACCACGAGTTGGCTAACCACAGTGCGGGGACGAATTTTGTGTTATCTCAGATCAGTGGGAGATTCTGGATCATCGCAGCTCATGAGGAAATAAGAGAGTGGGAAAACGAGTGCAATGAGTGCAAGAGGCGTCGGGCTAAAACCGCCACACAGATAATGGCACCGCTTCCGCAAGTCAGACTTCGCTTCATGTTTCGGGCTTTTGACCAGACAGCTGTGGATTATGCTGGGCCGTTCATTACTATTCAAGGGCATGGCCGCAGCCGTCTGAAGAGGTGGTTGTGTATATTTATTTGTTTATCGACTCGAGCAGTACATTTGGAGGTCGTGTGGGGTTTGGACACGGACAGTTTCTTGAATGCATTCACCAGATTCACAAGCCGAAGAGGGGTGCCAAAAGAGATGACCAGTGATAATGGCACTAACTTTGTTGGAGCGGTAAATGAGCTCAAGCAACTTGTGGACAAATTAGACCAGGATAAGATTCAGCGAACAACTGCACAGAAAGGAATCAAGTGGAATTTCAGCCCCCCAGGAGCTCCGCATTTCAGCGGAGCCCGTGAAGTCACGGTGAAGGCCGCAAAGAAGGCTATATACGCGGTGCTTAGCAACAGTGATGTCACAGAAGAGGAATTAATTACCGTCGTTGCTGGTGCGGAGAGCTTGCTCAATTCAAGACCACTTACCTACCAGTCGGCAGATCCCAGGGATGACATGCCGCTTACACCCAACCCCTTCCTGTATGGGCAAATGGGCGGACAATTTGCACCTGAGAGTGTAGACACTTCCAGATTCGACCCTTGAAAACGGTGGTGCAAGGTACAAGAGTTGATCTCTCACGTGTGGTCCAGGTGGCTGAAGGAATACTTACCGATGCTAAATACTCATCCAAAGTGGACTGAAGTTGTGAAAGATCTTGTGGAGGGGGATGTCGTGCTGGTCCTTGATCCCAAATCTGCCACAGGGGCAATGGCCATTGGGGCGCATTACAGAAACATTTCCAGGAAGAGACGGACACACTCGCGTCGCGGAGGTTCAGTGCGGAGAAAAGACTGTGGTCCGACCAATACACAAATTGGTCCCACTCTTGTAAATGAACAGTTGGAACTGCTTCAGTCAACCAGAAAGATTTAGGATACGAACTTTGAGAACTGTTGATACGTTTATGTTATTTAGTCACACTGCGGTTCCCTCAGTGCGGGGAGGGGGAATGTTTAGAAGAGCGTGACTTGCAAGCCGCATGACTGCGTGACATTTTTCAGTCGTGTTGTAAAAACTGGTTTAACTACTTTTTCTGGTAGCGATAGAACACATGCATGGATTTTTGCACAGTTCGGAGAAGTTCATGTTTTCGGAAAGTCATTAAAACGAGTTGTGTGTTTTAGTTTTATTTTTGTGTTTATCGTCCCTACCGAACAGGTGGGATACTGTGTCAAACACCTAGGCGACATTGAGGAAGGCAATATTCAGCAGCTGCAGTTCCAACTGATGTTGCTTAATGATGATGACTTGGAGCAGCCAGATGAAATTGGATTCCCCATTGCCAGACTGGAATGCCACCTGGGGGATGTCCCAGGGAAGCGGGAGCTCAAACTGCTTTGCCAGAATACATTGAAAGCTTCAGATGGTAACATCCAACATGGTGGCAATACTTGGCTGGCAACAGGGTACCTGGTTCCTTGGCAATCACTACTGGCACACCACTGTGAAGACCAGTGGGTTGGCCACAGATCGAATCGGGCTGCCAGCTCTTCATGGAAGACTGCCTTTACCTCGGACAGTGTCCATCTAACTGAGCCTGGGGCGCCATCATGGTGATCAGGATCTCCAACTGGACGGGGCCAGTTGGCTCAGAAGCACGGTTGTTAGGCACTAAGGGATGCCGAAGGACTGCACACAAGGACTGCTCTTTGCTGTTCAAGAGGCAGTAGGCTGCATCTCCCATGCACTGGAAATCACTTCTTGAAGGTCTTGAACAAGTGCTGCCTGTGGGTGTAAAGGATATGTCATCTCTTATGAGGGTGTGTCAGCAAAGGCTTTACAGGTGGTCTAGCATGAGTCAATGGTCTGACCTTTGGCTGGATCCAGGCAACAAAGTCTCCGTCAATGGTGGCCCTGGTCTGTGGGGTGGGACTGCCAGGGTCGATGCACGGATGTTAAGGCCACGGAACTGACTGCCAAGGTCGTTGGCATCTAATAGTGCTGACAACCAGGCAGTGGTGAATCTGACTCAGGATCGGCAGGCTTGATTGGTCCTTCCAGTTGGAAGGATGTGGTGCATTGCAGTGGCTCTGGCACAAAGGGATTGTCACTCTGGCTGGTGCTAAAGGACTCCAGTGAACCCCTGGGTGTGGGGGTTCACCGGGCTTCTGCCTGAAGACCACTAGTCCCCTCCTGAAGTCAGGCCCTGCCCTTGTGTGCACCCTTGATTGCCTCAAAAGTGTGACCAGAAGTCTTCACCATCATTCTTTGATTGATGTTTCTGACCCTGGCAGCATGCAGCTCCAGCTTGGACCTAGCCAGTAGAACCAGCTTTTCGTGGTGCCAGTGCGCTTCACATTCCTTCAAGTGAAGTTGCCATTGTTGCTGTGGTTGGGTGGAGAGGTGAAGAGGAGGAAGCTACACCTCTCATAGGACCAGTCACAGGTCCATTACCTTGTGGGCTTGGTGTCATAAACACTGTGACTAAGCCAACAACGGGACAGATGCATGTCAGAGTGGTGAACTTCAGGGATAGAGACATTTGGTGACAGACCCTGTCCAGGACCTGCCAAAAAAGGTAAGAAGTTTCTCGTTTCCCTGTGGACAATGAGGAGATAACCTTATACTCTGTCAGCAACAGCACAAACCGAACCTGGTCACAAATGTGTTTTCAATGGACTGGCAGACAAAATTAATGTACTACTATTACATTCTCTAAGTAGTGTGCAGTCATCACTGATGGTGCAAAATAAGGAAGTGTCACCTATCATACCTAAAATACCTTAGTCATAGTCATATGGTCTAAAACTACTATCTGGCTTTAGAGTAGGCCTTATCTGGCTTAAAGAGGTTCAGAGTTTTTTTAAGGGCTTACGCAAGAATAAGGACATTGTAATCCCAAAGCCAGATATGACCACGGTACTTTAGGTATAGTAGGTGACACTTCCAAATTTTGCACCATCAGTGATCAGTGACCCCACACTACTATTGTTACATATTGCCAGTGGCCTGGCAGATACAATATCAGCATGCTGAATACTGGGAAGGCAGATACATAACCATCCTGTTGCCAATAGGCTGGCAGATGCACTACCAAAACAACATGTGTTGTGAATGCACTAGTAGCCACACTACCATCACTTTATCTTGGATGGCAGGACTGCCCTTTTAACATGTTGTCAATGGGCTGGCAGATGTACTACCAACACGCTTACCAACAGTTGGCAGGCACACTACCAACAAGTTGTCTAGTGGGTTGGCTGACAGGCTACAAACACATTGACCAACGCTTTGGTAGACAGACTACCAACACTTACATATTTGCATGGCCCCTGGTATTAAGGTAGCCAAAGAGCAGACAAGTAGACTGTTAACATGTTGGACAATGAGTCACTAAACACAATACCAAGATGTTCGCCAAAGAGTCTACAGACACATTACCAATATTTTGGATTATTCGCCAGCAAACACACTAACAACATGTTGGCCAATGGCTTAAAAGATAGAGTCATGAACACGTTGGCCGAAGAGTTGGCAGAAACACTACCAACATGTTGGACAGTGGATTGGCAGACGTGTTGCAAATTGCTGGCCTTTTGAGTTGGATGGCACAGTAACTCGTTTTTTTGGGGGGTGGGGGGAGGCATGGGACTCAAAACTATTAGCCTGATTAAGGACTAGCTGAAGAATACCTACCAAGACATTCTAAGATGAGATACAACACAGATGACACTGTGTTTTCACCATGTTCCTCTAGAGCATTTATTGTTTCATATGGTCTGTCGCTGAGGTTTTGGTCCTGTCCAAAAACATAAAAAAAAACTAAGATAATGACTGCATGAAACAGACAGCCCAAGATCCCCACATCACTGGGAAACACACCAACAATCAACTCCGTTTGCAATTATGGGAAACCTGGGTCATCCATGCAACCCAAAATTCCTGACAGCTTTTAATGAAACTGACTGGACATGGGCATATATTTGCACATTTCGAAAACAGTGGTTAGGAGTAAGGGGATGAGCAATGGGCTTCACTGATCTTTCCTTTGTCAATGTTATGCAATTCATATAATGGCACAATACCGTATTAGCCTCAACAACAAAAAATATAAAATGTGCCATCAGAAAACAATTAAGATAAAAAGAGAAAAAAGAAATTGGTAAAAAATTAATTACTAACTCAAAAATCATTAAAGACATGCTCTTTCTTCTCATCTTTTAACAAAACCTTAACCCCCCCCCCCCCCCCCCCAACTAAACATGCCACCCCGGGTTCTTTTGCTTGGTATAAACACATGCATTTGAATTGATAGTAATGTAGATTTCAAGTGACCTCTGAGTAATCCCTATTAAAGAAGAAAGCCTCAAATCAATATAATACAATCTTACCCTTCCATCCATAAGTCTCGAGAACCAGCGCTTGGTTAGTTTATGTTTAGTGGTTGCCTGATATAAGAAAAAAGAATCAAATCTTTCAAATCAAATTTCAAGATGTTGCCAGGCCAAAAAAATGTTACCTTTGTAGGACTTACTGTGGGTAAAAGTAAAATGCAAATCGAAGAGTGTCATAGGCAGGAGAGAGTTTCTTTTCTAAAAAAATACCTCGGCCAATTCCAGTGCCACTGGCTGTTGAGGAGGATTCCCCTAGAACGAAGAAGACATTGAAGAGTTAGGTAAGGATTAAGTCAGACACAGTCTGGAGGCAGCTCACATGGCTGGTGCTCAACTGCTGGTTCTGTAGCATTTCAAAATGGGGCACTTAAAGGAACAAGACAGCAAAGCATGGGTGGGAAAGAAAAAGGCCAACTAGCTTTACTACTACTCCCTCTTCAAAGAATGCTTCTCCATTGCAGGGCACAAAGCCAGCCCAGTTTTGCTACAAATTATGAGAACTTAAACTATCAAGCTTATAAGTGGAAGGAATTCCAAACAAAATATGGACTAAAGGTAAAATTGCACAAAAGCCAACCCACACAGCTGGGGCTCATCTCTAGTCTCTGTACCACGAAGCAATGCATGTCCATTGCCTGGTTACCCCAGCACCTTCTTAGCTCTTTCTAACAGTTGACGAGGTTCCAGAAAATACCCACACCCACCCCAAGGATGGTCATTGGAAATTCCAAGGGGATGGCGGTCTCTGAAGCCAAAAATTTCAAAGAGAAATATTAAGCTAAACTGGAATTTCCAGAGGGAGGCGGGGGGGGGGGGGGAGGGTCAAACCAAAAAACCATCCATGGGGGTAAGGATATTTTCTGGAACCACACAGTTAGAGAGAAACAATGTAAGGTACTTCAACTTTCATGCTCATGGAAACAATATTCTAGTTGCAAGACCATGCCACCACATCTCACTTCTCTATCACACTCAATGATCAGACAAAACATTCAAGACTGTCTTAGAGCTATATACCGTATCCCATTTAGAGAGCAGATTTGTGGGACTTTGACAACTGTCTGCTACACAGAGGGCATTATTTTGTTTTTTGTAACAGATTTGACTGCATTTTACCTGATAGATATTATCCAGGGAGTCCCTCCAGAACTGCAGCCTCATTCTTCCAATGTTTGGGTCACTAACAATATCTTGGATCTTGAGTTCACAAGAGACAGAGTCACATGTAATATTAAATAGATAATAATCCTCAAAAACAGGTGGGAAGGAAAGAAAGTAAGGCCTAGAGGTAGGCCCAATATTTTTTTTAAATTCTGAGGCATTTTAACTTGTATTATTCCAGACCCCCACTTTACATTTGTAAAGTTCTGCATTCAATGACCAAGATAAAATAGAAAATCAATTAAGGATGGTGCCTCCTTTTGTTACTGCACACATGTTCTGCGCATCTCGGGATATTCAAGTTTCTTAAGGAATTTGCCCACTAATACAACAATATTTTTGCGCGGTTTATGACCATGTGAAAAAAGCAGATTTTAGCAAGGGCTATCAGAATTCAAAATGAAAATTGGGGGCTAACCACGCATTTTTCAGAGATAATTAAGCTTAAATTTGGATAGAAATTGCCATACATTCTTTGTATTTTAGCGCTTTTTTGGAATTATGGAAGCTTAATTTTCTCTGAAAAATGCGCAGTCACCCACATTTTTCTTTTTGGATCCCAACAACCCTCACTAAGGTCTGCTTTTTCCCCACAGTCATAACCTTTGCAAACATACATCTCTATTAGGAGGCACCGTCCTTAACAGGGACATTTTTTAATGCACAGTTAGGCATCAAAGTTAAGTAACAAGCTATGATGGCATCACAGAACTTTTGATGAGTAATTTCAACTTACTGCCTTTTGTACCTGTGAGAAACAATAAGGCTAATCATTAAAAGTATTTATGGTAACTTGACTTCAAATAATCAGGTATTTTAACAGCTGTCCAAAAGTAAGGCTTTAAAGACTTTCAAGTTAAGAACATAAATTGGGGTCAAATGTCAAGTTCAACCAAGCGGGGCTGCCTTACAGACACCCTCTTTACAACACCTCTTCCAGTTTGTCAAAGAGGGTTTGACTGTTTTGTTCAATTGATTGACTGACTGACTGACTGACTGACTGACTGACTGACTGACTGATTGAAACAGCAATCCAGATGAACAAATGTTTTCAAGGATTTTCAAGATACAAATGAATCCTGATCCTTTGAAAACTAAAGAGGCAATAAAAAGTAATAACCAACTGATCCTTT